>JAWPHD010000050.1:0-740706 GCA_037043455.1 Cyrtodaria siliqua
GTAAAAACGCTGTTTGTCCTAGTTCAGATTTTCGCTTATTTACTTTCCTTTTGGTCCGTAATACAGTAAGCTCCCTTCGGGTAATTCAATTCGACGGCAGGTGGCAGGATAGTCGCTAAAATGAAAATGGAAACAGATATTTCGACTGTCATTCGAAGAAATCGACCAGGAACCAAAGCTCAGGTAAAAGTTAAGTTAGATTGTGTCTGTTTATGTTTTTAAACAATGTATTAATTAATTCCGCTAAACAATCTTGATCATACATAGAGTATGAAGATGAAATATGATCATGAATTTAGCGTGACATGGGTATTCGTGACAACTCAAAATTCATGAAAATTGTCTGAAATTTCTAACACATCATCGACCTCTTTTTGTTTGGCCACTTAACGCTAATGCGTTAAATGGCCTACAGGCCACTTAACGCTAATGCGTTAAATGGCCTACATATATCAATGGAAAATACATTTTAAACAAAATAATAAATTATCCAAACTACAACAAAAACTATCGTCGAACCATCTGTTTTCGCACACCTTGTGATTTCGGACGATTCAGGAAATGACGTATGCGCGCGTTTCTTGTGTGAATTCCGTCATCACTTTTGATGTCCATCTGCTATGCCTATAGTTCAAAACATCGAAAAGAAAGTTGAAGCGATTTTCACCTCTACGGACATTATTATTTCGCATGCTCCTCCATCTACTGGTGTATTTATCATTAAATACCTTCCATTAAAAGAAAATTCAGAAATATTATTTTGCAATACTATATGAATTTGGTCTTTTATCTTTTTTTAGCCATCAACAAATTGCGTTTTCATCAATCTCTTTCATCGTAAATAAGAAATGGAATTGGGTCAAGTCAATGGCGGGCACCTGCAAAAAACGATGACGCAGTATCGGTGTTTATGTAAAAAGCCATCTGGCAAGTGGTTATTTCATAACCGTTAGCCCCAAAACTTTCGTGACTGATATGTGACCTAAGTTGGCTGCTATGTTTTGCACACAACATGTAAACAATTTACAAACTATTTCTTTTCCGAGACGATGAATGTATTTTTTTCTTTAAAACAACACATGGCAAAAACAAGGCATTGTTTTCTTCTTTTAAAGTAAAATAATAGTGGATACTTTGCTATTTTTTCTGTGTTGGCAATTTTACATAAAATCAGGTCAACTGATTTGCATAAAATTACCCGTATGAAAACACTGCATCTTGGGCCATAAAAAAATAATTACCTGGTTCTCAGGCCCGCCCGCATGTCTTTTTTTGGTGCCGCATTGCCGATTTTATCTCAAAAGTATTAAAATAAAAATTGGAAATGCGCTACCGAAATTTCGAAAAAAAAGTTCCGCATAAAAGTTTGTTCCGGTTTTTACATGCAACTATCTCAGGGGAATCCCCTTGTCGGTAGACTGGTGCGCGGCCGACTATCTGCCGCTCTGCTCGATAGCTTGTGAGTGTTGCAGTCGTACGGGTACCAATCTAGGAGAGTCAGACGCTTGAGACGCTTGGAACTAGTAGGTGCTACAGAACAGGCGATTTATTCAAGCGTCTAATCGACAAAGTCTCACAACAACATGCAATAAATACAAATATATTGACTTATTGTGATTGAAAGAAGCATAAGTCGGGAAGAAATGATAAGGTAATGATCGACAATAGAGATGAGCTGATCCAACTGGTTATTGCACATGTACTTCGAGATATTTTGCATCAATACATGTATTGGAATTAAAGTTTGGATAAAAAAAAAATCGCCCGCGTGTCTGTTGACCACTGTAAAATTGTAAAAAAAAATGCGCCCGCCCGCATCTCTTCTCAGAAAAATGGCCTGAGAACCAGGTAATTAATTTTTTGTGGCCTTGGGGGGAAAAACTAATTACATTAAGTGTGCGAAAACTAAAGCCGCTTACCGTCAGAAAAAATATGTAGGTCATACATTTACAAATCTTATCAGATGAAAAGTAAATTAAATTTGTTTATTGTCTAGGTAATTTTTGCTGCAGAGTGAATAGTTTATTCCATCTAGCATCTTATTAGATTAACTGTATTATTGTCTCTGATATTATGATACCAATTATCGCTAAATGTTCGAAAACTAAGAGGCCGAGGATACTGTTTCTTTATTTATTGTTCTTTTATTGATTAGTCACTTCCAGCCTTACCGCGGAGTAGGCATTACCGCAGTATTTTGTGTCAACACTAGCCAATACAGTGCCACATATCATTGGTTCAATTTCAGTAATTTTACTACAAGACATCACTTTATCACTGAGTAACAAAATTCACGTGAAATCCATTCACTTGTAAGGCAGTATTGCTCCACCCCTTGAGTTAACAGTTATATAAAGCTTGAATACTTGTTTTCTATTCAACAAAAGATTGTCTGCTAATACATTGTTAGGAATGAAATTCCTTTGTACATGTCACAACTGTCAAACGCACATACTCCCTGTCAAGAGCGCCCCCAAAAAATAAGTGGGTGGGGTAATATTGCATTATGCATGGATTTCACATGAATTTTATAATGACAGCTTTTACTTACCAGGAGTCTCGACATGTTTCTTACCAGGAGTCTGGACATGTTTAATGATTTTGTTACTCAGTAACATAGTAAAATTACTCGACTGGAACGGACGTTAGATGGCACTGTATTGGTAAAAAAAACATTATAAAATGTCTTGTATATATATATATAATCAGAATATGTTTAAAATGAATTACCTTTAATAATGTTTTAAACATTTTGAAAATAAATCTTATGTTATGATTAAAATATACTTAGGCCTATAAAAAATAGGTTTGTTTCCTGTTACCCGGCCGACCATGATTTTTACTTTAAAGACAACAGAACTTAGTCAAATTTTCTTGGCTAAAGTTTTTTGGAAGGTATATATCTTCAATATCGTCAAAAGGTATTGCTTTGAAACTTTGTATGAACATTCACTGGGGTAACCCCTTACCCTTACAGTAAGCCCTACCCCACCAATGACCTTGACTTTAAAGACAACATACCTTAGTAAAAAAATTCTTGGTTATATATCTCCCATACCGTTAAAGGTATTGCTTTGAAACTTTGTTTGAACATTCACTAGGGCAGTGAGGGTATTGCTTTCGCTAAGCCCCACCCCACCAATGACCTTGACTTTATAGACTAAATAACTATGAACATTAACATCCACTGTGTACTTAAAATGTACTCAGTTATGTTTTATATACTTTATTTCAAATTGTGTCCTTTACTTTATTATTTGTTCCTTATTTATTTATTTTTTATTGCTAAATAAAAAAAGTAATTAAAAATACCTTATTGTTTCTAATTAGCCCCCCAAACTAACTTTAAAAAAAAAATCTTACCTTGAGGTGTAAAAGTGGTTAAAATCCGAGAAACAGTTGATTGAATTGGATTTTATAGTCGCACCAACAGCTAAGGTCATATGGCGACTTTCCAGCTTCCATTGGTGGAGGAAGACCCCAGGGCACGGGCGGGCACCTGGGTAGAACCACCGACGTTCCGCAAGCCAGCTGGATAGCTTTCTCACATAAAGATTCCTAGGCCCCTGAGGGATCGAACCTACAGTGGTGAGGGGCAAGTGATTTCAAGTCAGAGACGTTAACCACTCGGCCACGGACGCGCCCCCCCCCTCCCCCCCCCCCCCCCCAGTATACACACGCTTATGAATTTAGTTCTAATAAGGCCACATAAAAAAATATGTGTGGTAACCTGAACCCTAAAACTTTTTAAATGCAAAAATTAAAAAAAAAATGCAAAAAATCGAACTCGAGGTATAGTAATTTAACATATTGAATTCATTATTGTGAAGGAAAAAAAGCCTACCTACCTACCCTATTATTTTTTTTGGCAGTGTTACCTGAACCACACATATTATTTTGTTTTGCCTAAGCACCCCCCTTTCAGAAAATGTCACGCCCCCGGGGGCGCTAATTAGAAACAATACGGTAGATATAATATACAACCTACGATCCCAATTTTTTTTGTATACATGGTGTTTTACATCATTTTCAACACATGTAAGGTTATATATGATAGTCGATTTTTTTTGGTGGAGGCAGACCACCCACTTTCCCTGGGTAGTACCAGTACTGTACACCTCCCGCCGTCCGTAAGAATTGACATGATCCCAACAAACCAAACCCTCGTTGTGAATGAACAAAAACCAAGAAGGTGCGACAGCCCGTGGCAGTGGCCTTGTTTTAATTTAGACATTATCTTACTATTAACAAACTATTTATTTGTTCAAATTATGAATTTAATTCTGAAAGATGTACTTCTGTGGTCGAGGGGTTAACAATGCTATGTGGTAAACCTCGCCTCTCACCATGTGGATTTGAATCCCACTGGGAGCTCAACTGGTATGTGTGAGAAAGTATGGATTCTTAAGGATGGGAGCCATCTCTCTGAGGTATACAGTACTGGTTCTACCCGGGGAAAAAATGGGTGGTCCGCCCCAACACAAAAACATTGACCACCTGAAATGTGCTATAAACAACTGGTTGGAAAATAGCCACTCGCCTTTACTGATTTTGTACTCACCCTTTAATAAAGCAGGTAAATTGAAAAACAAAAAATGAGGAAGAAAAAAATTAAATAAAAAAAGCAGCTCTACATTTACAGTGCATTATTTGATATGAACCATGGTTAATTCTTTACAGAACTGGTGTCACTGGCCAGATGAGTCATTCGAGGAGATGGACAGTACGCTGGCTGTGCAACAGTTTATACAGCAGAGCATCAGTAAGGACACAACGTGCGTCGATGAGATACTCACCCCACCTGATGGCCAGGATGAGGGTGTGTGGAAGTATGAACACCTCAGGTAATAGATATTTTGGATAAGTTCAAGCTTACTAGGTAATCCGATCTTCTTACAAAACTACATGTATGTAACATGACAAAATCATTAAAAAGCCGTTGAACATGTGTCATTAGCTTACTTAGTTTAATAATATTATATTGCAGATATGTTACAATTCATCTATTCAACATCACAATATTCATAGAAACATATGCAAATGGATTGAACTACAAGTTATTACAACATTAGTTACAGTTCTCTCGATTAAGCAAAAAAAAAAAATCTGTGTTTCCGGTGGCCCGACCGACCCTATTTTTAAGGGGCCGACCCTAAAACTTTTTATGAAAAAAAAAATTTTGTTTATTTGTTCTGAACAATGAGTTATCACAATATATCGAGGTAAACTTACATCACAGAGAAACTTTCAGCTGTATCATCAACTTGTATGGGGTTTATGGGATAAATACATGTAGAATCTCACAATATCTTGCTCCAAAAAAAAAATGCCTACCTACCAACCCTATTTTTTCAGAGCATGCAATAGGAAACACACCTATTTATTTTTTTGGCCTTACCTTACTAGGTTCTGTGTTTTAAGTTGAGCATTGCTTCTATGTAACCAGGCCCCATATTCTTGAAATGTTTGAGTCGAAGTCTCAAACTCTGCTATAACTTTTTGAAAATCTTCTCACAAATCAAGATGAGCAAATATTACAGCTGTCTGAAAGTTTCTTAATGGAAAAAACTCACAGAAAAAAGTTATTGCTAAAAGAAATATTTGAGTTTTGATCTTGAGCATGGAAGTTTGTCTGAGCAAGTTTCGAGAATACGGGGCCAGGTAAAAGATACATGTGTATGATGAATATTAGTAAGTTTTGGCAAAAAAGGTTTGTTTCTCAATTCAAAAAAACAAGAGGGCTGCCGTGGCGCAGTCGGTAGCGCGGCGGATTTGTAACCGGAGGCCCCGGGTTCAATCCTCCGTGGTGCCACTGAGTTCTGTCGGTGTGTTCTTGGGCAAGACACTTTCCCTCAGCCTCGTCCGTCAGATGGGGACGTAAACTGGGCGGTCCCGTGTATCGGTCTATCCTCCGAGCACGTAAGAGAACCATAGGAATCTATTCGATAATAAGAGTAGGGCAGGTTCCCGGATTCCTATCTATCCTTCCCCTCTCTCTGGGGCGGCTCTAAATAACCTATACTGTGTTGATGAGCCGTTAAACAACATTCAATTCAATTCAAAAAAACAATAATCTTACTCTAACACTTATTGTTGATTTGCTAATTCCTACTTTTCTCTAGCACTGCTTGCACATTGAGCAAACTGCTTAAAGGGAATGTAACGACACAGCCAAACCAACTTTATTATTGAGGGTTCTGAAAAACTTGAATACGGGTGAAAGAATTATCAAAATCTGATGATAAACAATGAAGATATGATCATTTGAAGGTTATGGAAGCCGCCATTTTGAAAGCTATGACATTACAGTTCCAAATGACCATATATGGAATATTTATAAATATGAAAATTTTACTGATTTATATGAAAAATATGATGCCAATTGTATGAAAAATATGTGTACTTAATGACAATAATGCTTTATATGACCAGTAAAGGATTTTGCATTCATTCGTAGTGATTTTCTTTGCTTTAAATGATATTTATCAATATGCCATATATGGTAATTTGGAACTATGATGTCATAATTCTCAAAATGGCGGCTCCCATATCAATTTTAAAATAACCTTCAAATGGTCATATCGTTTTTGTTTATCATCCGATTTTGATAATTCTTTCACCTTTTCCCAAGTTTTTCAGAACTCTCAGTAATAGAGATTGTTTGGCTGTGTCGCTACATTTCCTTAAAAACTGATCCCTGATTCCACATTGAGCAAAATTCCACATTGAGCAAACTTTCTTAAACTTAGCCCTGATTCCACATTGAGCAAATTACCTTCAACCTGCAACCATCGCATCTACATCGGAGTCAATCCTCCTAGCATGTGAAAGAACCCTAATAGTCTATTCATTATTGTTCCTACATGTATGTATCCTCCCCCGCTCTCTTGGGCGTCCCTTAATAACCTATAACAATAAACAACATTCAATTCATTTTAATGATTACTTTGTTTTTTCAGGCAGTTTTGTATGGAACTGAATGGCTTAGCTGTTAAACTGCAGGTAAATGTGTGCATTTTGCTATTGTAATGCAGTCACCAGTGTTCCACCAGGTGTAAGTTACGAGTTTGAATTTCTTGAGTTGAAGTCACAATAGACCATACTGTTTTGTCCGAATACTATTCATATAGAGGATCTTACATGAGTGCCTATTTAATATTGAATTTATTAAACTCATTGGATAAAATGATATGATGCGAGGATGAATATTGAATTTAATAAATATTAAACTCGCTGTGTCTCGCATTATATAATTTTATCAAACGAGTTTAAGAAATTCAATATTAAATTGGCATGATGTGAAATTCTATTTAGGCCTAACAAAAAAATATGTGTGTTTCCGGTTTCCCGACCGACCCTACTTTTTCACCCTAAATATTTTTAGCAAAAAAACAAAATATAAAAAAAACAACGAAATATTACAATCAAACATCAAATATTTTTATTCAAATGATAATTTTATTAGCCAGAGTTGTTAATCATCTAATCTGGATCCAAACTGTTTACAAAGGTTATCAAGAAGTTGCCTTAGTACAAAAATGACATAATATATGCGAACAATATATATAAAAAAAACTATCTAAAAAAAAACTTTTTCCTACCCTAACTTTTTGACAGGGTGAAACCAAAAACACACATTTTTTTTAGGCCTTATCACATAACTCAAAAAAAGCCTCATAAGTTACATTATTTTATTGTAGCTTCTAATATAAGACCTGTCGGTTGATGATGTATGTTCACTCGGTCTTCTTAGTACACAAAGGAACTACATTACTGAATTTTTATAATCGGTCACCCAGGTTTTTTGAAAACACAAATACTAAAAACTGAAAATCACCGGAACATATACCAATGTTTTATTAAGTTTATCAACAATGTAATCTTACTGGTATGTGTTTCGGTGATTTCTATCGCCGAAACACATACCAATATTTTATTAAGTTTATCAACAATGTAATCTGAAGTCATTGATTTCAGATTACATTGTTGAAAAACTTGATAAAATATTTGTATGTGTCTCGGTGATTTCCAGTTTTTAGTATTCGTGTTATTTTCAAAAAACCTGGGCGACCGATTATAAAAGTTGAGTTGTGTATGTTGTCGATTTTCGTAATCCGGTATTTTAAACGGTCACGGAAATCGATGAGGCAATTCCGATGAACACCGAGCTGAACAGAAAGGACCGAAGATAATTGATTCAACTTTCATTTGCATATTTATGTCACTAGTGTAATATGATAAATACATCATGGCCTAATACATTCTCTCAACTGCATTTTATGAGATAAATAAATGTATATAAAAGCAGTGCATACAGTTGGTCATGCATCACATTAATCATATGTGGCCATCTCATGATCTGGCATATTTACTCATGGACACCAACACTTGTAAATTCTAATTTAGATTATAATTAATTTAAAAGCATTTGTCATTTTTGTCATTTCACGTTTTAATGAGCATATTCTGCCTTTAACCATAAAAACAATGTTTTTGCAATTTTAATTTATTTTCTTTTTCGTATTTTTTTACTTTTTTTTTTTATCTTTTTACAGCTTGCATTTTGTATCTTTTCTCAGACTGAGTGTACGCCAGACACGTGTAATCAGATGACAGCAACAGAACAGTGGATATTTTTGTGTGCCGCTCACAAAACACCAAAAGAGGTATTTATAAATTACGTAATAACCATCTTATTCTTATAATAAAACGATACAGTTTTATTTATGATCTTTAAAGAGTCGTACTAGAGTTCGCGTGAATCTTTGAATAACTTTTACTTTAACCATAATGCATTTTATGCGATTTCTTTGTTCCTCAACAGGCCTTTTTCTACTATTCTCACGGGTCCGACTATCGGACCCGTTCCCAATGCCAAATATAGTTGTTTTTTTCCCAATTCTGAAATAAAACTCCCCATTATTTTTTTTTTTTTTTTTACAAAGTCAGGTCAAATATACAAATGTTTACAAGGAAATACTATAAAAATAACAATATTTAAATCATGTATCATGTATTGAAACCAGGCAATTAAAACAACTTGATATTTATGTAACTTATGAAAATTCCCAATTTGAGGCGTAAAGCGATTCAATTTTTTCCCAATTGGGCAAAATTTACGGCGTAAATTTTCCCAATTTGTCCAGGGTCTTTTTCCCAAAATGGGCAGAAAAAGGCCCGCTCAATTACCGCTGCATTGTTTAACGTTCGAATCCCACTAGGAGATTGATTTGTCAAGTGAGAAAGTGTTGATTCTTACGGATGGCGGGTCTCCAGCTAAATGATTATACCAGGTCTATATGTCAATATTTTATGACATAATGTTATTGCCTTTAATATTTTAGTGTCGGGCTATAGACTGTACCAGACAATGGCTACTAAACCTGACTGTGATCTATACTTTATGGCATATTGCCTTTTTATTTTAGCGTATACCGGGCTGTGGACTTTATTTTATGACATAGTACCTTTATTGTTTTAGTGCCCAGCTATCGACTACACCAGACATACCCTGGATGGTGCAGCCTGTTTACTGAACAGTAACAAATACTTCCCTAGCAGGTATTTAACATTCTCATATCTCAGTTAATTAAGCACCTCCATGGTTGAGGGGTTAACAATATTGCGTTGAATCCTCCTCACTGCTGCGGGTTTATGTCACACTGGGAGCTCAACTTGTAAGCGAGAAAGTGTCGATTATTATGGATGGTGGGAGATATACAGTACTGGGTTTACCCAAGAATAAGTGGGTGGTGTGCATCCACCACAAAAAATTGACCATCATACAGAGCCTAAAATGTGCTGAAAAATGACGGTAAACAGCAAACAACAAGCAGCTGTTTAAAGGGATGGTCAATCAATTATTTTAATTGATATTTAAAAAATATCTACTTTAAATGTAAAATGATTAATTACAAGCATATGTGATAACAAGCATGTTTGATTAGTTCAAATAAATCAAACTGAAACTGACCAAAACAATCGCGCCTGGGATAATTATCGATTGACTATTTATCCGTTAATCTTTCCGCTTCAGTTTAAAATGGATGCATCTGTTTGGTCAGTACATGTTTGTTTCCAGATAAGTGACAAGTTGTGTCAGAAGATTTACAGCAGGGTTCTCCAAGAGCACTTATACGATGGTGGGCTGCCACGCTATCGGCACAAGCGCTGCCATGTAAAAATCGTCAATTGCCACTTTATAAAAAAAGTAAAGAAAACCTGATAAATTTAGAAAACTTGCTGTAGAACACAAAGGGCTTCTATCAGAAATTCATCTGGACGAAAATGGGCTTGTGCAACGTTATGAATTGACAACATAACCTGAATCTAGACTGATTTGGTATTCTGTGGTTACACGTAGTTAAGTAATATCACACAGACACTTGTCATTCAGTCTTCAATAATAAAGCAAGCGCCTCAATCGTATTGACCGAACCATACAGGGGAGGTAACTCTCCTCCAACATCCGCATGTCGCTGTCAAAATGGCATAAAAAACATGCAAAATAACGGATTTGCACCGTAGTAATTGAAGAAGGAATGGTACTTCAAGGTTATGGATGTTTAATGGATGTTTAATTTGTTGAGTTACTCAAATTTGGCAATCTCTCAGTAGTAATGTTATTTAATAGCATTTAAACACAACACAAATCGTGTGGGCTGTTTTTCACAGTTTCACGCATATGTCAACCCAACTTCTACAAAGGCGTCTTTTTTTGAGGGGTTAGGAGCTATTATTTTATACTTGTTTGAAAAACTTGTGACGCCACACTAGTTTCAACAAGAAATCAGAAAAAATCATGGAGGAGACATTGCTTATGCCCGAATTGTTCCTCTCTTGAGTCTGTATGTCCTGAAACTTTGCCACCTTTACTCCACCTACATTTTTATACGGATTTCAACCAAACTTGCTAGGAAGTATCCATATCATGTCTAGTTGAGCACGTCTGATTTAGGTTCCAGTTCATTGATTTTTGCCAGTGTTATGGCACTTTGATGATTTTAATACATCAATTTTTTTTCTCACCCTTTTGGGAATGTTACTGTAACCCATTGATTTTTGAAAAATTGCGTTGTTTTGCCCTAAATTGGGAGTTTTTCTCTAAACAAGTAATACAGTATGCTTAAATATGTTGGATTGGGAATTTTTCCACTCCAGTTGGATAAAAAACCCATACTTTTTGCCATTGGGAATGGTACGGTTTTTCGGTACCACTTATATAAGGAAAGAAAGTAAATTGGTCACCTCTACTCCATCTGCATTTTTGTCTCGCCCACGATAGTGGGTGGCGAGACATAGCAGTCACTTTTCCAGCGGCGGGCGCATTTTAAATCAACTATGTCTCAACAACCGCTGCTCTAGTTTTTCTGAAACTTTTTCAGATGCTTTGTTAGGTCAAGGGACATCACGTAATGCCAAAATTACCAAGGTCAAGGTCATATTTTGCGTTATATTCCCCAAACTTAACCTTGGTTAGGTAACAAACTTGGTTCGGTAACTTAACCTCAGTTAACTTTGATTGCCTCACTTTGTGTCTTTGGTACTTGATCATATGTATTGTTGGCATTGGTGGACATCATTGAACGACAAATACCCAGGTCAAGGTCATGTTTTGCGTTATTTACCCTAAATATCAGTGGGTAGGTAAGTTAACCTCAGTTAACTTTTTCTGATAACTTTAATTTCTTTTGTTTGATACTTGGTCATATGTATTGTTGGCATTGGTGGACATCACTGAATGACAAAAAAGGTCAAGGTCATATTTTGCTTTATTTTCCCAAAACTACACCCTGGTTAAACCACTTAACCTCAGTAACTTAACAGTATAACTTATGATTACCTCGCTTTTATTTGTTTCATACTTGGTCATATGAAGTGTTGTCTATGGTGGACATCATTTAAGCACAAGTTTAATAAAATATTTCACATGCGGTTTGCTGTGGTGGGCGAGACACCTTCAGAACGAGATCTTGTTAAAGAAACTAACCTGCAAAATAATGGGAAAATTACTCTACAAAACAGTTTATCAAAACTGTCCAGGTATAATAATGTATATGTGCCAATTAAAAGTATAGTTTTTTTCATGGGTTCTTAAAATACCATGATTGAATATGCGTAAAATGAATTTGTAAGCCTTAATTCAACATTCCGGGTTCGAAATATATATGCAAGTTACATATACACTCGTCATCAGTAGGTTTAGAAACGGTGTATATATGTTGTACAGTTGGGTTGTTGTTGGCGGGATAACTACTTTAAAATGTCATTATAGACCCCTTTTGTACATGCTAATTTCAGGGTCAGTATTAAAGAATCTTCAGTTGCCAAACTCGGATCAGTATGTAGACGAGTGTATAGAATATTTTCACATGCATACTTTCATCACAGGACGCTTTTTGACGAGTATGAGGTAAGTGTCACTTGATTTTATTTTGAATATGCGAGTGTTAAACTTAATTAGGCCTTAATTAAAACATAATCTTTTTGCCATTTAATGACTCTTGGCAACAATTTGGGCTAGGGCATGTAGGTTGGTAAATTGTTATGTAATATTTGACATGAATTCTGTATTTTATAAGCCTTACTATGTTTGAAATTCACGTTCCATAGATTTTATAATATTAAATACCATTGTAAGGTTTCTTATAAGCTAAACGGCTTAGTCAATGCAGTATGTATGCCTCTAATTGGAAAATGTATTTTATCATCAGTTTTGCCATGCACATTTTGTTTTGAAACAAAAAAATGTTGAGTGGGCAAAAAACAATGGAGCATTATTCATAGAAACAGACTTTAATTTAGGCCTTAATGGTTGTGTAAATTTCACTCAGCAGACATGCTGTTAAGGCTTGGACGGGCGTTCTTGAAAATATGCCTGGTATCATTGTGTATGCATTTTATTTGTATTCTGTATGCACTTGAATGCATTTCGTCTGCAGTAAATTCCAATACTTGAATGCAATAGGGTCTTTACATGTTTTACATATTAAGAGTGTTTATAAAAGCTTCGCTACATTTGCATTCAACATTATTTTTTTTATTAACGATGAGTTCTCTTTTTTCAGAATGAAACCAGCCTATGCAAAAGATTCACAGTATTTGTAACAAAATATAATCTTATGTCCAAAGACAATCTCATTGTACCAATACTAGAGGACCAGCAATCCCTGCCCAGTGAAAGTGAAGCATGAGTTTAAATTACCTCCCTTAAATATGTTTCACTGTACTATTCAAATCAAGAAAACTTACTTGTGTGGACACGGTTGGTGCAGTAATGATCAAGTTACTTCCCTTTATAGTTACTCTCTCTTGTCAAGTAGTGATACGTATATTAGTGATGATCAATGAAAACGCACCAGTACATGATATGGGTGTGCATTTTATTTGTTGAAGTAAGTTATAGTAATGAATGCATATTTTTAAATTCAAACATTAATTAAAGAAATTAACCTGCCAATTTACGGCAAAAATTACACTACAAAACCGTTGATCAAAACTTTATCCACGTGTTCAGGTCATATAATAATGTGCCGATTAAAAATATAGGTTTATTCAAGGTTTCTTTAAATACCCGTGATTAAATATGTGTAAAATGAATTATGAGTTGGAAACTATTAATTCAATACTCCCAGTTTCAGGGTTTGGCCTGGCTGGTTAAAACCGTTTATATTGTGTCTATATAGTTTCTCAAATATATTATAAGTGATATATATATATATACCTCATCGTCAGTATGTTTAGAAATGGTGTACATAAATTAATGTGTAAAATTTGGCTGTTGTTGGCAGAATAGCTACTTTAACAGTTGCAGACAATGGTTGTCTCAAAATTCCTAAACTTGGAGTATATGTGACTTTATCACACGGGTAGAAAACAAAAGTCACACATCTTAGTACCCAGTATGTCCATCCATTTAAGCATTCCTAGAAAATCATTGCAACATCACGTTATTCCAGCAAGACAACTTCACTTGTAACTCTAGCTGAGTGGCCTGGCGTTATCTTGCTGGAACAACATCACGTTATTCCAGCAAGACAACTTCACTTGTAACTCTAGCTGAGTGGCCTGGCGTTATCTTGCTGGAACAACATCACGTTATTCCAGCAAGACAACTTCACTTGTAACTCTAGCTGAGTGGCCTGGCGTTATCTTGCTGGAACAACATCACGTTATTCCAGCAAGACAACTTCACTTGTAACTCTAGCTGAGTGGCCTGGCGTTATCTTGCTGGAACAACATCACGTTATTCCAGCAAGACAACTTCACTTGTAACTCTAGCTGAGTGGCCTGGCGTTATCTTGCTGGAACAACATCACGTTATTCCAGCAAGACAACTTCACTTGTAACTCTAGCTGAGTGGCCTGGCGTTATCTTGCTGGAACAACATCACGTTATTCCAGCAAGACAACTTCACTTGTAACTCTAGCTGAGTGGCCTGGCGTTATCTTGCTGGAACAACATCACGTTATTCCAGCAAGACAACTTCACTTGTAACTCTAGCTGAGTGGCCTGGCGTTATCTTGCTGGAATAACGTGATGTCGAGATGAATTTATAGGAACGCTAAAATGGTTACTCTACTGATGCATTTTCATTGACCGTCGGTATGTATAAACGAGGCGTGGTTGGTATCCTAGGACTTGGTTCGAGTCTGCTTGCAAGTGCTAAGTATAGTCCATTTTCTGGATAAAACTTCATCCGGATGACTTGTATGAGATGGGAATGCTTGATTGTAAATACAAACGTCTGGATCCTTTGTGCAGAAAAAAATTGAAACCGGGAACACGTAATTATTATTTATGTCTGTAATTATTATTTTTTATTATAGTATTTTTTACCATCCACAATTGGTTTGTCGATATAGTGATGAAGTTTCTGTCTTTGTTTATTTATTAATTTAGTGTCATTCTGCCGTTCTGTATATTTTCGTTAGAAGGTGCACCGTCTGTTTGTCAGTCAATCAGAAATGATACTAAAATCTCGGTAAAATGGCTGCCACATCATTTTTTTTTTAGAAAAACAGTTCTAGCTTGAAAACAAGCGATCATCGCCGATGACCCAGACTAGAATACTATCAACCAGCATTCAAGCACTGTAGATTTTGTTTGGGAACTCGTGACATCCCCATAGATGTCAACATAACATGCATAGTTGCAAATCATTACTGTTAATTGTATGCCTATATACAATAATATATTAAAACCTATGGTCAATTAGCGAAGGAAAATGAAAACTCAAATTTGTATTTGCCCGTGTTGTTCCGGGGGCCCCGTTTGGTTCAAAGAATAAGGCCACTGCCTATCCCGTTGGTAGGACCCCACCCCCCAAGTTCATGTTCATGCTCATTAAAGGTCTTCATCATGACCCCTGCATTGTTTCAGGTGCCATCACGCTCAAATCACTAGAGCAGTGGCAGAAAAACAATAAACGTGGCTCGAGCGTAAATGGAGTGTCTACAATAATCCCCACCCCCCCAAATTCATGTTCATTTTATCATTTTTTGTTCATGCTCATTAAAGGTCTTCATCATGACCCCTGCATTGTTTAAGGTGCCATCTCGCTCACATCACTAGAGCAGTGGCAGAAAAACAATAAACGTGGCTCCAGCCTAAATGGAGTGTCTACAATAATCCCCACACCTTATTTTTTTCGGGCCCTTCTGGTGGATTTGTGCATTGAGGTGACAAGTACTTAAAAGACATGAAGTTAGGTTTAATATATATGCATGCTACTCTTTTATGTTTTTATAAATAGGTAGACTCCGTATAAACAGGTATACTCACATTTATTGTATAACTAGGTGAATTATTTAGACTCGTTCTCTGTATTTGTACATGTAGATTAATCTTTATTTATATCGTCCTATTATGTATTAAATATTAAAATGTAAAAATAATTGATACCTATTGTGTTACTTACTTCCATGTGTTTTTCTATGTGATGGGAGAGGGTGGTGAACAAAAAAACCTTCTGTGTGTTTAAGAATTGTTATGCCCCCACCAACGAATGTTGAGGGGGTATGCATCGTTGGCCTTGTCCGAGCGTCCGTCTGTTCCTAAACGTTTGTCCCATCTCCTCCCACAGTTTTCAACCGATTCTTTCGAAACTTCGCAGGATGCTTACTTGTGATGTCAAGATGTGCATATCGAATAGATATTAAAATCGACCTTGTATTACCCAAGTTACGGCCTCTTTTTTTTCTGTACATGGAATATGAGCCTGGCATGTTCATGCCTTTTAGGCGCCATATAACCATTTCATGTGTTGGTGCGCCTTAAAACCCAAATTCAATTCAATTTTCTGTCCAATGTCACGTTAAAAATATCTTGTTTTTAAAATGTCCCAATTCATTCGTGGAGTGCGTGGTCCAGTGGTAGAGCGCCGAACTCCTGATCGAGAGGTCGTGGTTTCGATCCTTCGGCGCTGCCACGTTATTTATTCTTGAGCAAGATAATTAATCCCCATTGCTTAGTACTGGTTCTGCCCAGGAAGCCATCGAGAGTGATTAATCTAAGTTGCAAGAACTTGCTTCGCAATCATGTAAAATAAATATGCTTAAACATAAACATATATTTTTCATGAAATAGGACTTAAAATGCTCTGACAAATTTAACCCTGGTGTATGTCATTGGATATAATGATTTCCTCGTAAACAAGGAGTAATTGTAGTCTTATTGATTATGTGTACTTTAAAATAGACATTATCATAATTTGTCTATTTTAGGTTTGACCCCTAGCCATCCACGAAAAGTCTGGTTTACTCCCTTTGCTTTTATCTTCCTTAGAATTTGTTTTAACAAACGGCATTTGCAACCCTTCTACAAATCGCCCACAAAGAGTTATGAATACTACTATATCTTAAATAACATACAATAACATCAAACCTCTGAATTTCGTAAAGGTCAGACAACACCATTGATAATGGTGGGGGGAAAAAGGATAGGGGACGTTCCGGGTTTTGATTTTAAACTAATTTCTGATTTGATGAGAGTTACTACTATCCCTGACAAGTAATACAAAAAAGCCCTGTAAAAGGTGAATTGGCTGCAGTGGTCTCTTGACAGCTTGTTAGACTCTGAATCAAGGGATCACGAGTTTGAGCATCATGGATTCTTAGGAAAGACACTTCCCATAGTCTCATCAGTTGGATGGAGATGTAAACCGTGCGGTACCGTGCACCGGAGTTCATCCGCCGAGCACCTTCAAGAACCACGGGAATCTTTACTGAGTAAAACAAAAACTACCCACTGTTCTGGGCAACATAACTTTAAGTAATTAATGATAAGTATGGACTAATTAGATGATACGCCATCAACAGTCTTAACAAATAACAGGGATGTGGGCGTGGGGTGGAGCGGGAAGTAAACACGGAAGATTTATCCCTCTTTTTTTCTAAAACCTGCATTTATGGCCTAAAACGTCAACTCTATGATGCAAAGTACCTAAATTTGCCCGTGACAATATTGTTTGTAGGTTCCTTAGCCAAACAAATCACACACAAAACGTAGATAGCAGCTTTTTATTATCCATAATTATCAAATTACCTGCCTTTGAAATGACGTTGACAGAGGGTGTATATAGATAGATGCAAGGAACGACAACTCTGTGTATATATTGGAATATCGCACCGTCTATCGTTCATGATAACGTACTATTTTCTGCTTCGAGTTGATGAACAGTGAAAGTTCAATTTCGTAACACCAATTTACATTCTATTATGTTTGTTTTCACTTTATGGAGGATTTTATGTTCATAGCTCCTTATACATCAATTGAGACGTGCACCCTTTGAGAGAGTCACTATGGGCTGCAGTGGCCTGTTGATATCTTGGTAGACTCTGAATCAAGGGATCAAGAGTTTGAGCATCATGGATCCTTAGGAAAGGCACTCCCCATAGTCTCGTCAGTTGGATGGAGATGTAACCCGTGCGGTACCGTGCCCCGGAGTTCATCCTCCGAGCACCTTAAAGAACCACGGGAATCTTTACTGAGTAAAACTAAAAAATACTCCTTTTTCTGGGCAACAAAACTTGGAAGTAATTAATGATATGTATGGAATAATTAGAAGGGCCGCCATCAACAGTCTAAACAAAGAATTGGTGGAGGGTGATGGGGGAATAATTAGAAGGGCCGCCATCAACAGTCTAAACAAAGAATTGGGCGGTGGGGGTGTAGTTAAGTAAACACGGGAGATTATCTCCCTTTTTCTTAAACATGCATTTTTGCCCTAAAACGTCAACTGTGATGAAAAATACCTAAATTTGTTCGTGACAATATCTTTTGTAGGTTCCTTAGCCAAAAAAATGACTTAAAAGTGTACTAGATAGCACTTTTTATTATCCATAATTATCCATAGTTATCAAATTACCTCCCTTTGAAATTTCGGTTTACTCCGACGTTTATAGATGCAAGAAACGACAACTCTGTGTACAGATTGGAATATCGCACCGTCTATCGTTCATGATAACGTACTATTTTTTCTGATTCGAGTGGATGAACAGTGAAAGTTCAATTTCGTAACATCAGTTCACATTCTATTCTGTTTGTTTTTCCCTTGTTTTTCCCTTGATGGATTTCATGTTCATAGCTCCTTGTACATCAATGGAGACGTGCACCCGTTGAACCTGTTTACAGAAGTACATTAGATGAAAGTTTAATGAATACTCGGCCTGATTGAAGGTCGCATGTTATCTTTTTGTGAAATATTTTATTAATTTAGATTGGGTCGTTTTTACTGTGTGTTTATTTGTTACTTGTCATTTTTTCATGATGAAAGGTGTCTTTTGTCACGTACACTGTAACATAAGTGTATTCGCATCGACTGATGTTTTAAAGTAGCTATCCCGCCATAACAGGCAAATGTTACAACAGATGTATACTATTTCTAAACCTACTAAAGACGCGACAGCCAGGCCAAACTCCAAAACGTGAGCGTCGAATTAAGTTACTAACTCATAATTCATTTTACGCATATTCAATCGCGGTAGTTTAAGAACCTGTGAATAAACCTCTACTTTTAATCGGCGCATATACATTATTATATTACCTGAACACATGAACAGAGTTTGATAAACGGGTTTGTAGTGTAATTTTGCCGTTATTCGGCGGGTAAATTTCTTTAGATACTAGTATATATATTCATAGGTTTAAGGGACACGGTTTGGACATACAAATTGAACCTATATGTAACATGAATATAATAAGGAAAATTTCAACAAAAATCACATACCAAGATCAATAGCTACACCCTTAGAGTAAAAAAGTCACGAAATCATTACTTGGCGTATCTATGCAAGCTTACCGAACCGAGGATGTTTGCAATATGTTGCATACCGAATAAGGTTATCCGCGATTTTACATGGCTGATGGAAACGGAGGATCTTAGATAAGTGCCTGTTCAATAGTGTATTTATTAAAGAAGTTGGGTACAATAATATGAAGCGAGTCTGTGCCGAGCAACATATTAATTGTATCCAACATATTTAATGAATTCAATATTAAATAGGCACGAGTGTGAGATTCCAATCATCGCAATACTAAAAGAAAAATCCTCATAAAAGCAACATTTATTAGTGAAGCTGCCTATATATATATAATGCTGGCATACTATGACTACGTATAGTTGTATGATGGCGTCGTATGTTGACTCGGTGTTCTCCGTACGTCACCGAACAACGAAACTACCTCGTCGATTTCCGTAATCCGGTATTTTGGACGTTCACGGAAATTGACCTCAATTCCGATGTTCTCCGAGTTGAACGGAAAGGATCGAACGATGATTCAAATTCATTGGCATATTTATTTCGCTAGTGTAATATGATAAATATATCATTGCTTTATTACACTCTCTCACCGCAAGTTATGTAATTCATGTATTACAAGTATAGCACGTGTATTTAAAAGAAACTAATACAGGTATAAAAGTGCTGCGTTTTTTAAAGTATACTGAAAGGAAAAAGAAACGCGACACGGGAATTTCCGCTATATATTGTATATACTGCAGGCCTAATTCCATATATATTCCAAGGAAATCGCAAGATGTTTTGTAAAAAAAAAGAAGTTTCAGTTCGTTAGAGAAAAGACACAGCTGTGATGTTGTAGACGTTTTAATCACAGTACACGTTGTAACAAGAAATTCATAAATGTTGAAGTTCGTCTTTGAAAAATTGAGCCAGTTCAGTACTGTATTTAACGTAAAGACTTTTGCATCCTAAGTTTGCGCCAAACGCATACTCTGTCAATAAGTAACTTTGCAGGAGTATTGTTTGCTGTGTAATGTGTTGTTTTAGTCTTTTTCCGAAAGGAAAGATCATACGTAGCCATGTACCATTCGATTAACAGCAGCATATAGTACGTATAATGTATAGCGGAAATTCCCGCCATGTGCCTTAAACCATAAATCAAGTAGGCGTATGTTCGTAAAATCCACATTAATGGTTGGTAAAAACGAATTATTGTGTCCCAGTCTGTCTTTTTACATTCTGTCTGAATTGGTCAAAAAGAAAAACAATAGCATATCAAACACACGTTAATTGGTTTGCAAGGTTAAAGCTTGTGCTGTTCGTTTTCATCGATGAGATTTTTTAAATTGGAAATTTGTCACGGAAGGTCAACCAGTGCGGTAATTTCCATTACTTAATTTGACCTTGGGACTAGAAATCAGAGAGGAGGGTATTTGAAGAATGCTGCAAAACACGCGAAAGCTGAACTCGTATATTTCGTTTATTTCAACTATTGTTTTCTCGTTTAGGGCAAAGCAGTTTGTTAGAAACTGGGACCATACGCCAATGGGCATGGAATGGGTATGAAAATACCTCGTTGAAGGTTTCATGTTCACCGTCATAGGCATACCATCTTCGGGATGGCTCAAATTTTCGTACTGTTGACTTTTTAAATATTGAGTTCTGCTCGACTTGGGGCCAGAGGGCGTGAACGGTAGCAAGCATTTTACACTACCATTCACGAACAGTCTCAATCAAATCGAGACTGCAATACTTTTATTTTGTATTTATCGTGTTCAGCGATCTCCAAATTGCTCATTTCATACTCTTTTCGTAAATAAAGCTTAATGTATTCAATGATACGTTTTGGAACAGCTAACCTTATGTGAATATTGCGATTGCTTATCAAGGCAGGGGTGTAAACTTCTCATGAATTGGTGTTCAGTTTGGTCATGTTCATTAAAGGTCTTCAGCATCATCCCTGTATTCTTTTCCTGTGTAGAACCAATACTGTATCCCTCCCGCCATTCGTGAGAATCGACCTTTTCTCACAATTTGAGCTGCCAGTGGGATTCGAACCAGAAGCGATGAGGGGCGAAACGGTTTACAACGCAACGTCGTTAACCCCTCGACCACGGTGGCGCTTAAAATGTATTTTTACAAAATAATGTGCATCAACTCTGCTGGTCAACAGGTTCTATGCGCTTTCTGCATAGTTGCATATCGGTGTAAATTGCGGATCCGCCTGGAAGGGAGCCATGTAACTTGGTTGTGTTGGAGCGGCGCAAAACCTGATGTCGGCTTGCATATACCGCATCGTGCACGTCTTATCATAGTGCAGCGAAGAAATCAGAAGCAGGTCGGGTGACCGATGTTAGGCAAAACCCAATTCAACTTGAAACAGGCCAATACCCAAATCTAAAGTGGCAGTAATATATATGGAACGCCAAATTAACACAACTCAATTAATTGAACCTCTAATTCTATTGAAGAGAGGTCTAATTCAATTGAAGAGAGGTCTAATTCGGTATTTGAATTAAACCGCTCTTCAATTGAATTATACCTCTCTTCAATTGAATTGGACCTCTCTTCAATTGAATTAGACCTCTCTTCAATTGAAATGGACCTCTCTTCAATTGAATTGGACCTCTCTTCAATTGAATTAGACCTCTCTTCAATTGAATTAGACCTCTCTTCAAATTCAAATAATTGAAGCGAGGTTCGATTAATTGAGTTTATGCTAATTTGGCGTTCCATACAGTAACGTCTCTTGATTTCAGTGACTTCTGTTTTGAATGTTTTATGGGAATGTTGCACTTTTCTCAAACATTTAATTTAAAAGGGCCGTAAAATGAACTATTAAATATGTGCAAGGAATCATCACTGAGGTCGATTTGGAAAGAAGATGTCGTCATATCTGGCATAATGATAAATCACTATGATTTGTACTAAGCATACACATGTACAGTGTAACATTTATTTACGTCAATATAGTATCCACCCATAGTGTACATAGAGAATATGTGTTTGTTTTGAGTGAATATAGGATTATTTTTGGCTGGTCACTATTAATAAAATATTGTTGCTGATTATTTATAAATATACTCGGTAAAAAAGGTTTTGGACCAGGCTATATCAAGTCATATAAAAATAAAACTAGTGGACAGAATTTAAGTATCTTTTTTTAGTAACCAAGGTCTACCCTACCCGGTTAATTTGGTACCAGAAACATTACATGCCAAACAAGATTTGATTTTAAAAAAATATCGCGAACACATAAAGGGTCTGTAAAAAATGTTGCAAAGTCCATTCAAAGTAACAGTTACGGACACATTCGAGTAACCAATAAAAGATTATTATTTTTTCGCAAACTTTCATTGTAAACGATAATCATTGTTGATTGTTGATCTATTGTGAATTAACAACTGTGATAATAAGGGTTATGGTCGAATGTCATGGTTCAGCGATCATTGTACGGGTTCGAACACTGCCATGGTCCAAAACTTTTTTTACAGAGTATAGTATCCACCCATTGTGTACATAGAGAATATGTGTTTGTTTTGAGTGAATATAGGATTATTTTCACCGAGAAGTGAGAAAATTTATATTTTGACGACTACTTTTGCACGAGTGAAAATATTTGAGTTTTCTCACTTCGAGATGAAAATAAATCCTATATTTTAGACAAACCAACAAATATGCTATTTATTACTCACAACCTGGAAATTTATGCAGAAAAAACATAATGCGCCAAAACAATGACGTCAGTTACGTCAACAACGTAAACTTGACTGACGTCATTTTGAGTGAAAATATATGTGAAATATAAACAATGAAAATACAAATTATTTTAATCATAAAATCCACTATTTCACTGGAAATTATATAATAAATAATCATATTTGTATTTTTTTTATGTGTATGGTATTACAACATCAAAACGTATGGTTTATTATGGAGTACATTGATATACAAGTAGAAATAAATACAATATCTCCCTCCCACCTAATGACGTAATTATATAAAGACAATTTGACTGTTGCAGAGTTTGTTCAGAATCTATTTAGAGACTCTTTTTATTTTGCTTGGTACTATTTCCATTTTATTATGTTTAAATTGCCATTCCGCCATAATGACATTTTCATTGCTGTATGTAAACCTTGGTGAAATAAAATATATGGCCAGTTTTAGGTATACAAAAGTGAAGTAGAAAGGGTCTGCAATTGCAAAGGGGTCAACATAATGTGGGCCTGTTACAGCTACAGCTGAAAAACTATTTCTTAGAAGATATTTAACACCCCATTTCCTTGTTGATGTTTAATTGCAGACATGCTTTTTTTGCATGACAGAGTAAGTTTTCAAGAATTCTAACGAGGTTTGAGTTTTTAGCAGGTTTTTTACTATGGAAGGGGCATGGAGAACCATTTACGGTATTATAAACTATAACCGTTTTACCATAAATAAGTAATAGATAGAGTATGGGTCCCATCGAGTTGGTTGATTTAAACATCGAGATGGGCGTACTCTATTTGTTCTGTAGCATGTCCACTGCAGCTGTCTCCATACTCTAACCTCCAATAACTGGTAGTTAGAGAACACCACTTATTCTGACAGGTGTTTTCAATTAAACTCGTTAATTTCAGTGACCATGCAACAATAAATGCTTGTTGTACAGTTTTGTTTGAAATATGTGTGACCGTTTTCACCGTGATACCGAAGTTAATGTCGCAGAAAGAAGCTGTAGTTAATTACAGTCGATGATTGAAATGAAGATACATGCATATGTGTTTGTAGCAAGCTTTAAATAGGATATGCTAAATGTAAGTATTATACTTAAGAAATAGAACATCGTTTACTGTGAATTATCGTTTAATATATCACGGTTTGGAGTTCAATTGTAAACAATAATTTCACGAGCCCGAAAAGCGAGTGAAATTATTGTTTACAACTGAACGACAAACCGTGATATATTATAGATAATTCACCGTAATCGATGTTCTATTTCTATTCTAATACCCCTAAAATGTGAAAATAACGCACACATCTGAAATCTTTCGCATTGCTTTGCTTCCTCTCCTAACGTTGCATACGTTACAATGCGTAATGCGCAATGCGCAATGCTTATTCTCCTAACGTTGCAAAAATTACAGTGATAGATAGATAGATAGATAGATAGATAGATAGATAGATAGATAGATAGATAGATAGATAGATAGATAGATAGATAGATAGATAGATCTTTATTTCCAATTTCCAATAGGCTTAAAAGCCCATGAGGATACAAAATACAATTACAAAGCATGGCAACAGTATAGTTATTACAAACAATACATGTCCAAATATGCAGTTTATCTTAACTGAGCTGATTCAATGAGAAGGCGTTAACATAACACTTCCTTGCATAAATAAATTACAATTCATCACAATTTCCTTAACACATATATTACATTATATTTAGAAATAGCTAATTTCTGTATAGTGTTTCGTTTCGTAACTTAAATGCTTTTAAAACAAAGGTACACAGTTTGCGAATATATATCTTATTTTGTGAGTTTAGTAATTCCAGAAACTTGATCATATTTGGTCTCTAATAAAAATATTTAGGAATATATTGCTTCCTTAACATTATGTATGTTTGGCATTCCAACACAAAATGGAATATACCGTTCAATATAACGAGATATTTTAAACTAGGCTATATAGTGCGGGTGTATTAGAATAGTATATATATTAAATGTAAATACTCATTTAGCTAGAGATAGTGCATATAATCAGTTGTTATATTATATATAAACTCTGACTGAACAAAACCGTTCAGTTGTACATTTGATGATGGAACATTATAATGTATATACAGTGTAGATATAATGAGATTATTGATTTGAAATATATGTGTTTTAAGGGTCTCATAGGTCGTTATTACGGCCGTGTATAAAAGTTTGTTTGTGTAATATTTGAATATGTTTGTAACTTTTATATGTGACACTATAATAAACTATTAAAGTCTATATTAAAGGCTTTAGGAACGCATTTTGCAATTACCTGTCATACCAGTTCATGGGGTCTTCTTTAGAGTTTCAATCTTAGCTGTGCTATTTTCTTTCAAAGTTGAGTTAGCTTAGTAGTAGCGTTTGATAAACGTAACAGTATATAATGCGTACCCATTACAACCGTCACATACTATACTTATCAGACCAGTCATCGTGTTGATAGATTAAAAGTTTCAGATCATGATAAAATAAACAAACCCTAGTTTGATCAGGGCGATATCCGATGTATCAGTTTCCTTTATTCACTTAGCTATTTATTATGATTTTGTTATCGCCCGACACCGAAACATTCTTCCCAAATACTAGTTCATCCGTTCTAGTTTCTGCCTGTATGTATGGATGGGGTTTAACCTTGTTAGCTTTTAAAGGCACTAAAACCCGCCAAATAACGGCACAATTACACTACAAAACCCGTGATTTTATGCCTGTATTGTTCATGGTATTTTGATAATTCGCTTTCAATTCTTTCCAAGTTAATTAAAGCCCTTTTAAATAAATGGCCGCCATGTACAACAAATAAAAAAGTACGTCTTTGCACTCAGTAAGGCATCCCCTATAACATTTAAATATAGTTTTGAATAATGAAGAAATGTAACACATAATGTTGAGTAATTCAGTGAATTATTTATAATAAAGGATTGTTTGTGGTCAACCTTTTGTTTTCCTAAAATGGAAACAGGATATCGCATTGCCAAGATAAAATCATAAGTTCATTTTTGCATGGACGTACACAGTGTAATTAATTACTCCGCAATGACTCAATAGTTGTCTTAATATGTTCGTGCATCACCAGTATTAGTAATGTTATTTATGTTGTATCATTAGTCATTATGATTAACTTAATGAATTAATAGCATTGGTCGTAAATAGATAAATAAATACCCGCGAGAACATGATGAGCAAGTAGGAAGTCCTGCTGGTTATATAAATGTTGCATGACAAGCTGACGATATAATTAATTAACTTATAGAAGGTGATTCAATTCCCAGTATCGGTTGTTTGGTATGACAGGTTCGTTCATTACAGGAAGCAAGTAAACCAATTGAATCGAACTGAATTGGATTTTATCGTCGCACCAACAGCTAAGGTCATAGGTTATAATAGCGTAAATGAGTCTCCATGCCCGTTCCATAGTAAAGGTAGAATGTTGACAACCTGTTAAAAACTCAAACCTGATTAGAATTCTGCGGAACTTACTTTATCATGCAAAAAAAACTTGTCTGCTATTAAACAGGGTTGAATATATTCTAAGAAACATATCTTCAGCTGTATACTAACACCGGGTCAAAGGTCAAAGCTATTTTTTACCCCTTGCAATTTCGTACCCTGTCTACTTTCACTTCTGACATTTAGCAAAAACTGTCAAAAACATGATGAGCTCCATTTTAAAATATCAGCAACATGACCAGAATACAGTTACAGCCAAAACATAACAGGAAACTGCACTAAAAAAAGTTTAAAGAAAATGTTTATTAGCACTCTAATACAGAACTGCGTTCGAATGCACAAGGAGAGCACATCCGGCTGATTTAGTGTAATTAGTCCTAAATGTCGAATTTCCAGCTTCTACTGGTGCAGGAAGACCCCATGTGCCCCTCCGGGCAATTTTCGTGCACGGGCGGTCAACTTTGTAGAACCTCCGACGTTCCGCAAACCATCTGGATAGCTTCCTCACATACTGATTCCTGGTCTCACGAGGGCTAAAACCCACAACGGTGAGGGGCACAATCGGCCACTGAGGTCCCAAAGTAATGCGTACTGATGCAAGAAGCTGTGGTCGCGTGGTGAGCAGCCAGAGGTCACGGTGGGATCGTGTCCCGGCTTTTTGAAATGCACTCCAACGGTATGTACCTTATTTGGTCAAGGTTTTGTGAAAGTAAGGGCTACCCATGTGCAGGAAGAGATATACCACATATATATTTTTATCACATAACGTCCCTTGTTAGCAGTGTCAAACACCCAGTTAATATTGTTTTGGCGCTAAAGTGTGTCTGACGTCGTGGCGGTTCTATGTCCATCTGAATTATTTTTTACTAATTTGATTGCAATGTTATGTGATAAAAAGGATCTTAAACTCGTTCCCATTCCATATAAGATCTATGAAACTCGTTATGAATTATTTTTAATTTTAACTCGCCAAAAGGCTCGTTAAAATTAAAATAATTCATAACTCGTTTCATAAATCTTATATGGAATGGGAACTCGTTGTGCATGTTAAAGATCTCGCTTAACTATTGAGATCATCACAGTGATAGAAACACACACATATTTACTTCTGTGGTATTATGCTCTTTTATGCTAAGTTTAACAACCATTCATACAGGAAACCCGAAATACAATTAATTGCATGTTAAACAACCATTATTATAGAATAACCAAAATGCAATTATATAAATTTAAGTGGTTACACTACATATGCCCAGCCCTTATATAACTCAATACAAATCTAATAACCTTTTTATTGCATGCGTATTTTTAGTATAACAACGAATAATTAGAACAAAACAATAGGTTTTAAAATTTAATTTTCATCAAAAATATGCATTTGAAACAAACATATTGTCGTTATACCTCTCTCACACAGTGAAGAATATCCTTGCGCATATGAAAATTTGAAATTCGCGGCAAATTCGCCGAAAATGATAAGATTGGCCTGGAGAAATACTGAAAAAAGTGAGGCTTTATGAATGCTTCCGAAATTCTTACGAATCCTTGCGAATCCTTGCGAATTTCTTACGAACCTTACGATTACTTAACAATCAATTTGCCGAATTTCTTGCGAATCCTTTGCGAATGTTACGAATGCTTACGAATGCCGTTGCGAATCTTGCGAATGCTTGCGAACGCCTTACGAATGGAACGACTACACAACGCATGCTTGGCTAATTGCATATACCCATTGCAATGTTTCTCTTTGTCACTTATTCGCCAGCCTCCGCCGATTCAACTTCTTCTTTAGAAAGTCAAGTTTTAAGTTTGTTAAAAAGTCAAGTTTTTATCCTTCAGCATGCCCAGGGGCGGCAGAAGGGGCGGTGGCGGCAGAGGAAGGGGCAGGGGCGACACCACCCGGGGCGAATGGGCAATATTCGCATTGAAATCGATAGGAATTAGCAAGGCATTTGCAAGACAATCTTAATATTTGTATGTTATTCTCAAGCATTTGCAAGTACTCGCAAGTGTTGGCAAGCCGTTCGCACGCATTCTCAATGCATTCTCGAGAAAATGTCAAAAAAATCGTAACCCATTCGCTTTATTCGTAATGGATTCGCAAGCATTCGCAACTTTTTGTTTGTTCTCATTCGTATGGTATTCTTAAGGAAAAGTCAAGACGAATGCTAGCAAATCTCTACAAATGTCTTACGATCACTACAAATGCCTTGCCATCAATAAGAATGGCTTGCGATTGCTTACGAAAATGTTGCGAAAGCAATGAGAATATGTTTTCCTGGCGAATTTAAGGAGCATGTTCCTAATATTCGCAACACCCCATGAACGACCGCGAATGCTTACGAACACCTACGAATGTCTGGCGATCACCTTGTGATCATTGCGAATTGGTGGCGAATTGCATTCGTAAGCCCATATTCGTAAGCCCATTCGCCACCATATTCGCCACTGTGTGAGAGCAGCATTAGATCGTGGGAATTTTCACAATGAAACTAACATAGTTTACATCACGTGACATATTTTCTTTGACATGAACAGAAAAGTGCACCAATCACGAAAGAGTATACATTACACAACCAATACATGGTCGCTGAAATTTCATTTGTATTTGCGCTGGTGTTAATCATTTAGTTATAATTGTAGCATGTCCATTTCATCTGTCTGCCATACTCTAACTTCCAATATAATATATGATAGTTAAATGTACACCAGTTTTTATGACAGGTTATTTTCAATCAAATGATTAACACCAGCGCAAATACAAAGGACGTTTCAGCTACAACTATCAG
Organism: Cyrtodaria siliqua; assembly: GCA_037043455.1. Lineage (NCBI taxonomy): Eukaryota > Metazoa > Mollusca > Bivalvia > Adapedonta > Hiatellidae > Cyrtodaria > Cyrtodaria siliqua. The sequence goes on from JAWPHD010000050.1 coordinate 29,227, forward strand.
ACATGTCATAGATAGGGATTGGTCTCAGCGAGTTGGTTGATTTAAACATCTAGGTGTTTAAATAATCCAACTCGATGGGACCATATTCTGTTTTGTAGCATGTCCATTTTAACTGTCTGCCATAATCTAACTTCCGACAACTGGTAGATAGAGATCAGCAGTAATTCTGACAGGTGTTATTTTCAATTAAATGATTAACAACTGTGCAGATACAAAGGAAATAAGCGACCATGCTACAATGGAAATTAGGGTTTACAGATGACATGGACATGCCACAAAACAAATAGAGTATGGGCGCCCATCTCTATGTTTAAATCAACAGCTCGATGAGACCATACTCTATATATTACTTAAATAATAAAACCCCTTTGTTACTTCATAATTATGTTCTTGGTGTCAATGTGCTGTTATCGCGGTTTTTGTTGTGACGTAACCAATATGATTTCCCGATGATAGTTATGCCCGTCGTAGAGAGTAATATGTGCTTAATGTCAATCGTGTTTGCCGATGGCTTTTGATGTTCAATTTCAGGGTTTGTATGCGGAAGTAGCAAATTACAACCGAGCACAGTTGCAAATTACAATGGAGCACGCTAGTGTCGTGGAGGTGCAATATCAGAAATACAGTTTCTGTTCGTGTTCTTGTTTTTGCCTCTAAATAAAATCTCGACCTATGAGGTGATATTTCTGACGTCGCAAAGTATGTTATTCACATGGCGTTGAAAACACAATGTCAAACAAATATTAGACGTCATTAAATTGAACTTACATCTTGTATTAGACATACGTTATAAGTTATATATTTGTACATGCTCTGGTGTATGTATATGTTCTGGTGTAATTATGTTCTGTATATGTTCGTGTTCATGAAGATATTAAATGAAATTTCTCAATCTCGTCATTGTGTCTCTTTGTACGGTAGCGTTTGATGTTTGTCTTAAATTGTTTGATGTTTGTCTTAAATCTTGTCTTGTCGTACCCTTATCGATTTGTTCTCTTGTTGTTCCGACTTCTGCCAAGTCACTGAGTACTTGCTTTGTGGCTTCCCAGGCTTTTGTTTTTATATTCATATATACATGATCATTTATCAGTTATATTTATATTCCCTGTTAATGCTGCCATGTTTGTAGAGAATATAACATGGCGAGGATATATTTATTTCCACTGTCTCATTTTATTAGGATAACAATAGGGTAAAAGTGAGGTTTGGTGCACTCCAGAATCTAGTTTAAACCCACAGTGGCCTCTTTTGCCTCTGAACGTTCCAAGGCGATAGCCCTATTGCCAAACCTTTTATATTTGTGATGTCATATCATGCCTTTATTCATCTTTGTAAGTAGTGTTTGTTTCTGTGCGTGTATTTGATTGACAGTGGTCCTTGGATGCTACATTTTTGGTTCGAATTATATCTACTTTTGATATTCATACATCGTGCTAAAGACAGCAGAATATTTCATAATTAGGTGGTACTCCTTTTTACGGAAGTCAATATTCACTTGTTTTTGGATTTCCATTTCTTTTATCGTATACTTTAAAGAAATCAACTATTAAAGCCAGACTGTGCCTATGTTAACCCATAATGAAGATGATATAATATTACTGCCACATTCGTGTTATTTCACCCGAATTTCTCTTGCGTAAATTGAATCAACTGATTTTGAAATCTTGTTAACGTTTGTTTATAAATGTTTGCTATGTAAACATTACATGTTCTGTTAAGAGTTATCCGGCCCTGTTTTGTTTCATGAACATGTTTATGTTTATTTAAATCGAAATCAATACACAACAATATATATTTACAATTCACACATTGCAATTAATGCATTTATCAATTATCTACGTCATGCAAATAATGTTTATTTATTTTTACATACTTAGTATTTTACATACAACTTAGTAGCGGTTTTAAATATATGTTTCTCTCCGAGACTATCAAGAAATGTTCATATGATGTTCAAGAGTTACATATGCTAATTGATAATACTACAAAAAGGGTTGCCATTCATTTTTAAATGACCCGTTGACCCTGCAAACTATCGATGGCATGCATAAGCGCAGTTATTCATATTATAACACAACTGAATTAAATTGGATTTTAAAGTCGAACCCACAGCTAAGGCCATATGGCAACTTTCCAACTTCCATTGGTGGAGGAAGACCCCAAATGCCGCTTCGGGCAATTTTGGTGCTCTGCCCTTGCGGGCACCAGGATATAACCACCGACGTTCAGCAAGCCAAATGGATAGCTCCCTCACGTAAAGATTCCTAGTCCTATGAGGGCTCGAACCCACCTCATAGGACTAGGAAGACGGTGGGCAAGTGATTTCAAGTCAGAGACTCTAACCTCTCGGCCACGGACGCTCCGATATGATAGCATAAAGAGTTTTAATTTGACAAATTTTGTATTATTATATGCTGTCGATGTCAATGCGTAATTCCCTAAATTATTAGAATTCCATAAACTATATGTTATCTGTGTATTTTTTTTTGTCTCGCCTTTTTCAAAGAAAAAAAAGAGCCATGTGTGTTGCTTTTTCGACGACGTCGACGGGGACGGCGGCGGTGCCAACATTCAATTGTTGCGTTTATGTCCCTTTCTCACGAACTGTATGCATTAGAACTTCCAAACTTGGGTTATAGTTGTATCTTGGGTAGTAAATTGTAACGTGACATTGTAAATGCGGAAGTGACCTTTACCCTCTAAGCAAAGGGCAGGTAACTTAATAGTGCTAGAAGGCGTGATAGGTGTTGCACTTTACATAACCTCGCATGAACAGACTCAATAAAACCGAGTCTGCTACTTTTATCTCTTGCTTGTGTTTGTTGCTTCAAGGGATCATCTTTTCAGTATTTATTGTAATAATCATTTATAAAACGAACGCCAGTCTGGGGTATTGGCCTTTGCGCTGAAGTAAATGAAATCTTAGTATGACCAAGAACAATAAAAATGTCATACGTAAACAATAATAGTGACATTTTATAAGGAGTAAGATCATATTTATTAACGTGTTCTAATATACAGCACAGGTAAATTTAGCTGTGAAAAGCATAGCTCTTTTCTACCTACCAGTGAGCAATCTCTACCCATAGTTGTCGTTCCTTGCATACACATACATCTCTGTCAACGTCTCACCAAATACCAAGAATCTTGGCAAACGATGAAAAACTGTGAAAATGCAAAATTTCTTGATGGCACTAATATTTTTCTGAATTAACTTTATATGGAATGCTTCGGCTTGAATGTTTTAAATATACAGTAAGTTATGCTCAGAATTATATTGCGGTAGAATAAAGGTTTGTACTTTGGCATATCTCTCCGCCGTCAAAACTTTAAAATAGACATCACCAAATCGTCCCCATAGCGTAACAGTACAGCGTTTTGCTTACCAGCACTTTCCAATATCCCATACATCTTAACAACCTACCTTAAATTAAAGTACTAACCTAAAATATATATCAACGTGAAGATAATAAAAGAAATATAAAAAGATCGGACAGGGAAAGTAGCATTCAAGGAGGACAGTCAACCACAAAACACAGAAACAAATATGGAAACAGACAAACAAGAAGGCAAAAGTAATAATAAAAGTAAACGACATCACAAACACTAAAGGGTTGACAATAGGGCTACCGCCTTGGAACGGTCAGTGCTAAAGTAGGCCACTGGGGGTTTAAACCGGTTCTAGGGTGCACCAAACCTCACACTTACCCTACTGTCATCCCATTAAAACAGGACAGTGTAAATAAAGAAATCCCCGCCATGATCTAATCTCTAACCAACAAGGCAGCATCAATAGGCAATATAAGTAAAACACAAATATGCTCGTGTAAATATAATACAAAAAAACAATAGCCTAGAAAGCCACAATGAAGGATAATACACGTTTCTTTCGATTGTTTACATATCAATCAGCAGCCGATAGTTGGTGGTGTCACGATGTTGAAGTTCTGTTCGCCATTTTTATATTTTAGCTATGGTCATGTGACAAATTATCATGTGATCGCAGACTACTTTCTTAGACGTTGACAGAGGTCAATGTAATGGCCTCTGGGAGAGATTGACCAGTGAGGTATAAGTCCTATCAAAAGAAAGGTAGGTCGAGTACGCTGAGCATGATTTCATACCGCAGTTTAGGCGAGTTTCTATATCTAACTTATACAATACGATACAATATTTTTAAGCCATGAACTTCGAACAGGTTTTAACACTCAGCCAAATTGTGCTTTTTGAGGCGTCCTTTAGAACATCATATAACCATTAGCCTAGAAAATAATATAACAAAAACCAAACAAAAACACGCCAGAATCTGTCTAGTTTACATCTTAAATTACTTAAATTGTTATTTGTATAAACTTAAAATACACTGAATGCATTTGTTTTAGTAACAAGACACACATGTGTTCTTTGTCATGGACATTTACTATTAACAAATAGAGACAAATAACATATTATAATTTTACATAGGTTGCAAAAAACGTATATCATATTTTAATTAAATAAAAAAATATGCTTAATTGCTTAGATATATTCTAATGAGTATGGATTTAACGTCACTTTAAGCAATAGTTTAGTCATATCTAGCGGCGTCTACTTGTAGCAGTGAGCTCTATGCTCAGCTTTATATTGTTGTCACACTGGAATGCCGCACCGTCGATGTATTACGTGATATCCCAACCAGTCATATTACACTGACACGTGGCGACCAGTCCGAGCACCCTTTATATGCCGAGCGCCACACAAGTGAGCTACTAGTTACACTTAATGAAATTCTGTGGTACGGGTTGCCAGAGCTTGAACATACGACCTTCCGCATGCTAGGCAAAAGCTCTATCATTACGCCACTGCCGCGGTAAAACACTGGTTATAGAGAAATATGCTTAAATGCAGAAAGTAATTATGTAACAAAATAAAATAAGGTTGATTTAAAAAAAACAACACTTTAAAACTAGGTACAAAAGTCAACCAGGAAATCAGGAATTCCCAGAATACAGTCAACAAAAATCACGCAGTCAAAACAAACAATAAATAAAATGAAATATGCGACACAACAAAAATAAAAGGGTTGGCAATAGGGGTACCGCCTTGGAATGGCCAGTGGCAAAAATGCCAACGGGAGTTTAAACCAGGTTCTAAGGTGCATCAACTCATACTCTGTTGTCATTCCAATTAAACGGGGCAGTGTAAATAAACCAGGTTATATTCTCTAACAATAGAGGCAGTATTAATAGGCAATATAAGTCTAAACAAGGATGATCATGTATATATGAATATATAGCGTAGAAAGCCACAAAACAAGTACTCAATGACTTGGAATAAACCAGAGCAACATTAAGGGCACGACAAGACAAGATTGAAGACAATCTATGTAACTATCCCTTTTAGGAGGATTTAGGTGGACGTCCCCACGAATCCACAATATACGTTTTACATTTAATACATACATTGTACAAAACGTTTTAGAACGAAAGCAAATACTTATATAATTCGACTTTAATTTCATGACATAAAGGGAATGTAGCGACACAGCCAAACATCTTTATTATTGAGAGTTCTGAACAACTTGAAAAAGGGTGAAAGAATTATCAAAATCGGATGATAAACAAAGAAGATATGATCATTTGAAGTTTCTGTTGAAACTGATATGGAAGCGGCCATTTTGAGAGCTATGACATCACGGTTCTAAATTACCATATATGGAATATTTATAAATATGAAAATTTACTGATATATAGGGAAAAAATGACAGCAGCTGTATGAAAAATATGTTATAATTCATGGCAATAATGCTTTACATGAACAGTAAAAAATGCATTCATTTGCAGTGTTTTCCTTCGTTTTAAATCATATTTATCAATATTCCATATATGGTAACATGGCACTATGATGTGATAATTCTAAAAATGGCGGCCCCCATATTCGTTTTAGAACAACCTTTAAATGGTCATATCTTCTTTGTTTATCATCCGATTTTGAAAATTCTTTCACCTTTTTCCAATTTTTTTTCAGAACTCTCAATAATAGAGCTTGTCTGGCTGTGTCGCTACATTCCCTTTAATACAACGTGGTTGCAATGTATAGCATTATCAATGAGAACTGCCTTTTCAAAACCGTTGCAAACGGGTTTTGTCTTTAGTAAATAATCTAAATAATATTGATTTAATGTCGTAAGATGACGTAAAATAAACTTCAATCATATACTTCACCGGTTAAGAACATTTCAGCGATTAGTAAGAATTTTAATTTTAAACTGTCAATTTATAGCTTGAAACAAGGGAAACCAAAATCTAGAATTAAATAGATAATCGGCCAGTTAACATATCTAGTAAGCCTACGGCACTCGTTTTTTTACTAGATCTGTGAACTAGGGAATTATATCCCGTACTACGAAAACAGTGTTGATAAACCTCTATATAAATAGAGCAAAGGGGCATGTATGCCTTTCCATACGGAAATATAAGACACACAGATACTCGTATGTACAGTAGTATCTTTAAGTTAATGAATTAACAAGGATATGAATCTATATACGTTTTCATCGAAAGCTTGTTTTCAAATCTTGTCCATGTATTATCTGACATATTGTTTACCAGATGTCTTGAATAAAATGTTGTTTAAACCAAATTAATTAAATGTGTGCATTATACAATCAAACTCATTTATTGTTAATTACAGCATTATTTAATATATCAAATATATGAATTTTAATCTCACGTGGGCTTACTCATATTTTGTATTACATAGTGAAAGACTGTGTGTATAAAATAGATGATTTAATTATTCTACCTATATCAAATGATATGAAAATATTTATACCATCTTCTCTATATGTACATTTGTTTATGTTGCTTCATTTCGTATTACCTGTCATTGTATTGTGTTAACTATTTGTATCCTAACAGGCCTTAAGGCCTATTGGAATTTTGAATAAAACATATATATATCAATAAAGCAGATATTGGATATTCGTAGCTTCACTGCATCAACCTGTTTGGAAGATAGGATAGGTTCTTTGCGAATGCATTGTTGGCGAAGTACAAGCAATATACAAGTAAAGTAAATGCTTTATTCATTGTTTTTAAATAGATCTTGAAAAATGGTAATTTATAAAAACATATTTGATTGAGCGAAGAAAGAATTGCACGTGCTAATTTCACGCGTCTAGCTGTGACTCCGTCTACTTTGTCGTCAGCTGGGCGTGCACTGATAACTTCCGGCGAACCTACGGTTGACCATAGCGTCGTCAACGTTGTAACACTCTTTAAAAGGGACACATGGCAATTTTGTATTATTCATTAAAATTACCATCTCGATTTATTAGACTTGTATCTTATCACTTTATAATTTATAATTAAATAAAAAACTGCGTTATCAATTTTCTTCGTTATTTTAAAAAAAGTTGTAAATATAATTATTATTGTTGCTATATAATCAGTAGTTAGTAATATGTAAAAACAATTTCCTTTAAACTATTTCAACAATTCATATTAATGATTGCAAATATGCAAGTTGTGTAGAAAAACTAACGGGACACAACAAATCAAATGCCGTGTTGTTAACAGTTGTGAGTCTTTGTTTTGCCTAGTAATATACGCACCTAAAATAGATATAAATGGAAAAACAAATCTTTGAAGTTCTCCCTATTGGTACAGTAAATGCATTTAACGTTTTGTATAGTTAATCATAATGGCTACAACATCAGGTCAAGAGGCCCCATGAAGAACCCGAAACACCGTATAAACAATTGAGGCGTGAAAGCGTGCGCGACAAATGACTCCAAAATGACAGGATCAAGCCCTCCCACTTACTTCTTTGTAATTATATTTCAATTAATAACCGCAAATTAGACATAAATTTAACGTCGTCGCGAACGTTAAAACGCAGCAAAGAAGTTAGTCTTGTCATCAAGGTCATAAAAACACACTCAAAACCGTTTATTTATATGTTTAAACTTATTATAATTTAATGTCTAACTTTTGTAAAAAAATAAATAATTGTTTTGATGAAACCACAAACTGTTGATCTTTCCGATTCAAGCCATCTAATTACTCTTTACCCTTTAATTATGTGAGTATTGTATGCATGCTAATCAATGGCAAAAACATGCGCAAAAAAAGACATCCTTATATCGATATAAATAATTGTATTTACATGCCGTAAATCATATAGGTTTTAATTGTTTGAAGATTTACTTTCTTTACGTTTTATAATGACAAACTGACGCCTAACCCGGACATACGGCTTTTTGAAGATCTACTTTCTTTACGTTTTATAATGACAATCTGACGCCTAACCCGGACATACCGCTTTTTGCACCCCCACAAAAACAACAACACATTTATTCTTTATATCAACAACAGAAAATGGATGTCTGAAAAAAACACACACACATAAATATCAATTATAAAACAAACCAAGACAATTGCTAATTTGATCAACAACTTTGAGAAAGATGAAAGGAAAGGGAAGGGACAATGGGTTAAATTGGCCACCTCTCTGACTACCTTGTCCTAAGATATTGGACTACATGTCGCGACCCCAAGGATGCCCGTGTGATAATAACAAGGTAGTCGCGGCTAAGTACAACTACAAAGATATTTATTTGACGATAAGGGTAATCATTTAAAAACTTACAATTCGTACGAACTAATGTTTGACCTTTTTTTGAAGTAGTTCCCATCGAAACATTTTCAGACTGATTTCTCTTATTTTAATTCACTTGGTCTTTGAATTATGTTATAACAGTGTCGACGACATATATCAAAAATCGTTCTTAGATTAAAGATATGTACATGCATATTGAAACTTTCCCTTGATGCATACAACTTTTAGTTTTCCTGGCATTCAGTTGTTTTTGTGTATCTCTTTGACATCACATGTATCTCTCTGACATCACATGGAACGTCCGTGGCCGAGCGGTTTGAGTCTCTGACTTGAAAAAAACTTGCCCCTCACCGCTGTGGGGTAGATCCGTCATGGACCTAGGAATTATTATGCGAGGAAGCTATCCATCAGGTTTGAGTTTTTAACAGGTTGTCAACATTCTAACTTTACTATGGAAGGAGCATACTATGGAAGGAGCATGGAGACTCATTTACGCTATTATAACCCCAATGGAAGCTGGAAACCTGTTGGTGCGACTATAAAATCCAATTCAATTCAATTGATATCACCTGCTGTGTCTGTTAAGTACAGGGAGATATTTATAAAAAAATCTTTGTAAAACATAATTTGTTCAAGACATAATGTAAAACAAACTTTTCATGGAAATGTTCGGTGATTTGTTTAAGTTTTATTTGTCAATTCTCTGTCCATTCACAGCAATCTCCACGCAGAGTTATCGTTCCTTGCACTCACATATATCTCTGCTAACTACTAAATTACAAGATTTTTGTAAAACCTGTTAAATCGGAATATGTTTGCCTAAAACTTATTTATTTCTTATATGTAAACATAATTTTCAGAATATCTGCAAATTAGATGTTGCAAAGAATTGAAATAATGCATGAACACAATTTAGTTTTAATCGGGACTATTTTACTACACAAATAATACGTACTTAGGTCTCCTCAATCAAAACGCATAAACTGAAGCTCGATAGCAGAAAAATACTAAACAAAATTAACTCATAGAAATAAAAATTGAAATTATTTTATATAGGTCTATATTTTATCTTTGCAGATCACGCAAAAGGATTTATTATAAACATCGTCATAACTTTTTTGAATAATCACGTGACCTAACCGTTCGCCCTACTTCCTTTGACGTTGACAGAGTCAAATGAGGAACGTATGTATTCACAGGCTTATTGTCACATTGTTCTAGAATACAATTAAGAATTGTTTTGGAGTAAGTAGAAATGAACTAATATGTTTTCTAAGATGCATTATGATAATGGCTTGATGCACTTTATACGTTTTTATATTAATGGGCTGTTTTATGCATGCAAATATTTTCATGTTACTGAAGAACCTTTCCTATTGTTCGGTACGCTTGTTTTAGCCGAAGGTTTTTCTGCAGTAGCTGGAGCAATTTGAATAATACGTACATCAATTATATATCATTAGAACTGGTGTTGTAAGTAGTAAATACAAATACATTAGTTTTGAAATATTTTACAGCCCAAATGATTTTTTGATGAGGATTTTCTAGTAAATGACTAGTGTGGGGCAGCAGAAAATTAAGAAATTTCATATAACTTCAGTTAGCTTCATATTTTGCTATAAAACGTTTAGGTTGTCTTAATTTACGATTATCCAACAATTTAAAACCATTTTTGGTTAAAAATTCTAAAATAAAAATGTTTTTTAATTTTTCATACAGCAGAAATGGCCCATAAAAAACAGCTTTGAATTTTGCGCATGAAATTTTTATTTCTCAACCAATTTTGAAAAGTAAGGTATTTTTATTTTTATTTTTATTTACCACTAAAATTTTCTGTTTCGCTGATATACAACTTATTTAGGTACTTGATGAATTTATGTCTAAAAAGTAAAAAACATCGTTGGCTAAAACAAGCGCCCGAACAATAGGTAGAAAGTTGCAACAGCTCAACAACAGCACTATTCTCTGCAGAACTTATTTTGAATACACGTCATAATTGTACTATAATTTATTTTGTAGTTCAGACAATCTGAAATGTACTGCAGCAATAACATTATCAGAATACCAAAACAAATAAGGAAATATGACCTATTAAAACATTTACAAGGAAACTGAAATGGAGGTTGTCATCTTGGAATGATCATCAAGCCCTTTTAACATATATGGCATATTGATAAATATCAGTTAAAGCTAAGTAAATCAATGCAAATAAATACAGATCATACAAAATGTACTCTTTTCTCACTTTGCATATCCGAGACTATGTTTAATACAATTGCTTTAAACGATATTACTGGGCCAAAGGCCAGTAGGGCTTATGTCATGGTACTTTGTTAACATTTTAATGTCAACACTCTAGCACCTTCATTTTTCATCCGATCGTTACCAATCTTTACCAGATTATTAATATCCATGAAAGCTCGGACGAGTTTGAAAACCAGTTAGATCGGACCAGTAACACCGGAGTTATTGCCCTTGAATTAACGAACATTGCTATATTTGGTCTTGTCAACACTCTAGCGCCTCCATTTTTCTTTCGATCTTTACCAAACTTTAATAGATTATTAATATCAATAAAAGCTGGGACGAGTTTGAAAACCAGCCAGATCGGACTAGTAACGTTGGAGTTATTGCCCTTGAATTAACGAAAATTGCTATATTTTGTATTGTAAACACTCTTACGCCCGATCTTTACCAAACTTTACCAGATTTTTAATATGAATGAAAGCTTGGAAGAGTTTGAAAACCAGCCAGATCGGACTAGTAACGTTGGAGTTATTATCCTTGAATTAACGAAAATTGCTATATTTGGTCTTGTCAACACTCTAGCGCATCCACTATGCATCCTACCTTTACCAAACTTTGCCAGATTGTTGATATTGATGAAAGCTCAGTCAAGTGCAAAAACCAGCACCAGTTATGGCCCTTGAGTTATTGAAAAATGTGATTTTTTTATGTCAACACTCAAGCACCTTCATGTTTCATCTGATCTTTACCAAACTTTACCAGATTGTTTTGATAGGGCCTTCATATTGCAGTATTTCAGCAAAACGTTGCAGGGATGATCAGTACCAAGTCTAGTTGTGCGTCACCTTGTTTCGGTTCAATGATTTTTGGCGGAGTTATGGCTCTTTAAAGGTGTTAATACACATAATTTGTACGGACAAGTATTACTGAACCCCTGGCCGGATTTCAGCGAAACTTGGCAAGGATCATCAGTATCAAGCCTAGTTGTGCATATCATCACCATGTTCTGGTTGAATGATTTTTGTTATAACCCTTTAAAGGTTTTACCCCTTGTCGCAGATTTGTTTTTATATTGCTATGGAAGAGATATCATGTTGAGTCTTTTACCAGATACCCAGGTAGATGTTATTGAAGCCTTTAATGACACCTCTCGGTGTCTGGATGACATATTGAACATTGACAACCCTTTCTGTTCTACTATGGTTATTAATATATATCCTACATAACTTCAACTACGCTTCTTTTCTCGATTTACATCTCTCTATTGAAAATGGTGAAATAATTAGCAGAATCTATGACAAGAAAGATGATTTTAATTTTGATATTGTTAATTATCCCCATTTAGATGGGATGTTCCCAGAGCAACTTCTTAGTGGGTCTATGTGTCTCAACATATTCGTTTTTCTAGAGCTTGTACTCGAGTCGAGGACTTTAATATTCGTAAGCGTTGCATAACTAAACAGCTACTCCATCATATCTACCGTTACCATAAACTTCGTAAAACCTTTGCACAATTTTATTATCCCTGATAATAACACTGATCTTCTTTCCAAAAAATAAAAGTAATTTAAGAACTCTTCTGCGACAAGGACTATCACAACTTCTATGGTGATGTGATTTATAAACTTTGTAAGATCCTTGGTCATGATCACTTGCATACTATCTTTGTTAAACTTGTTAAAAGGTTTATCAAAAGAGGTTATGACCCTATAATTTTGCAACGCACTGCATGTTTGCTGGTGGACCCATTTACAGCTTTCCACTATGCTTTCCCCTTTAAATGTGCGATGACCGAACAGGCTGTGGACCCTATGATGACGTCTATCTAAAGCCCTAAAGGACAGTGACGTTGATGTTTGTCTGCAATCTTGTGTTGTAGCTCAATGATTTATTCTCTTGTTGGTCTGGCATTCTTTTATGGCTTTCTAGGCTATTGTTTTTTTGTATTTATATATGCACGAGCATCTTTGTGTTATATTACTTATATTGCCTACTAATGCTGCCTTGTTGGTAGTTCATGGCGGGGATTTATTTATTTACACTGTCCCGTTTTATTTGGATGACAGTAGGGTAAGAGTGTGGTTTGGTGCACCCTAGAACCTGGTTTAAACCCCAGCGACCTTTTTTTCCACTGACCGTTCCAAGGCGGTAGCCCTATTGTCAACCCTTTTTGTGTTTGTGACGTCAAATGCCTTTATTCTTTGTTAACTTTGCCATTCATGTTTGTCTTTTTGCGTGTTTTTGGGTTTACTGTGTTCTGTGAAAGCTGCATTTCCTGTTCGACTTTTATACTTATTTTTACTACACAAACTTTGTCCGGACTTGTTCTCCTGAACCCCTGGCCGGATTTCGGCGAAATCTTGCAGGGATGATCAGTACCAAGCCTATCACCGTGTTCCGGTTGAAAGATTTTTGGCAGAGTTATGGCCTTTTAAAGGTTTTACTTCACAAACTGTGTCCGGACTAGTTCTCCTGAACCCCTGACCGTATTACAGGGTAAAGACACCCTAGCACCTTCATGTTTCATCTGATCTTTACCAAACTTTACCAGATTGTTATGATAGGGCCGTCATATTGCCGTTTTTCATAAAAACAAATGTGCAGGGATGATCAGTACCAAGCCTGTTGTGCATCTCGTCACCTTGTTCCGGTTGAAGGAGTTATGGCCCTTTACAGTTGTTAATACACATACTTTATATGGAATAGTAACCTGGCCGGATTTCAACGAAACTTGTCAATGATCATCAGTATCAAGCCTAGTTGTGCATATCATCACCGTGTTCCGGTTGAAAGATATTTGGCGGAGTAATGGCACTTTAAAGGTTTTAATACACAAACTTTGTCCGGACTAATTCTGCTGAGCTCCTGGCCCGATTTCAACGAAACTTAGCAAGGATGATCAGTATCAAGCCTATTGGTTCCGGTTGAAAGTTTTTTGGCGGAGTTATGACCCTTTTGTTCCAGTTTAATGATTTTTGACAGAGTTATGGCCCCTTATATTCAAACTTTATCCAGACTAATTTTCCTGAACCTCTGGCTGAATTTCAATGAAAATTGGCATTAATGTTCAGTACCAAGCATAGTTGCGCAAATCGTTGTAGTGTTCCGGTTAAATGATATTGGGTGGAGTTGTGGCTCTTTAAAACGTTTTAATACACAAACTTTGTCCGCACTAGTTCTCCTCAACCACTATTCGGGTTTCAATGAAACTTTGTTGCGTATATCGTTGTCTAGTTCCGGTTGAATGACATTTGGTGGAGTTATGGCCCTTCAAAGGTTTTAATACATAAGCTTTGTCCCGACTACTTTTCCTGATCCCCTGCCAGGATTTCCATGAAACTTGATAGGGACGACCATTACCAAGCCTATTGCACATACCTTCGTCGTGTTCCAGTTGAATGATATTTGGCGGATGTATGGCCCTTTCTACTGTACAGGAGGCATTTGTTTTTTCACTAAAAACAACCCCTAGTTGGGACCCCTCTACAGGCGGTCAAATCTTATTGAAACAATTGTTGTGCCTCGAGTCCCTAAATAACCATACCAAATTAGAACTAGGGCCTCTTGTTTAAATTGTTAGCATGGGTCAAGGGTTTAAGTTTCTGTTATGGGTGTTGTTGTTTGTGAGTTTTTTTGCAATGTTTTAAAAGAAGTACTGATGGGAATGTTATGACGACAACCGTTGATATAAGAGCCGTTTTATCCAGTAGAGCGTCCACAGGCCCTTTTGGGCCTCTTATTGTAAGATGGTCGCCTCCATTTACGATTTCCTTTTGCACAATTTTGTAGGTAATATCTCCTTTCTGTTAGGAGTTTAATAATTCTTTAACCTTTTTCCAAACGTGTTAGAGCCTTTTTAAATAATACTTATCTGAGAAGAGTGAAACATAGCCTTTAATAATAACTGGAATATTTCAAAGCAAAATTGTTCTTGTATATTACTAATAGTTGAATATATTGTACCATTTATATTAAGAAGAACAAATCAAATCTTCAACTTTTTAAATTATATGTATGCAGGTTTCAAGTGAAAATGATACTGGATTTGTGAAATATGTTTATTTCAGTGCTTGATACATACATGGAAGACATCTTGATATATACATGGAAAGAAATCTGTTTATTTCAGTGCTTGATACATACATGGAAATAAATCTGTTTATTTCAGTGCTTGATACGTACATGGAAAGAAATGTGTTTATTTCAATGCTTGATGCACACATGGAACTAAATATGTTTATTCAGTGCTTGATTCATACATGGAAAGAAATCTGTTTATTCGGTGCTTGATACATACATGGAAAGAAATATGTTTATTTTAGTGCTTGATACGTACATGGAAAGAAATGTGTTTATTTCAGTGCTTGATACGTACATGGAAAGAAATGTGTTTATTTCAATGCTTGATACATACATGGAACTAAATATGTTTATTCAGTGCTTGATTCATACATGGAAAGAAATCTGTTTATTCGGTGCTTGATACATACATGGAAAGAAATATGTTTATTTCAGTGCTGGATATATACAGGGAAAGAAATGTGTTTATTTCAGTGCTTGATTACATCAGTATCGTGACAGTCATCATACAAAGACCCATACCTAAAAGTAACCAATCAGGCCAACCTCCAATAACTTAAATATATTATAAGGAACTCCAAACTCAAGAGCAAGACATGCATATAGTTTCTTCTTCTTCTTCATATAGTCCATATGACTATTTAATGTAGTCGATAATTATATACTTTTACTTATTTTATTCACTTGCTTAGTTATATACAGAGGTAGATATTCTACATCGCTAGCAGAAACACACAATGCATATGTCTGTAGTCGGCAACGTCTTGAGCTATTCTCTTGATTTTAACCGGTGTGCGTGTTAAGGGCAATGATGGTGTTATGCACAGAAAAATAAATCCGCTCGGATCCAATATGGCCGCATGTCGATCATTTTATTTTCATATACCAAAACTTGATTTTGCGATGTGGATTAAAACCTCGAGATATTTCTTGACTTGATACAGATGTATTGCACAGGACAATGAGGGGTTATGCACGTGTAAAGAATCCACTCGGATCTAAAATAGGCACATAGCGTCTATTTTCTTTGTGACTGATGCCTCGAGATAAATTTAGGAATTTTTAAAAATATAGTTTGGAAATGTAACGGTGATCTCTAAAGCAGGTGGTCTCTGGATCAGACTCGACTGTTTCAGTACATATATAAGACAAATACAATACTTCGTACCGGGTACCAGTCTATTTGGTCCTCAGTTACGTACTAAGGTATGAAGATTACCGAGGTTGTGCTGGCCTAAGCAAACACTTACTCATTCCATTACTTCATAATGTAATTAACTAAACTAGTTAAAAGAAACTAACACGCCAAATAACGGCAAAACTACACTACAAAACCGTTTATCAAAACTCTATCGAGGTGTTCAGGTCATATAATAATGTATATTTTCTGATAAAAGTATAGTTTATTCACGGGTTCTTAAAATAGCGGTGATTGAATATGCGTAAAATTAATTATGAGTTGGTAATGCTTAATTCGATGCTCCAGTTTTGGGGTTTGACCTGGCTGATTAAAGCCGTTTATATTGTGCCTATATAGTTCGGATTCTCAAAATATGTAAGTTCTATAACATATATATACCTCATCTTCAGTAAGTTCAGAAACGATGTACATATGTTGTAAAATGTGACTTCGGCGGGATAGCTACTTAAAAACCATTAAAATGTAAAAATGTAAAATTAATCAAATAACCGCAATGCTACATGTCAGAGCGAATATAAAGCAAGACACGTGCCTTCTTTGGACTTCAGATCTATACATTGTTTTATAAAAACATTTTAAATAAACAGATCATGTCACTCCATACTATAGTAACTTACCCTAAGATACAATATCGGCACACTCTACATATTTAAACCACCCGCTATTATCAAATAAGTGTGTTCCGTCTCCAATGAACTATAACCATTATTAGCTCAAAATGGCGGCTTAATGGTTTTCATGAATGAAAACTCTTAAACGCCGGGTAACGATTTTCCCGCATTTGAAAATATTGAAAGGTTACTGGGTACAAATTAGACACATAGTACTAGTGAAGTTATTTTCTCACGACATTTTTGAATCGATCAATCGCAATACGTTGTATGGCGAGAACTCTCAACTAATATCTTTCTTCTAATTTTACGATAAACAAACAAAATTGGGCGATTTTTTCCGTATCAGTAAAATACATGCCCAGAGCGGGTCGGGGAGTACAGTTTCTGATGAAGTAAATCCGGTTGATCTGAATTTTCTCATGTAATGCAACTATTGTCCAGGTTTCTTATTAGTTAACATTCTTTACATATTATCGTATCAAAAAATTAATTAATTCCTTTCACATTACGTGGTCCATGTATTAACTTTCATACCCTATCCAACCCCTTCTCCAAGAAGCGAAAACGGGGTTGGCTGGGGTATGAAATAAAACCTTAATTTCGGCTTAAAAAGTTTGCATGTTGTTAAATTAAAAGATTTAATACGGTAGGTAATTTTAAACAGGTTATCACATTTGTTCAGTAAAAATGTTTTTAAAAGCGTTTTATTGTCGAAACATCCGTTATAAAATCTTTATAAAATCCTTCTAATATAAGCTTTCCCATCACTTAATGGAATTAATGCGGGACCACGTAATGATGTTGTATGTTAAAACTTGTTTTGGACGTTATTACATCTTACAGTAATTTTATTACAATATCACGGCAGTAGTTAAAGGCACAAGTGGAATCATGAAGTTGTTTCAAGCATTAACATTAACGTCTCAAAATTAATCAATCCAGTATCATTTTGACTTCAAAACTGCTTGCGTATCATTAAGGAGGTTGGCTGGGAAAGGACGTAGTGCTAAGATATTTTTTTAAATTTATATTTAAAACTTCTTTGGTATCATTTAGATACAAAATTATCAAAAAGGGGTAGGTCATCACACTTCTTTTTTTCCAATAGACGTTTTTGAAGAAGACACATATTTCTAACTCCAAAATTTCACTAAAAAGAGGGAAAATAGAGTCATCGAACATTTTTACATTCTTTTTCATAATATTATATTTATTGAAAAACAACAAATAATTTTTGATTGCATATATACCTACTTTTCAAAACATACACAAACAATTGTAATCCTCATCCGTCTCTTTACTTTAAAAAGTAAACAAAATTATATGGACATATTTTTTTTCCTACGACATTACTGCCAAAATAAGTCAAAACATATATAGGTCAGCAGGCTTTAAATTACACACAATTTGGAGTTATTTTGACATGTTCACTGTAAAATACTGTAAACACAATACTGACGTAGAGATCGTATATGAAATTAGCTCAGTATCTGCTTTTATATATGTATTCCACAATTAAAAATCTAAATTTTAGCTCTATTGGCCGAAGGCCATCAGAGCTTATGGGATGACGAGTTGTCCGTCGTCCGTCCGTCTTCAGTCCGTTAATGTTTGCCTTGTGAACACTCTAGGGCCTTCATTATTGATAGGATATTTACGAAAGTTTGCCAGTTCTTTATATCAATGAAAGCTCGGTAAGTTCGAAAACCAGTCAGATCGGATTAATTTCACCGAAGTTATGGCCCTTGTTTTGCTGAACAATGCCATATTAAAGTGAACGCTCTAGCACCTTCATTTATTATTTGATCTTTACCAAACTTGCACAGATTGTTAATATCAATGAAAGCTCGAAAAAGTTCGAAAACCAGCCAAATCGAAAAGGTAACACCGGAGATATTTTTTCTGAAAAATGCCATTTTCTGACTTGTAATCACTCTAGCACCTTCATTTATTATTTGATCTTTATCAAACTTATAATGATTGTTATTATCAATGAAAACTTGGAAGAGTTTAAAAACCATCCAAATGGGATTAGTAACAGCAGAGTTATGGCCTTGTTTTTCTGGAAAAAACACACTATATTCTGCCTTGTGAACACTCTAGCACCTTTATTTATTATTTGACCTTTATCAAACTTGCACAGATTGTTAATATCAATGTAAGCTCAGAAAAGTTTGAAAACCAGCCAAATCCTATTCGTAACTCTAGAGTTACGGCGCTTGATTTGGTTAAAAATGCTGTATTTTGCCTCATTAAGACGATAGTGCTTTCATTTGGCCAGATTTTAATGAAACATTGGAGGGATGATCAGTACCAAATCTAGTTACATATATCGTCCCCGTGTTCCAGTTGAATGATATTTGGCCCTTTAAAGGTTTTAATACACAAACTTTGTCCGGACTTTTTGTCTGAACCCCTGGCCGGATATCATCGTAACTTTTCAGAGATGATCAGTACCAGGCCTAGTGGTGTCTATCATCACTATGCTCCGCTTGAATGATTTTTGGCTCAGCTAAGGCCCTTTTACTACACAAACTTAATCTGGACTATTTCTCTTGAACCCTTGACTTGATTTCAACGAAACTGTGCAGAGATGATCAATACCAAGCCTAGTTATGCATGTCATCGAAGTATTTTGGTTAAAATAATTTTGGCTGAATAAAGGTTTTAATACACAAATGTTGTCCGGACGACGTTCTCCCGAACCCCTGACCGGATTTCAGTGTAACTTTGCAGGGATGATCAGTACAAGGCCTAGTTGTGCGTGTCATCGCCGTGTTCCGGTTGAATGATTTTTGTGGAGTTATAGCCCTTTAAAGGTTCTGATACTCAAACCTTATCCAGACTAGTCACTTCTGAACTCCTGGCCGAATTTCAACGAATTTTGGCTGGAATGATGAATGCCAAGCCTAGTTGCGCCTATAATCGCTGTGTTCTGGTTGAATGAGTTATTGCCTAATATACACAAACGTTATCCAGACAATTTTTCCTCAACCCCTGGGTGGATTAAGTGAAACTTGGTAGGAATGATCATTACCAAGCCTTCTTGCGCGTGTTGTTATCATGTTCCCCATCAAATAATCCATATAGCCAGTAGAATCTTGGTCATCTTGTTTCTATAGCAATTCTATAGCAAAAGGATAAATTCTACTCAGAGCTACTCATACCCCCTATTTTGTTTAGCTTAAAATTTGACATGTTACCATTATACCCATATCTACTAGAATACAAAAAAATGAACCAATTATGTTGCCAAATAAAACTATGCTTTAAAAAATTACATATTTAAGACTTGAAGATGTCAAAACTTGCCCAGTCAACATCCTAGCTTAAATACAATTTGGAGTTATCATGTTTATATATAGTATGCTATTGGTGAAATAAATTCAAACATGATTGAACAATTTCAAGTTAGGAAGAAAAACGAACGGGACGCCGCGAGTTTTTAAAACATCAATATTGTCCTGTGACCTTTTAAGTAAAAACGTTGAACCTGCACTTCTTATTTAAAGGAACACGTGGCAATCTTGATATGTTTTAAACTGTCGATGTTCCGTTAGTTTTTCTACATAACTTGCATATCTGCATCTTACTATTAATTATTATTTGAACAATTCAAAACAAAGTTGTTTATGATTATTACTGTTGATAATATTACTACAGTAATAAATTTAAACATATTGTAGAATACCGCAGAAAAAATGAAAGCTTCAAATTGTATTATCTTTTATTATATACTTCCTAGTGAAATAGTGGATTGTATGGTTAGAATAAACCTTATATTCTCATTGTTTATATTTTCACAGTGAGAACATAAAAGAGAATATAATGTTAATCGAGGTGCTTGATACATAGTTTCAGCTTGCCGTGTATCTCTTTAATATTGCTTAATTATATGCGTTGGTCCTTTTTAATTAAATGAGCTGAAAAATGTTTTAGTTAAATAAAATATCGGATCTGACACAAGTGAATTTGGAAGTATTAATGAATACTTTGATTTATTTATAACATGTTATCCTTCATCATGTTCATGAAACATTTAAATAAAGAATAAAACAGGGAATTTAAAGTTAACAACTCTTTCTAAAAAATAATAAATAAAAAAATGAATCCTTTTACATTATGTTTAATGAGAGTCTTGAAGTATTTAAGCATTAAAATTAGCACTTAAGTTTATAAAGCTAGTATCCTATTGACTTTAATAACAGAACAGAACATACTTTTATTGACTTGTACGTTAAGTACATCATTCAGCTGCCGAAGGCAGCTGACTCTTATATTGCTTTTATATATGTCTATGGTTAACAGACTGTGACTCATGTAAGTGGCAATAAGTATGGTTTACAACTTGAATTCCTGGAGAACTCGTCTGAAAATCTTGAATGGTATAAACACATATTTTGTAAAGTTGAAAGGTTACCATTTCACTTGCTGAAATGACATTTTCTTAAACCAGTCTACTGAAATGTAGCATGTAATCATTACTATTATATATACTATTATGCATATTAGCGACGGAACATTCACAAGCCTCAATAGCGCAGTGTTACTGCCCAGGAAGGTAGGGTTCAAACCTGCTGATTGACTTTTTTTTTTTTTTTTTAATGTTTTTATTGGTTTCATTATTTCTGATAATGATGGTAAGGTAGCAACAGTTCCTTTAAATTTTTAATTTTGATAACGCAATCTTATACTTACACATGGTAACAGTGAACAGTTTATATGTGTTGTAATGCACACTCTAAAGCACACGTATCCCTTACATGTGAACAATTGTATTTCTGTGCTGATGTTACAAGGTAATTGTAATCAATATGTAAAGGAATATAAAAAGATCGGACAGGGAAAGTAGCATTCAAGGAGGACAGTCAACCACAAAACACAGAAACAAACACGCAAACAGACAAACAAGAAGGCAAAGTAATAGTAAATGCAAACGACATCACAAACACAAAAGGGTTGACAATAGGGCTACCGCCTTGGAACGGTCAGTGACAAAGTAGGCCACTGGGAGTTTAAACCGGTTCTAGGGTGCAGCAAACCTCACACTTACCCTACTGTCATCCCATCTACTGTAAAGCATGTCAAGGTATTTGAACAGAAAGAAGCGAGGTCTCCCACATTAATTTAAAATGCTTGGTAGGAAGAACTGATGGTAAAAATCGGGAAGAATGTAAGAAAAAACGGTTGTGGCGAGTTCATGTCTCCGTGACAACATTTTTTTTTTTAATATTGTTTGTAACACCCGTGACTTGATAAATTATTATGTTAACTTCTTGTCTCTCGGCCGCTATCTTACGCTTGCGTAAAACCTTGCTTGTCATAACATATATACAACAATTAAAAAATAGATATTTAAATCACGTGTAACATACAAAGTATATGATTTATATACAGACATATACCAGCTCTAAAGAGGATGATCTATAAAGTGTTCACACATGCGTTATAGATATTCTATGTGACATCGCACATTTGAGATATGAAGCCAATTTAAAAAGAATCATTTAAGCCTGCTTGCATATAATTAAAAACAGATAATTCAATTTGGAATATTTAATTCGCCAAATATTATTGGAGCAATATAATAAACAACAACAACAGAACATATTCTTTATTTATGTCTTAAACAAATGTTTCTCGTCATATAAATACATATTACATTTGTTAATATGTGACAGGTCAATGCAATTTTTACATTAAACAATGAAAAAGTACAAACACACAATCATACATACTATACACTCATACAACTCACCCATTCACTCTGACGCTCGAAATGTCTCACACATTCACTCTGGATCACGTATTTACCCTGTTATAATAATTTTAACTATTCCTGTTACATAGTTTCATGTAAACTTTTAAGTTTTAATAGTTTACATGTCATGTCCAATGAGTATGAACATACATTTTTTACTCATTATACATTGCAGTATTGCGAATAATAAATGCTTCTCTAACAAACATAGATAATCTAAAAAGCTCATGCTGGCTTGAAGATTGCATCAGCTGAATACATTTAAAAACACTTGGATGTCTGTAATAATATTGTTTAACATATAGTTTACGTAATTGTTCGTAGAAAGGACAAATTAAAATAAAATGATACTCATCTTCTAAGTCTGTACTATTACACAATGTACAATATCTCTGATTTCTATCAGTTCTATTTTGTGAATATCTGCCAGTTTCAATTCTAATAAACAATCAGTAATGTACAAACTCAGTTTGCTTTGAAATATTCAGATAAGTATTAATAATAGTTTGCAGTTATGCAAGATAAAGCGGAAAAACTAACGGGACGTCGCGAGTTTGTTAGCAAAGAAATCAAGATGGTCGTGTATATCTATATAATTTTACACTGAGTACATCTGAAAACGCAACACTTGGAATATTTTGAATTTCTAGAGATGTTAAAGATGTCAATTTATATGTGTTTTAAATGAACGAAGTAGAGCAAGTTTTATGCAACTGTTTATCGCCATATTTTAACCTTTGGGACAAAGAGACCTGTGTACTAACATAAAGTACTATCTTGATTTGAACACAAAAAAACGTACTAAAAATAATGGAAAATCAAAAATGTTGCGTTTTTAAATGTATTGAATGGAATAATACAATAAATGTTTTATGCTGTATGGTGAGATGCAAACAAACTTTATAGTATTAAAAAGCTTTGTAAAACTGCCTTAAAAGTGATAAAATACTTTTGAGCGAAAGTTCAGTTTCCATCTCTGCACCAAACTAGCAAGGCAACAATGACCCTATAACATTTAGGTTTATATATCATAATTTTATAAAATGTTTTTTTTTGTTTGAATAATCAAAAGAAACACATCGCCATGATTTGCAAAATGTTTTTGATCAAATAAGAGACCATGTTATTAGTTATGATTTATCTAGCATTACACACATTACTAAATTAAATGTTTGCCTAGTTATCCATGTTTGTTCATTTCCTTTTTTAATATCAAATAAATAAAGTTATTAGACCTGGGAGACACTGATTAATACCCTTTGATTGTACACCGACACCCACAACCAAATTAACGCTAAATAGAATATAAATGAATAGCTAAATATTTCTTTTATGCAAATGATTATTAATAAAAAAATTGTGAAACCTTATTTCAAAATAATGCTTAAGGCGCGCGATATGAGCTTTCTTATTAATGATATAATTCGATGTTGCTTTCGGAATTTTATTAAACTTTAATTTGTATTAAATTACAGTGTTTACTTTTGTTCATTTAGGAGTCGCACGGGTTGAAAGAAAATGTATCGTTAAAAGCCCAAACTGTTTTTAAGCATTTGACTTTCGGTGGTTCAACTGGTACGGAATCAACATTTCAATGAACTATATTTTCGCTCTTAATTCCGAATCCAACTGGGATAGCATATTTCAATACCGGCGTACTGTTACATTGCTAATACGATCCGTGTGTACGTATTATAAGGTACGTAGCCGTCCTTTCAGATAAATTTATGAATGAAAAAAATGCACTAATGAATTATAGGTTTTTTGGTCAAACACCTGGTAATATGCCGTGACGATACGCTTTTACGTGGGACAAGTGTTGGCTTCATTGTTTTCCTTAAGATCTTTAAGATAGTGTAGTAAATTAATAGATGATATAATTTAAGTATGCAAGATTTTTCAATTAACTAAGCTAATGTAAAACTATTGAAATTTACTCCTCAGACAGGTTTAAGGACTATCCCTTCTTTATTTTAATAAGTTTAACATTTGAATCATTGCAGGGATTAAAATACATCGCATATGAACAATTTAAACTGTTTCGTATTCTGTATTCTTGAGAAACATTTTGAACCAAAAATAATAAAAGGTTGAAAATTGATATTTAGAGGTTTCAATAAAGTGATGTTGAGTTCTGCTCAACCCGGGGCTAGAGGGCGTGAGCGGTAGCTAGCATATTTCACTACCGCTCATGAACAGTCTCAATCAAACCGAGACTGCAATATTTCGTATGTGTCGTGCTCGGCCGTTTCCAAAGGTCCATTATCATACTCTTTTTTTATTACGCAAGCATATTATTTCATAAATGCTGCCTTTACACACATATGTCACCATGGCATTAAACTTACGCTGCAAACCGTATAGAACAAAAATGAAATTGTTTTCTGAATTTTTAGTTACTGTTAGAAGGGATAACAAAAACCGGGGTTTTTCAAAACTGTTTTTCAAAATGTCAAATGTTATCAGTATCGGGGTAAATTTAAATTTCGAGTCTAATGGTATACTTTTAGTTTTGTTCCTTTTGGGGAAAAATAGTTCAGAGTTTAAATAAACGGTTATGTTGCGTAACTTGGCGGGTTTGTTTCTTTACAAGAAATTCTTCTCAAGAACCACTGGGCCGATCTCGACCAAACTTCAAATAGATAATGATCTTTATGCCAACCAATGACTTCTAAGTTTGGTATTAATATTGTCAGCGTTACAGTTCGATACCGTCGTAATACGACCCGTTTGTACGTATTATAAGGTCAGGTAAAAAACATGCACTAATGAATGGTCAAACACCTGGTAATATGCCGCTACGTTGCGCTTTTGCGTGGGATAGGTGTTGGCTTCATGGTTGTTGTTTTAAGATCTTTAAGATAGTGTAGTAAATAGATGATGTAATTTAAGTATGCAAGATTTTTCAATTAACTAAGCAAACGTAAAACTATCTGACATTTACTCCTCAGACAGATTCCCTTCTTTATTTTAATAAGGTCAACATTTGAATAATCGCAGGGGTTACAATACATCGCATATCAACAATTTAAACTGTTTCGTGTTTGTATACTTGAGAAACATTTTGAACCAAAAATAATAAAAAAATTGATAATTTCAGATTTCAATAAAATGCTGTTTATTAGATAAACATAATATTTCATAAATGATGCATATACAAGCATCTGAAAATTACGCAACAAAACATGAAGGACCAAAAATTTAATTATTTCCTGAGTTTTTACTTACTGTTTAGAAAGGATAACAAAAATCAAGGTTTTTCAAACTGTTCTGTGCGGTGTATGTTTTCCAAAGGTCAAACATTATCAGTTTCGGGGTAAATTTAAATCTCGAGTCCATTGATCCATTGGCTTCTTTTAGTTTTGTTGTTTTGGGGCAAAATATTGATTTTTAGAAAATGTCGAATATCTTTGGATTTACAGAACAAAGTATATCGACATTCTGGCCTTGAATTCACCAACCATTCTTGAGAATATGCTTAGACTTTAGCTCAGGTATGCAAATTTCAGTCACACATATTTCTATAAGTGTATAGAATAAGCGTTCATAACAAGCTGCTATGTATACATATGATTCATATTAATAAATAGCAACTTCTTACGGTTGTTTATCTTTGAAAGTCATGGAAATATTTATGAACGAAATTTCAGTACTTGGGCTCAAGTCTAAGAATAGTTTGAAGAATGGTTGGTGAATTCCAGGCCAGGTCTTGCATTTAATGCAGAGAATATATAACTGATAATGTCCAATTCGACATTGCTTGCTCTGTCTGTGTATGCATAAGGAGAAATAATCTGGTAGTCATGAGGAGTTTATTTGGATTTTGACAAAAAATGTCGCCGAGTACACAATAGAAGGCGTGCATGATAAAGTTGTGTGGTTTGATAGTGGGAGTATTTAAATCTCTCTTCCGTTACGCTTGCTTTAAAGTCCCTATCCCGCCCTCAACAGGCACAGATTGCAACAGATGTACACTGTTTCTAAACCTACTGACGACGAGGTATACATATTATTTACATATTTTGAGAATCTAAACTCTATAGACACAAAATAAACGGCTTTAACCAGCCAGACCAAAACCCAAAACTGGAACGTCGAATTAAGAATTACCAACTCATACTTCGTTTTACGCATATCACATGTATTTAAAGAACCAGTAAAAAACACCATACTTTTAATCGGTACATGATCTGAACACAAGGACAGAGTTTTAATAAACGGGTTTGTTGTGTAATTTTACTAATATTCGGCGGGTGTGTTTTTTTAAAACATATTCTTCTCAAGAACCACTGTGCCTATCTCGACCAAACTTCACATGCAAGATCCTTATGCCAACCAGTGACTTTCAAATTTGGTATTAATAAGGTCAGCGTTACAGTTCGATACCGTCGTACGGTTACACAGCTAATACGATCCGTGTGTACGTACTATAAGTTACTTAGTCTTCCTTCCCGATAAATGTAAGAATTAAAAAAAAAGCACTAATTACTTCTGGTCTTTGGTCAGCTTAAGCTCCAAACTCAAATACACTATTCAACTTTTATAATCGGTCGCCCAGGTTTTTTGAAAATAACACGAATACTAAAAGCTGGAAATCATCGAAACACATACGAATATTTTATTAAGTTTATCACCGATGTAATCTGAAAAATCATATTTTATTAAGTTTATCAACACTGTAATCAGAAAAATAAGTGATTTTTCAGATTACATTGTTGATAAACTTAATAAATATTGGTATGTGTTTTGGTGATTTCCAGTTTTTAGTATTGTTGTTATTTATTTTCAAAAAACCTGGGTGACCGATTTTAAAAGTTGAGTAGTGTATTTCTTTCAGTTGTAACTTCTTTTTTCTTCTTTTATTTTTATTAAAGTTTTTCATAGAGAAACTTTCAGGACACTTGTAATATTTGCTTATTTCTATTTGTGTGAAGTTTCAAATAATTCCAAGTCCATTAAATATGATTTAAACAATTTTAGTTTTGAGACTGAGCATACGTTTCAGATAGATTTATGAATGAAAATAAAATGCACTAATGAATTAGGGTCTTTGGTCAAACACCTGGTAATATGCCGTGCCGTTGCGCTTTTGCGTGGGACAAGTGATGGAGTGATTGCTTGTTTAAGATCGTGAAGATAGTGTAGTAAATAGATGATGTAATAAATAGTCTTTAGAGTACATAATACATTTGAAACGACAACGTTGTGTGGTCTGATAGTCGGGGAAATACGAACGCACGTATCGTATTGTTCTTATACAAATACAAAGTACGCGTACACTTATTTACATAAACAGCATAAGAGTACTCAATGCAATGAAAGAAACGTCGAGTTGAATAAACAGGAAAATAAATAGAACGGCAAAACAATATTATAACACATTCTTCTCCAGTGGTAGTAGACTGGCTGTCGTCTCAGTGGTTATACTGTTTTTTTGCAATCAGAATCAAAATAAAATCTTAAATCCTAAAAACGTTTATCAGTCTTTTTCTGACCACTGATGTTGTTTTGAAGCCAGTAATTTAAAGGGGACTTAATGCAGCATATTTGAGCTTCGGTTGTCTCAAATAATATAACCATGAACAAACACAAGAACCTAGCCAGTCCATACTGGTAGTATTGTTTAATGTTTAAGTTATAATATGTTCCATGCTGTATCGTGTTAGCTATTTGTGTAAGTGTTTAAGGAGGCGATCTGGAAGAACTGTGGATGTCTATCTAAATATAAAAATATAAACATTAGCTATTTGTGTAAGTGTTTAAGGAGGCGATCTGGAAGAACTGTGGATGTCTATCTAAATATAAAAATATAAACATTATATTGAGATTCAATTTCATATACAAACAAGAAACGTGGCAATTCCATGAACACCAGGTTTTCCGTAAGCTTTATAAAACGTTTCATTCCAATAATTATTTCGTATAACCTACCTACACACCAAGTTTCACTTCAATATCTCACTCCTAACTGAAGTTATTGCCCGGAAACAATTTTTCTTTATAACAGCAACATTGACCTTGACCCTGACCTCAAATGTAATCGCAAGCTTCATTTTCATATAAACTGCCTACCCAGCACAATTTCCGTCTCAATGCCTCACACCCAACAAATGCTTTTGAGTGGAAACCATTTTTCTATATTTAGTAGCAGAGACATTGACCTTGACCTAGTGATCCCAAATGTAATCCCAAGCTTTATTTCCATATAAGCTATATACCCAGCAAGTTTCCTCTCAATACCTCACTCCCAACAAAAGTTATTGAGAGGAAACCATTTTCTATTTTTAGTAACAGCGACCTTGACCACAGTGTACCCAAATGCAATTACAACCTTCCTTTCCATGTAAACTTCATACCCAGCAAGTTTCGTCGTAATACCTTTTCCTAACAAAAGTTATTGAGCGGAAATTATTTTTTCTATTTTTTAGCAACATCGACCTTGACCTTGACCCCAGTGAAACCATATGCAATCCCAAACTTCCTTTCCATATAAGCTAGCTACACAGCAAGTTTCGTCTCAATATCTCACTCCCAACAAGCGTTTTTGAGTGGAAATTGTTATTTTTCTATTTTTAGTAACAGTAACATTGACCTTGACTCCGGTGACTCCAAATACAATACCAACCTTCCTTTCCATATAAGCTACTACCCAGCAAGTTTTGTATCAACACAACACTCCCAACAAAAGTTATTGAGTAACCATTTTGCTATCTTTAGTAACAATGACCTTGGCCTTAACACCAAATGCAATCCCAACCTTCCTTATAAGCTACTTACCCAGCAAGTTTCGTCTTTATACCTCAATCCCAAAAAACAATACTGAGCGGAAAAACATCGACCTTGACTGTCACAATAATGTGTGTAAGCCTTATAAAGTAAGTAGCTGTATTAGATTATAAGAATCTATCATGGGTATCCGGTGAAGATAGGGAATTCCAACCCGAGGTATAAGTGTTCTTATCGGAACCGAGGCTCTGCCGAGCTTCCGATTAAAACACTTATACCGAGGGTTGGATATTCCCTATCTGAACCAAATACCCATTTAATGCATATCAGAATCATGTTGTGCGGTGACGCCGCCAGCTACTAACATTTTGCATGTTTTACTGCGTACCGGATGTTGGTGCGCGCGTGACTTTTATCTTTACCCATGAAGATAAGACTTTCCCCCAACCCCCCTCCCCCCACCCACCCCCCGATGTAAAACGTGGATAGCCTTATCCGGTATGCTATGATATGGTATGATAAATGCATAAATATTGGTTTATTTAGTTTTACTGGCAAATGGAAGGTGTTAAGTACATGATAAGTGGGTCATTGTGTAACAAGAAAAGTGGAAATTCCACGAAAACCACGTTTTCCATTTAAACAGCTACTACACTACCGGTAAGATGGAAATGAAGTAACAAAAGTGATATAAACAGTGTACAATATAGAATAAATAGAATGACATCTGAATCACAAACATAAATGTATACACAGTAAATGAGGACTGTAAACAATGAGAGATTTGTTAGTAAGGCAAATATAAGCTAATGCACAGCACATTTCGTTGAAATATCTCATTCCTAAGTTAAGTAATTGAGCGGAAATCGTGTATCCATTTTAGTAAGAGTGACCTTGAACTTGAAAATGCAATCCCATGCTTCCTTTCCATATAAAATGCAAACACAGCACGTTTCTTTCCAATATCTCATTCCCAACTCAAGTTATTGAGCGGAAAACGCTTTTCTATGTTTAATAACAATGACCTTGATCCCAGTGACCCCAAGTGCTATCCCAAACTTCCCTTTGATATAAGATACCTACATAGGAAGTTTCATTTTAATATCTCATTCCTTACTTAAGTTATTTAGTGGAACTGTTTTTTCTATTTTTAGTAACATTGACCTTGACCACAGTGACCCCATATGCAATCCCAAGCTTCCTTTCCATATAAGCTACATACCCTGCAAGTTTGATCGCAATATCTCATTTCTAACACAAGTTATTAAGCAGAAACTGTTTTTCTGTTTTTAGTAACAGTGACCTTGACCTTAAACCCAGTGACCCAAAATGCAATCCTAAGCTTCCTTTCCATATAAGCTACCTACCCTGCCAGTTTCATCACAATATCTGATTTCTAACAAAAGTTATTTAGCGGAAACCATTCTCTGTTTTTAGTAACTGCTGTGACCTTGACCTTGACCCCAGTGACCCCAAATGCAACCTCAAGCGTCCTTTTCATATAAGCTACCTACCCTGCAGGTATCATCGCAATATGTCATTTCTAACAAAAGTTATTGTGCGGAAACTGTTTGTTTTTTTAGTAACAGTGACCTTGACCTTGAACACAGTGACCACAAATGGAATCCCGGGCTTCTTTTCTATATAAGCTACCTATCCTTCAAGGTTCATCGCAATACCTCATTCCTAACAAAGGTTACTGAGCGGAAACAGTTTTTCTGTTTTTAGTAAGAGTGACCTTGACCCCACTGACTAAAATGCAATCCCAAGCTTCCTTTCCATATAAGCTACCTATCCCGCAAGTTTATCGCAATACCTCATTCCTAACAAACGTTATTGAGCGAAAACTGTTTTTCTACTTTTAGTAACAGTGACTGACCTTGACCCCATTGACCCCAAATGCAATCCCAAGCTTTCTTTCCATATAAGCTACCTACCCTGCACGTTTCATCGCATTACATCATTCCTAACAAAAGTTATTGAGCGGAAACTAAGAGTTCGACGCCGAACGCCCGCCCGCCAAAAGGGTTGACAATAGGGCTACCGCCTTGGAACGGTCAGTGGCAAAGTAGGCCACTGGGGGTTTAAACCGGTTCTAGGGTGCACCAAACCTCACACTTACCCTACTGTCATCCCATTAAAACAGGACAGTATAAATAAAGACATCCCCGTCATGATCTAATCTCTAACCAACAAGGCAGCATCAATAGGCAATATAAGTAAAACACAAATATGCTCGTGTAAATATAATATAAAAAAAACAATAGCCTAGAAAGCCACAATGAAGGTACTCAGTGACTTGGCAGAAGCCAGAGCAACAAGAGAATAAACCATTAAGGGCACGACAAAAAAGATCATAGACAAACATCAAACGCCACCGTCCCAATGGGCTTTAGGTAGGTGTCAGCACAGGGTCCACAGCCTGTCCGGTCATCGCACAATTAAAGAGGAAAGCATAGTGGCGAACTGTAAAAGGGTCCACCACCAAGCATGCAGTACGTTGCAAAATGATAACAAGATTTCAAAAACAAGGAATTCTCGTTTGATCCTTGTCTTGACATTAATACATACTTTTCACCAGTTCCTATCGTTTCGTAATTTACATACACAATTTGTCATTACCGTCATACTCTTTTATCGAAGTCTTTTCATCACACTGTTTAATGAACCATTATCACATGTATTTTAAGATATTTTGTTTAAACACAATATTAAAGTCCCTTTCTCGTTTCAGATATGTTTTGTTGCTTAAGAAGTACTTTGATGGAGGATGAAAATAAATGTAACCATCTTTATGTTGAAAACTAGTTTTCAAAGAATTCGTTTAAATTCATTTTGTCACTTACATGTGTTTTATTTAGCTTTACAACACTTGTATCTTTCACGCTGTTGCTTTTTCCCGGGATGTCAGGTGGTTCCCGACCTTACCTCGCGGGGGAACGCACTGAGGTGTATAGTTGCCAGTGAAATATTTTTTTATTAAATTGTAAGTCGCATTGCATATGGGAAAAGTCTTTCATAAAATATCGTTTCTCAACAACTTTTATTTACATACTTGCATTTGTTAGGCGTTACTCTAAGTACAGTAGTAATACTAATTTATGCTCATTGATGTTTTTTTATATAACATACGAACTCTTCTCCCCTGGACATTACAAACCACCGGTGTTAAATCGTTTTTTCAACGGACATGCACAGTACTGTGAGTGTGATATATACTGGACATGAACAGTGATAGTGTTTTTCATAGTGAGCCTTTTTCTAATTGGACTATTATTCCAGTAATTTCTTCTGTTTACAAGTGCAGTCCAGATGACTGTTTACACCATCATCTGGTTCTTGATTGTAAATAATAAAGATTGATGAAAAACAAAACAAATGGAGAACAACTTTGCTTCTATACAGAGGATCTCTGTTGTTCTAGATACCTTTTGAAGCACTGCGTTTCACTGGCAGGTCTCACTGGCTTATCTCTCGCGTTGTCTTTCGAAGCACTGCGTTTCACTGACAGGGAGTGAGTTTGCTGGTACACTGGTATACATGAACTGATGAGATCAGTGTAGAAGTCATAATGTCTACTAGAATCAGTTGGGACATTGGTGTGTAGAGCGGTCAGACGAAAGCCAGTACGAAAGAAGGAAGTTGAAAACTAGCGTAGGCTGAAGCTCCTTGTACGAGACAGACAAGCTGTGACAGCAGCTTCAAAACTCCAGCTAAAAGACATTGTCACCTTACTATCGACTCATAAAAAACAGTTAAAAAGCAATAGTGTTCAACAGTCGCCAGACAGTCTCTTAACATTGACCTTGATCCATGTGACCTCAAATGCAATCCCAATCTTCCTTTCCATATAAGCTACTTACCCAGAAAGTTACACCATATTCCTATTAAATATAAGTGAGCGGAAAATATGTTCTACTTTTACTAACAGCGACCTTGACATTGGACCCAGTGACCGCAAATGCAATCCCAACCTTACTTTCCATATAAGCTAACCAGCAAGTGTCGTCGCAATACCTCATTCACAACACAAATTACTGAGTGGATACCATTTTTCGGTTTTTATTAACAGCGACTTTGACCCACTGACACCCCAAATGCAATCTTAAACTTCCTTCCCATATAAGCGACCTGCCCAACAAGTTTCGTCTCAATACCTCACTCTCAGCAAAAGTTATTGAGCGGAAACTATTTTTCAATTTTAGTAGTGCAGCGACCTTAACCCCAGTGACCCCATATGCAATTTCAACCTTCCTTACCTTATAAGCTACCTATCCAGCAAGTTCTTAAGAAAAGTTATTGATCGGATTTTTTTTATATGTTTGGTAACAGTGAGCTTGACCTTGACCCCAGGGACCCCAAATGCTATCACAACCTTCCTTTCCATAAAAGCTACCTACCCAGCAAGTTTCGTCGAAATACCCCATTCCTAATATAATAAACATACTTTTTCAAAGGAAAACCTGGTTATAAAGCACATCCATTATTATTTCAGGTATCATGCTCTATCGGATTTAATTATTGTTATGAACAAGTGTGGTGTGTTGTATACATCATAATGTCATTTCAACTTGGGCTTTCGGGCTTAGAGAAGTTATTTTATGTTCGAAATACATTTGTTAAGAACTATATGAACCATTGATAGAAAATTGAACAATTAAAGTGATATGTTAAATTAATATTGCATGATGTGCTGTCAATATTGCATGATTTTCTCTGATAATTGCCTATTTTATTTATTTATATGCAGAGAACATGCTCAGGATTTACCGTGAATATTGCATGTTTTCCTGCAAATATTAGTTGTCGTTATTTGCTGTTTTGCAATATTTGATGTACATATTCCATGATTTGTTGTAAATATTACATGTTATGCTGTGAGTATTATATGATTTGCTGTTAATAGTATACTTCACCCAATATTCATGATCCACTATGCATACAATATAACACAACCGCAATCGAATGTAATATCTTTAAAAGATTTTGTCTGCGATTTACTTTAACTCTTCGCTCATTTGTTTGTGAAAGTCTGTTTATTTGTTTTAGTTGTTATATTTAATTGAATTATTGTAAACTTTCCACTGTATAATTAAAACTTATATATTTTGTATTATGTGTATGCTGTTCAAGTTGTAAATATAAAATAAATAAGCGAATTAAATTCTATTTAAAATTTTAAAAGTTACCGTGTTTGTTTCCTTGTACTTGACTTTACTTTGCATGCATTGCATTTATTGTATTTGCTTTCAAAAACAAACTTAACATTTAAACGATTGAAACTGAAATTATGTCTGACCTAACCACAAACTGACAGCCCATATTAAAGATCGGGTTACATAACTATTTACAAAGGTGCCCTTCAAACGTTCTTAATAGCTGTTACCGCTGTTTTTGTTTGTGTTGGAGTCGTGTTAAATTTAACATCAAAGTCACCCTCTACGACAGCTAGAAGGCGATTGCATTGATCATTCCATTCTGTAGGCGATGACAAGTTGTTTGAGATGTCATTATAAGGGACAGACTTTTGATCCCAAGTGTATCTAGAATGCGAAAACACGTACATCAAACGGCCAGATGTTAGCGACTACGAGTGTGCATTGCAAACTACATTGGCAACTTCTCTCCTGTGAGTTATTTTATCTATGCGACACCAAGGATTGTCGTTAGATCCAATTATATCGCCATATATTGCCAAAAGGTATTTTAATTCGAAATATGAGTTTATAAGATAGCAAAAAAATTATCACTGCGCACAAGGACATACGACAGCTGAACAATAAGTATAGGTTATTAGATTTGTATTGGGGGATATATCCACGAGTTCTTTTGCGTATTAATATTGCGCGACTTAAGCAGCGCAATATTTATGCGCAAAAGAACGAGTGCATAATTATATCCAAATACACATCTAATAACCTTGTTATCGCATAAGCATTTTTAATATAAAAACGAAGAATTAGAACAAAACAATAAGTTTTAACATTGTACATTTAATTTTCATCAAAATAATTTATTTGAAATAAACATAGTGTTGTTACATCGTGGGAATTTTCACAATGAACAACATTTTGTTTACGTCGCGTGACATACCTTCTTTAACATGAACAGAAAATTTCACCAATCACGAACAAGTATACATTACACACCCAATATGACTTTACTACACGTCCTGTTACATTGAAAGTAAACGGAGCTTGTAAATGCGTATGCAATAATATAGAAAACGGCACCGACTCCTCAACCACGGCCGGTAGGAGTAACGTTAAACGGCACCGACTCCTCAACTATGGCCGGTAGGAGTAACGTTAAACGGCACCGACTCCTCCACTATGGCCGGTAGGAGTAACGTTAAACGGCACCGACTCCTCAACTATGGCCGGTAGGAGTAACGTTAAACGGCACCGACTCCTCAACTATGGCCGGTAGGAGTAACGTTAAACGACACCTACTCCTCAACTACGGCCGGTAGGAGTAACGTTAAACGGCACCGACTCCTCAACTACGGCCGGTAAGAGTAACGTTAAACGGCACCGACTCCTCAACTACGGCCGGTAGGAGTAACGTTAAACGGCACCGACTCCTCAACTACGGCCGGTAGGAGTAACGTTAAACGGCACCGACTCCTCAACTACGGCCGGTAGGAGTAACGTTAAACGGCACCGACTCCTCAACTATGGCCGGTAGGAGTAACGTTAAACACATTATGTTAGGCCACGTTTACAAAATATCTTAGTTTGCTCAAATCCGACTTTTGATTTTTCAGATGGCTAGGTAGGCAGGTAGGACAATTCTTCTTGTTTTCCTTCCATTTATGACAAATTAATTCTGCAAATTAAGTTAAGAGTCAAGTTAACTGTTTGTTTTTACTTAAAACACTACTTATTGTACTTATTAAAGACGACACCCTAGAACCTTGTTTAAACCCCAGCGGCCTTTTTTGCAACTGACCGTTCCAAGGCGGTAGCCCTGTCGTTCTTAAATGCTGCTTTTCCTGTTCAATTTTTATATCTATATTTAATATACTTGGTGTGTATAGCAATGAAGAAAACCTTCACTTTGTATATAAAATTCCTATCTAAAACAATTGGCAAACAATGAGGGACCATATAAAATGCGGATCCGACACAGATACGACAAGACAAAAAATAATCAGCGTTCGTGCAAACAAACTCCATTTGTATTAAGGTATATATATTGCATCAAAATTCCTCCATTGTACTTGTTTTCAAAACTCACAATTTCCCCATGTTGGTCCAGTACATGATGCTGAAGAAACATGGAGTCCCATGGAGAAAACAAAGTTTGTAAAACATGATCACAGAACAAATTGCATTGAGTCAATAACACCGGCTTAATCCAATTTTAAATTGTATTCGGCAGTTTTGAAGGAAACTCTTTTGGTTTCTTCGATGAGAACAAAAGGTCTGAATGAGTCCCACTATTTGGTCATACATATAAAGAAATATAAAAAGACAGGGAAAGTAGCATTCAAGGAGAACAGTCAACCACAAAACACAGAAACAAACACGAAAACAGACAAACAAGAAGGCATCAGTAATATTAAATGCAAACGACAACACAAACGCAAAAGGGTTGACAATAGAGCTACCGCCTTGGAACGGTCAGTGGCAAAGTAGGTCACTGGGGGTTTAAACCGGTTCTAGGTTGCACCAAACCTCACACTTACCCTACTGTCATCCCATTAAAACAGGACAGTGTAAATAACGGTCAAATCAATATCAACGGTCAAAAAGCTACACGGTGTTGGTCATTCATAAACTACGATAAATCAGGCGTGTACATACTATAACTTAAACTATAATCTGTATTTATTTATCGTATTAACTGATTAAACTGCTGCGATGATATGGTATTATATGTGTTTTAACCACTCTTTCATCTTGCCGACATAAAATAGACCGTAGTAAAGGGTGTTAGGAAGATTTACTTTTCGTGATATCAAGTGGAAAATGTTACGTTTGTGCACTGACGTAAAGGGTTTATAGTTACGGATTTTCCTAAAGTTGCCAAACTCTAAAAGACAACAAAGCCATAAACGCAGATTTAACCCGTGTTCTGCGTGGGATTTCCTTTATGTTCCAACTGTGTCACGTTTGTTGGCAGTGGCAGGCGCCTATATGTTCCAACAGTGTCACGTTTGTTGGCAGTGACAGGCGCCTATATGTTCCAACAGTATCACATTTGTTGGTAGTGGCAGGTGCCTATATGTTCCAAGAGTGTCACGTTTGTTGGCAGTGGCAGGCGCCTATATGTTCCAACAGTGTCACGTTTTTGGCAGTGGCAGGCGCTGTGTCACGTTTGTTGGCAGTGGCAGGCGCTTTCATGAAATGGAATCTCATACTGCAAGATGTGTTTTTTGAAAATGTTCTTCTTTTGTTTTACAGGTCCCAGTTGGTGATGTGCCAACGAAATAGCTAACTGTCCTACAACAAGTCGAAGCCTTTCCAATGGGAACTGCAAACTGAATGATATATGTTTTCGCAGTCGTCATCATCTCCGTTATGGTCATATACCACTATTGCATTTCCCATAGGCCTCCATTATATTCTTTTGGCCTACAACCCCTATTCCTATATCAGAACGGATGATAAAACCTAACCTTTTATAAAGAACTATCAAAAATGACCAGCAAATTGGGGGTAATTGTACTGAAGGTGGACACCCCCAGAATGGCAGTAAAGAAATTTTACTTTTTGCAAATATACTCTCAGTACAACTGTACCCATAAAAATGCAATTTCAGTCAAAATATCCTAAATGAACATGTTTTATGTTGGAAGTATATGTTTATGATGTTTTATGGGGATTTGTTATGACTTGTGAATCCAATCAGAATCTACCTTACAATCTGACTATATGCCCTAATAGACCCTATTGATTTGGGCCTTCTTATTGGTTGTAAAATCTGACTATATGCCCTAATAGACCCTATACATTTTACAACCAATCAGAAGGCCCAAATCAATAGTGGTATCTGACCTTATTGCAGTGATTTAAGAAGTTTCTTACGTCTCTGGTTATTTTAATTGTTTGCACCATTCACGAATGCTGAGATATAACACTAAAAACCAAAGTGATTTGACAAATGTCCCTGACAAGTATCATAAATAAATGGGTCAGATATGAAAATGTCTATCATTTGATTTGTTTATCTATGTGCTACCGTCTACTATACATGCGCATGTTCGCGAGTAGTTACGAATGCGACGACTTAAACCAAAGACCCGGTAAAACATTGTCTTGATTATAGAAGAGAAATTATATTGTATTTAACTTGTACATACGTACATCGTTATAAATACATACATAAATGTTCATTTATAAAAAGTTAAGTGATCTTTAAGACAAAGGTACATTTGTTATGAGCAATATTAATATCAAGATGAAAATACAAAGGTCTAAACATTGCTTAATTAATCAAGATTGTATTCCTTACAGCTAAAGCTGTACTTATATATTTTGCTAACTTTATAACGATATTCTTATCCTGTGTCTTCTGTAATGGTAAGATTTTAAACATACTAGGTATATTATAATAATGTTTTAAAATATAAATTTTCCGGATTCTTGTATAACAAGGACAAATCAATTTATAGTGCCACCGTTATTTTTCCGATTCATTTTTATGGAAAAGTAAAAATAATTATAAGTAAAAATAATTATCATAATCGGATGATAAAGAAAGAAGATATGACCATTTGTAGGTTGTGTTAATACCACAGACATATTACTAAACAGATAGGAAACTTCCTATCTGAACCAGTGAAGAAGTAAAAGTATCACGTGGCCCCTTAACTTTTCCTTTTATCTCCTCTCTCATTTACTCACTGATTTTTATGAGAATTCATTCAAAGTATTCATAATGCGACATATTAAAATGGGATTACAACAATTCATTTTCATTTTCAATAGAAGAAGTTTAAAGTCGGTAACCCTGTCTTCACCACCTTTTCTGTTGTTTTTTGTCTCTTCATTTTTGTTTACACTGTCTGGTCTATTTGGGCGCTGAAGACAGGATAATAGCGAGGATTGTGCGCATACAAAATCGATTCAAGCTAACCAGTAGGCCTTATTGCCTACTGGCCGTTCCAAGTCGGTAACCCTGTCTTCACCACCCTTTCTGTTGTTTTTTGTCTCTTTCATTGTAGTTTCAAGTCCTTGTTTGCAGTACAGTGCGGACCTACGATGCCATTGCGTTCGGACGCTGTGGTTTCTATAGGACCCTATATATCATTTTTTATAAAAGAAAACATTTAAGGATAACAATCTCATCCTTTCTGGCTTTTCTCCTAAACCTCAAGGTTTGACATAGTAAAAGTTTTCATTGAACTCCTTTTTTTGGTCAAAATGGTAGAGTAAGGCAAATGCTATCATTAGAAATAGAATTAAATTTGTGATGGGTTTTGGCATAAATGAAACTTTTATCTGTGAAAAAGAGTATGAGAGTGGACTTTTGGAAACGGCCGAACATGACACATACGAAATACTGCAGTCTCGGTTTGATTGAAACTGTTCATGAACGGTAGTGAAATATGCTAGCTACCACTCACGCCCTATAGCCCCGGGTTGAGCAGAACTCAATATTCATAAAATCAATAGTACATAATTTTAACCATACCGAAGATGGCATGCATATGGCGGTGGACATAGAGATATTTTCTTCCCCATGTCCAGCGGCGTATGGAATTTAGTTAGGAGCAGCGGTTATGAAGCCTGTGTATCACAAGTAACAGCCAAAAGACACAAATAAAAAGCAGACAACATATCCTATGAGTGGTTACACAATACCCAGAGTCTTTTATCGGCCGGAGTAGTGGAACCACAGAATCGAAAATTAAGTAAGAAAACAAAAGCAGTTGAAAATGTACCACCGATAACTAAATATAAGTATCGGGCTCAGCGATCTCCAAAGATCGAATGAATAACAGTCCTGATTGCATGCGCGAGGAGAAGTTTTACTGCCGCCACACTGCACAAGCAACACCACTGTGGTATATAAAAGAGTATGAGAGTGGACCTTTGGAAACGGCCGCACACGACACATACGAAATATTGCAGTCTCGGTTTGATTGAGACTGTTCATGAACGGTAGTGAAATATGCTAGCTACCGCTCACGCCCTCTATCCCCGGGTTCAAGTGTTTAAATATGGGCAACATTTTGTGAATTTGTTACCCTGTTCCACGTAAAATTCAGGTAAAATTACAGTGTCCAATATGTTTGTTATTAGGTCTATGGTTAATACGGATATGAAAGTCGCAATTTATTAAAACAATGACATCGTAATAGACCTTTCTAACTTAAAATGAAACGGAAATGTAAACATAAACGTAATCTGTAATTCAATGAAATTTGAGGGACTTTCTCAAAGATAAATTTCAAAATAATGAATACGAAACTAACCACAAAGATTCATCCAGTTATTAATATATTAATTGTGACTGTTGTTTTCTTTTTACCAAAGAAACAGAAAAACATTTGATAACACATGTCATGGTTTGGCGCCAAATAGAACTAATAATGTATATTGTTTAATCTCCGCTATAGCATGTTCGACACAAACTCTGTAATATGTAAACGGTTTAACTTCCTACATTTTCTTTTCTGTCTGTTTTCACGTCTTTATTTGTTGTGTGGGTCATAAGAGGAAGCCTGCTGGGATTAATAGTGTCCACGCTAGTATAATATACTAACTATATAATGTAATGACCTGTTAACACATTTCTTCTCCAACATTTTCTAATTGATTGTTCCCAAACGTCATGTACGCATAACAACTAATGACCTTATGTCCCTCTACATCACCCATCATTGATTGCCTATTTTTGTTTTACAGAATTATGGCCCTTTCTTAGACTTAGCATTTTCGACTCTAATATTTTATAATGACATGTTAACACATTTTTTTTCTCAACATTTTTGAATTGATTGTTCCTAAACGTTATGTAAACATAACAACTGATAACCTTATGTCCCTCTACATCAAACATTGCTGATGCCGAATTTATTACAGAATTATGGCCCTTATTATATATTAGAGTGGAACATTCTAAGTCAAACAAAGGGCCATAATTCTGTAATAAATTAGACAATCAATGATGGGTGATGTAGAGGGACATAAGGTCATCAGTTATAGGTCCACGTATTATTTGAACAGCCCTCTTATAACCCCACTTCACTTTGTGAAAGTGGGGGTATACAACCATTCATCAGGCCACCGCGATAGGCTATCTTGTCTACCGGGTTCTTGCTCATTCACGAGGAGGGTTGGGGTGGGTATGGGAAGAGGTGTAGGGGTGTACGTTATAGAGAACATGAATACCCGAATACCACCATAGATTATTCATTAAAAAGGGAAAATAATGCGTAAGTATTTCTGAAGTGTAAATGCAAGGTCAAGGTCAGATATGGGTATAAAGGTAATCCAATTGAAAGTTTACATTAACGGTCAAAGCAATACCTTTGACATTTCATTCACTAAGTCAATTACATATGATGAACAATTGCCCAAGTTTCTTATTTTTAAATTCAAGGTCATTGTCACTGGTGGGGTGGGGTTTAGTAAGAGGGTAATGTCTTATGCCCGGTGAGTGTGCTTACCAAGTTTCATAGCAATACATTTGACGGTAGTTGAGGTATATACCATTTCATGTAATTAACAAAAGATGTAAACTTGTCTAAGTCCTTGTGTCTTTCAAATTAAGGTCACGGTAAGTGGTAGAAAGGGGGTTTGTCATAGGGTAAGGTCCCTATGTCCCTATTGAATGTAGATACCAAGTTGCATGCTAATATATCTGATGTTATTGGAGAGATATGCTTTTAAAAACACTTTACCTAAACTCTAGAAAAGAAACTGTAAAACTGCCTAACGTTACGTCTA
This sequence comes from Cyrtodaria siliqua, assembly GCA_037043455.1. Lineage (NCBI taxonomy): Eukaryota > Metazoa > Mollusca > Bivalvia > Adapedonta > Hiatellidae > Cyrtodaria > Cyrtodaria siliqua. The sequence continues at coordinate 71,359 of JAWPHD010000050.1, forward strand.
TAGAGTCCAGGTCAATGTCACTGGAGGAGTGGGGGTTGAGTCAGAGAGTTATGTATTACCCGATCCAGTGCACTTGAAAAGTTTCGTTTCAATACCTTTGACGCGCAGTGGAGATATATCCCATAAACATAACCAAGCACCGTGTAAACTTGTCTCAGTTATTTTGTCTTTAAAGCCAAGGTCAATGGTAGGATGGAGCTTAGTTACAAGGTTAGGTCTTACCCCATTCAATGTGCATACCAAGTTTCATAGCTATATATTTGATGTATTGGAGATATACGTATTCGAAAAATAAAAAAAAGTTGAACACTTTATCTCTGTTATTTTGTCTTTAAAGTCGAGGTCAAGGTCACTGGTGGGGTAGGGCTTAGTCAGCGGGTCAGTTATTACCTCATTCAATGTAAATATCAATATTCAGAGCAATATTTTCAGTAACGGAGATGAATACATTCCAAAATACTTTAACCACACATTGTAACCAAATGTTGCCGGCGCCGTCGTTGCCGTTGTCGTCGTCGCCGCCGGAAAATGTATTCTATGTCTCGAGCTTTTTTACGTAAAGGCATCTTCAGTTCGATTACTTTAGTTTAAACTACATTTTATTGGTGTTATCTTTAGATGCTTCAATAAGACGGATAATCCAATTGTCAGTATAACTAACCTTTGTATATATTGAGAAAAACCCTCCTTTATTTCCGAAGTAAGCTTTCCGCTTATGTTTTAAGTTAGAAAGTTCTAATTCTAATTTACTTAAATGGCATACTGATAACTACCATTAAAAGCAAAAGAAACTAGAACTATCACTGAAGGTGATGAATACCCCTTCTTGTTTTATTCTAAGTCCAACAAAGGACCATAATTCTGTAAAAAATTAGGCAATCAACCATGGGTGATGTAGAGGGACATAAGATTATCAGTTGTTATGAGTATATGAAGTTTGGGAACAACCCATTCAAAACTGTTTGAGAAATGCTAATAATAAAAAAGTGTTCCCACAAGACGCGACGGAACGGGACAAGAAAGATGTTACACGACGCGACGGGACAAAAATTGTGTTACGGGACGGACAACGTGATTCCTACTAGTATAGCACCCACTTCTTTTTGTGCACTTAATGCAAAGTTCTTAACTGATCAAATTATGGATAATTAAACCGTTTTACAAGTATATTTATTTTTGATACATTTGCTGTGATATAAGTACATTATCATGCTGTCAATATTCCAGATAATGCTAATTTATACATATGTCATAGTTCTCAAAATGGAAGCTTCCATATACGTTTCTAAGAACCTTCCAATTATCATATTTCAATTTTGATACTTGTTTCACCCTTTTTTAACTTGTTCGGCACCTTCTGTAATAAAGTGTGTTTTATTGGGTTTCAACGGGGATTTTTTTTTTCTTATTGCATAGCTATAAAATACATACTGCGTTTAATAAAACGATTTCTTTACCTATAGGCTGATGGCATTGACAAAACGGAATCTGCCGTTTTAAACCCTTTGAGGCGATTTAACAATTTCCTTGTACCCTAATTTCCTTGTTCCCTTTTAATACATAAGTTGTGTACACCTAATGTTTAATTTTACTTTATCACGGACATTGGAGTATATATACAGGTAAAGATATCTTCGCTTGTAATCACACTTCAAAAGAACGCCGACACTGTTTACAATTTTTACTGCTTCGATAGTCGATTTCTCACTATCCAATCGCATGAGAGTGAGAGACTTGACTTGACTGATTGGGTATTTGTGTTTTTGACGACAATAATTGCAGTACAATCGTAATTAAACTCTGAGATATTATTTTCCTCTACTGTGTCGGCGTTTCCTTTGATTTATACCTGAGTGAACTAAACATGACCAAAAGGTATTTGTATGGTGAACGGGATAAGTCATTGTTAACGCAGGATATATATATGTATCGTGGGATTATCAGAAAAGTGCCATTACGGATTATGTTTTCGGATGGGATGCATGCTAGTCAAGGCATTTGAAATAAAAGCTAGTGTCATTGTATTAAAGGAATGTGAAATACGAGCACAGAGGGTTCTTATCAGCTTTCAACTAACTGATTAACAATCTGGATAATTTTACGAATTAATTGATTTTTTACTTTGATGTTGATGAAAGGGAACGGTATTTCGTGATTTAAATGTCAATAAAATAGTTTTCATGTAACTAAATATTTACTTTTTGTGTTGACTTTTTCTAACGGTAAATACGACTTATAGGGAACCGTATTAACTCTTTCTTATCGTTGAAACAATATAGGTAATCGATTGAAACTGTAATGGACAGTAAAAGTAAATTGAGAATTAGTAAATGTTAAAATAAATGGAAACGTGTTAATGTTCACGAAAATTCATCTCTTGATGTCGGATAAGAAATAAACACAACATGGCACGGACGGTTGTTTGGCACCTTTCTCTGATATTATCAGAAATGTGTTTGTTTTTAAGAACAACAAACGGGGCTTTGCAATACATCGAAAACAGTTCTGAAATACGGGACTCTTACGACCACTATCGGACGCAGGAGGAGAGGTGGTCAGACGCTGCATACAAATACATTCATCAGTTAAATTGCAATGACAACAGTGCTGCTTTCTTCACCACCAAGAGAGAGTGTAAAGAACTTGTATCCATACAACGCGATCGCATGAACGTATATATAGCATCACCATCCATGTTTGGATATAAATACAAAACATACCTTCCCAACGAGCCGCTATCGCGGTCGGACAGTCACGACAGCGTTATCGTCGTAGACCCCTACCCATTGGCTAACTTTGGACATCTTGTCGTTGTGTTTTATGTAGACAATAATATAAACCCAAGTGATTGCTCTCAAAGAGAGGGACTAAACTTAGGTGAGTAAAGTAGGACGTTTCTTTTATTATAGCTTTGTTATCAATTTGGTACGATTCTTAGTTATTGGATATGGGTTGGAGTGTCAACACACAGTAATTACATGTATGGTATAAGAACTATCAGTGACGGTGATGCATATTTCTAGGTCCCCAGCAGGGGTTTGAAATTAAAGGAAGATAGATAGAATACCCCTCGCTTAAACTCTAAGTCAAACAAAGGGCCAATATTCTGTAATAAATTAGGCACTCAACCATGGGTGATGTAGAGGGACACAAGGTCATCAGTTGTCATGAGTATATGAAGTTTGGGAACAATCCATTCAAAACTGTTCGAGAAATGCAAGTAATAAAAATGTGTTACGCGGCGCGACGCGACGGGACGGAACAAAAATGTGTTCCTCGACGGGACGTTACGGACAACGTGATTCCTATATAGCCCCCACTTCTCTTTGTGAAAGCGGGGTAAAATAAAGATATGGCCACAAGTAACGTAAATAGCACCACATCCATAAACATTATCTTTACGTATGTATGATTATAAACAGAGACGTACTAATAGAGCTATGAAATGCATATGAAATTATTTAAATAAAACTAATTGTAACAAAAAGGATAAAGAATGTAATCTCAGCCCGTGTAAAACTAGCTTCTAGCACAGTGACACGTGCGCAAAGAAAGGGAATTTGAATTAAATGCGCACAATTAGTCATTTGGGTATTAAGTAGATATAATTACAGAAACCGTGTCGAGAGCAGTATAGTATACCGTTCTGTCGAAAAATCACCGTGAACTAATATTTATTATTCTAACACTCCCAAAAAACAAATAAATGTTAAAGTAAAATTGATTAAGAGGTGAAATGCAGACGTATATACCTTTTTTTTTCTAGGATGGTATGTGTGCGTATTGAAATAGTTTACATAAAAATCTCATTTTACTTGTTTCGCCTCAATATTATTAAACTGTTTTCGTTGTGAAGTAATCACACGTGTTTTTAAAGCAATGCAATGTTAATGCAATTAATAATATTTGATTTCTGCACTCTTGTCATTTATTACCTTTTAACATGTCCGGTAGCATTGCGTATACAGAGCTTCTATTCTTTTTGTTCACCGTAAGGTTAACTTATAACTGATACTATCATGCATGTACTATTTTAAAAAAAGTAGTTAAGATGCTTAACCGGAAACTGCTATTAATCATTTGTCAAAAATGAATGGTGTGTAGTATTTGTTTTTGGCAATGATTGCGAACAGGTGTCCGAACATGGTACGGAGTGCCCACTCCCACGGGTCTGTACGTTGCACAGCCTAGCATTACATATGCAATATTTCACAGGGCTAGTCCTTTGGCAAATAAAGATTAAAGAACTTAATAGTGAAATAAGCGGCTTTAACGAAATAGTCACTACACTTAATAAATAAAACAATCAAACATCAAAGGGGGGTTGAAATAATAATGGCGCCTAGAGGAAAAGTAGCGTATTTGACAATACGGGTAATTTGTATATAGACGTTTCATGCTCCAAAACTAATTACACATTGTTTGAAATGAGAGAAAAAGAGAGCCAGGTAACATGGCTACGTGTTTTTATGTCGTCGCTCAAATGTCTCCCATTTAACCGAGATGATATACCCTTTGCCATACGAGAAGAGGTCGTAAATCTAAATATGTCTATATAAGAGGCGTACTTAATTTCTTGTTATGGGCGACGTGCGAAGATGGTGATGGTGATAGCGCTAATACCCTTAAATTTAGTTACGGGTCGTGGTTGAAGAAAATACATAAGTACTATTTGAAATAGAAATTAGCGAATTAAATATAAAAAAAGGTGCACCGTCTTTATAAAGATGAATAGGTGTTGGGTTATTATACAAACCACACACCGTAAATGATAATTTATAAATTCAACAAATAAGAGGGGAGAAGTGGGTATAGATGGAATAGGAGAATATCTACCAAATTTGGTATTCAAGGAATGCGTAAAATGGTGTTAATATTTAAATGTATTTATTTGATTTATAGTGTAAGGTTATCAGTTTAAAACTAAAATCATGTACTAAAGCATTTAAGTTCTACTGCAAAAATAACAAGTTTTGTTTACGGAAACCAAATAGGTTTTCTCATTCAATGTAAAATAACACGTACAGCAATTAACTGTTTACATTGAAAGTTGTGTTTTTATTTCGTTTTTTTTTTTAAATAACCATGATGTTTGCTTTTCATATTTTCTCTTTTATACAATCGAACATTTAATTCATATTTCTTAATAAGAACAGACTCGGCTACAGTGTGTTTATAACAACTGGAAAGAAGCTTTTCCCTATATATATTTGAAGCTAAAGGAATTTCTTGAAATAGCAGTTGCGGTTTTATAAACATACAAGCATGCTCTGGCTTTATCATAATCAAGCGATGATAGATTGATAAATTAAACTTCCGCAAGAAGGAACCTGTTTCTTAATCTAGCTGTGTGTTGATTTATAAGAGGCGCTTAATCATAATATTATTATTTGAACGTAAAGTACGAGCAATAAATAAAATAGCTTGCGCTCAATATAAAATGACATGTATTTTGGATTAAGACCCACTGCGCGTTTGCATAGAGACATTATAACTATGGAGGTTGGGATGGGTATGACATAAACGACCCCAATCCACTACCCACCCCATCCACAACCCACCCCAGCCACACACGCACACACATCATAATAAAAGTAATATTCCGGCGTAACACACTTTTTAAAATGTTAAAACTTCCAAAAACGTGCATGATTTACCAGCATGCATACCGACCTAGGGATATCTACTCGAAAATACTCTATATGTACTAGTATTTATCCTCCCTATGAAACGCGCGAGTAGCGAAGGACTACTGCTTGTGTCAGTGACGACGCAGCGTGAGTATCGGTGTAACACTTATAGCGTGAGTAGTGGTATAACATGTATAGCGTGAGTATCGTATCGATGTTACACTTATAGCGTGAGTAGTGAAGCAAAACTTATAGAGTGATGTTACACTTATATCGTGAGTAGTGGTGTAACACTGATAGCGTGAGTAGATGTAACACTTATAGTGTGAGTAGTGATGCAACAATGATAGCGTGAGTAGTGATGTAACACTTATAGCATGATTAGTGGTGTAACAATAATAGCGTGAGTAGTGATACAACACGTATAGCCTGAATAGCGATGCAACATTTATAGCGTGAGTAGCGAAGTAACACTTATAGCGTCCGTAGTGGTGTAACAATAATATCGTGAGTACCGATGTCACACTTATATCATGAGTAGTTGTTTAACACTTATAGGGTGAGTAGCGTATAGCGTGAGTAGCGATGTAACATTTATGGCGTGAGTAGTGGTGCAACACGATAGCGTGAGTAGCTATGTAACATTTATAGCGTGAGTAGCGATGTAAAATGTATGGCGTGAGTAGTGGTGCAACACGACAGCGTGAGTAGCTATGTAACACTTATAGCGTGAGTAGCGATGTAACATTTATGGCGTTAGTAGTGGTGCAACACGATAGCGTGAGTAGCTATATAATACTTATAGCGTGAGTAGCGGTGTAACATTTATGGCGTTAGTAGTGGTGCAACACGATAGCGTGAGTAGCTATGTAACACTTATAGCGTGATATCGATATGACAGCCTGAGATTTAACACTAATAGCGTGAGCAGCGATGTAACACCTATAGCGTGAGCTACTGTGTAACATTTATAATACGTGAGTGGCGATGTTACACTTTTAGCGCGAGTAACGATGTAACACTTACAGTGCGAGTAGCGATGTAACAATTACAGCGTGAGAATCAGTGTGGCGTGAGTAGTGGTGTAACACTTACAGCTAGAGTAGCGACGTAACACTTACAGCGTGAGAATCAGTGTAGCGTGAGTAGTGGTGTAACACTTACAGCGAGAGTAGTGGTGTAACACTTACAGCGAGAGTAGCGATGTTACACTTACAGCGCGAGTAGCGGTGTTACACTTATAGCGCGAGTAGTGGTGCAACACGTATAGCGTGAGTACCGATGCAACACTTATAGCGTGAGTGGTGGTGTAACACCTATAGCGTGAGCTATGGTGTAACATTTATAACGTGAGTGGTGATGAAACACTTACAGCATGAGTAGTGGTGTAACACTTATAGCATGAGTAGCGATGCAAAACTTATATCGTGAGTAGCGATGCAGCACTTATAGCGTGAGTAGTGGTGCAACACTTAAAGCGTGAGTAGTGGTGCAACACTTGTAGCGTGATTAGAGGTGCAACACTTGTAGCGTGAGTAGTGGTGCAACACTAATATCGTGAGTAGTGGTGCAACACTTGTAGCGTGGGTAGAGGTGCAACACTTGTATCGTGAGTAGTGGTGCAACACTTGTAGCGCGAGTAGTGGTGCAACACTTATCGTGAGTAGTGGTGCAACACTTATAGCGCGAGTAGTGGTGCAACACTTGCAGCGTGAGTAGTGGTGCATCACCTGTAGCGTGAGTAGTGGTGCAACACTTGTAGCGTGAGTAGTGGTACAACACTTGTAGCGTGAGTAGTGGTGCAACACGTATAGCGTGAGTAGTGATGCAACACTTGTAGCGTGAGTGCAACACTTGTAGCGTGAGTAGTGGTGTGACACTTATAGCGTTTGTACTGATGCAACAGTTATAGTGCGAGTAGTTGTGTAACACTTATAGCATGAATAGTGATGCAACACTCATAGCGTGGAACATACGTGGTTATGCTGGATAGATGAAGCATACATATGTATTGTGTTATTCAATAGTGTATTGCTTAAAGCAATCTCGAAAGATGTATGGGAAAAAAATGATATCAAATATTTTGTATCATACCAAAAATGAACTGAACAACATCTACCGTCTTACATAATAAACAGAGTGTGTTTAAACGTAATGTAATTATATACCGCAGTTTTGGTTTTAATGACTTGCAATTATATCGCTACCGTTGGCACAACCCATAACGTCTCAATGGTCACATCTTTGTTGCATCTTTCTGTAATTTTTTAATTTGTGGTTTGAAAATGTACCTTTATTATTGCTTTATATGTTATGTCGGTCTGCGGTGTGTCAAAAGTACATTAGATTTACTAGTATGTCGTTGGTATCAAAAACTCTGTTAAAGATGTCAGAATTTATGGGCCGTGAGACTGTGTCCGTGATTGTCACAGGCTATTTTTTTTTAACATCCTTTAACTGGCTAATCACTCCTCCACGGTGAAACCGCACTTCAAAGGGAGTTTAATATGTATTTATTCAGCTAAACCGCATGACCAGAAAATATGATAGACGGTGGGACATCTTCAGAAAGCACAATATCAGACCGGTAAATTAAACTACGACTATCACACGTTCTTCAAAGTATCGGATACAAGGGTGTTAACAAGCCGCACACTATCCAATTTGTTATGAACATCCCCAAATGACATCAAAGGTGGCCAGTCAGTGATAAAGCTTAACTTAAAAGGACTAAATACGATCTGGGAGTACTTAGGATATCTACCTAAATTTGAATATAATATAACTTTTCTAAAATAGAAAATTATTGATGTACCACATTGATGTAAAATGTCATCAAATGACATCCAAATCGCCCCAGACCCTTTAAAGTGACACATGGCAATCTTGATTTTTTAAACGGCGTCCCGTTAGTTTTTCTGCATAATATAGAAGAGAAAATGAAAACACAAACTTTTTAATTGATTATAGGCAAAAAGGTTTAAAGTTAAAATGATATTGGATTAATAAATCGACACTTGCTTGATCAAAACTTCAAGATTGCCGCGTGTCCCTTTAACGTCTAACCTAGTACACGGTCAAATGTCAAAGACGTTCGTCTATCATAAGATACCAACATCTTGATACCCTAAGTAAATACGATGTATTTGTTTGATTAGATAAACGTTTGCAGATTAAAAATGCTAATCTCTAAAGTGTAATTATAATATGTAAAATCCCTCGTTAATGATATTAAGAAAAGTGTATAGCTACTATATATATATCAGGGGCGTAGCCAGGCATACTCCTGTACGCCCGGGCGTACTCTAGAAAATCGAATGTGAAAAAATAAAAGTGCTTATTTTTTAAAATCAGCAATAAAAACTGAAGGGTGGTAGGGGTGAGGCACTATTTTAAAAACACACTTAATGAATGGAGGCGAGAGCCTCCAAAATCTCGCTCAAATGAAGCCACATACCTCCGAAATTGCACTCAAATTTCAAAATTTTCCCGAACCCCCACCCGCAGGAGGGGGACACAGTCTCTCGCACCCTCCCCCAGGGCGTATTCTCCAAAAGGCTCTGACTACGCCCCTGTATATATATATATCTGTTCAAGCTGATATTGTGCCAAATGTTTAATATTAAGTGTAAAAGAAAATATCAAATTTGAAGTCACGATAAACGCTCAGTGTGTAAACCTGCCGAGGAAAATAATGAAATATTCTTGGCTTTTTTAAACTTCCTCCATGTTGTTTTTTCATTTCGATGGCGCTTATTATATTGTTTACACTCTTGTCAACATTATAATTCTGGTTATAAACAATTATAAAACATGTTTGACACAGGGTGGACTAGTTTCAATATGAGTTTAATCATTTGATTAACAAAATAATCCGTTTAGACACTACTGATTGATGGGTATCGTTGTAAACATGTTTGACACAGATTGGAATAGTTTAAATATGAGGGTGACCATTTCATTAACAAAACAACCAGTTTCTGATTGTTGGTGACAAAGTTGTGAACGCAAGAAATACTGGAAGTATCTCACCATCGAACTAGGTGAAATTCAGGATGCCCGCCCACCTGACGAAGTCGTAGTCAAGATCATATGCGACGCTTGCTTGTTTTCAATACAAACGTCTAGAACAGTTCTTCTAAAAAGTTTGAAGTTTGCCGAGTTTCTGATTGGTTGAGACAGAAACACATGCTATCCAAAATATGCAGAAAGGCACAAAGACAATACATTTATAAACAGACAAAGAGGGAAACTTCATCATTATATCGACGAACTAATGCGGATGGTCAGAAATACTTTAATGAAACAATGATAATTACGGTCACGTGCAAACGGTCAAGACGTTTGTATTTGCAATCAAGCGTCGAAGATCATCAAGACTAATGAAGTCGTTCTCTAGCATTTAGCATACTCGGAAGAAGAAGGCACGAGAAGCAGTTTTTTCTCGATGCATGTCCTCTTATTGAATGAACTTTGTCCAAAGCGTTTATGGACTCCGACACTTGCATCGAGATGCATTACACAACCAATTTCGACGGAAGTTCTTTCTTTCATCGTAGTATTACGTGTGGTTGTTCTATAACGTAATTGTTTACCTGTTGTTTTCCTTCCTTACATTAAAATATGTTTAAACGCAAGTATACCAGTTTAAACATTTTTTTAAAGTATGTACCCCATTACAAGTGTTATAAACGATTTCTCCCATATAATGGCAATGGGCCTGTCCCATCTCTTTGATGTGTAATGGACCTAACGCACTATTAATTCCGGAAAGATTCACATGAAAACATTTTCAAGTTCACATGGAATGGGCTAAAGTTGTGAAATGAAGCGCCCTAAAACACACCGCCGTGAAGTCGTTTTGAGCCCACGCCAGTCTTTGTCAGGAATAACAACTGCAGGAATCATGAAAATGGGAAAGTCGTTGAAATTGGGAAAGTCGTAACAAATGGGAAAGTCATGCCGAATTTGCAGTATCACAATACATGTATGCGAACATTTTAAATGAGGTTTTACGGGACGCGTAACACATATGTGGTTATATTGGGACTACAACCTCACAGAGAGATGAGATGAAGGATATCATATATATTGCATATTGTAGCTTCTTTTCCATGATACACTAGATGCAAAAACGTTTTTTGACGCGGATAACGAAGGGCCTTTCTATGTGTCCAATGGGGCTGAAAACGGAACCGTTCCCAATGCAAATTATTGAAAAAAATCCCAATCTCAATTATTTTATTTTTTGTATTAATATTTTTATTACATGAATGTTGTACTGATACATCCCTTATGTTACATACTAATCAATATCAGTGGTATGTTATTGATGTATAAGTGTTCCTAATTATACCGTTTAGGGTTTTTACCGCGCCCTAACTTACAAAATGTTGACGTAAACAATTCTCAATAGGCGGTTTTACCGATGAAAACAATTCCCAATTTGGTCGTTTTTACGATAGAAATTTCCCAAATTTATAAAGATCCCTTTTCTCAAAGTATCTGGGAAAAACCCTGTAACAGTCAGGTTTTTTGCCACTCGTCAGGGTCGAGGAGGGGAAACTTTGATGCGTGCAGATTACGTGGGGATTTTCTTTGCTTTTATTTGTTATAACCGTTTAACTTTCAGCTAACACTAACCCTTATCTAATCCTACTGACGACGCGTGCCAAAAGAACTGACTGGTACCCGTGCAAGATTGGTTACATAGTGAAGACAATTAAACACGTGTGCGATAAATCATAATTTTATATTTCAAACTAACTTCATGCAATCAATCGACCTGGACATTTTAAGGAAATCCTCAGCTAATTCCACACTTACTTATCTCAAGCAGTCAAACACTTCTGGAATGCGTGTTGTGTATTATAAATGCAAACTGTTTTCAAAGCCTACCCCTTATTTTACTAAGTAGGCATTGATCCATTTCGAAAAGTGTTCCCTATACCTCGGCAATAACATTCTATAATTAGTTTTGATATTAACCAACGCAGCGACGCACGGTAATCTACGTGAACTAATAACATATGATAATCGATAAATTATCGATTGTTGTAAAAAATAAAAAAAATAAAAATAACGCTGATAATACTGATTATTTTTTTAAAGCTTTTAAAGTTCAACGAAAGCGTTCAAGTATTGAACCTTCAGTATATGTTTATGTTAAAGCTGCATGTATTAAACTATTTAAATATCGGGGTAATGACACATTGTAATTCACATAATTTTCTTCGTTGTTTTACTTTGATAGAATTTACTGAGATAATGGTGCGCTATATCTTCAGCATCAAGTAATCTGCCAAATAATGTTTTGAATTGTTTTAAAAATAACCAAATAGTGTGTGTTTTCTTAAATTATTTTAGAAAAACGTGTAAATTCGAGATATTTTTTTCCACATTCAGTGCCATATCATGTCCCTTTAGTACGAATATGGGTCGTTTTGTGTTGATAGTAACAAAACACCCGTATGGTATGTTAATTTCTCACATAATCTAGATTTTCGTACTTGTTCAATGCTGTAGGTTTCGGATCTTAATCGTTGATCTATCTGCATCATTGGTCCTTTCTTTTTATATAATTTGCGGCATACCATATGTTTACGATACGTTGCAAATGGGTCTTATCTGTAACCCCAACGATTGATTCATGCACGGCTCGCACGCGAAACTTTTGCAAATCCTTTGAGTCAATTTGTTATCAGTTCCGATACTGTTACAAATTGTAAACGTGCGAGTTATTGTTTGCGCGTTCATCTGGATTTAATATATATTCTCACGCAAACAACGGGGTGATCTTAGTATCGATATATTAAATAAGTGACTATATACCCAGTCAACAACTGTATATACAAACTGTGACTATACAAACTTTGACTTCGGAGGCTACCGTATCCACTAAAAATTGTTTGTTGAAATTGTTCACCAGGATGTTTCAGTATTTATTGACATTTACATTAGCGTTTGTTTAGTGCTGTGTGGAGGCCTTAAAAAGTCGCACCGACTACAAATCAGTAGTGTTATCTTACATACTGATCCCTTGGGGTCATCAAGCCCACTTTTGTGTTTTTAAAGTAGAATTCCGCTTAAGCCGGTGCTATAGGCGTTGCATTTTAAATTGCCGCTCATGAACAGACTCAAATTAACCCAGATTGCTACTTTTCTCTCTTTTTTGTGTTTGTTGCTTTCAAGGGATCCCTTTTCAGTATTTATTTCTATACGTTTCTAACATAATGTTCATCGTCTACATAAGTTGATGGTAACGAGAAAAGCTTGGGTTTATCATCTTACTCGGTTATTCACAGACATATGCAAGGTGCATTTTAATAATACATAGTTTAATAGTCATCCGTATAAAGAGCTCACTAATACTGCATTATGCATTTGAATTAATCAGTACATTGTTAATGTTATTTCTAGTCTCCCAAGAGAGTGAAGAATGACACACAGGGATCTGGAAACCGCGTCATACTCTTTCTATCGAATAAGATTCCTATGAATCTTTATAGGAATCTTTTACATGCTCGGAGTATGGATATCGATACGCGGGACCGCCAACTGAACGTTTGATAACAGCCCAAATACATTCAAATAACTGAGGGATGACGCTATTAAAGGAGTTAATGCACCATTTTCAAACAACATTTATTTAAAAGGGTTGAATAAAAAAAAAAGCCTAAAGAATTATCAAAATACCATGAAAAATAAAGGAGAGATGACCTATTGAAAATTTGCAAAGAAACATAAACGGAGGTAACCCCCCCCCCCCCCCCCCCCCCCCACCCAAACACACACACTTCTGGAACGATGACGTCATCACCTCTTTTGACCATATATGGCATATTGACGAAATATCTTTTAAAGAAGAAAGTCACTGCAAATCAAAATCAATTTGCAGTGCTTCTCTTTGCTTAAATTTTCAATAGGTCATAACAGATACCTTGGACGTTAGTTATGTGTATTCAAGACAGTTACATCATGAATATGTAATGCGACTGATGCAAAGAAATCTGAAAGACATAATTATCAAAATGAAAACACAGTTGCCTAGTAACGAAAGAATGACCTCAAGTAAAGTGTGGTCTCGCTACTGAAGACATATAAGAACACACAGCTGAAATTCTAAGTTACTAAACATGTAATTTTTTATCATACAAACTGTTTTAAATAACGTAACTTACAAACGGAGGATATTATTTATATCGATAATAACTGCAAAATACTTTCTTTTGATATTGCTTTGCATCCTAAATTGATAAGTGTGTGTGTGTTTAGTTCAAATGGTTGATCAATAGCACGTGTGCCCATTGCATTTAAAGGGAAAGTAGCGAGCCGCCATTTTGAGAACTATGACATCATAGTTGCAAATTACCATATATAAGGTAAAACAAAGTCAATCACTGTAAATGAATGCAAAATCCTTTACTGGGCATATAATGCATTATGACCCGTAATGCCCCTGTCACACTATAGCGTGTTTCCACTGCGTTGGCACGGCGTTGTTTAATTTTCCAGAACGCCGTGAGATCGCAAGAAAAATCTGATATTTTTCGTGAAGATGGAGATGTCACGGCGTCCTCACAGCGACCAAGGCGTTGCTACGGAGCTCCCATGGCGTTCTATCGCGTTCCTACGGAGTTCTTGTTGGCGATTGTCTGCGCTCTCACGGCGCTTCCACTGCGTGCACTGCGCTTTCACGGCGCTCACACTGCGCTGACTGCGTGTTGAAGACGTTCGTTTGCACTACCTATAATTCATTTATACTAGTTTGTTCGTTTTTGTCATGCAAACGCCGATGGACGCGGTAGAAGCGCCTTGGGAGCGCAATGATCGCCGTGACAGCTCCGTACAGTCGTTGTAAGAGCGCAGTAAAATAAATAACACTCCGTATAAGCGCCGTAGACGCGCCGTATAAGCGCGGTAGAGACGCAGTGACAGATCAGAGAACGCCGTACAATCTCCGTGCAAGCGCCACCGACAACCACAGCGTTCGCACTGCGACCTCTGTGCGCGCCCGCGGAGCTCCTATGGCGTTGTAGGAGACCTTACTGCGCTGCTATGGCGACCTTACGGCGACCCCACTGCGCTCTTATCAGAACGCCGAGCGACGGCGTTTGTTTTGTGCATGCTCAAAGTGCGCGCCGTCGCTTGGCGTTCTATGCGATCCCAATGCGTCTACTGGCGATGCCACTGCGTTGCTGCGGCGATGCTTGCGATCGTACTGCGCGCACCTCGGCGTTCTGCATTTTTCTTGGACGCCGTGGGATCGCCGTGAGAACGCGGCCCTAGTGTGACAGGGGTTTTAGTTGACATATTGTTCATACAGTTGCTGTTATTTTCCCCTATAAATCAGTAAACTATCACACCCTGATCATATTTATAAATATTTCATACATGGTCATTTTAGAACTGTGATCTCATATAGATCTCAAAATGGCGGCTTCCATATCCGTAACCTTCAGATGATCATATCTCTTCTTTGTTTATCATCCGATTTTGATAATTCTTTTACCCTTTTCTATGTTTTTCAAATCTCTCAATTATACAGATTGAAGTAGCTGTTTTTGTATTAGTAGAAACATTCGCGGCATAGTACACATTTAAACTGAGTACACCCTCGAGAATAATGGTATAAGGATTCAGACGTGTGCATGGCGATTGTTATGCAATTCGACGAAACAGCGGTTCAGTTTTTTATCGAGAAACACTATCTGCCAATACCACGTTTTATCTAAATGTGTTACCTAAATTGCAATGTAGTAATTAGTATTACAATTAACGACGTACACTATATTCCCATAGGATTGTATAAATTGTATTCGTTTTCAGCAGAACCTCCATTACAGTACCAACATAGATGTTACCGTTAACCCTTCTATTAAGTTAATTTCAATATCCAAATTTGAACACGATGGTAATGACATATGGTTTTCCTCACCCCTTTCTATCTGACAATATGAATAAGTTGTCAACCCCCTCTTCCCGGATTTCCGACCCTAAAAATAGTTGTGTTTTTTTCTTTTCAATCCGGGGACCGCCCCATCCCCACCCCATCCACACTCTTCCGTCATACGTTGCCCCCAACGCGTACTAGTATGTCAATTCAATTTGAGATTTTTATCTGTTTCAGGTCACCAACAGTGCATGATTTTAGCTTTACGGAAACGCTGTAAAAACGCGTTAGAGCGACGGTTTAGAAGACGAAATTATGCAAGGAGATGTGAAATAAACTTTTTACCTGTAGTGCAAACAGACGAACCGGACAAATCTTCGGAGTCATTCCCTTCTAAGAGAGAAAACCATCTTGAATGCCGGTCAAAACTAGCCGGATATGGACAGTGTCCAAAGTTGAGAAGGGTCGAGGACACGACAGAGTTAATATGTAACCCTATCCGTGACAACACGCAGCGGTGCTCTACAACACACGAAACAGTACACACGAGTTGTAGAATGTTTGAAATATGTGACCAGGCCATAATACTCTCTGGAGGCTGGAATAGGCAGACAACGGGTACCAGACATCTCACAAATGTCGAACTGTTCTATTGGATGTTACGAGAGAACGGGTTCAAGAAACGAAATATCAAAATATTCTTCGCTAACGGTGCTTCCGGTGTACAAGGTAAGAAAACTGACTCACTGTGACGTCTTTTGGTCATAAATAACTGTTGATGTTTACTCAGTTGCAAAAGAAAGTGTACACAGCTCAGTTGCGGAAGAAAGTGTGCACTGGTGTTTTTTTTAGAATTAATTGTATAAATTCCAAAATTAATATGTCATGTTTGGTACCAACATTTTTCATCATTCCATTCCCAATATCATGTTGTTATTTGTTTTTCAATAGGTTGAA
Organism: Cyrtodaria siliqua; assembly: GCA_037043455.1. NCBI lineage: Eukaryota > Metazoa > Mollusca > Bivalvia > Adapedonta > Hiatellidae > Cyrtodaria > Cyrtodaria siliqua. The sequence goes on from JAWPHD010000050.1 coordinate 87,838, forward strand.
TCAATAAAGGATCGTCGCTTGATAAATGGAATATGGGTGTAAAGTAAATTCAAAGTGTCCAGTTTCTTTAGCAACTGAGTATAGTAATTTATATTTAACAGGACAACTATAGCACTATAGGGGACGATTTAGTCTTACTGTTATGCAACAATTACACGCGGCAATGCCACTATTCAAAAACAGTTTTGGTATTTTACTACTTGTAATTACATCGTTACATATTAAAGTTCTCCGGCCATGTTTTGTTTCATGAACATGTTTATGTTTAATTAAATCGAAATCAATACACAACAATAGATATTTACAATTCACACATTGCAATATCTGTAAAAAGCGATATTTGATTTGATGACGTAGAAAACTTTGAACAGGTAAATTAATCCACTGGTACTAGTAAGTGTATTTATCAATTATTTGGCAATAGTTGTGCAGCTATACAATTCAGATTTACCCCTTTTCCCCATGCAGTCACGCAGTGGTAAAAGTAGTATCTACGTCATTACATACAACTGAGTAGCGGTTTTAAACAAGCACTATCAAGAAATGTTCATGATGTTTAAGAGTTAAATTTGTTAATTGATAATAATACAAAAAGGGTGACCATTCATCTTTAAAAGAAAGAAGGAACCGCAACTAGGGAATTTCCACTATATATTTCATGTATAATATACTGCTGTTAATCGAATGGTACCTTTCGGAAAAAAGACTAAAACAACGCATAACACACCCATGGTATCTCTTCAAAGTACCATTATTGATAGAATACGCGTTTGGTTCAAGCAGGGTAAGCAAATTAAGGACACAACATTTTTTAATCTCTTACATTAAAGTATCTATCCCGCCAACAACTGTTACATTTTACAAGACATGTGCACCGTTTCGTAAGCTACTGACGAAGAGGTATATATATAAATGCCTATTTTGAGAATCCAGGCTCTATAGACGCACTATAAATCTCTTTAACCAGCCAGGACAACCCCAAAACTGGAGTGTCGAATTAAGAGTTACCAACTCCTAATTCCTTTTATGCATATTAAATCACGGGTATTTCAATTGAATTGAATTGAATTGGGGTTTTAAGGCGCACCAACACATGAACGGTTATATGGCGCCTAATAGGAATGAACATGCCAGGCTCATTCTCCATGTACATCAAGATAAAATATGGAGAACGGGTCTGGAACCTTCTCACCCTGAACTGAAGAGTTGCTGCAAGTTCTATTGTAGACACTCCATTTACGCTGGAGCCACGTTATTGTTTTTCTGTCACTGCTCTATTGATATGAGCGAGATGGCACCTGAAACAATGCAGGGGTCAAGATGAAGACCTTTAATGAGCATGAACAAAAAATGATAAAATGAACATGAATTCGGGAGCGGTGGGGCGGGGGTGTTCTACCCCTCTGCCTTCCCCTGAAACGAGATCTGCAGTGGCCCTGTTCTTTGCCCCGTAACCGAACGGGGTCCCCGAAAACCACACGGGGCAATATTTTAAAAGCCTTTGAATAAACCTATACTTTTAATCGGCACATATACATTATCATATGACATGAACACCTGGCTAGAGTTTTGTATTGCAATTTTGCCGTTATTTGAAGGGTTAGCTTCTTAAATACAGTACTGAAATGGCTCAAATGTTCGAAGCGGAACTTCAAAATTTATTAATTTCGTGCTACAAAAAGTACTGTGCTTAACATACATAGTTTATATTACATCTTATCATCCCTTATTTTTTTAATAGTTTTATCTTTATATATTTACATTAATTTTTAATTAATACTTCATTTTTCATATTTTTTTTTGCGCACAATATGACCTGTTTGTGTGTCGACGTGCCGTAAAACACCATTCATTCATTCAACAGCACAGTTTTTAACAAAACATCTTGGGATTTCTCTGGAATATTACGTGGAATCCGAGTTGCGTTTCTTTTTATTTTTATTTTCTATAGTTAGTAATGAATATATAGTATAATACTTATATAAAACAAAGACCCTTCAAAAAAAAGTATAACACCAGGGCTCTTCATTTCAATTTTCGTCCCAGATAACATAGACTGGTAGGTCACGCCAAAAAAAAATCATGTTTACAAAAAAACATAAACATATTGATAAAATTATGTTATTATATCTGTGAAAAAACCGACTGAACATGCATATCCAGATTACAATACAGAAGTATCGATACTAACACAACGGTTTGGTTGTACTAAACACATAATGGATACAAATGAATACCCTTCGTAAATTTATAAAATAGGTCACGCTCTGCTTCTGCGCAGAAAAAAATCACCACTTGATGAATTCCAGCCATTCAAAAACCAAATTACTCATTTAAACGAAATAATTAGTAAACAAATAATCCATGAGTCCAGAAAAGCAAATACATACATCATAAGGTAATAATGTGTTGAGAGTTAGGTATCAAAGGAATATATAATCGTTATAATGTAATTATGGAATATTGATCGTGATTATATATTCTTTATATACACTGTATTAGTTTATGTATCCAGACAGACGATATATTGTGTTGCCATCTAACCTGTATAACCTAATATTAATATAGAGACATTAATACAATGCCTTTAAATCTACAGACCGTGCAATTAGAAGAAATAAAAGTGGAAAATCATGCATTAACAATATGTTGTATTAGGGACATTATTTGTGACACGCGATCGAATGTTTCTATGATCAAAGAGATATTCTAATATATCAAACGTTGTTTCGAGCCCCGTAATGGGCTAGTCGGTTTGATATGAAATATAACTGATAATGGGCTAGTCGGCCTCATATCAAATATAAAAGGATAACTTGAAAGTAGTTGCTACCTTTCATGTTTGAATATATTTATATGGCATTATCACATCGAATGGAGACAGGATCAAATTATATTCCTTTGATACAAAATCTTTAAAAAAACACACTTAATTACCGTATGAATTACTATTCAAAACTTAAACATATATCAAAGGAAAAGGTATCACTTAACTACAGAATAACAGAATAAAACTAAAGGCTTGCATCTGTATTACACGTCTGCTGATACAAGTCTGCGGATGTTAATATGGTGCTTTAGTTAGGTTAAATATGTGTTTAAAAACTTGTCTAAATTGCACTATATTCATACTTTTGATTATGCTAGGATCCCATGTATACGTAGTGCGCATTGCGTGATACGTATAGATAACAATCACTGAAAACAAGCTACTGTACGGAAAACAGGATTTCAGCTTCCGTGTTTAGCGCACATGACAAAACGCATTACGCATCACGCAGAATCACTCCTACTTGTTTTCAGTTATTGTTATCCATACGCATCACGCAATGCGCACTACGTACACATGGAAAACTAGCTCAAAGCATCATCAAAATAGACTGACATATCAGTGATCAGAAATGTGACACACCTCTAAATTTTGGTAGGTGATAGACTCGGTCTTTATCGTAGATGTTCAACCAAGTTTACTGCAAACATTAAGGTATATTTTAAAACCCTGCATATGTCATCTACATTTATACAAATTGATATATGCATCTTTTAAAATCAAATCTTGAAAATTATCATCTTTTTACGCTGCCAAAGATTTTTTATTTTACTATAGAACCTAAGGATAAAAACCTGGGTAACACAGATTTGATTAGGTAAAATCTCAACATCTCGGTAATGGTGAAGTCTGTTGTCGCAAAGCATCAATTCGGCGGAATGAGAGTAATTCGGCGGAAAGAGAGTAACGGTATGAATGATGGTTCTTCATGCGTGCAATCTGATTCAAACTGCATATATATTTTTAAAAGCTATACATGACATACATAGTTCTACTTAAGTATGTTTGCTTAATAGTCTGACACATTTGCTTAATCATCACAGTTTTTTTTGCTACAGCAGTTTTCTGAAACAGTATTTTAATATTTACATACATCCATACGACTAGTGCATATAGCTACCGTGTATTCCAAAATATTATCTTCCAGTCAGTAGACGATATGCGCAGTTAGAATAATTGAGTTCTAAAAATTAAAGCAGTCGCTGGTTTCCGCTTGATCAAAATACCGATGTATCAGGCAGAACGATCCAAAACATGACTGGAATATGGCGCTGTACCATTGATTAGTCATGATCAACTTTGACGCTTGACTGCAGGAACTACAAACGTCTTGACCGTTTGTGCAGAAACACATTTGAAACCCGACGCACGTATCCGTAATTATTATTATTTTATTAAAGTATCGTTGACTACCCACATTTAGTTCGTCGATATAATGATGAAGTTTCCACGTGTGTGTGTGTGTGTTTATGTGTGTGTGTGTGTGTGTGTGTGTGTGTGTGTAGTTCGAAGGTTTATAGTCCCTCCACCAACATACTTGACGATCCTCACGGTTCACCGAGATGGGCACAATAGAGTCTGGACTGTTCTAGACGGTCCCGTTCTAGACGAGTGTGTAGGTTGATCTAGTGGTGCTGCTGCTGTGATGTCGATTCTGTTGTCATTGTCGCTTTCGCTGTGGTTTTCGCTCTGGCGGTGAGGTTGGGATCTGGATGACGTGGTGCTGTCTACATCCGCTACTGGAAACGATCTCCTGTAGAGCCACACCCATCACAGTATGACCCATGCGCCGCACACACCGCCGACTTCAGAGTTCTAGAGACATCAGATGGTGTGTGCTGTGATGAGACGCAGGAGACACTTTCACTCTCGGTCAACCGACGTTCAGTCTGCCCAATCCCTGAGAGTGACACTTTCTCAAGTTCTCGGCATCCTGAACGTCGGCAGTGCCCAGGCAGCGACGTGCACGCGGTGAACGTAGCAGCTGGATGAAGTTTCCTCTTTGTTTATTGATTAATTTATTGTCTTTCTTCCGTTCTGTATATCTTGGATAGAAGGCCCGTCTGTATTAGCCAATCAGAAACGATACCAGAATCTCGGTAAAAGTCTTTTTAGAAAAACTGTTCTAGACGTTTGTCTTGAAAACATGCAAGCGTCGCAGATGATCTAGACTATATCATTGATATGCATTTGGATGCAGTCTTAGTTCTGGTTAACACATGATACACACATTCATATCTGTTTGGCAAATAAAATGTTTTTACTACAACTAAAGTATGTATCCAGTAAGGGACATACATGCCAAACTCAATAAATCTCAATCCGAGCTGCCTCGTTAATTTCCGTAAGACAGGATAAACCGGTTACGGAAATCAAATTGGCACGGACCACATTCATCACGGAAAAATAATAGTTGGTCATGGAAAATAAATACAACAAAAGTTCATTAAAAAAAAAATCGATAAATGTTTAAAATTCATCCGCACACGAAACTTTATTTCAATGCAGACAATCTGATTTAGACATAAGATCTACTTTCAATGTTATACTTAAAATGCATTGGCTATGAGGCAACGAAATCTACCTAAAATAAATGGTGCTTGACACCTCGTATGCAGCTGATTGAAGTACATACACTTCAGTTCACTTAGGTCATAGTGCATACACAAGCAGAATGAATTGAATTGAATTGGGGTTTTAAGGCGCACCAACACATGAAAAGGTTATATGGCGCCTAACAGGCATGAACATGCCAGGCTCATCTTCCATGTACATCGAGATAAAATATGGAAAATGGGCCTAGAACCTTCTCACCCTGAACTGCAGAGTTGCTGCAAATTCTATCGTAGAAACTCCATTTACGCTGGAGCCACGTTTATTGTTTTCCTGCCACTGCTCTTTTGATGTGAGCGAGAAGGCACCTGAAACAATGCAGGGATCATGATGAAGACCTTTAATGAACATGAACAAAAAATGATAAAATGAACATGAATTTGGGGGGATTCTACCCCTCTGCCTACCCCTCCAAAGGGATCTGCAGTGGCCCTTTTATTTGCCCCGTGACCAAACGGGGGCCGCCGGGAACCACACGGGGCCACAAGCAGAATGAGATTACTATTTGATTTTTGTTTATTTTAATGTTTTTTTACGTCATTTTTAGCATACTACAGGCCATATATGACGGTCGATTTAGTTGTGACAGAGGATGACCGTCCCATTTTCCTGGGTAGAACCAGTACTGTATACCTCCAGCCATCCGAAGTAATTGAACCTTTCTAACTTACAAGTTGAGCTCCCAGTGGGATTCGTACCCGCAGCGTGAGAGGCGAGAAGGTTTACAACGCAACGTCGTTAACCCCTGGACCACGGAGGATAACCAGTTGTCTATAATTAAAAAGATTCAAAACGTGTTCTATAAATCATATACTAGTTTACATATTATTTTCTTTAACATATACAAAAAGTGCTCAACATCTACAGGCTCATTCTCTTAGCATCAAACAGTATACTTTCCTTTCTGTATTTAATCTACATTAAAGCTACATTGATTCGTAATCACATAAACCACGGATTAAAGCACACACAAATAATACGATGCTTTGAAATCCCATACATTCAACATAAAAAGAGAAATGTCAGTCCCAATCGTCCCATGTCAAACGTCAACAACTATACATACACCTTGTTGATCGGCAAACTTCAAAAACATACATCAAAGGCGGCATTTCTCGCGGCTCTTTGATCTTAATGAATTTACAACTACCGTTCTGATTGTTGTTTGTTGATAATTGTAAGATTAATCTGCCAGTGACAGATCCCCGTGGACCGAGGCTTTGAACTGGTGTTTCCACATAAGACCTTAACGTTTGTGATTCCAGTATCACACGGTGCTCCGTAATTAATTGAACAATTAACATCTTGTCACAAAGCAAGATCAATTGGAATAATGTACGATACTTGGTGCGGTTTACCATTTCAAGTCTTTAGGCAACGCCATCGATATGAGGAAATCAGTCTTCCTGACAACTTAAATGCAGATTATCATTTAATATGCATGTCACACGCTGTATAAATTCCATAATTGTTACAGAAAAACAATAACACGAGTGCTATCATACCCAGTTAGTTCACACATAGAATACAGGAAACGTTTAATCAGCCATCCATTTCCATTCATATTTTATTATTTATATCCGGGTTTTTATAAATATATATAAAAACCCTGTTTATATGCTCTTCAACATAATTTAAGGACCACAAAACGGAACAGTAATTACTTTTTTTTTTTTTATATATTATTGTGGATTTCATATTCACATAAACAGTTAATACGTGTGTGTAATGTAACACATGTAACAGAATACAACTAAACTTAAAATTAGCAAAAAATATAGTAAATCTTTCAATAACAGCATTTTAAAAAATGACCAAAATCTAAACATGGTCCTTAAATTATTTTGAGGAGTATATAAGAATAGTAAGTAGTACCAACTGTATATTGCACTTATATCCATCAGATTTGGAACAGAATAAAAAACAATACAAAACACTAAGCAATCTTTAAAGCCGGGACACATGGCAATCTTGATTTTTTAAAAACTAGCGCCGTCCCGATAGTTTTTCTAAATATTCAGTCATTAATGTTAATTTTAGGAATTGTATTAAGCCATTTGTTTTTGCATATTATTGATTTTTGATATTATTGCACAAATAATATATTAAAACTTATAGTACGAAATAGTGAATACTTAAAATTTGATTTATTTAAATGTTACCAGGGTAAAAGTAAAAATGATCATAGATATATCAGTCGAGACACACATTTCAAATACTTCAAGATTGCCGTGTGTCCCTTTAATGTGGACTTTCTATCCATGTCTGCATAGCGCCGTTTAGTAATAAAAAGTGAAAGTCCCCTATCCCGCCATCAACAGGCAACAACATATGTACACCGATTCTAAACCTACTGACGACGAGGTATATATATATATATATATATTTACTACTCAAAATTTGCTAAGGATCACTTTTATTCTTCCATATAAGTTTATTAGAAATTAATTCACAATAACGATATTAATTTCATTGATACTTCAACAAGTCCACAATTTGAATCAAGTCATGGGATCACATGACCATACGCTGCCCTAAATAATTTAATGTACAAAAGAAATAATGCTATTTATTTCAGCAAGAAATGTAGACAGAAAAATAGTGATCCTTAGCAAATTTTGAGTAACTAACATATTTTGAGATTCCAAACTCTAGACACAATATAAAGTTTTAACTCCTTAAAACTGGAGCGACGAATTAAGAACCCGTGAATAAACATATACTTTTAATCGGCACATATACATTATTTCCTAAACAGCTGGATAAAGGGTGTTGTAGCGATTTGTTACCGTTATTATTTGGCGGGTTAGTTTCTTTAATATTTATAAGAATCTGTATATACGGCTCCTTTATAAGTCATTCATTTGTAAACCTTTGAGGTAGTAACCAACTACTGTATATTGATATAAAAGCAACTGACACCTTACGGTGTAATGTATGTGCATCACAATTAGGCGGGGTCCATATTCATAAATCTTCTTAGCAATATCTTATGTCAAATTTTATCATTTTTTTAAATACCCCTTACTGTCGGTTTAATACGTTTTCTTAATGTTGTTAATAAGGTCATGGATAATTAAAACCTACAGCTACATATTTATCTTAAAATAAATGGTTGATAGTGTCCTTGAGATGGTAATACTAGTAATTATATTTAAAAATATGTAAACATCTTAATTTTTGATAATATTTCCCACTTAAGTTGCTTTTAATATGAATACGGGCCCTTAAAAACACGCTGTATACCTATATACGTTGTATTCTGTGTGCAATATTTTGTATCCGTAAACCCCATTTACTGAGATTTTTTTTTTCTGGGGGGAAATTTTATGTATTATAAATGGTGATCAAAATCATGTAAATAAACCTTTTAATATGTTATATTTAAAGTAAAACTATCATAAGTAAAACTATCATTTATTCTCATACTTCATCTATACAAAATACACTACTCATACCTCATCTATACATAATACACTACTCAGACTTCACCTATACAGAATACACTACTCAGACTTCACATATACAGAATACACTACTCAGACTTCACCTATACAGAATACACTACTCAGACTTCACATATACAGAATACACTACTCAGACTTCACCTATACAGAATACACTACTCAGACTTTACCTATACAGAATACACTACTCAGACTTTACCTATACAGAATACACTACTCAGACTTCACCTATACAGAATACACTACTCAGACTTCACCTATACAGAATACACTACTCAGACTTCACCTATACAGAATACACTACTCAGACTTCACATATACAGAATACACTACTCAGACTTCACCTATACAGAATACACTACTCAGACTTTACATATACAGAATACACTACTCAGACTTCACCTATACAGAATACACTACTCAGACTTCACCTATACAGAATACACTACTCAGACTTTACCTATACAGAATACACTACTCAGACTTCACCTATACAGAATACACTCAGACTTCACCTATACAGAATACACTACTCAGACTTTACCTACACAGAATACACTACTCAGACTTCACATATACAGAATACACTACTCAGACTTCACATATACAGAATACACTACTCAGACTTCACCTATACAAAATACACTACTCAGACAATACACTACATAAACAGTTAAGTAAACTAAGTTACACTATCTGAACTCGTCTCCATTGATAAGATGCACTATATCAAAATGAAAGGAGATGTAAAATTTGCAACCTCTTTATATTAAATACAGTAAGTAGTGAAATGGCTCAAATTTTCAAAGCGATATTTCAACATTATGAATTTCGTATTCTAAAGTGTACTGTGACTGAAAAGTCTACAATCGCACAGTTGGTCCTTTCTCTAACTAGCTACAATTTTTAAAAAAAAATATCTTGGGATTTCTCTGGAATATTACGTGGAATTAAACGTGTATTATATAAATTATAAAGCGGAACTTGAAATCCCGAGTTGCGTTTTTCTTTATACCCCCGCAAACGAAGTGGGTATATAGGAGTCACTGCGGCGCGCGGTCTGTTGGTCTGTCGGTCGGTCTGTTGAATCTTGTGGAGCGAACTACTTCTACCGTTTTCAAGATATGGAATTGACACTTTGTATACATGATCAACATGAAGTGTAGATGTGTGCGACACAATTTTGGTGTGGCTCGCTCAATTCCAAACAGAGCTATTGCCCTGAAACAAATTGTCAAATTGCTATATTCAGCATATGCAATCTTGTGGAGCGAACTACTTTTAGTTTTCAAGATACTGAATTAAAACTTTGTATACATGATCAACATGAAGTGTAGATGTGCGTGACATAATTTTGGTGTGGCTCGCTCAATTCCATGCAGAATTATTGCCCTTGAACTTAGTAAGAATTGCTGTATTCAGCATATGCAATATTGTGGAGCGAACTTCTTCTACAAATTCAAGATATTGAATTGCAACTTTGTATACATGATTAAAACGAAGTGAAGATGTGCGTGACACAATTTTGGTTTGGCTAGGTCAATTCCATGCAGAGTTATTGCTCTTGAACTTAGTCAAAATTGCTATTCAGCATATGCAGTACTGTGGAGCGAACTACTTCAACAGTTATTAAGATATTTAATTGAAACTTTGTACACGTGATCATCATGAAGTGTAGATGTGCGTGACACAAGTTGCTGCGGTTTAGTCAATTCCAGTTATTGCCCTTGCACGTAGTAAACATTGCATTATTCAGCATATGCAATCTTGTGGAGTGAACTATTTTTACAGTTTGGAAGATATTGAATTAAAACTTTCTGTACATGATAAACATGAAGTGTAGATGCACGTGACATAATTTTGGTGTCGCTCAGTCAATGCCATGCAATTAGATGTTAAGATTAAATTTGTTCAAATATTTACAATATGATGCCTAAGTTTTTTTAAAAAATAAGTTTTGCATGAAAAAAAAACAAAAACTAAACTACGTATCGTACCAAGGTGTCGTGTTTTTTGTTGTTGTCTTGCAGCATTGATTAACCTATTTCTAATTCTGCCCTTTTGCAACCATAATTTTTTTATATTACAATGATTATTTAAACAGTTTTAATAAACTGTTTTACGTTTGATTATTACAGCTCAGGGGTCGCGATTAACAATGATATTACATGTTTTAGGATGTATAAACGATGAGTAAATTATTCCGATACTACATGATAAACTCATAGATTGCATTATGTTGTTTATTTTACATAATGGTAGTCTTGTCATTCCATTGGACAACTATACGCGTTCCTATGTCTATTTAAATATATTTTAGGAATGTATGTCATTGTAACTTATGATCTGTGAATATATTTAATATATTTAAATCATCGTCTCTTATAATTCTGTAAAGAATGATGGCATTTTATCAATGTGTGTATTGTAACACGTATATATGTATTTGTATGTAAACAGTTAGGTGCAAATAAACTTATTATATATGCAGCATGGTTTGAGAGTAGTAAATAATGCGTATTGATCCAAATTGCTTTTTTTCACTGAGTTTCGTCGGTGTGTTCTTGGGCAAGACACTTTCCCTTAGCCTCGTCCGTAGGATTGGGACGTAAACCGGGCGGTCCCGTGTATCGGTCTATCCTCCGAGCACGTTAAAGAACCATATAGGAATCTATTTGATAGTAAGAGTAGGGCAGGGTTCCCGGATTCCTATGTATCCTCCCCCTCTCTCTTAACCTATACTGTGTTGATGAGCCGTTAAACAACATTCAACATTCCAGGTCGCGTTTTCAATTTATTAATTGGCTTAACTCTAAACGAATTTTTCACGTGGCAATTGTGTTAACTAGAAGTGCTCTTTAACAGTGTACTTTATTAAACGCTATGGGTCCCACCCATGATGAGTTAAGAATGTCACCAATGCATTGAGAGAAACACTAAATGTATGATCACCGCAAAGGACGAGTTGGATGCATTCTTACCTAGTCAGGGGTCAAATTAATAAATTGGACCACCTATGCTATCTAACGAGGTAACACAACAATTTCGTCCTCTATGGATATCCCATTGTTAAAATGAAACATATTTTTCATTTTCATTGTCATTTTGAAAGTGTTTAACATTGCTGCAAAGCAGCGATAAAAGTTTTTATAAGTCAATAGGTACGGCCAATTATTGACAATAAATTAAATAAGAAAGCGTTAAATTTGAACAATGACTGGTTAATGTGTTTGTGAAAGCGTTAATACTGTTTTGGTTAGAGCTGTGATGGACGTAGAGTACTTTACGATAATAGCATGCATCAATATTGCGTCTTGATTTTTTTAAACAAAATAACTCTTAAAATGCACTTACACGAATTAACATGACTCATAGTATCATATGTAATATTGAATTGACGAACAAAGTAATTAATTTATATAAACGATAGTTGACATGCATTTTGGTTTTGACGCCTCCGTGGTCGATGGGTTAGCGGCGTTGCGTTGTAAACCTTCTCGCCTCTCATCGTTGCGGGTTCGAATCCCACTGGGAGCTCAACTTGTAAGTGACGAATACAGTTATAGTCAAAACTCGTTAAAGTTATAGTCGAACCCCACCCCTCCTCCCCCTCCCCCATTTACTGTTGATGATTAATAGTAGACATGTTTATTTGCATGATAAAGTAAGTTTCCCAGAATTCTAACAAGGTTTACGTTTTAACCAGGTTGTCAACATCCTCATTTACTATGGAAGGGACATGGAGAACAATTTGCAGTTGCTCGCTCCATACCGACATGTTCAAATTTTGAAGTTTGATAATATGCCCTCAGTAGTTATTGCCCTTACCTTTTCAGTTCCTGGTGAGCATGTACACCAAGTGTTGCCCGCTGCCATGAAGTTAGCTTTCCGGTACCACCTCCAGACCATGTGTCAGACCATCCATTGTGTAGACTCCCTTGTGCTGTACATGAACAATCCCACAAAAACGGACGGAACATCACTTCTCTGGGACGTTAACGGAAACGGCATGGTGAGATATTTCTAACAAAACAAAACAATGAGACAATACGGAAACTATTACGCTAGGGTCTTTGATACAAAATGCGCCGAGAGTTTACAGTTTTTACCCAAAAGTTCAACACGTATGATGTTCAATACTGGAGACAAAACTGAACTGAATCCATAAACTCTTTAGGAAAGAACATAATGGAAATCCCATTATTTATTATGTTTTTGAAATATAAAGCTTATAATATAGTTAATATGACAATTAACCTCATCTGAGAAGATGTAACATTTTAGGTATATTTTGGTGTGTTGTGGTAGTTTTAATCATAGCACATATTTTTCTGTTTTATGGTTGGTGTCCACAGGTTGCAGTATCGGTGCTCGGAACTAAAAAAATAAAAAAAATAAAAAAAATAAAAAAATTAACGTGTTATTTGTTGAAAACAAAAATAGTTTAAGTTTTCCTGAAACAATGTGCCAGAGTACTATAGTTACAGACTATAACTACAATACTCTGGGATAATTTTTCAGGAAAACTTTAAATATGTTTGTTTTCAACAAATAACACGTTATTTTTTTGTTATTGTTTTATACTATTATTATTTATTTTTTTAAAATTTTAAATTATATATAGTTTTGTTTAGTTCCCACTGATACAACTACCTGTGGTATAATCTTCATTTTTACATTCAGTCTAGTTGGAGAGCATATGTTACTGTTGTATGGTTGGTCTCTTTCGGACCGACAGAGCCTACTATACTTGGTGTTTTAGGTTTGTTTTATGTCAGGTGTAATCTTCGTTTCTACATTCAGGCTGAAGACGAGGAACAATACACCATCGATGAACTGAAGTCCGACCTTGCGTTCTGTCAAGCCCGTAAGGTCCACATGGTCATAGATCAGAGTTATGCCGGAGAGGTTGCTCACGTGTTTAAGAACTCGAATGCCCACAAGAATGTGATTGTGTTTGCGAGTGGAAAGGATAACGAATATGCATTTAACGACGATTTCACGATACATTGGGTACAGGCCAATCATAAGACAGACTGCACGCGACAGGTTCACGAAGTAAGTACAAATAGAGGATCTTACATGAGTACCCATTTCCTATATATCCTTCCCCGCTCTCTGGGGCGGTTCTAAATAAACTATACTGTGTTGATGAGCCGTTAAACAACATTCAATTCAATTCTTTATTGAATTTATTAAACGAGTTGGCAAAATGATATAATGCGAGGCTCTTGCAGAGCATTATACCATTTTTCCTAACGAGTTTAATAAATTCAATAATCAATGAGAACGAATGTTAGATTCTATTTATCACATAACTCACATATCCACTTTTATGGCATTAAATGCCCGTCACTTTAACACGCGAAATCGACATAAACCGTGGTAATTTGGGTCAAAGGCCTTATCATTTTTTTGACAGTGCATACTAGGCTTATTTATATAACTAGTGGTATATCGAAAATATAGAGGTTATGTGATAAATAGCAATATACTAATCACAAGTGTATACCGAAGTGCAGTGGTGTTAGTGGCTAAAGCTGGGAGGTCGTGGGTTCGAGTCCCCTGGCCGCGTCATACCGAAGACGTTAAATACGTTAGTAGTTACTTGTAACCCTTGCTTGGCAAGCAAATGATGGGTAGATTTTGGTACGTCTGATTGGCCAGGTGTCAGAAAAAGTGACTGTGTCATGAAGGCCTACTACGGTGTGGAATTCCAGTGTGGCAGCACTATATCTGCTTCAAGCAGACTGTAGATATATACAAAGCACTACACACAATCAAGCACTAGACAGTCCGCAAGTTACATTGCGCTCAGATGAAACTGGATTCATTGATGGCTAACAGGGCGGAGGGACTATATACTCCTTAGGATTAAACACACACTCACAATACAACTGAAATTCAAAGTTACTAAACATGTACTTTTTTTTATCATGGAACTGATTTAAATAAAATATATTATATTTACCGGAAAAACAATGGAAACAACAGCTCACGTCTGCTGCGGTCAGAATACAAATGGAGGATGTTTTGTCAAGGGAAGTAACTTTGGCAAACAATGTTTTCGGCCGTTAAATATATAAATATCGATATTAAATGCATTCCTAAATTGATAAGTATAAAAATAAATGTGTATTTGTGTAGTTCAAATGGTTGATTCATGACTCTTTAAATCGTCGAACATTCATGTGTTTGACCTACCCAACTGGCATAATAGTTATACAGCAGTTGGGAGGAAACTATTTGGATAGCATTTGTGCATAACTGACGCTCTCGCACTGTCATCCATTTATTTTAAGACAAGGCAAGGTAAAACTCGGCATGTGAAAACAAACCTAATAACACGACTGACAACCTCATTGAAATAAAAACAAAACAAATAATTTAGTTTTCTTATATTCCAGCACAGTACAAACGAAATCAAAAGTTCCTCACCTGTAATGCGTGAGGGAGATCAAGGGGCTGTAAAGGCGACCATATTTGGAGCACCGTGTGATGTCACTCCCGAATTCACGGACCAGGAATTGCGAGATAATTATCTCGGATGTCAGAACCTCTCAACCGCCGAGTGGTTAAGTCACATGATTAATGGCGGCAAGAACAGTAAGGGAGACTTTAGTTCAGAAAATGATGATGAATAGCTTTATTCAAGTAAAAACGTTCGCGAAAGTATATGAAATGGTAAAAGCATACTGTTAATGTGTAATAATTATGCTTTTTAGTGCCGTTTAATGCAAGTGGTCGTTTTTGTTGTGATATTCTGTTGTTTTTTGTCTCAAGTAGAAGAGGACAATGTACGGATCCTAAATTTGCGCGTTTCTTGTACAATACTTTTATTGATATTACGTACCTTTGGGAAGGCACGCTAGGCATGGTTCGAAGCCATCAGCTGTTGATGCGTGCGTTTGGGGGAAGATCGCTTAGAGCGAAGGACTGTTTCACAAGTTAAACATAATGTCATATGAAGTTCTTTAGAGAAGCTTTCCTGTTGGTACTCTCAGCAGTTAAGATCAGCAAGGAGGAAATGCTGGCATTCATAGACAGTTGTTTCCTGCTGGAATCATGAATACATTCGTTTCATCTCGCGTGGACGGCGTTATGACAGCAATTTTGATGTAGTTTTGTGGTACTGGATGAAGTTTGAATAGTGTTACTAGTGATTCCACTAGTTCTAAAGCGTCCCAGGGATAGGGATAAAAAGCGTCCCAGGGATAGGGATAAAAAGCGTCGCTAGGATTGGGATTTCATACCCATCTCGGAAAGGGGTAAATATGTGCATACACATATGATAAGTGGATATTTAAGAAATTTAAATTTAAATTATGGAAATCGAGCGTTTATGTAAAACACTTGGACACGATCATTTAAAGATGTAAGTGTTTACAAAATGTAAATTTGACCATTGTTTACACAAAGTAAACTGTAACAGTGTGCTTAAACACGTCTTTAAGTTAATGAGTGCTTATTATTTTATCTTTATTTGTTGATATTATGTTTATTTAGAAAACAAGTTTCTTTATCTTCAGTTGTTATGGCATGCTGTTTAAATCATTTCATACCGTGTATGTGCTTGTATTCCATGCTTGTTAACGTTGATTGTTTGTTTGTCTGTTCGTATGGTATTTTACGTCATTTTCAACACTTGTCAGGTTATATATGACGGTCGTTAACGTTGAGTTAACTTCATATACTTTTGGGAGCTTATGCATTTTCAGAGGCAGTTTAAGTGAAATATATACCAATTAATTTATATACAAGAAGAATAAAATGTTTTATTGGTAAATAAGATGTAAATAACATGTTTTATTGGTAAATAACATGTTTTTTGTTTCGAAAATCGGTTGAGAAACATATTTATGTTATAACGCGAAATTACTTTTTGTTAACATGGATATTTTCTCACGCACAGTCATTGTTGTTAAGGTAACACTAATTCAAAGAACGTTTGGTATGAAATCAATGTCAAGTTGTATAAGGGTATTGTCCATTTTGAAGTAAAACATAAAACTCAATTTTAGTTACCTCAGAAACATACCTGTTTCCCCCGACACATATTTTTTTATTATTTAAGTGCCTGCACATTGGTTTGAGCAAAAGTAACTGGTCCTTTGGTATTGACTGTAGTTGTGATACTGAATGTACTTTTGGTACTGACTGTACTACTGTTTTGGCTGTCAAAGTTGTTTTCAGACAAAATTCAACTTAATACAACATAGGTGTATATCAACGAAACATACATTTTTGGTAGTAAATAAAAACAAAACAACATTCTTTTCAAAATCGGTTGAGAAATAAAAATTTCACATGCAAAAATTATTTTGATGAGTATTTTCAATGCAAATTCTCCTGCATCAAAAATGTGTTTATCCATAAAATGGTTTTAACGTAAATTAAGACATCCTGAAAGTTGTATAGCAAACTACTAAGGCTAACTGAAGTTACTATGTAGTAGTTGTGTATGTATAACTTTAAATTTAAGCACAACTTTATATTGTAATTATCTATTATTATGTCTCAGCTACAATTCACTTATGGACATTTCTGTGAAAAGTCCTGTATGGAATGTCCATTTATCAAATCGTTCAACGCATTTCATCTTCTCGTCTTTTAATTATAGTATTTTTTATTTAATTTGTTGTAAATATGTAGTTTATTGAACGCAATAAAATATAAACGTTTAACACGTTGTCTTTTGTTTGAACAAATCCGTAAAGAAAGAGAAATAACTAAGGTGTGATTACAACAGGTAACTGGAGTTTATTCCCCTCGTTTTCTTGAGGTGTAGCACACTCATTGCATCACAGGAAGTGTTCACCTGGGGTAGTAGTCGCATAATGGCGGTCAGTAAATAATTCTCATTTCAATAATCCGAGCCTTCTCTGACCTTACCAGCCCTTTTTACGAATTTGATATTTCATCTGGGTGTGTACCTAATAAGCCACAAAAAAAAAGAAGAAAAAAAAGGCTTTTAGGGTCAGAGAAGGCTTGGATTAATGTGCCATTAGTGATGAGAATGTAAGTTATTCATTTTTAATTTTGTCCTAGGTATGAATGGCAACATGGCATTGACATTTTAATTCACACACAACTCAATGCAAAAATCAATGGGCATGTTACATCTTGATCATCTTCGACACTTACATTTAAATACAAACGTATTGACCCTTTGTGCAACAAAAAAAAAAGAAACCTGAAGCACATGTCCAAAATTATTATTATTTTATTTTAGTAGTTTTGACCATCCACATCAAGTTCGTCGATAGATATATTGATGATGTTTCCCTCTGCTTATTTATTAATTAATTGTCTTTCTGCAGTTCTGTAAATCTTGGATAGAAGGTGCGTCTGTATCAGACAATCAGAAACGATACCAGAATCTCGGTAAAATGGCTGCCGCTTCAAACATTTTTTATGAGAACCGTTCGAGCGTTTGTCTTGAAAACAAGCGAGCGTCGCAGATGACCTAGACAACATTTCGTTCAAGCTCTTATAGGTGTACCGGAAATAGAATAATCCCATAGAGTTATATATAAACATTTTAAACCTTATAGTTCGTCATTTTTCAAAATGGATCTACTATTAAGATTCACTCACAAATTTTAAGAGATATGCCCTTCATCTCTAGAAAACTGCTAAGAAAAGTAGGGGTCGTGTTGCATTAATGAGAAGTACCTGTCACCTATTTTCTGCTTTCACTTTCAAAACTTTCAGAACTTTCAGGTAATAAATACAATCATCATAGAGCAGTGCAAGTGGTTCTTAGCTCTCACAAACAAGCCAATAAAGTCGAAAAACAGACCCTAAATACTCAGAAATGCCGTTTTTCACAAAAATTATTATCCTTATGGATTATATAATTGAGAACTTCGTATAGGCTAGAGGCTATGAAGAGAAATATTCATCATTCAGTAACCGAAAAGGAGAGAACGTAGCCACTTGTAAATACAAAGATCTTGACCCTTTGTGCAGAAATTTATTTTTTTGACCATCAACATTTAGTTCGTCGATATAATGATGACGTTTCCCTCTTCGTTTATTTAATTTAGTGTCTTTCTGCATGCCGTTCTGAATATATTCTGTATATATTCGACTGAAGGCGCATCTGTATCTGTCAATCAGAAACGATACCAGAATCCCGGCAAACATTTTTAGAAGAACTGTTCTAGACATTTGTCGTGAAAACAAGCAAGCGTCGCAGATGATCATAAAACAGGTTCATTTAGAATATTTGGATTGAACTTTCCAATTTTATTGATAAATTTGTTAATTATTTACAAAAAGTACAATGTATTTACTGCCATTCTGGGGGTGACTACCTTCAGTGAAGTATTAGAGGCTGAAAGCATTACATTATCCTTAATT
Source organism: Cyrtodaria siliqua (assembly GCA_037043455.1). NCBI lineage: Eukaryota > Metazoa > Mollusca > Bivalvia > Adapedonta > Hiatellidae > Cyrtodaria > Cyrtodaria siliqua. The sequence goes on from JAWPHD010000050.1 coordinate 107,113, forward strand.
TGCTGGTCATTTTTGAGTGTACCTAAGATTGTTCTTTAAGATGTTTTTTTTTCCAGCCAGTCTTATTTTAGAAATGGAGATTGAGGCCAGAAGGCTACTAGTATAGTGTAGGCCTATGGGAAATGCATTAGTGGTAAAACAATCTAAGGTAAATAACTTTTGTTTATTATAATTGCAATTATATCTATCAATATCGCTCAGAATCACGCGAAAATGATGATACTTCGTTGCACAGATTTAGGGTTTACTGGATTATTCCAACCTGTATGATTTCATTTCACCCTCATTGTGGATTGAAATCAAACAGGTTGGAATATAGTGCCAAACATTCTTTTGAAAATATGTATAACTAATAATACACATTTTATAAACTTATAAATGAGCCTGGTGAAACATTTGTATTCTTACTGACATTTTGAATTTAACTATGAGTTACAACTCATAATAAATAATGTGAAGCATACTAGTACTCCAATTGGAAACGTTTACTAGTGCGTTATTCAATGTTAGTTGTATTTAATATGTGAATATATGCAATATTATAGAAGCATAATACATTGGCTAGATCTTGTAGAGCGGCCGTTGTAGTGGCAGTTCAGCTTCCTTGAGAAAACGTCTTTAAATGATCCATGGACGCTTTAATAACCTACTCAGGCTTTTAACTATCACATGTAGACGCAGATTACGAATCCGATTACTTTAAAAAATACAAAATAATTTGAGAAAAAATTAAATTGAATGAATGAATGAATGAATGGATGATGAATGAATAAATGAATATAAATGAATGAATGAATGAATGAATATGAATGAGTATGAATGAATGAATGAATGAATGAATGAATGAATGAATGAACGAACGAACGAACGAACGAACGAACGAACGAACGAACGAAACGAACGAACGAACGAACGAATGAACGAACGTTCGCTAAACGAACGAACGAAACGAACGAACGAACCAATGAATGGTGTTTTACATATATAACCTTTAAACATCATATGTCATATCGGAACGGAATGGGAACGGTTTAACAAATAGTAGAAATGAACTTGTTAACTTGATATGAATATCACGCTTTGCACCACCATTCAACTCTAAGTCGTGGTATCCAGTTCTCAGTGGAGACAATTCTACATCATAAAAGGAAAAAAGCTGGGTCCAAATCTCGTGTTTATTGAAATTGATGTAAGCGTTCTCTTGAGTTAGTTGCAACACAAATTCTCTTTTAACAGAATATTTTACGATTTGCAGTATGATTGGTTCCTGCCATTATGCATGTGAGCTATCTCATAGTGAATACTACTCATGGTGAATACTATAGTGAATACTACTCATGGTGAATACTATAGTGAATACTACTCATGGTGAATACTATAGTGAATACTATTCAGGGTGAATACTGTAGTGAATACTACTCATAGTGAATAATATAGTGAATACTACTCATGGTGAATACTATAGTGAATACTACTCATAGTGAATACTACTCATGGTGAATACTATAGTGAATACTACTCATGGTGAATACTATAGTGAATACTACTCATAGTGAATACTACTCATAGTGAATAATATAGTGAATACTACTCATAGTGAATACTACTCATAGTGAATACTACTCATAGATACTACTCATGGTGAATACTATAGTGAATACTACTCATAGTGAATACTATAGTGAATACTACTCATAGTGAATACTATAGTGAATACTACTCATGGTGAATACTATAGTGAATACTACTCATAGTGAATACTATAGTGAATACTACTCATAGTGAATACTATAGTGAATACTACTCATGGTGAATACTATAGTGAATACTACTCATAGTGAATACTATAGTGAATACTATAGTGAATACTATTCATAGTGATTACTATAGTAAATACTACTCATAGTGAATACTATAGTGAATACTACTCATGGTGAATACTATAGTGAATACTACTCATGGTGAATACTATAGTGAATACTACCCATAGTGAATACTATAGTGAATACTACTCATAGTGAATACTATAATGAATACTACTCATGGTGAATACTATAGTGAATACTACTCATGGTGAATACTACTCATAGTGAATACTACTTATAGTGAATACTATAGTGAATACTACTCATGGTGAATATTACTCATAGTGAATACTACTCATAGTGAGTACTATAGTGAATACTACTCATGGTGAATACTATAGTGAATACTACTCATAGTGAATACTATAGTGAATACTACTCATGGTGAATACTAAAGTGAATACTACTCAAAGTGAATACTACTCCTAGTGAATACTACTCATAGTGAATACTACTCATGGTGAATACTACTCAAAGTGAATACTATAGTGAATACTACTCATGGTGAATACTATAGTGAATACTACTCATAGTGAATACTATAGTGAATACTACTCATAGTGAATACTATAGTGAATACTACTCATGGTGAATACTACTCATAGTGAATACTACTCATAGTGAATACTATAGTGAATACTACTCATAGTAAATACTTTAGTAAATACTACTCATAGTGAATACGATAGTGAATACTACTCATGGTGAATACTACTCATAGTGAATACTACTCATAGTGAATACTACTCATAGTGAATACTATAGTGAATACTACTCATGGTGAATACTACTCATAGTGAATACTACTCATGGTGAATACTACTCATAGTGAATACTACTCATAGTGAATACTATAGTGAATACTACTTATGGCGAATACTATAGTGAATACTACTCATAGTGAATACTACTCATAGTGAATACTACTCATAGTGAATACTATAGTGAATACTACTCATGATGAATACTACTCATAGTGAATACTACCCATAGTGAATACTATAGTGAATACTACTCATGGTGAATACTACTCATAGTGAATATTACTCATAGTGAATACTATAGTGAATACTACTCATGGTGAATACTATAGTGAATACTACTCATAGTGAATACTATAGTGAATACTACTCATAGTGAATACTACTCATAGTGAATACTACTCATGGTGAATACTATAGTGAATACTACTCATGGTGAATACTATAGTGAATACTACTCATAGTGAATACTACAGTGAATACTACTCATGGTGAATACTACTCATAGTGAATACTACTCATAGTGAATACTATAGTGAATACTACTCATGGTGAATACTATAGTGAATACTACTCATGGTGAATACTATAGTGAATACTACTCATAATGAATACTACTCATAGTGAATACTACAGTGAATACTACTCATAGTGAATACTATAGTGAATACTATAGTGAATACTACTCATAGTGAATACTACTCATAGTGAATACTATAGTGAATACTACTCATGGTGAATACTATAGTGAATATTACTCATGGTGAATACTACTCTTAGTGGATACTACTCATAGTGAATACTATAGTGAATACTACTCATGGTGAATACTATAGTGAATACTACTCGTAGTGAATACTATAGTGAATACTACTCATAGTGAATACTACAGTGAATACTACTCATGGTGAATACTATAGTGAATACTACTCATGGTGAATACTATAGTGAATACTACTCATAGTGAATACTACAGTGAATACTACTCATGGTGAATACTATAGTGAATACTACTCATAGTGAAAACTACTCATAGTGAATACTATAGTGAATACTACTCATGGTGAATACTATAGTGAATATTACTCATGGTGAATACTACTCATAGTGAATACTACTCATAGTGAATACTATAGTGAATACTACTCATGGTGAATACTATAGTGAATACTACTCATAGTGAATACTACTCATAGTGAATACTACAGTGAATACTACTCATGGTGAATACTATAGTGAATACTACTCATGGTGAATACTATAGTGAATACTACTCATAGTGAATACTACAGTGAATACTACTCATGGTGAATACTACTCATAGTGAATACTACTCATAGTGAATACTACTCATGGTGAATACTATAGTGAATACTACTCATGGTGAATACTATAGTGAATACTACTCATAATGAATACTACTCATAGTGAATACTACAGTGAATACTACTCATGTTGAATACTATAGTGAATACTATAGTGAATACTACTCATAGTGAATACTACTCATAGTGAATACTATAGTGAATACTACTCATGGTGAATACTATAGTGAATACTACTCATGGTGAATACTATAGTGAATACTACTCATAGTGAATACTATAGTGAATACTACTCATAGTGAATAATACAGTGAATACTACTCATAGTCAATACTATAATGAATACTACTCATGGTGAATGCTATATTTTTCCCTATTGCTGCCAGTTAATAAGCCGATTCTAATTGCAAAGCTCAGTCGTGCTTTTCTTTGTTTTCGTACCTAGCCTAATAAACTTGGCCATGAAAGGCAGTGTCACAGCACTCTAATTTCCTCCGGAAGATTGTACCAGTTCGTTTGCCACTAGTTGTGACAACGGGAGTTGTACTAGTTCGTTTGTCACGGGCGTTGTACTAGTTCGTTTACCACGGGCATTGTACTAGTTCGTTTTCAACGGACGTTGTAGTCGTTCGATTACCACGGGCGTTGTACGAGTTCGTTTGGCACGGGCGTGGTAGTCGTTCGTTTGCCACGGACGTTGTACTAGTTCGTTTACCACGGGCAAAGTACTAGTTCGTTTTCAACGGGCGTTGTAGTCGTTCGATTACCACGGGCGTGGTAGTCGTTCGTTTGCCACGGGCGTGTTAGTCGTTCGTTCGCCACGCACGTTGTACTAGATCGTTTACCACGGGCATAGTACTAGTTCGTTTTCAACGGGCGTTGTAGTCGTTCGATTACCACGGGCGTGGTAGTCGTTCGTTTGCCACGAGCGTGTTAGTCGTTCGTTTGCCACGAACGTTGTACTAGATCGTTTACCAAGGGCATAGTACTAGTTCGTTTTCAACGGGCATTGTAGTCGTTCGATTACCACGGGCGTTGTACCAGTTCGTTTGCCACGGGCGTGGTAGTCGTTCGTTTGCCACGGGCGTTTTACTAGTTCGTTTGCCACGGGCATTTTACTAGTTCGTTTTCAACGGGCGTTGTAGTCGTTCGATTACCACGGGCGTTGTACTAGTTCGTTTGCCACAGGCGTTGTACTAGTTCGTTTGCCACGGGCGTTGTACTAGTTCGTTTACCACGGGCGTTGTACTAGTTCGTTTTCAACGGGCGTTGTAGTCGTTCAATTACCACGGGCGCTGTACTAGTTCGTTTGGCACTGGCGTGGTAACCGTTCGTTTGCTACGGGCGTTGTACTAGTTTGTTTGCCGCGGGCGTTCTTCTAGTTCGTTTACTACGGGCGTTCTACTAGTTCGTTTGACACGGGTTTTATATTATTTCGGTTGCCACGGGCGTTGTAGTCGCTCGTTTGCCACGGGCTTTGTAGTCGTTTGTTTGTTCGTTTGTCACGGGCGTTACATACTAGTTCGTTTGCCACGGGCGTTCTACTATCTATAAAGTATCATGATTGTGTGGGACTCAATATAACAGAAGTCTTTAAAGGGACTGGGGAAGATCTGGTCAACATTTGGGCGTCAATCAAAATACGAATTAAACCATCACAATGCGTTTCCATGTACATATTCACTAAGCTAGACGCCATGATCTGTATTATATAACTACATTTAATGGAATAGTTTGGTATGGATAAATATAAGTCACGGCTAATTTTTATTTTATAAATAAACTATTAATATTAATTCATAATTGGGATGTTTAACTTAATAAAGGCTCTTATAAATTCGTGTTCATTACTGGAATTATTTGTATAAACACATTTGCATTATAAACCTCATTTAAATAAATATTTACGATTTAACAACAAAAAACAGCCGAGTCGTCGAGTTTTTAAGCCTAAATATTTTAATAAACAATAATTCAACCGAAGATAATATCCAACTTAATTTAATGCATATGAACGGCTGAGAAACACATTATGAGGGGTTTCATTCGTATTTAGATTGTCATCAATCACTCTTCAAGCTCGCCTCTAGTCCCTTTAACAGGCCTTTAATTGTATAATACTTTTATTTTAAATAATGGTATTATAAACTTAATAGTGTGTACACCGTGATTCAATATCAACTCTTCATTCTTAAAAATCTAACAAAAAACATAAAACAACGTATTCAACCAAAAATAAATGGATCGATGATTAACCGTCAATATTCAAACAGAAAGAACAAATCGAACTCAAGTTCGCTTTCAGTATCGCCTCATCTCTTTGTGAAAATTACAATTTGCAAATATTGAAATTGTGGGATTATGAAGTTATGATTGCTATCATAAAGGAACAATAATTAAACCGACCGTTTAACTTTGTTTGATATGTTGTGAATTAATTTCGTGTTCAATTATATCAGATATAAGTAATACATTATCCGACATTAATTAACTTTGATGTTTACTTGCTTGAAAACAATAGACAATGACTCCACTATGTTTAAAATGAGCGTACAAAGAGAGCATTTTACCATTAAAATCCCGATAAGCTGTTTCAATTACACTATTCAAATTTGCTAGCAATCCGTGAGTACACACACTTAATGTTTCTTTTTTTTTAATGATTACAGTACAAAATTAAAAAAAAATAAAAAAGAAGAGACTCCAGACAAAAACTTACCACTACAAATCACCCGATTTTAACATAACTATTCGAATATTTGATTGACTTAAAACTATAGCAGTTTAGTCACCACATAAAGTCGTCATATGACAACTGTTCTTTTTCCCCTTCAAATTTTGGATGGCACACTCGTCCATTGAAACTTTGCTTGAAATTTGAAAATACAGTCACAAGTAAATGAGGATTAAAGTGCTGATAACATTTAAGGAATAGATTTGTAAAATTCGTTATCCAAAAAGTCTCAGATCCCTCAAACATCCAGTGTAAGCCGACCTTTAATCCTAAATTATGATATTGGCATTAAATATACGCCCCGGTGAATAACACCATAGACCCCAAATCTGGAGATCCTGGAGCTGATGGGTATCTAATTGTTGTCCTTAGGCAAGGCATTTCCATTAATCTCGTCCGTCCGAGCGGCTCGAAATAACATCATATGTTGACAGGCAAGGTTTTACGCAAGCGTAAAATAGCTGCCGATAGAAAATAGCATTATATCCTGGTAGGAACAGGGAACAAAGTTTAACATAATAACAGATCAAGTCACGTGTGTTAAAACAATATTAAAAAACACACAAAAAACATGTTGTCACGAAACGTAAACATGCCACGACCGTTTTTTCTTACCAGACATTTTCTTCCCAATTTTTGCAATCAGTTCTTCCTACCAAACATTTTGAATCAAGGTGGACGACCTCGCTTCGTTCTGGTTAAACCATTGACACGCGTTACATATTGATTACAAATTCACAGTTGTAGCACGACATGCTAGAATTACACATCAGCACAGAAATACAATTGTTCACATGTAAGGGATGCGTGTGCGTCAGCGTCTGCATCACAACACACATAAACGGTTCACTGCTACCATGTGTAATTGTAAGGTTGCGTTATCAAAGCGAAAAACTCAAAGAAACTGTTAATTGCTACCTTACCATGTGCAATTATGAAAACCATATAAGAGTCGCTGCGAATAAGTCGCTGCGGACGGCAGCGAATAAGCCGATAAACAATTCAATTAACATACGTTCAATCTTGAGGCACCACGTGTACACTACATCTGTTTGTGCCTTTGTGAGACGTCGCATGTATACGACATGTGTGCGATTTTATCTTCCTCTGTTAGATATCAAATGAATACTAAATATTTAGATTTTGTCTCTCTGAGACATCACATATATAGTAATGTGTGTCACCCTCTGTGACATCACATGTATACTAAATCTGTGAGTTTTTTTGTCTCACTCTGTTAAACATCACATGTATACTAAATCTGTGAATTTTTGACTCCCTCTTTTAAATATCACATGTATACTAAATCTGTGAGGTTATGTAACTCTGAGGCATCACATGTATACTAAATCTGTGAGGTTTTGTAACTCTGAGGCATCATATGTATACTAAATCTGTGAGGTTTTGTAACTCTGAGGCATCACATGTATACTAAATCTGTGATTTTTTGTCTCCCTCTGTGGGACATCACATGCACACTAAATCTGTGAGTTTTTGTCTCCCTCTGTGAGACATCACATGTGTACTAGATCTGCGGAGTTTTTGTACCTTTGAGGCATCACATGTACACTAAATATGTGAGTTTTTGTTCCTCTGAGATATCACATGTATACTAAATCTTTGAGTTTTTGTCTCTCTCTGTTAAATATCACATGCATACTAAATCTGTGAGTTTTGTCTCCCTCTGTTAAACATCACATGCATACTAAATCTGTGAGCTCTTGTCCCTCTGTGACATCACATGTATACTAAATCTGTGAGTATTGTCTCCCTCTGTTAAACATCATATGTATACTAAATCTGTGAGCTCTTGTCCCTCTGTGACATCACATGTATACTAAATCTGTGAGTTTTGTCTCCCTCTGTTAAACATCACATGTATACTAAATCTGTGAGCTCTTGTCCTTCTGTGACATCACATGTATACTAAATCTGTTTGTTTTGTCTCCCTCTCTTAAATATCACATGCATACTAAATCTGTGAGCTCTTGTCCCTCTGTGACATCACATGTATACTAAATCTGTGAGTTTTGTCTCCCTCTGTTAAACATCATATGTATACTAAATCTGTGAGCTCCTGTCCCTCTGTGACATCCCATGTATACTAAATCTGTGAGTTTTGTCTCCCTCTGCGAGACATCAATGTATACTATATCTTTGAGTTTTTGTCTCCCTGTGGGACATCATATGCATACTAAATCTGTGACTTTTGTCTCCCTATGTGAGACATCACAGGTATACCACATATGTGAGTTTTGTCTCCCTCTGTGAGACATCAAATGTCTACTAAATGAGTGACTGAGTCTGAGACATAATGTTACTACATCTGTGAGATTTTGCCTCCCTCTAATAGACATCACATGTATACTCAATCTCTGGGTTTTGTCTCCCTCTGTTAGACATCATATGTATACTTAATCTGTGAGTCTTATCTCCCTACTGAATCTGAGTCCCACCTCCCCTTTGTGAGACATCACATATATACTAAATCTGTGAGTTGTGTATCCATCTGAGACATGACATGTATACTAAATCTGTGAGTTTTTGTCTCCCTCTGTGAGACATGACATGTATACTAAATCTGTGAGTTTTTGACCCTCGGAGACATGACATGTATACTAAATCTGTGAGTTTTGTCTCCCTCTGAGACAGCACATATATACTAAATTTGCGAGTTTTTGTCCCTCTGAGAAATCGCATGTATACTAAATCTGTTTTATCTCCCTCTGAGACATCACATGTATATTAAATCTGCTATTTCTGTCTCTCTCTGTGAGACATCACATGCATACTAAATCTGAGTTTTTGTCTCCCTCTGTGACATCGCATGTATACTAAATCTGTGAGTTTGTGTCCTCTGAGACATCACATGTATACTAAAACTGTGCTTTTTTGTCTCCCTCTGTGGGACATCACACGTATACTAAATCTGTGAGTTTTGTCTCCCTCTGTGGGACATCACGTATACTAAATCTGTGAGTTTTGTCTCCCTCTGAGACATCACATGTATACTAAATGTGAGTTTTTGTCTCACATCACATGTATAATAAAACTGTACGTTTTTGTCTCCCTCTAAGACATCACAGGTATACTAAATCTGTGTGTTTTTGTCTCCCTCTGTACATGTATACTAGACATTATATGCATACTCAATCTGTGAGTTTTTGTCTCCCTCTGAGAGACATTACATGTATACTCAATCTGTGAGTTGTGCCTCCATCTGAGACATCACATGTATACTAAACCTGTGAGTTTTGTCTCCCTCTGAGACATCACATGTATACTAAATCTGAAAGTTTTTGTCTCCGTCTGAGAGACATTACATGTATACTCAATCTGTGAGTTTATGTCTCCCTCTGAGAGACATCACAGGTATACTAAATCTATGAGTTCTGTCTCCCTCTGTGAGACATCACACGTATACTAAATCTGTGAGTTCTGTCTCCCTCTGTGGGACATCACATGTATACTAAACCTGTGAATTTTGCCTCCATCTGAGACATCACATGTATTCTAAATCTGTGAGTTTTTGTCTCCCTCTGTGAAACATCACGTATACTAAATCTGTGAGTTTTGTCTCCATCTGAATTGGGTTTTAAGGCGTACCAACACATGAAAGGTTATATGGCGCCTAACAGGAATGAACATCACATGTATACTAAATCTGTGAGTTTTGTCTCCTTCTTTGTCTTCTTTGTGAGACATTAATTAGTTACACTAATTTGTACTAAATAAGTGTTTTCCCCCCCTCTGTGAGGCTAAATAAGTTACGGTAATTTGTACTAAATAAGTGTTTTTTCCCCCTCTGTGGGGCTAAATAAGTTACACAATTACAGTATGTTTTTAAATAAAACTCTTTATTCTTTTTATTTTTTATTTTATTATCATCCACAAAAATAAAATCATAATAATTTATTACTATAATATAAAATGGCAGCATAACTTGATAGCACATAACATAATCTTGAGGGACGTTTTTCACCTAGCATGCATATAATTATCTAAATATACCTCAAATCTGCAAATATTATTTCAATTTATCTTCCATCAAACCACTTTTAACACTGATCTGGAATGTGCCTATGTCAAAATATGACTTCAACTTGTCTTCCATTAACCCCCTTTTAAAGGGACACACGGCAATTTAAAGTGTTATCAAGCACTGAAATTAGCGTCTCGATTTATTAAGCATTGAAAATAGCGTCTAGATTTATTAAGCATTGAAATTAACGTCTCGGTGTATTAAGCATTGAAATTAGCGTCTCGATTTATTAAGCATTGAAATTAGCGTCTCAATTTATTAAGCATTGAAATTAGCATCTCGAATTATTAAGCATTGAAATTAGCGTCTCAATTTATTAAGCATTGAAATTTGCATCTCGATTTATTAAGCATTGAAATTAGCATCTCGATTTATTAAGCATTGAAATTAGCGTCTCAATTTATTAAGCATTGAAATTAGCGTCTCGATTTATTAAGCATTGAAATTAGCGTCTCGATTTATTAAGCATTGAAATTAGCATCTCGATTTATCAAGCACTGAAATTAGTTATATAATATTGGTTATAATCAAAACTTAATAATATGCAAAAACAATTTGCTTTTAATATTATATTCTTAAGTTTTTTATAAACGAATAAACAAATGCAAGATATTTAGAAAAATATCAAGATTGCCGTATGTCCCTTTAACACTCATCTGGAATGTGTTTCAGTGTCACACTAGATTTGAGACAATATGAAAGTGTGTTTAATTAAATTGCTAATTGCCATTTGGTTTTACATACTGGTAGATTTTAGGCATAAAGTGCTTCATACTGAAGACAATTTGCTTTAAAATGAGAACAAAATGCTGTACCTATTTTAGATATCAAATATCGGAGCAAGTTTCAAAAATTATGTTTGCTTTTTTAAAACCTTGATCTACAATTGTTATTCGGGTTAAACTTTTCCAAGAACAGGTTGCAGATATTTTCCAAAAAATAAATAATGAATTGAAATGGATTCAAACTCCGCATCAATGCAAAAAGAAACTTTAAAGAAACTAACCCATCAAATGATGGCAAAACTACCATACAAAACCGTTTATTAAAACTCGATCCAGGTGTTCGGGTCATATAATAATGTATATGTGCTGTCAGATTAATAGAATCCGTTTATTCACGGGTTTAGTGGCTATAAAAAAATACTGAGTCAATATAAATATTTATCATGCAGATATACACTTTTCTGCCTTATAAATTAAAAATTTTTGCTTCCATAGTCCCTGACCAATAAAGCAAATCAATGCGGAATCCCTCGGCGTTTATTGTATGTAAAGTTATCTGACGTCATAAAACAAACAAAAACAACATGGCGGCGTAACATTCTGCGAAATAGATAATCATAGTAACTCATACAGAAAATGTGGATCAGCAGAGCCTCACCATTCTTCGTTTTCTAAGCCTCGCCTAATAAACTTGATAGTAAAAGGCGCTGACATAATAATCTCCATGTAACCGATCATCGGTTACTTAGGTATGTAACCGATCATCGGTTACTTAGGTATCCGATTATGATGATCGATTATGAAAGTCTATAATCAATCATCAGTTAAATGTAAAAATGCAATTTAATTAATGTTCAAAACAGAAATAAACATGATTAGCCAGGAGACAACACTTGTTAAAATGAGCATATACACAAATAAACATATTTATATCAATAGGAAATTATCTTTCTGATAAAATGACCATGGCGTAAGAAACAAGACATGAAAGAACACATGCTTAATCAGAAATTATTCTAAGTTCACGGCCTCAAACTTAGATTAACACACACATGTTATATATACTTCATACTGACTAACCGATTTGAGCCAAAGATTGATCGGTTACATCCAACCGATTGTAACCGATGATCGATTGTAAATTTCAACCGATTGCCCATCAAGACTAGGCAATTATAAAAAGACCGAGTTAATATATAGAGGATCTTAAACGAGTTCCTATTTCATATAAAATTTATGAAATGAGTTATGAATTATTTTGATTTTAACGAGCCTTTTGGCGAGTTAAAATCAAAAATAATTCATAACGAGTTTCATAAATTTTATATGGAATGGGAACGAGTTTAAGATCCTTTTTATCACATAACATTGCAATCAAATTAGTAAAAATTAAATCAGATAGACATAGAACCGCCACGACGTCAGACACACTTTAGCGCCAAAACGTCATAAAATATGTGACGTCGTAACGTCGCGTCTCACACATAACGTTGCCTATAAAATGGTTCATGTTTTACCTCTTTACAAAATAGCAGTTTACGCCAACTTTTTAACAAACCAACAACAATGTTTTGTATAACGTGCATTATTTTTATAAGCTGTCACAAGTAATAAGTTTATGACTCAGATCTGGGTGAATTTGTAATAAATAAAAAATAGTTTCAGTTAATAAACTTGCGTAGTGTTACAGGTTTAACTCAACCAATCAAAATCGTTCCAGGTTGTATTACACGTGTGTCATACAATAGAATATTAAATGGGTGTTCGACACTGCTAACAAGGGACGTTATGTGATAAAAATATTTAACTCATGATTACACCAAATATGAACCATATTTTCTGAAATAGCATAAACAATGTTCATAACAAAGAACAATAAGTATTCTATCAAAAATACATAATATACATAATATTAAAATGAAAAAATTTGAAAAGCATTTTATTATATTAAAATTCAAGTGAAACTAGAACGATCACTGAAGGTGATAAATGAATACCCCCACTTAAAGTCAAACAAAGGGCCATAATTCTGTAATGAATTAGGCAATCAATAGTTGGTGATGTAGAAGGGCACAAGATCAGTTGTTATGTGTATATGAAGTGGGAACAAACAATTCAAAACTATTTGAGGAATGTAAGTAATAAAAATGTGTTACGCGACGCGACGGGAAGTTATGGACAATGTGATTCCTATATAGCCTCCAATTCACTTTGTGAAAGCGTGAGGATTACACAATTTTCATTTCATTCAGTTAAATTTACACACAAAACAATTTCATCCATATTTCTCCATTTATAATAATAATACAAATAATGCATGACTCTACATGTATTTATTCCACTAAACACACAAGTAATGAGAACTTTAATTAAGAAATAATAAATATGTACCTGTATTTTATCCGTGAATAAAATACAGTTAGTCGTTTGGATGCGAGTAATTAAATCACTCGTGCTAACGCATTTGTGTTTTAATTACTACACATCCAAACTCCTAACTGTATTTTATTCACCGTTAAAATACAGTTACGTATTTATTATTTCGATTTTAACACAACAATAACCCCATTGTTCACGCTATTGTGGGGGCACTATATATAATCTCTGAGGTCAAGGTAATCAGGCTGCTATGTTAACAGGCTGTTCCATTGGGCGCCCCCGTATGTAAAGTTCTGCGCGGTACAGTATGTTTAAATACATTAGTAGTCACGTGACAAAAAATTAAGTCATTGCTTACGTCATATAGCTTGCGCTGTACGACCTCAAACGTTCTCAGCTTGTTCAAGATGCTTATTAATGTTATGTGTACTGATGCATATGATGGATTTATATTGGGGGTGTGTGCAATGTTTGGGAGCATGGCAAATTTAATGTAATTAACATTTCATTAAAATTACTGTTGAGTTTGTCTTCGTGACGCATATTTACCAAGTGACGTTATGTAACGTGGCGCTTCCAACAGATGAAATATACGCGGGGAATTAATGGAACAGCCGTATCTTATCATACAATAACATACAGTTGTTTCTCTTCCTTGCGTATATGAAAGACTGCACGGGTCGTGTTAGAATCATATTTTGTTTATATCTGAGGAACAGAACTCTATTTCGTATATGACAACATACATTACATTTGGAAGATGTCACAATAACTGGCAAATGCGGCAGGTCCGCATGCCAATTTAGCAAGTTCCAAACTTGCCCCATTTTCAGCCCTGTGATAACCATTGTCAAATCACCATTGGTTACTATGATTTGTTATCACATTGATGCATTTTTTTCATTTAGAATTAAAATAATTATTGGCAAAATACAAATTTATTAGTGAAACTAATTATCATATATTTAACATTTATCATGATCAAAGGCCTAATTTGGTATTGTCCATCAGGTTAATATTAAAAAAAATCTTCCATTTATCTGTTTAGATAAATGTACCCACTTTGCAATCACAACTTTTTAGAGATGTGTGTTTGTTTTTTAGTTTTTTAACAGATGCTTTTTTCTTTCCTGTTTTCAGAAAATATTTAACTGGAAGGCCACGGCCTACATGTCGAGCCCTATTAAAGGTCCAGATTTTTTATTTGATCAACACCAATGTCTATCGCAAGATATACTAAATTAATGTCATTAACAGTGGGGATGCATGTCTGAGCGGAGACCAGATGTAACCTATATATCGTCGAAAGTAGGTCACGGTGACCCGAAATTTTGCACATGATGTAAGAAGCATACAAGTAACATTCTGGTGAATTTTGGTGAAAATCCTGCGAGAAATAAGCAAGATTCGCATGTCGTAGCAGAGTCCAGATGTGACTTATATTTCGTCAAAAGTAGATTATAGAGACCCGAAATTTGCATATAAGGAACATTCTGGAGAAGTTTGGTGAAAATCCTGTGAGAAAAAAGCACGATACGCATGTTGTAGTGGAGACCGGACGTGACCCTATATTTATTTGAAAGTAGGTCACATCAACCCGAATTTTTGCACATGAAGTTAAATGCATATAAAGACATTCTGGTGAAATTTGGTGAAAATCCTGCGAGAAAGATATATATAAGACCTGTATTTTGTCGAAAGAAGGTCACAGCGACACGAAATTGTGCACGTGATGTTTGATCCTGCTTGAATTTAGTGATAATTCTGCAAGTAAAGAAGAAGATATTAAGAAATGGACAGAGTTACCACATGAATGTAAGGATGGATGAATGAATGGATGGACGGACGAACTGACACACATACACACGGACGACATTGTGATTGCTAAGTCGAGATCCATAAACGGGCTCGACAAAAGTTCTATTTTTCAACTTTCACAATTGTACAACAGACATATCTACTAAACTTCAAACTTCAATAACATGTTTACTTGTATTCTACCCTATTGCATTATTATAAATAATCTCAATGGTACGACTCCTCCCACTTAAACAAATTTCTGCCATGCTTCTTGGTAATTCCATGACCCGCATGGTAAAATATGCTGTGTTTGAAATCTTCTCGCGTCCCACCATTGCGGGTTTTATCCCACTAAGAGCTCGACTTGTTAGTGAGAAAGTGTCTAACAGATGGCGGGAGGTATACAGTTCTGGTTCTACCCAGGAAAAAAAGGGTGGTCGGCCTACACCACTAAAAACTTGATTGTCATATAAAGCCTAAAATGTACTGAAAATGACGTAAAACAGCATTCAACCAACAAACCTTAATGTTGCCTAAACATTCCGTCATACTCAAGAATAAATTGAATTTTGGTATTCCAACAATATTTAAGTCACTTGCTTTTATTGGGTTTTTAATAAGCATTTTGTAAGGCTAAGGTCTAATTGAAAATTACTAATGGCAAACAAGAAGAAAATTCACAAATACAGATTCAGATACAGATCATGAACACCAGACCAAGTAACTGAAAAGCCAGGAATAGTAGGCATGCAAGATAACACAATTACAAATATGTAAAAATCACAAATGTTTGCATTGTATCTACATTTCTGCATTTAATATATGATCAAAACCACATCACTAAGTAAGGTCAGAAAAAAAATCCAATGGTGAACTCAAGTTTGACCTTCAAGATAGGGACCTGGGAGCATTTTGCTACACATCCCATAATTATTACACATTAATCTTGTTGTAAATTATCATTAAAATCCCCCCACTGAGTTAAGTTACAAGGGTTACAGGGGGAGCCTCTTTATCCCTTTGACCCCTCCCCTCACCCCCAGTATTAAAAATTCGTGAGAAATTTTACCCCTCTGCCTGGATATAAGCAATGGCCCTATTCTTGCCCAGGAACAACACCAATTCCTTATTGAACAAAATATCAGTGCAGTTAAATGAGTGGAAATAAATTCTCCTAAAGTTATCTGTTTGCATACGATCACTATACAAGTGAAGTTACCTTGGTGGAAATAAATCTCGCTATATGCTTGATCTGTGTGCATACTGTAACTTAATGAGACGTGAGAATCATGGCTCTTACGGCAGTATGTACCTACCATAGAGCATGATTCCATGTGTTAGAATTATCACAGGACCCCGTACCGAAGCCCATTTTCCGGCAAGGTTTCTGACGACATCACGCAAAGCCTGCATAAACTGCCGTATTTCAATACAACAAACCTTAAATACCATACACGCATGCATACAACTCATCAAGAGAAGAATGACATGCCAATATATTTGGTTTTCGTAAGTCACTGTTAATTTCAGAAATGTTGATCAAACGTTCGAAATAATCTCATTCTCGTGCGACGTCTTGTTCCATATTTGGGAACTTAACCCCACCCTACTCACACACCTGACACTTTCCGGTTTACATTGTTTTTTTGTGTCAGATCCACAAGATGTTCTTCTTTTTGGCAAGTTTTATGCATGCACGCATGGTATTTAGGGTTCAATTTATTGAAATAAGGTGGTTGTTTATGCAGGCATTGCTCGATGTCTTTAGAAACCTCTCTTGATGGGGTCGACCATGATACCTACCTATTCTATAAAGGATGGCATTATAGCTCTATGGTAGCGAGGTACACACCATAAATTATGAACTATGATTCTCGCAACTGTAACCATACCAATACACATACTTCGTTGCAAAATATAAATACTTTGTTTTCACTTCACAGCATAGAAATTCCACACAAAAAATGCAATTCTGGGTGACAGAAGTCCTGTGATGAATGAGGCGATTAAATTTACACTGTGATTGTCGAGGTAGTCGGACCCACAAATATGCTCGACTTCCGGACCGGGGTGTTCAACAATACACTGCTTCTTACTGTCATAGCCTGTCATAAATAAAAACATCAAGATTATTATCAAAGGGAAGTAAATAATTATCTCACGATGATGCAATTCAGACACAGTTATACGCCCTTTGATAATTTTCATTTCAATTCGAATTTTCTTTGTTATTTTAAAATATCTTAGCTTTGAATATATTATTAGTCAATTATAATCAACAATTAGAAATACATGTATATGCAAAGACAATTTGAGTTTAACTAACAAATAATTATAATAATGATTTACAAATATGCAATTACTTATTTACAAAGGCAAAGGGGACGCCACATACTGAAAAATAAAGATTGCCAATTGTCCCTTTAACCAAAATTGTTTAATGGCTCATTAATATATAATTTTTTCTACCTAGAGATGCTCCGAGAGAGTTAAAGGATACAGAAAATCATAGATCCTACTAGTGTTGTTCCGATTAATCGATTTGATCGATCATCGATCAGTGATGCCTTTGATCTGATTAATCGATTACAGTTTTTCATGATCAATTTCACTCGGTTGTTGAAAATTATGGCTTATTTCATTCTCTTGTACTAAAATATACAAGAAAATAAAATGAGTTATAATTTTGCAACAAGTAAGCATATATTTATAGTGGGTATCACAACTTATTGTTTAAAATATATGTTGGTCAGTTTAATTTAGTTCCTTTATTACCAGAACATACCTGTGATTCTTTTCTTCATTATAGCCTGAAAAAGGCTTACACTTGTCTTTTATAGCAGCCATGTTTAATCGATTAATGATCGATCATCCCGCCATCAACAGCCAAATTTTACATCGTTTCTAAATCGACTGATCACGAGGTAAATATAAAACTTAATATTTTGAGAATCCAAACTCTATAGACACAATACGAATAGTTTTCAGCCAGGATAAATCCTGAAACTGGCATCGAATTAAGAGGTACCAACTCATGTTTTGATACACATTTTTGTAGTGTAACTTTGCTGTTATTTTGGTGGGTTAATTTCTTTAAAGGCAGAAGACCAATATATGTACATATGATGAAGGGGCCAGTGTTTGTTTTAAGAGATACTCAATGGCACCACGGGGTTACTTTGTTGTGTCCTTAGGCAAGACACTTTTCTTAGTCTCGTCACGGGCAGTCCCGTGCGTCCGAGTATATCGTCAGAGCTAGTGACGGGTGATCAGCTGAAATTTACTATCGATCATTGCTTACAATCGGTTGGATGTAACAGATCAATCATCTGTTATAATCGGTTAGTAAATATGAAGTATAACATATGCATGTTAATCTTCGTTTCAAGCCATAAACTTAGAGAATAATTTCTGATTAAGTACATGTATGTCAGTTTTATTTCCTGTCTTGTTTCTTATGCCACTGTCACTTCATTTAAATCAGCAAAATAATTCTAATTGATATAAATGTGTTTATTTGTGTATATGCTCATTTTCACAAGTGCTATCTCACCTGGATAATCATGTTTATTTCTATTTTTAACATTAATTAAAGTGCATTTTGCATTTTACTGATGACCGATATATACTTTCATAACCGATCACCATAATTGGATGCCCAAGAAACTGATGATCGGTTACATAGAGATTATATAACTGCTGGGATCGACTATAGGCAAATCCTTCACGAGATGGTGGACGTGTGGTTCTTTTCACAAACAAGCGTAAGGGAGTGAGTGAAAAACAACACATGCCTACCATCGAGTGAAGGATTTCCATGTAATCGATCACAACAGTTAAATAATCTATTTATTACATTTTTAATCAGATTATGTATGATTTTAACCGGAATAATTTGCTTTATTTAGTGTTGTCGGCGGATGACGTCGATGTCACAAACACGTTATTGACATCATTATAGCTCAACGTCGCAGTTAGTTATTGTTGTGTTCGGAGTTAGTCATTAATATTTAGCGATTATGAATATTCTTTCGCTGAGAAATCCCAATCTTTCACCCATATAAATGTAATAAAAATGATTAATCGGTACATCACCAGTCAGAGCACATTTAAATGGAATCTATTCAATAGGAATTATGCATGCTTCGTACCTTGGATTATTCGTATCCTGGACGGCAGGGTACGAAACGTCCAACTGCTGGGTACAAAAAGTCCAAATGCTCAGGTACAAAACGTCCAGTGGTTGCCAGTACGAAACGTCTAATAGCATTGGACATTTCGTACCCAAAACTGGGTATGAAAAAATCCAGGGTACGAAATGACCTGCCCCCATCAATAGTAAGAAAACGGCAGGGTTCCTCTCTCTCTCTCTCTGGGTCGGCTTAAAATAACCTGTACAATGTGAGCTGTGGAACAACATGTAGACATCAACATTCCGAAAGACAAACCAGTGGGGACTTAAAGTACTATCTTTGAAAATGGTAACAAAATATTTCATTCTCACCTGAATATTGGAAAGTGGCCCCTAGAAGAGAATCTATAATAGATCCTGTGAGCCCTAATATTCCCCCTACAGGTACCAGCAGCCACTGAGGCGGGGATGTGGCCAGATAATCCTCGCTACACAGCAACAGAAGGGTGATGTAGAAGGCCAAGCCAACCAATACCCCTCCAATCACACTGGCCAGTGTTCCTACCGCAGATACTCCACCATTTGTTCCTGTCAATGACACACATATATACTTTAATGGAACTCATAGTCTTAAAGGAACAAACAACAATCTTAAAATATTTTTCAAAAATCATTATTAGCCGTTTGTAAGACAAGAAATCCGTGGATTCACATGTCTCACCTAATGGGGGCTGGACTTAAAAATAAAAAGGTCTATGATGCTTAAATGAAAGTTTGTAAACATTTTTGTAACTAAAAACAATGGAGTTTGCCGTTTGCTGAAATGACATTTAAGTGCATTTGTTTAAAAACAAAATGCCATTCTATTAAAAACAAGAGGCCAAAGACAGCCTGTGGATGCTCTACTGGCTAAAACGGCTCTTATATAAAGGGTTGTCGACATAAAATTCCCATCAGTAGTTTTTTTTAAAACATTGCAAAAACAACAGAGATAGGATGGCCTTAGATCGCTCACCTGGTAATCATGGGCAATACGTCTGCTGTGTCTAGTCTGGCATGGGTATTTTTTAATTTGTCCTTTCTTCTATGAATGAAATTTCATAAAAATGGGTGGGGTGGGGTTTATATTAACATTCTAAACAAATATGGTAAAGATTAGATAAAAAATGAAGTAACTACAGATTTAACAAAGGAAAATACAATATAGCATTTTTCAACAAATCGCGGGCCATAACCTGTCATTACTAACAAGATCTAGCTAGTTTTCAAACTTGTCCAAGATTTCATTGATATACCGCGCTTTGCACAACTAGACATTATACTGAGGCTTCCTGCCAAATTTTGTTGAAATCCAACATGCCGTTTAGGAGTAGCGCCGACAAGAAATATAAAGTAAAAATGTCAAAATGCCATAACTCCGTCATAAATCAGCGAACTGGAACAAAAGCGCGATATGTACAACTAGACATCTTACCGATGCTTCCTGCCAAGTTTCGTCGAAATCCAACACGGCGTTAACACTTATTTTTTTTTTAAAAATTATCAATTAAAAAAAATAATGAAATAAAAAAAAATATTAAAATTTAAAAAGAAAATCAAACAAATAAAGAAATAATAGAAAAAAAAAAAAAAAAAAAATTAATAAATCAAAAATATTTTTTTATTTTTTTTTATAATCAATTGTTTTTCTACAGAAAACAAAAATATCAAAAAAACACAATATACCAGTATATATTAAACAAAAATTTAAACATAAAAAAATAATAATATACTGATAATAAAACAAGAGGTCAATGACCTTGAAGCTCTACTGATTGATTTTGATTTCAGGAAGTAGTCGCTACAGACTTTTTTTTTGAAAAATTATTTTTAGCCGTGGCGGCCATCTTGAATTTCCGGCCGACCTGAAATTTTGCTAGGATCAATTACACATCAAGAGCAACATTCCTGTTAAGTTTCATGAAAATCTGTCGAGTAGTTTCAGAGGAATAGTCGCTACAAGTTTTCATTATATAACTCTATGTAAACAAAGTTGCCCGCTGACAGCCATGTTTAACATCGAATTGAAACGATTTTTGACAAGACTAACATCATGTCATGCTGATCATTTTACAAAAAGTCCCATATCAATATCACTTATAGTTTTCAAGAAGTAGTCGCTACAAACTTGTATTTTGAAAATCTATTTTTAGCAGTGGCGGCCATCTTGAATTTCTTGCCGACCTGAAATTTTGCTAGGATCAATTAGACATCAAGAGCAACATTCCTGTGAAGTTTCATGAAAATCCGTCAAGTAGTTTCAGAGGAGTAGTCGCTACAAGTTTTCATTATATAACTCTATGTAAACAAAGATGGCCGCTGACAGCCATGTTTAACATTGAATCAAAATAATGTTCGACTCGGATAACCATCATGTCATGCTGATCATTTTAGAAAAGTCCCATATCAATATCACTTATAGTTTTCAAGAAGTAGTCGCTACAAACTTATTTTTTAAAAATCTATTTTTAGCCGTGGCGGCTATCTTGAATTTCTGGCCGATCTGAAATTTTGCTAGGATCAATTAGACATCAAGAGCAACATTCCTGTGAAGTTTCATGAAAATCCGTCAAGTAGTTTCAGAGGAGTAGTCGCTACAAGTTTTCATTATATAACTCTATGTAAACAAAGATGGCCGCTGGCAGCCATGTTAAACGTCGAATCAAAACGATTTTGGACAAGGACCAACATCATGTCATCCTGATCATTTTAGAAAAAGTCCCATATCAATATCTCTTATAGTTTTCAAGAAGTAGTCGCTACAAACTTATTTTTTAAAAAATTATTTTTAGCCGTGGCGGCCATCTTGAATTTCCGGCCGACCTGAAATTTTGCTAGGATCAATTAGACATCAAGAGCAACATTCCTGTGAAGTTTCATGAAAATCCGTCAAGTAGTTTCAGAGGAGTAGTCGCTACAAGTTTTCATTATATAACTCTATGTAAACAAAGATGGCCGCTGGCAGCCATGTTTAACGTCGAATCAAAACAATTTTCGACAAGGACCAACATCATGTCATGCTGATCATTTTAGAAAAAGTCCCATAGCAATATCCCTTAGAGTTTTCAAGAAGTAGTCGCTACAAACTCGTCTCTTAAAAACCTATTTTTAGATTTGGCGGCCATCTTGGATTTCACATCTACATGAATTTTTGCTAGGATCAA
Source organism: Cyrtodaria siliqua (assembly GCA_037043455.1). Lineage (NCBI taxonomy): Eukaryota > Metazoa > Mollusca > Bivalvia > Adapedonta > Hiatellidae > Cyrtodaria > Cyrtodaria siliqua. The sequence goes on from JAWPHD010000050.1 coordinate 130,079, forward strand.
CTGATTCATGGGCAACATTTCTGTAAAGTTTCATGAAAATCCATTCAGTAGTTTCAGAGGAGTAGTCGCTACAAAAAAAAAGTTAACGGACATACGGACGGACAGACAGACGGACGGACGGACAGACAGACGGACGGACGGACGGACGGACGATGGACACCGCACCACGGCATAAGCTCTGCTGATCTCTGATCAGTAGAGCTAAAAACCCTGCAAAACATCTGGTAAAGGTTGGTAAAGACCAGATGAAATATGAAACCCCTATCGTATTAACGAGGCAAAATATAGCATTTTTAACTAAATCAAGGGCCATAACTCTGCTGTTACTGGTCCGATCTGGCTGGTTTTAGAACTTGTGCGAGCTTTCATTGATATTAACAATCTGTTAAAGTTTGGTAAAGATTGGATGAAAAATGAAGGCCCTTGGCCAGTAGAGCTAAAAATCATCAGCTCCAAAAAGTAGGTCAAGGTCATAGATGAAATCCGTGCATCCAAAATGATGCACTACCCAGGACACAACTATGTCACAATAGAAATGTTTTCTTCCAAAGATTAAGCTATAAATTAGGTTTAAAACATCTAGTGGATAATTATAGTTCATGAGAATGTGATGTAAATGTAACAATTAAAGTTATCTGCTCTTTGCTTGGATGGTGAAGGTCACATCTACATTTGCTTTGTCACGTTGCTATGTACCACTCAAGATACAACTATAACCAAAGTTTGAAAGGTCTTAGTGCATACAGTTTGTGAAAAAGTGACCTAAATGCAAAAGTTGAACATAAAAATTATAAGGTTATCTGCCCTTTGCTTGGAGGGTCAAGGTCACTTCCACATTTGCTTTGTCACGTTGCGATGTACCACTCAAGATACAACTATAAGCAAAGTTTTAAATGTCTAGTGCATACAGTTTGTGAAAAAGTGACTTAAACGCTAAAGTTGAACCTAAATATTATTAAGTTATCTGCCCTTTGCTTGGAGGGTCAAGGTCACTTCCACATTTGCTTTGTCACGTTGCAATGTATCACCCAAGATACAACTATAAGCAAAGTTTGAAAGGTCTAGTGCATACAGTTTGTGAAGAAGTGATCTAAACGCAAAAGTTGAACCTAACAAGAGGTCAATGACCTTGAAGCTCTACTGATTGATTTTGATTTCAGGAAGTAGTCGCTACAGACTTGTTTTTTGAAAAATTATTTTTAGCCATCTTGAATTTCCGGCCGACCCGAAATTTTGCTAGGATCAATTAGACATCAAGAGCAACACTCCTGTGAAGTTTCATGAAAATCCGTCAAGTTGTTTCACAGGAATAGTCGCTACAAGTTTTCATTATATAACTCTATGTAAACAAAGATGGCCGCTGACAGCCATGTTTAACGTCGAATCAAAATAATGTTCGACTCTGATAACCATCATGTCATGCTGATCATTTTACAAAAAGTCCCATATCAATATCACTTATAGTTTTTAAGACGTAGTCGCTACAAACTTCTTTTTTAAAAAATCTAATTTTAGCTATGGCGGCCATCTTGAATTTCTGGCCGATCTGAAATTTTGCTAGGATCAATTAAACATTAAGAGCAACATTCCTGTAAAGTTTCATGAAAATCTGCCAAGTAGTTTCAAAGCTACAAGTTTTTACTATATAACTCTATGTAAACAAAGATGGCCACTGGCAGCCATGTTTAACGTTGAATCAAAACAATTTTTGACAAGGACCAACATCATGTCATGCTGATCATTTTACAAAAAGTCCAATATGAATATCACTTATAGTCTTCAAGTAGTAGTCGCTACAAACTTGTATTTTGAAAATCTATTTTTAGCCATGGCAGCCATCTTGAATTTCCGGGCGACCTAAATTTTTTGCTAGGATCAATTAGACATCAAGAGCAACATTCCTGTGAAGTTTCATGAAAATCCGTCAAGTAGTTTCAGAGGAGTAGTCGCTACAAGTTTTCATCATATAACTCTATGTAAACAAAGATGGCCACTGGCAGCCATGTTTAACGTCGAATCAAAATAATGTTTGACTCTGATAACCATCATGTCATGCTGATCATTTTACAAAAAGTCACATATCAATATCACTTATAGTTTTCAAGACGTAGTCGCTACAAACTTCTTTTTTAAAAATCTATTTTTAGCTGTGGCGACCATCTTGAATTTCTGGCCGATCTGAAATTTTGCTAGGATCAATGAGACATTAAGAGCAACATTCCTGTAAAGTTTCATGAAAATCTGTCAAGTAGTTTTAAAGGAGTAGTCGCTACAAGTTTTTACTATATAACTGTGTGTAAACAAAGATGGCCGCTGGCAGCCATGTTTAACGTTGAATCAAAACGATTTTTGACAAGGACCAACATCATGTCATGCTGATCATTTTAGAAAAAGTCCCATATCAATATCACTTATAGTTTTCATGAAGAAGTCGCTACAAACTTGTTTTTTAAAAACCTATTTTTAGATCTGGCGGCCATCTTGGATTTCACATCAACATGAATTTTTGCTAGGATCAACTAGACTTAATGGCAACATTTCTGTAAAGTTTCATGAAAATCCATTCAGTAGTTTCAGAGGAGAAGTCGCTACAAAAAAAAGTTTACGGACAGACGGACAGACAGACGACGCACCACGGCATAAGCTCTGCTGATCTCTGATCAGTAGAGCTAAAAATCATTAAGTTATCTGCCCTTTGCTTGGAGGGTCAAGGTCACTTCCACATTTGCTTTGTCACGTTGCGATGTACCGCATACAGTTTGTGAGGTAATGACCTAAACGCAAAACTTGAATGTTGACGCCGACGCCGGAAAAGCAACACCTACGTCTCTTTTTTTCTTCGAAAAGGCGAGACAAAAATCATTCTGTTTTTTAGCTGACATCTTAAATTAGCGCACGGACAACGTCCGCTAATAGCGCTAAAATAAGATGTCTGCTAAATAATCATTTCTAACAGTAACTAGCTATCACTGTAACATTTACATATATATAAACCAATTGCAAGAGTGATAACTAGAGGATCTTACAAATATCCAAAACCACCAAACCAGATAAAGTTGCAGTCTCTGTTCATTGGCAATCATGTCAAATATCAAACTTAGCTTCTGCTTCTGCCAATCTGTAGACAAATTTCCTACCTTTGGGAACTTTTTCCCAATTTGTTATAAGCCAAACATCTTTCGATTTGCCAATTACTGTTCCTATTTCCGACGAAAATGTGTCCCCGGCGCTGCAGCAGAGTGCCCCGAGAGTTGCCAGACTGAACCATGAGGCATTGTAGTGAGTTTCGAAATCTATCAGCTTCTCGACACATCCGATGTCAATCAGATATAAGATGCTGAATTCCGCGGCTATGCCACCATTACAAATCACCTGCAGCCAGTTTCTCTGTCCACCTGTACAAGATTAACTCAGGCATAAATATTTCATACATATTTATGAAAAGCAGATGGGGCCATGCTGCTTCATATATTCTGACAGGGTTATGATTGTATTTCCCCCAAGCATGGAGACGCCCACCGATTCCATACTTGTCAACTGTCCCGATTTACGCGGGACAATCCCGACTTGTCACTATTTTTTGCTGTCCTGATTTCGGAAACCCGTGATCGAGTCTTTTGTTTGTTCTGAAAATTTCTTAGCTTTCTGTTTAATACACAACATATAAAATCCATACACTTAGGTAACTCAGACAATCAGTGTAAGACAAAAAGTAAGGGTCGGAATCCCCACTTTTTTCTGGAGGAATTAGAGCATGACATTTTATATTTTTTACAGAGCCTCCCGAACCCCACTACCATGTTCGGGTCACTTCTTGGCTGTCAATGTCAGAACAGTGTCTCTCTTTTGAAGCCTGAAAGATTGGCAAGTATGCAAGTCATCAATTATCAACATCTGGTCAGTCAGGGGTGTAACTTGTTTAAAGATAAATGGCCACCCTTTTTGTAGTATTATCAATTAACACATTTAACTCTTAAATGTCCCTTTTGTCCCTTTTTGTAGTATTATCAATTAACACATTTAACTCTTAAATGTCATATGAACATTTCTTGATAGTCCTGGAGAGAAACATATATTAAAATCGCTACTAAGTTGTATGTAAAAATAAGTATTAGTGGCATGATGTACCACTGCGTGACTGCACGGGGAAATGAGGTTAATCTGAATTGTATAGCTTCACAACCATTGCCAGATGATGGATAAATACATTTACCTGTGAATTAATTTACCTGTTCAAAGTTGTCTACGTCATCAAATAAAATCTTATTCTTGCTTTTCACAGATATTGCAATGTGTGAATTGTAAATATCTATTGTCGTGTATTGATTTCGATTTAAAGAAACATAAACATGTTCATGAAAGAAAACATGGCCAGAGAACTTTAATTTATTTTTGAAGTAACTGAAGCAAGTTATTTTCAAGATAAAAATTATTTCCCTTTGACACAGAGTAAGAGTTCATTCCTCTTACTTTTGATAACTTATTTAGGATACTTTCATGAAAAATGATCTCATCTTCATAATACTAGGTAGTGGCTGCAGTAATAAAACCCAAGCAATAAATCCTGTCAACAGAAAACTGGACCCTCTAATTGGATAATGATGGCACCATTAAAGGGACACTGTCCGTAAATAAGCAGATATTGAGCATAACCAAATAACCGTCTGACTTTTATTCAGTGAAATGTATACATTAAAACATGAGCATAGACCCTAAGAAGTCTGTAGTAATACATTCGTGAGTTTGAAAAAAAGGAAGCTTTAATTATTATTTGTAAATAAAGTGGGACCCACAATATTTACCTTTTCTACGATCACGTGACTTTCATTAACGCATTAGGTTTTCACCATAGTATGTATTGCGTAATATGTATAGCCCGGTTAGCTCAGTCGGGAGCGATGTCGGCTACTTCACGCTCACACTCATTAGTATTACCGCGAGTGTATTTTTAGTTTGGGCTGCGAGTTCAAACGCCCAAAGCGTTTTTTCTTTTTTTTGTACCGCGATTGAATTCCGTCAAACAATCTTGCTTTTAATTAGTAAATATTCAATAATGTTTAGTGAGTAATGTTTGTGAACATAATAAGTGTGTTTTTTATAAGCTAAAAGTTACGGACATTGTCCCTTTAATAGGTAGGATTGGCCTAGAGTTAAGTAATTAAAAAAAATATTATGTAACATGTACCATCTTTAAGAGCTTGCGTAAATGGCAAATTAGTTAACAACACAGATAAAAGATCCAGGGAAAGATATCATATGTTAAAAGAAGGTTAATTTTAATAGAAAACAGATTTAAAACTAGACATGGTTTTGATAGAAAACAGATTTAAAAATAGACAAAAATGAATGCATATATCAGGGCTCGAATTTAATTTTTTTTCCTACTTGCAAAAAATTGCGAGTAGCTTAAATTCCAACTCGCAAAATTCTAAACTAACTCGCAAATCTTGCTGATTTTTTTAAAAACGGGTTTGGACATTAGTTTACTAGTATAAACAAGATACTGATTATTGAACATCCATATTTTATTTTCAAAGGGGCCTATTTTAATATACTACATACTACATATGACATCTGATCCGGCAAAGACTGCAAACAGTCCTCGCAGAATATTTTATTCACATGGTCGTCTTTATCGGCAACGATTTTAAGTTTAATATTCAGTTCTTTTTCCCATTTTTGGACAGTTTTGATTGATGGATTTGTTTTCAGGTTTTTTGGTTGCTCAATGGTAGACTCTGATTCAGAGACCTTATTGTTATTTCCATCTCCGGCAAAAAAGAAACCTGTAATTTTTCGTTTCGATGTCATGTTTTTGTTTAATGTTCAAGGTCTATAATGAACACGTGTTGAATTGACTGTGTCGTAATGTGTAAGAATAGAAGCGTAACACTGGCTGTACAAATCGATAACCAGTCTGCAAGGTGCGCGCGCTGCCTCGTACGAGGCTTTTAGGCGTTCTATATATTGACTTTCGGGCATTCAAACTTAATTTAATCGAGCGCAATCAGCAAGACATAAATCGTAATAATTTGACCCAATTTTTCTACTCGCAAAAAAATGCTAGTGGCTTAAAAAGTCACTCGCAATCTGTGTTTTTCACTCGCATTTTGCGAGTGTGCAAGTGTTAATTTCGAGCCCTGCATATATGAAAAAGACTTGTTGGGGTTATTTTGAAAAAAAAATACCAAAAGATTTCAAATATAACTTAAACAAGTTACACAACTGACAGTCTGATCACAGTTTAATAAATTAATGTGTAGTTTTATCAATTTATTGGTTGCCCATGCCAGTGTGTTGGTTGCCCAATTATTTAGACCCAAAGTGTTTATTTTATAAGAATATACTGTTTGTCTGCTATTGTTACAAACAACATATCATATCACTATTGTGTTAGAGAAGAGAAATACAAAAGAAATAAGGAATATCCAATTGTTTATCAAATTCAAGCGTATTCTCATATTTGAATAGCAAAATGTTTGCTCGGTATCAACAAACGATAGTCTTAACAATCTTGATCGTCCAAGTGTTTAACGGTGAATACTGCAAAGAAAATACTATTCTATTCTATTATGTAGCACATTCTATCGATCATAATCAATTGCATTTATGTCAAAGTAAGTGTCAAAGCGTCTCGTTACCAAAATGGCGTGAAAACACGGACGAAAAAAAGCATTATTAGACAAGTGAATTTTGTCATATTATATATACAGTAGTCCTTAATTGTCAATCAGTTTTGAAGTTGCCCGACGGGATTGAGCCTTTGAGACTTTACCTGCCCGGATCAATGTTTTACCTGATGGGGTAAGCAGACAGTCCTTAACTTTGGGGCCTGATATTGTGAGATTTATTAGTGGCTCCCACCACAATATACAACATGACAGTCCTTAACTTTGGGGCCTGATATTGTGAGATTTATTAGTGGCTCCCACCACAATATACAACATGACAGTCCTTAACGTCGGGCCAGATATTGTGAGATTTATTAGTGGCTCCCACCACAAAATACAACATGACAGTCCTTAACGTCGGGGCCCAGATATTGTGAGATTTATTAGTGGCTCCCACCACAATATACAACATGACAGTCCTTAACGTCGGGGCCAGATATTGTGAGATTTATTAGTGGCTCCCACCATAATATACAACATGACAGTCCTTAACGTCGGGGCCTGATATTGTGAGATTTATTAGTGGCTCCCACCACAATATACAACATTCTCCTTCAAGGGTTCAGAATTCCTGTGACTGTATTTTAATAAAATCAAGCATTTGTTAATAAGTGGTATAAAACGAAATAAGGTACGTATGTATGTTTGGGGTTTAATGTCACTTTTAAGAATTTTTTCAGTCGAATCACGATGGTGTCTACTTGTAGCAGCGAGTCTATGCACAACTTTAAAGTGCTGCCACACTGGAATACCACGCCGTAGACACAGTCATGACATGATACCCCACTCCGTCACATTACACCGACACCTGGCCGACCAGTCCTAAAACAACCCTTTTAAAGCAAAGCATCAAGGAAGGGTGGTACTAGCACCATTTTTATTAAGTCTTTGGTATGACCCAGCCTGGTATGGAACCCACAACCTCCCATATGAAAGGCAGAAGCTCTACCATTATGCCACTGCTGTGGTGATTTAGATTAGGCATTTATACTGATTAAATAAGACTAGGAGAGTCGAAGGCCTTAACTTGAAGTTTAACAACATGTATTCTAATTTTATTTATAAACTTACTAAATTTTAATTTCTGTCCCAATATCAATTAATTACAGCTTTGGATGTGACGTAACACATGCCATTTTAAATTAACATTATAATTGCATCACATGTATTGGATAAAATAAAGAACACAACATTTCATATATGTGTTAGATGTAAGAAAGATAACCCCCATATTAACCCTAAACCCGCTAAGCACAACTATAATAGCCTTTACGTCCATTATGAACCCAGATCAGCCAGTGAGTAACTCGCATGCTGATCAGGGTTAAACCCAGAACAGCATGCGAGTAACGGGTCTGATCAGAGTTTACAATGTCTGGCTACTGATCAGTCATTTCCCCCAACAAACCAATTTGTCACATAAATGGAATGGTCTTAATTCAAAGAAAGAACAGTCCATTATATATATGTAGGGGTTAAGGGTTAAATAACACCATTATTATCCAAGTGATTTAACAAGTACCCACTTACCCCTTGACAGTCGTAAATATACCTACCTTCCTTAAAATTATCTTCAAACTTTTTCTTCTCACTGTTGCGAAACTTTGTAGCCTTTGACCCCGTAACAAAGAACATGAGGAGAGCGGAGAAAAAACATAAGTTGCTGAGTGTCAAGAAGAAGCCTACCACCAAACCTGCAATAAATAAACATGTGTATGGTAGTAGAAGGCGAGCGATAGAGTCGATTTGAATTGTGTGTTATGCATATCACGTCATGACCTTTGACCTACTGAGCTCAAAAGCAAAACAGTTCTTTCTGCTAGCATGGTCAGTTGCATGTGCCTGGATGTAACACTTTAGCAGTTATCGCATGGAATGCCTATATGCATATCAAGTCTTTGCAACCTTGACCTCTGACCTCAAAAGCAATAGCATTTCTCCTGTAACCAAACACAATGTACATATGAAGTTCATGAGCCTTTGTGTTATACATCGGCAGTTATCACACTGGCGACCTTGACCTTTGACCTTTCCTCTTGCCACCAAGGGCAAATCCAATGTATCTATGAAGTTTCATGACCCTGGCTGTTATGTTTTGGCTGTTTTCCATTAAATCTATATACGCAGATCAGGTCATGGTGACTTTGATCTCTGACCCCACAAAAAATAGTCTCTTCTGTCAACAATGACAATGTACCTACACATACTTTGGTAATTACCTCATGAAAAACACATGTTCATTGACAGAAAGATGGATACAAACATACTGATATTGCACACTTTTAACGGTTATTCTAAGGGTGTAAATCAACACACTAGGACACCTTATCAGGTCTATGATCACAGATACGGTACTGTTTTGATACATATGATCCCAGGTTTATAAGATCTAATAACGAGTTGTACAAAAAATCCAGACGTGACCTATATTTTGGAGTATAAAGGTCATGGCGACAAGCAAAAGTTGACAGATTGATGTGAGAAACACCGATACAATTTTGACATATTTCCATTCACAAAGGATGCTATGCACGACTAAATTTTTACCGAAAACCTGTTGAGACCTATATTTAAAAGAAAGTATACACAACCGATAACAAAGCTTGTAAGATGGCTTTTGAGGAACAAACTGATGAATTTATTTTTACTTTCCATGCAAATTTATGGTGAGATATTCAGTAAAATAAGCCCAGAAACAAGCACACTGATTTTGTCCATGTCCTGGGCCAGAAAGTCGAGATACAGGAATTGTACTGAAACTGGATGCGACCTATATTTCAAAGAAAGTATGTCACACCTATTTAAGGTACATCATGTCAGGTTGATGTGAGGAACACTTTGTTGACCTTTGATTCATATCACATACAACAAGAGGTCAATGACCTTGAAGCTCTACCGACAGATTTTGATAGCCAGATCGTCCATAGTAACCTGTAAAGTTTTATGGAAATAAGACCAACATTTTCAGAGAAGTAGCCACAAATTCCAAATCAATACCACTTACGGTTTTTGAGAAGCAGTTGCCACAAACTTGTATTTAAGCTGTGGCAGCCATCTTGAAATTCCGGCCAGCCTGATTTTTACTAACTGGACTAACTGGACATCAAGACCAACATTTCTGTAAAGTTTTGTGAAAGTCATTTTGGTAAAAGTACCAAAGCGATACGACTTATGGTTTTAGAGAAGTAGTCGCCACAAAATTGTATTTAAAATCTATTTTAGCCATTGCGGCCATATTGAATTTTAGGCAAACCTGATTTTTACTTAGGACCCACTAGACATCAAGACCAACATTCCTATATTCCTAAATATTATGATTTATTATGCAACATTACCTTTGCAACATTATAATCTCATTCAATTTTATCCTAGTCTAAAAAATATATATTTTTCCACTTATAAAAATGTCATAATGTTACCACAAATTTTAAGCTATATCAATTAATTCCCTTACAACATCAACCTTAGTATATCCTATTTGATGCTCAACAGTAAATTCTCCAAATCACCCTTTTGTAACATAGATGGAATGATCTGTATTCATATATATAGCAGGTGTGTGACCAGGTCATGTTATGCAATTTCTTCTGAGAATAAGGTTATATATGCTATCTCACCAGTACAAGTAGATTTGCTCTTGTCTCAGTGTTTATATTTGGAATATCAGAATCAAAATAAAATCTTAAAATCCTACAATTTGTTTTCAGTCTTTTTCTGAGAGCCAAAAATACAAAGGAGACTTAATCCTTACCCCTCTATAAACATGATGAATGTATAATGGACTGTCCTTTCTTTGAATGATCAGCCTGAAAGATGTCGTGCGAGTCATGTTGGTAAAGATTATATTTTCAATATCACTTATGGTTTTTGGTTTACTTGAATTTCCTACCAAACTGAATATTTGCTAGGATCAACTAGACATCAAGAGCAACATTCCTGTCAAGTTTCATGAAATTCCATCAAGTAGTCTCAGAGGAGTAGTCGCCACAAGTTTTTCCTATATAACTCTATGTAAACAAAGATGGCCGCTGGCATCCAACAAATATGCAGTTTTAAAATCTATTTTTAGCCGTTGGGACCATCTTGAATTTCCAGACGACCTGAATTTTTGCTAGGATCAACTAGACATCAAGAGCAACAACATTCCTGTGAAGTTTCATGAAAATCCGTCAGTGAGTTTCAAAGGAGTAGTCGCCACAAGTTTTTCCTTTATAACTCTATGTCTATGTAAACAAAAATGGCCGCTGGTGGCCATTTCAAATCGAGTCATTTTAGTAAAGGTTCCAATTCAGTATCACTTACGGTTTTTGTGAAGTAGTCGCCACAAAGTCGCATTTTTTAAATTCTGTTTTAAGCGGTGGTGGCCACCTTGAATTTCCAACCAACCTGAATTTTTGCTAGGATCAACTAGACATCAAGAGCATATACCTGTGAAGTTTTATGAAAATACGTCAAGTAGTTTCAGAGGAGTAGTCGCCACAAAAAAAAGTTTACAGACGGCCGGTCGACGCACCATGGCTTAAGTATCTGCTGATCTTTGATCAGTCAAGCTAAAAATGTTGAGACAAGCTATGTTTATAATAGTAATGTACCAATTAATCGACAGTAACCGATCATTAGTTACATCTAGACATTCGACTATGCTGATCAATTATAAAGTCTATAATCGATCATTGGTAAAATTTAAAAATGCACTATAATTAATGTTCCCAATTGAAATAAACATGATTATCATGGAAACAACAGTTAGGATATATAATACCAGTCTTTGAATTAAAATGTTTCACTAGCCCGAATTCTTATATCTATAATACATATATCGCCATAAAAGCTAGCTCTGCGATGAGACAGTAGAAATGTGCTGTTATACCCCCAACTGAATCCTAGCACTGCAGCGAGACAGTAGTAACGCGCTGTTAAACATATCTGTTTATAAATACCCCAACTGAGTCCTACTACAATTGTAAACAAAATACGGGTCACGCGATTAGGGTAAGTCGCTTAAAACAATGTTATTAACCTCATAATTATTAAAACTCTCTAAAATACACAATCAGCACGTGTTTCACAAGTACCTTATTTAATCCCAGTGACCATTAAATAACAATCAGACTCTTATCTAATCAGGGCAATAGCCTAATTATCGATCATTTTCGGCTTGCCTGAGGCGTGATGTGTTTACAGTACCCATTAATTATACATTATTTCGACACATTTTAAGAAATAAACATAAACCCAAAACCAGTCTATAAAATGCTCATTCTGTCAAGCATAGATTTGTTCTGAATATGTTCTAACTGATTCTTGCATCATACAGTAAATGAACATATTCTGCACACGAGTGACGAGTACGCAACAGTTCGACAATAGAACCATAAATTCTGAAGATGGCGATTGACAAAAGTTTAAACACTGTACAGTATATGTTTCGCTACGCATTGAAATAAATCTTTTGTGTAGAACGAAATGTTTGCGTTTTTTTGGCTAAGTTATTTGCGTAAATTATGCAGATATGCAGCTTATCTAGAGCTGATTTATTTTAATTGTGAATAAATCAAAATGTGTCATATATGCATTTTAAATGTGAATAAATCAAAATGTGTCATATGTACATTTTAAATGTGAATAAATCAAAATGTGTCATATATACATTTTAAATGTGAATAAATCAAAATGTGTCATATATACATTCAAATGTGAATAAATCAAAATGTGTCGTATATACATTTTAAATGTGAATAAATCAAAATGTGTCATATATACATTTTAAATGTGAATAAGTCAAAATGTGTCATATATACATTTTAAACATTTTAAATGTGAATAAATCAAAATGTGTCATATATACATTCAAATGTGAATAAATCAAAATGTGTCATATATACGATCAAATGTGAATAAATCAAATGTGTCATATATACATTCAAATGTGAATAAATCAAAATGTGTCATATATACATTCAAATGTGAATAAATCAAAATGTGTCATATGTACATTCAAATCATATGTACATTCAAATGTGAATAAATCAAAATGTGTCATATATACATTCAAATGTGAATAAATCAAAATGTGTCATATATACATTCAAATGTGAATAAATCAAAATGTGTCCTATATACATTTTAATGTGAAAAAAATCAAAATGTGTCATATGTACATTTTAATGTGAATAAATCAAAATGTGTCATATATACATTTTAATGTGAATAAATCAAAATGTGTCATGTGTACATTTTAATGTGAATAAATCAAAATGTGTCATATATACATTTTAATGTGAATAATGTGAATTTAATCAATTCCTTTTAAAACATGTTCTTGTATTCATAATTTTGATAAAGCATCATCAAAATAAACTGACCAATCAGTGACCAGTAATTTGACACACCTCTAACTTCTGGTAGGTGATTAACTCGGTCTTTATCCTAGATGTTCACCCAAGATTACTATTATAATTAAGGTATTTACAGAGTCAGTATTTTTAAACCCTGCTTATGTCATGTACATTTATGCAAATTGATTCAATATGTGTATCTTTCTAAATCGATTCTTAAAAATGTATCATCTTTTTGCTCTGCCAAAGATTTTTAATTTACTATAGAACCTACGGATAAAAGCCGAGTGACACAAATTTTATCACCTAGCGAAAATAAGGTAAAATCTCAACATCTCTGCAATGGAAAATCATGAATTACGTACCTGCAAGTGCCCCTGATTTATCTAGGCTTCCGCGCTTGAGACCCCATTGGGCCATCAAGACAGGTGCTACAATTGCAATTAGTAATCTCACTGGTGAGACAGGAGCAGAATCTGAGGAATAGAACAAATTGTATTACATTTAGGTGACTATTCTACACGTTGTGTTGCACGATTGTTCAATTAAAAAAATCTGTGGCTTATTACGTCTCTGGTATCCCTGTGTAATGGGCTTTCGATGGCATAAGCATTAATCTAAGTGTAGATTATAAAAAACAATGTATTTCAAATTCGAAAAAGTTTCACTAGAACTACATGTGACGAAAACAAGTGACGCAGGGATGTGTGAGAAACAAGATTTTATTTAAAGTCGGCATGGCACCACAAGCCACCATCTCATTCTGTGATGTATGTCGTTTCAAAAGCTCACAGTCATAAATTCGACATCAATATGCACAACTAGGCTTGGTACTGATCGTTCCTGCCATGTTTCACTAAAATCCAGCAAGGGGTTTCAGGAAAACTTGATATTATTCTAAATTTTTAAAGTGGGTGTAGGTGTCTAGACCGTCTGTTGGTCACTGTCAGATAGTCCTCAAGTGGGATAGCTACAAGACTGTTGGTGATCGTGTAGCAAAGAGAGAGCCTACTATCTATAAGTCGCTGGTCAAGCAAGTCTAATTAGTCTTCTCCATTTCAAGGAGTGGAACATCTCTTTGATGCTTGAAGTTTGTCCATAGTCATGCTTTGCCCAGCGAGCTGCCCTGCGTTGGACAGCTTCGATCTGGTTTATGTAGCATTCATTGTGGGGAGACCAGACAGTGGAGCAGTACTCGAGTTGCGGTCGGACTAACGTTTTGTAGGCCATAGACTTAAGTGGTTCTGAATGTACTTTGAAGTTTCGCGAAGGAATTCTAATGTTTTGATTTGCTTTTTTGGTGATGTTTCTGCGAAGGAATCCTAATGTTTGATTTGCTTTTTTGGTGATTCTGTCTATGTGTGTGTTCCATGTTAGATCGTCTGAAATGTCAACGCCAAGATATTTTGCTGATGTTGTTGCTTTGAGTTTTGTATTATGGAGGTAGTAGGAAACTTGTGTCTATGGGTGTTTTAGACTTGGTCATATGGATGAATTGGCATTTTAAGGGATTGAATTCCATATCCCATTTTGTTTACCATTAAATTTCAAGTTTGGTTTGATCATTTTGTAGTGTTTCTGATTGTTTTTCTGAAGTGATTGTACTGTAAATGGCAGTGTCATCTGCATGTAACCTAACCCGGGAAGTGACATCTATTGGGAGGTCATTTATATATGCAAGAAACAGTATTGGGCCAAGGACAGTTCCTTGTGGCACTCCAGAATTCAGGTATTGATGATGACCTGGATCTGTTGACAACCACACTCTGTGTGCGGTTATCTAAGAATGACTTTATCCATATGGAAGTATTCCCTCTGATCCCATATTCGTTCAGCTTGAGAATCAGTTTCTCATGGCTGACCTTATCAAATGCTTTGAATAGACATAATTATCTATACTTTCTGGTAGGTGATAAACTCGGTCTTTATCCTTGATATTCAACCAAGTTTGCTGTTAAAATTAAGGTATTTACAGTGCGATGCTTTTAAAACCCTGCATATTTCATGCACAGTCATGCAAACTGATTCAATATATGTATCTTTCAAAGTCAAAATCTTGAAAATTATCTTTTTACCTTGCCATAGATTTTTATTTTACTATAGAACCAACGGATAAAAGCAGTAACACAAACGTTATCCAGGGCACTAATCAGCTTTTAGAGGACTGGGGCCTGGGCCCTCAGGAAGGGGAATTTTGTGTTGTTTTCATATCAAAGGGGAATTTCTAAGAAACAAAAATGTGTGTTTTTTTTTATTGTGGCAGCAAGAATGTACCACTCCAAATGACAACAAGAGCTGTCCGAGAACAGCGTAGCTCGCCAAATTGAATTTTCAGAGAACAAGAAATGACACACCCAGCATACCATCAGAAAAAAAAGAGTATAAACAAAGGGGCGAGCTGGATGTGTCAAGAAGGAAAACATTGAAATTTTCATTAAATCTAGGGCAACAATTTTTCTGTGATGACACGGAGGTAATTTCATAATAACCCTCTCAAAGGATACTTAATGCAAATTTTATAAGTTGAAAATTTGAAGAAAATATGTTAAAAGTTAGTATTATGTAAATGCATTTGACCTTTGACCCATTTGCGACCTTGACCTTTCATCCAATGATCTTGAACACAAGAGATACGATCATCATCCCATTTATAATAAAGTATGTAAGTTTGATGATGATTGGATAAAAAATGTTAAAGTTATTTACATGTTAAGAAATGCGGATGTAAACATTAACCTGATGCTAAGAGCATATCAACACATAAATTATGCAATTTGTGACCATGAACTTTGACCTATAGACCCCATAAGATCCTTCGAACAGTCAGATAAAAATATCAAATTATTTGTAAAGTTTGACCCAGGAGCTAGGTACCGAAAGGTGGGGAAGAAGCCTAGGGTCTACGCTGGTTGGATGGTTGTATTCGTCATTAATGCCCATATATATGGTTATAGGGTGGGGATCTCAACGGTTTACAAGTTATGACCCGGGGGCTATGTTGGTTGGATGGTTGTATATGTCTGTTCATGCCCAGTAAGTGTATATATGGCTATAGGGTAGGGATCTTAATGGTTTCCAAATTATGACCCAGAGGCTATGGCCCCAGGGTTGGGGAAGGACATCGGAGTCTATGCTGGTTGAGTGGTTGTATCCGTCTGTTCATGCCCATAAGTGTATATATGGATATAGGGTGGGGATCTCAATGGTTTACAAGTTATGACCCAGGGACTATGTCACCAGCGGTGGGGAAGGAGTCCGGGGTCTATGCTGGTTGGGTGGTTGTATCCGTCTGTTCATGCCCATTAAGTGTATATATGGTTATAGGGTGTGGATCTCAATGGTTTCCAAGTTATGACAGAGGGTCTATGTCCCCAGGGGTGGGGAAGGAGACCGGGGTCTATGCTGGTTGGGTGGTTATATCCGTCTGTTCATGCCCAGTAAGTGTATATATGGTTATAGGGTGGGATCTCAATGGTTTCCAAGTTATGACCGAGGGGCTATGTCCCCAGGGCCTCAGGGGTGGGGAAGCAACCCGATGTCTATGCTGGTTGGATGGTTGTATCTGTCTGTTCATGTCCAGTAAGTGTATATATGGTTATAGGGTGGGGATCTCAACGGTTACTTATTTATGACTCAGGGGGGCCACCCGCACCAGGCCTTTTTCTGCTCATTTTGGGAAAAAGACCCTGGACAAATTGGGAAAATTTACGCCGTAAAAATTTAATCGCTTTACGCCTCAAATTGGGAATTTTCGTAAGTTAGTTGTACATAAATATCAGGTAGTTT
This sequence comes from Cyrtodaria siliqua, assembly GCA_037043455.1. Taxonomy (NCBI): domain Eukaryota; kingdom Metazoa; phylum Mollusca; class Bivalvia; order Adapedonta; family Hiatellidae; genus Cyrtodaria; species Cyrtodaria siliqua. Next base: position 146,874 of record JAWPHD010000050.1, read on the forward strand.
TAATTGCCTGGTTTCAATACATGATACATGATTTAAATATTGTTATTTTTATATTATTTCCTTGTAAACATTTGTATATTTGACCTGACTTTGTAAAAAAAAAAAAAAAAAAAAAAAAAAGGAAGGGGAATTTTATTTCAGAATTGGGAAAAAACAACTATATTTGGCATTGGGAACGAGTCCGATAGTCGGACCCGCGAGAATAGTAGAAAAAGGCCTGCACACCCTCATATTTCACCTCTTGTGACCCCCGGGGCAGGGTCCAATTCTGATCCCAGGGTCACCATTTGAGCAAACTTGGTAGAGGACTACTAGACGATGCTACATACAAAATATCTAAGCTGCAGCCCTTTTTGTTTCGGAGAAGAAGATTTTGAAGTGTTTTTCCTATATACTTCTATATAAAAATGAATTTTTTTACCAATTCAGGAGCCATAATTTTGTCAAAATGAATGGAAGAGTTATGGGGATTGTTGAATGAGGTACAGAATTTGATGTGAAACATCAGTTTAAAATGTTAATGCAATAACTTGCGTGGTTTTGAAGTTATAAATCTATTGCACAAAAACTTTAAGGTAAAGACAAGACAATCAAAGGGCCATAACTTCGTCAAAATGAAAGGAAGAGTTATGGGGATTGTTGGATAAGGTGCAGAATTTGATGTGAAACATTAGTATAAAGATTTAATGCAATAGCTTCAGTAGTTTTAAAGTTATAAATCTATTGCAAAAAAACTTTAAGGTGAAGCTGGGGACGCCGACGCCGTGGTGAGTCGAGCTAAAAAGTTTGCTGTTTTCCTGTAATGGCTGTATACCAGATATCGTCATTTTTATACTGGTTCTTTAATAGCTTGCCCATTTCTGGCTTTGCCGTAAATATTCTGTGTTTACGTTGTTTCTATCCTCGAGAACAAGTGTCACCTAACCGTTACTAAATATAGACTGAATTGGGCCGATCACCTGAGCTGAATGTAGTAGTTATCGTCAGCTTTAGTTTAATACCGAAAACCCATATTTGGCATGATGAAAACTTGTGAAGTTATTAATTGAAAAATAAATATACCATTGCATTTGAATACTCAAAAAAAATATTTAGATTCTTTTTTATTTATATCTACAATTTAAAATGATTTTTCAACTGTACCATCAGGTGTAATTTTCTTCACTTTGACATTCATAATTTAAAGGGAAGTAACTGTTTGCAAATTTAAATTGATTGATGTGTACTCGTCTCCCTTGGCTGAAAATATTTAGCACACGCTTTTAGTTTTTTGGGCATGTACAATTGATTCAATGGTGTGACATAAAGGGTCAGATATTTTAAAAGGAAATTTTCCTGCGCATTTTTCTCGATTGTGTTTTGTTTATAACGGTATTTATATAGGTAAAAGGGCTGGTTTGAGAGTGTATGTTAACATTTTTAAAATATTTTTTCCTCTCCAATCGTCTGATGATAATGTATAACGTCATGGTCCCCATTATCGTGGTATATTGTGGTGAAACGTGAACTGCGCTTCAACCATTCTTAATTGTTCTCGATTTCAATGACCTCTGAATTCAGTAATATATCATCTAATTGTTTACATTGACAAAACAGTCTCACGTGAATCACTTTTTACTGGATGTCGTGAACTATTCCGATTTGGTCGGAAGATTCCATTATGGATAGAGGGTCCCCATTATTGTGGCAAGTCGAAAAATGATCCAATTATAGGAAGTACAGTATGTGCTACGCAATGCCTTTTTATGAATACCCCTTCAGAAAAAAAGGAATAATCCGAACAGGTGTGGTGACCCAGTAGAAGCAGCGTCTGCATTCTGGGACAACAGATGGATGAATGTAAACAGGAAGTAACTTCTACTTTTACTATAGAAAATAGTTGTTCTTTAACAGATTTTTACTTTTTTTAATACTTTAAGGAAAACTGATGCAGTTGATTTACCTTTTATATTCCAACAGTGTTGGGGATTCCCTTCTGGTAAAAATAGCTCATGAGCTATGACGTCACTCATCGTCATATATCATAAATAACGTGTGTAATGATGTACCACGATAATGGGGGGAATACCACGATAATGGGGGTCATGACGTTAGTGATTTCTAAAGTGGGGTCGAAAAATAATCACAAAATCGAGCATTTTATTGATAAAGACAAAATCTGGCGAATGAAGATAACTGGTACACTACAAGTATTGGAGTTTAAAAATTTCTAATATATCTTTTTGTTTTAAGAGCGGAATTTTTCACAGAAAGAGGGGAAAATATATACTTTTAGGGGAGGTGAAATTGCCAAACGAGTGCCCTGTTAAATAAGATATAAGATAAAATTCAACATCTGTGCAATTAAAAATTATGAATTGCTATATATATATATATTGCCTGATTATTATCATGGTCACATACCACTATTGTTTTGGGGCTACTGATTGGCTGAAAAAAGTATAGGGGGCTGAAAAAAGTATAGGGTGTATTAGGGTATATCTTTTTTGAAAGAGCTATTTTCTGATTGGGTAGAATTGCCTTAATCATAACTGATGTACATAAAATGTCAAAATAATATGTGTAGGTGATAAAAAAAATAAAACCGTATTTGTTCTTGCATCCGGGCTATGTTATTGAGAAAATTGCAGGTATAGTAAATTGTCAGAAATTCACATTTATTTGCTGCGAGCCCGACGGTCAGCACCTTCATGAAACCGAAAGTAGGTGAAAGCATTACAAAACCCCCATAGGATAGTTCTTGAAAATGAAGTAGCCTAAAAGGTTCCCTTGGGTATGTAAAATGTGTTTTAGGGCCAAAAGGCTATAATGTAACCCTATGTAAAATGCAATAGTGTTATATGACCTCATAATAATGTATAACGTCTTGGGACCGAAGTTATTATTCGCGAAAACACATGTCACAATTGAAGATATCTTCAATTTATATATTATTTATTGTTTTCATCGTACAAAAGCTTACCTGGTTTATAAGCGTTAAATACCAGGCTTAATAACCAGATAACAACAGTTACTGGAATAATTAATGTAACAAGAATTGCGAGCTTCATTTTTTGTTTTCCACAATTTCTCGGATTTCTTGCCGTAGCCTATCTGTTTTCAGTGTGTAAAACGCGGTCACTCTGGCTTTGCATGGGATATCATGAGGCCGACACGGTTCGACTTAAAAGTAGGACGACATGACTATCAGTGGCGTAACTTCCTATAGGCCGTGTCGCTCTTTATTTTATTGATCAATGATTGGTCAAATTATTTTGATGATGTCATGTGAAAGTTATGAACTCACACCCTCACGGGTAACTTCGAGCAGTTGCGCGCCTGTGTCTGTTAGTAAAAACAGTAAAGACAAGCAAGGTTTTACGCAAGCATAAAATAGCTGCCGAGAGACAAGAAGTTAACACAATAATATATCAAGTCACGGGTGTTAAAACAATATTGAAACATAAACACGCCACGACCGATTTTCTTACAATCTTCCCGATTTTTACCATCAGTTCTTCCTACCAAGCATTTTAAATCAATGTGGGCGACCTCGCTTCTTTCTGTTCAAAAACCTTGACATGCCTTACATATTGATTACAATTACCTTGTAGCACGACGTGCTAGAAGTACACATCGCCACAGAAATACAATTGTTCACATGTAAGGGATACGTGTGCGTTAGAGTGTACATTACAACACATATAAACTGTTTACTGTTACCATAAGTAATTATAAGATTGAATATCAAATTGAAAACTGTAAAGGAATAATGAAAACCAATGAAAATTAAAAAAAAAAAGGGGGGGGGGGGAAATCAGCAGGCTTGAACCCTACCTTCCTGGGCACTAACACGGCACCTCGACCAACTGCACCATTGAGCTTGTGAATGTTTCATCACTAATATACATATAATATTAAAGATTACATGCTATATTTCAGTAGACTGGTTTCCGAACACGTCATTTCAGCAAGTGAAATGGTAACCTTTGAACCATTACAAAATATGTGTTTGTACCATTCAAGTTTTTCAGACGAGTTCTCAAGGAATTCAAGCTGTAAAGCATGCTTATTCAGCTGCCGAAGGCAGCTGACTGTTAGATTGCTTTTATATCTGTCTATGGTTAATAGACTGTGACTCATGTAAGTGGCAATAAGCATGCTTTACAACTTGAATTCCTAGATAACTCGGATGAAAAACTTGAATGGTATAAACACATATTTTTTAACGTTGAAAGGTTACCATTTCACTTGCTGAAATGACGTTTTCGTAAACCAGTCTACTGAAATGGTAGCATGTCATTCGCAACATCTCAATGCTTTGCGGAATCCCGAAGAATGACGGGATCGGCCGAGCGTTCACGATTGGTTGCATGTAATCAGCTGAATTACTATTATATGTATATTAGCGATGAAACATTTACAAGCCTCAATAGCGCAGTTGGTAGAGGCGCCGTGTTACTGCCCAGGAAGGTCGTGTTCAAGCCTGTTGATTTCCCTATTTATTTATTTTTTTAAATTTTCATTGGTTTCATTATTGCTGATGGTAAGGTAGCTACAGTTCCTTGACTAATTACACATGGTAACAGTGAACAGTTTATATGTGTTGTAATGCACACTCTAACGCACACGTATCCCTTACATGTGAACAATTGTATTTCTGTGCTGATGTTACAAGATAATTGTAATCAATATGTAAGGCATGTCAAGGTATTTGAGCAGAAAGAAGCGAGGTCGCCCACATTGATTTAAAATGCTTGGTAGGAAGAACTGATGGTAAAAATCGGGAAAAATGTAAGAAAAAACGGTCGTGGCGTGTTTATGTCTCCGTGACAACATTTTTTTTTTGATATTGTTTAACACCCGTGACTTGATATATTAATTATTATGTTAATTTCTTGTCTCTCGGCAGCTATTTTACGCTTGCGTAAAACCTTGCTTGTTCCCACTTACATGAGTCACAGTCTGTTAACCATAGACATATTTAAAAGCAATATAAGCAAGGGTAATGGTAGAACAGTGATAGGTGATTAAAAGTCAAAGTGATAGGGTAAAATCAGTATAAAACAACATTTCAAGACCTATGGCTTGGTGTAGGTGTAACACACCCATTGATTGTTGCATTGAGTTGTGTGTGAATTAAAATTTAAATGCCATGTTGTCATTCATATCTAGACCCAAATTAAAAATGAATAACTTACATTCTCATCGCAAATGACACATATGCTGCCAAAAAATCCACAGAAAAATGGGGGTCATGTATCTTCTAAGAAAGAACTTGTCTCATGTATGAATGGTGCTTTAAAAACATAAACACTGAGATGACATAATATTGTATTCATACACTCATTTCCATATAAGCAAAATAAATTAAAAATTCACAATTTTAACATGACAATGCTTGAAAAATGTAACAAATAGATCAACAATGTGATGTAAACCAAAAATAGCACTTTAAATTAGTGAAAATGCCTTTTTTTACAAAAAGAAATGAGAATTATTTATTGACGCCATAATGCGACTACCCCAGGCCGACACTTCCTGTGTTGCAATGGGTGTGCTACACCTATAAGAATACTTAACTATGAGTAAATTTTCAAAGCAGCTATTCTGACAAAGCCTAGACTATAACGCATTAAAGAAAGAAAAGTTTTCGCGAATCGACTAAGAATCGATCAAGATATACGCGTTTCAAAAAAGAACAGAGCGGTCGACAGCAAAAAAATTCAGCGTACTTTTTTTCAGTTTTAACCTACCTTAACTGTTTTATAAAATGACATTGGGCATACCTATACTTGATACAATGGATTAAATGCTTCATATAGTCAAAAAACATGAAGAAATCAAGAGGTTTAGCTACCAAAACTGCTCTTTGAATGCAAAATGTGCTGATTTTCATGCCAGAATCCAATTTTCAAGGCAATTTTTTCACTTTTGGTGGCATCATACCTTAATTTGGTAGCACTACATGAATATATAGGCATCCCAAATACTCTTAAATGCAAGTCTGGTACTAGCTTTGTTCTTAAAAGCCAAGTTTTAATGATTGGGCAGCATACTTTGGCTACAGTTCTCTCTGACATTATCTCAGAAAACCCAATTTTAGGGGTAAGGGGAAGGATTTTGTGGCGTCATACCTATAAAAGCAGGATTTTAAAAATTGTAGTGCTAAATTATGATGACAAATACACATAACTACATGCTGATACCAAACAAGCCTTTTTTAGTGGAAAATGTTTCTCCAGGCCATCATTTAAAGACTTAAAAAATCTAAAACTCAAAATTAAGGCTTTCCGCAGCGAAAAATAGCAAAAAAATAAATTCAAAACCGGTTTTAAAAGAGTGTAAAGTGTTTTTTTGAAGATAAATAATCATTCCAAAAGGAAAAATGCCCGTTGAGTAAGAATCTGAGAGAAAATGACAATTCACAGATCCCGCCTTATAGGTGTAACACACCCATTGATTGTTGCATTGAGTTGTGTGTGAATTAAAATTTAAATGCCATGTTGTCAGTCATATCTAGACCCAAATTAAAAATGAATAACTTACATTCTCATCGCAAATGACACATATGCTGCCAAAAAATCCACAGAAAAATGGGCGTCATGTATCTTCTAAGAAAGAACTTGTCTCAAGAATGAATGGTCCCTTTAAAAACATAAACACTGAGATGCCATAATATTGTATTCATACACTCATTTTCATATAAGCAAAATAAATTAAAAATTCACAATTTTAACATGACAATGTTTGAAAAATGTAACAAATAGATCAACAATGTGATATAAACCAAAACTGGCACTTTAAATTAGTGAAAATGGCTTTTTTTACAAAAAGAAATGAGAATTATTTATTGACGCCATAATGCGATACCCAAGGCCGACACTTCCTGTGTTGCAATGGGTGTGCTACACCTGTATATACTTAACTATGAGTACATTTTCAAAGCAGCTATTCTGACAAAGCCTAGACTTTAACGCATTAAAGAAAGAAAAGTTTTCGCGAATCGACTAAGAATCGATCAAGATATACGCGTTTCAAAATTGATTGTTGCATTGAGTTGTGTGTGAATTAAAATTTAAATGCCATGTTGTCATTCATAACTAGACCCAAATTAAAAATGAACAAAAAATCCACAGAAAAATGGGTGTCATGTATCTTCTAAGAAAGAACTTGTCTCATGAATGAATGGTCCCTTTAAAAACATAAACACTGAGATGCCATACTATTGTATTTGTCACAAAATGTCACGGGTAGAGCGTATTGGTTGCACATAGCACTTGTAAGCAGCTGTTAGTTACACCCTAATTCATTGTTTAGTTGAACCAAATTCACAATGTTCATGATATATTCAGGTAACACGGAAAACCGTGCACATTTTAAGTGGCCGCCATAGGACGTCCAGAAGGGCCGTTTAATAGGTTTAGTTTTGTGCTAATGCATGTAAAAGTATAGGTCTATTTCCTTGAAAGGCAAAATTGTGTAAGGGTCCTTTCGTGTAGAATTTTAGCCACGTATGTCACGGACTGAATGGGGGAAATAATGGTTTGGGCGTAACGTTTGCTATAAAATCCATTGTCTTCTAGTTCTGGCCGGGATTACTTGATAGTTGCTTTGTTTGGAGCAGGAGTTGGACGGCGAAATTCACAGGCAATATGTGGTCAGTATTTATTTTATTAACTTTTATCGTACATTTGTATTCAGTGGGCGGCGCCATCTTGTTTGGCGAGTTTCTCAAACATTAACTTGAGACTAGCATATGATTTTGAAGTTACTTTATTAAATGTAATTATTGTAATTGATCATTAATTGTAAAACAATATTAATTTGATAACAGTGGATAATAGGTGCATTAGTTAACGTTGGCGTATAAACAATTTACTGGAGTAAATGTCAATTCGAATATCATAAAACGATCATGATATAACATGTTAGGCGAAGATAGCAGTCAAGTTTTCGAAAATGGTGCTTAAAATATGGAATTTATACAATATTCGGTGTCTACACGAAATACTTTTGGCGCGCTTGAAGACGAGCGGTTGGTGTGTGGTATAAATCAACAAAGAGACAGCAAACGAAGGCGCGCAAATACAGGTAGTGCTGATATGGCCGATATGGCTCATGTTGAATCCTTTGCCGAAATGGATAACAATACCGAAATGTCAGTTATGTATGGAACACTTATGGATATACAAAATTCACAGAGTGAAATAAAAATATTATGTGAGCGAATAAACTCAACGGACCAGAAAGTTGAACTTGCCGAGAAAAACATTGAGGCCAACACATACAAATTACAACAGCTATCTAACAGAATAATTGAATTAGAGTCAGTCAAATACTCGTCAAAATAACTTTATTATCTATGGCTTGGATGAAAATGATACGAGAGATACTGAGCTTTGTCAACAGGTGAGAAACTTTCTCTATAATTCCCTTGAGATTGACACTGACGATATATATATCAAATATGCTCATAGAGTTGGCCTAATACAAAATTGCGCCTCGCATTTTAAAAGACCAGTCCTTTGTACTCTTGGCCATTATAACGAAGTTGACCTCATTATGCGAAACGCACGTAAATTGACCAGTCCTTTGTACTCTTGGCCATTATAACGAAGTTGACCTCATTATGCGAAACGCACGTAAATTGAAGGGGTCTCGCTTCTCAGTTGACCGAGATTACCCACATGAAATAAGGGCTGCTCGAAAAAAAACTTTAGTCGAGAGTAAAGGAAATTCGCCGTGAAAATCCTCGAGCAAATGTGCAACTGAGATACCCAGCTAGAATAGCACTGAATGGAAATGTTATTGAGGATGAGTTCCCTCACTGGGACGACTGTATGCGTGCACCAGCAACACGTACATTTGCATATAACCGCGGTCAGGATACATCTGTGAACACACAGCACCCAGTAAATCGGCCTAGCTATGCTAACGTAACTGCACCGTCAAGCCTTCAAATCAATCATATGCAGCAAATGAGCACACAAAGTAGTCATGAAACCATGTGTACAAACCAGGCGCAGACAAATAGGAAATATATGAGCACAATGCCACCACTTATACAAACACAATCGTGTGGAAACCAGTCGTCAGTAAAGCAGTACGCCAGCGTATGTACCGTTAGTAATACACATCCTATTGTGAATACCTCTAGCGTGTTACCGTCAAGTGTGAATACGAACTCACAGATACAACCAGACACGCTTATTCATATGTCAGATGTGTCGCAGGGTCAGGTGTCGGATCAGTTTACACAGCCTTAGGATGATGATCTCACACAACCTCAGTCACCGTCGATATTACAACCAGGCAAGCAACCGTTACAATATCAAGCATGTGAACAAAACAACGATACACCCATATTTGTTTTGAGTGCATCAAGGTTATCCAACATAGCACGAGATCGTCCCAATTCGACGGACAGAAAAGTGGACAGAAAAGTGGTGCGTGGGAGACCACGCAAATCACCGTCCGTGCAAAGTAGAGGTAGGTCGAGAAGTGTCAAGCCAAATCCACGTGCATCACGGGATGCTTCATCTACCCAGTCACAGGAAGACAATACAAACAAGTAGAATGTACAGGACAGTGTCACACACGTCAACTCAAATTATAAACATATCAGATTTGCATTAATCAATATACAAGGTTTAAAATCAAAACGATGTGATAAATTAAACTCTAAAGAGATACGCAATGTGTTTGAAAACAATGACATATGTTTTACAGAAACTTGGGGTGATGACTCCCAAAACTTTGATTATGAAAATTTTGTGTATTATGAACTGAATAGAAGCGAAACAAAGAAATCGAGTAAAAGAAACTCAGGTGGTGTGATAATTTTTATACGTAAATGTTTTGCCACTGATGACACGTTGTATTTAAAATGTAGTGACACTCATATATGGATAAAACTTAAAAGTGAGTTGTTTAATTTTGAAAATGACCTTTATGTGTGTTTATGTTATCTACCATCATCAAATTCAAGTAGACAAACACTGAGTGCCATTATTTCTGATACTATAATAGATAATATTATACAAATACAACATGCTACTAATGATAATTGTTATTTCAAGGTCACTGGTGATCTTAATAGTAGAGTTGGACAAGAAAGTGATTTTGTTAAAGATGACTCGGTAGACCATATGGACGTTTTACCGGATGATTACGATATATATATAGAATTACATAGGCAATCCAAAGATATGATTGTCAATGCATATGGGCATTTGTTACTAGACTTTTTAAAACAAACTGGTCTTAAAATTGCAAATGGACGGGTATGTGAAGACAAAGATATTGGGTCTTTCACGTTTGTAGGTAACAAAGGTAGCAGTTTATTGGATTACTGTATTGTGAATCCAGAGTTATTACAACATTTCTCATCTTTTTATGTCCATGAACCTAATGTTTTAACAGACCATTGTCTGTTAGGATTTTCATTTCATTCACAATATTCTGTAGTTCAAAATGTGGTTAAAGAAGCACAACATGATGATGCATATACGTTTTATAAATGGAATAATTCTCTTAAAGATGAATATAAAACACGAATTTCAGAGACAGAATTTGCATGTAAAATTGTACATTTATCAAATGAACTAGATGCAGTAAATGACAGCGTCACAATTGACGATTCAATTAAATCTTTTATTGTTGTCATGGACGAACTCTGTTCTCCGTTATTTGAAAAAGAAGTTAAAACAATATTAATGATAATAGTAATTATAATAAGAGAGCAGATGAATCGTTAGAAAATGCTTGTGAAAGTAGTCGTAAAAAAATCTTTAAGTTACTTAACATATTTAGAAAGAATAAAAACGAAGTAAATCGTCAAAATATGATTCATGCAAGAACTGAATATAAAAATGTGGTAAGAAAATATCGCTTCGAACAAGATGTAACTAAAACTTCCGAACTTATGAATGCAAAGTTAAAGAACACGAAATTGTATTGGAAATTTTTAAAAGAGTCTTTCTCTCCCACGAAACCTGATAATATAACAGCAAATACGTTCGCAACCTACTTTAAAGCAATTAATAACCCAAATGACCTATTTTTTCAAGCTGATGATGATGTACTACATTTCAATGAGCGATTTTTAAATTCAGAATGCGATATCATGTTCGCTGAATTAAATGTCGCTATCGATACTGCTGAAATTAAAAAGACAGTCTCCCAACTAGGTCAAAGTAGGAGTGGAGGGCCAGACAGGCTAATAAATGAGTTTTACATACATGGTATAAAGGACCTTATGCCGTATTTAAACAAATTATTTAATACTATTCTCGATGTTGGATATTTCCCAGAAACCTGGAGCGAAGGTTACATTGTACCAATACACAAAAAGGGAAGCACTAACAATGTGAATAACTTTAGAGGTATTACATTACTGAGTACACTAGGAAAAGTGTTTACGCACATATTAAATAATAGACTTACGACGTGGGCCGAAAACTATAGCGTATATATCGAGGCACAGGCCGGTTTTAGAGGAGGCATGAGCACTGCTGATAACATATTTGCCCTGCACGGTATTATATCGCACCTATTAAACAAAGGTGAACAATTATTCTGCGCTTTTGTTGACTTTACAAAGGCCTTTGACTATATAGTACGTGACAATGTCTGGTATAAATTAATAAAACTTGGCATTAGAGAGTAAATGTTAAATGTCATCCGTTCAATGTACAACCATGTTAAATCAAAGGTTAAGGTTAATACAACACTAAGTAATGCATTTGAATGTCGCTTAGGAGTACGTCAATGTGAAAGCCTGTCTCCTTTTTTATTTTCCATGTAACTTAATGATCTGGAAGAGGAATTTTATCTTAAAGGATCTAATGGAATTGATATAGACACGCTCAAGATATTCATTTTATTATATGCAGATGACATAATTATATTTGGTAAAAATGCCGATGAACTTCAAACAAATCTTAATATATTACACGAATATTGTAACCGTTGGAAATTAACTGTTAACACTGAAAAAACAAAAGTAATAGTATTCAGAAAAGGTGGAACGCTAGCCCGAAACCTTACATTTAAATACGGGGACACTTCAATTAACATTGTCAACAAATTCTCTTATTTAAGGGTAGTATTTACATCCGGTGGTTCGTTTTCTGAATGTCAGGCAACGCTTTACGGTCAAGCACATAAGGCAATTTTCAAATTAAATAAATATCTATATAGGTTTGTTAACATATCCCCGAGACATACACTTGATTTATTTGATAAGCTGGTCACACCCATACTAAATTATGGTAGCGAAGTATGGGGTTTTTGTAAAGCAAATCAGATTGAACGGGTACATATGCAATTCTGTAAGTCTCTGCTTGGGGTCAAAACGTCTACTCAAAATGATTTTATTTACGGTGAACTAGGTAGAATTGACTATCACACAAGACGGTTGTATATTATTATCAGATACTGGTTAAAAGTTATAAATGCACGGGAGCATAAATATATAAGCAGTGTATATAACATGATGTTAAATGATCTAAATGATAGACCGAATAAAACGAACTGGGCCTCTTTGGTGCGATACACATTATCTTCAATCGGATTTTACGAAGTTTTGTTAGCACAAAGTGTAGGGAATATTAATGCCTTTCTATCTGTATTAAAACAGAGTCTCATTGACAACTTTATACAACACTGGAACGCAAGGATACAAGCGTCTACCCGAGCGTCATTTTACATACACTTTGCATCATTCAGTTTCCAGTCATATTTAGATACTGTTAATATTATAAAATTCCGCAAAGCTCTTACACAGTTAAGGGTATCATCCCACAGATTAGAAATTGAGGCTGGTGTTGGACTAAACCACGTATTACTCCTAGAGAAAGTAGGTTATGCAAGACATGCGCGGTATTAGAGGATGAGTTTCATTTTCTTCTCGAGTGTCCAATATATGATCATTTTAGAGCTGAATGCATAAAGCCATATTATACTAATAGGAAAAGTATGTTCAAACTAATTCAGTTATTACAATCAAATAACTAATGAAACATCCGCAATTTAGCCGCTTACACGTATAATAGTTTTAAAACTAGGAATGAATTACTATTTGCATCATAGTTTATAAACAGATTTAATGTTACACAGTTGTAACTTATAAACTAGTTATCGTTTTCGATAGTTATCGTTTTCGATTTTATTTCTTTTTTACCATTGACCACGAAAACCAGTGTAAACGATCCCTTGTTGTAAATATTAAAATATATGTCATACACGAAGAAATCCAGACAGGATTAAGTATTATTGTTAATGTTATCCGCTGACCGCGAGCACTCGCGTATTATGACATGGAATCTCCGTGCAGTAAATCCTTACCATGAGGTTGCGTGAACTCTTTTGAACTTTGAATAAGATGTAATACCTAACTATTTGCTTTACGTAAAATATTGTGCATTTGTTTAAATTTGATAGAGCTCTTTGGAAGTTTAAAAACACAAATAATTCACTATTTTGTTTCACATTGTCTGCTTAAACATGTTGATATATTTTTATATTGCTTCTTTGACATTATAGTAGTTCACCATAATTTTGAAATGCATGCAATTAGAATTGACATAATATAGACATATTATACACTGTTGTATTTTATATAAATTGTATGTTTTTGTAGCACTGTCCGCCAGAACGGAGTGTTTTAGTAAACGTTTGTTTGTCTTTGCACAAGGGTCATGTTTGACCTATTGCAATTGATTACATTGATGTACACATTGTAAGGTTCATGGAGAATGGCCTCGAACCTCCATGGACCTATAACGAGGCACAATAAAAGTTCTTCTATAACACAGTGATTGTAATACACGATTGTTAACATTCGTTAACAATGAGATGAGTGACTAGTATAAATGTTCGACGCGTATGCATAGCGTTGTATAATATGGTCATTAGTTGACATACATGTGTGCATGCATAACTCAGTGAGTGTAATATACGAGTGATTTGATAACGTTGTATATTACATGTATTAGGGGTATTGGTTAACAGCGATGTACATGGCGTATACATGGCATTGTAGAATATGTATACATTGCTACATATATTTATTAAATCATGATTTGTTTGGGTAATGATAATTGTGCAAGATTGTTATGTTATCAACCGACATCTAAAACGTATGTATAATTACAGCCTAAGCCATCCAGGATTGGATCTAAGCCATCCAGGGTTGGATATAAGCCATCCAGGTTTGGATATAAGCCTTCCGGATTGGAGCTAAGCTTCCACGTATAACGTTAAGAGCGGCGGAGACGGTCTCCGTACCTGCGCAACATGGCCAGGTTCTAGTACGACAGCCCCCGGGACACGAGGTGGGCCCGTTATCAGTCCTCACTGGAGGAACATCATCCACAACCTCAGTGGAGGTTAATCATCATACATATCGCGTCATCAACCCTTATAGAAGGCATTTGATGACAATCACTCATTGGATTCGCGCATCATCATCTTCATGAGCTCTCGCGCATCACAGTTATCGCGCTAGATCATAGATCAGCATTGTTATAACTTTAACAACACTTTAGTGTCGTATATAATCAGTCGACACATTCAGTATTTGTTACAATACTAAGAACGTCTTAAACGTTCATGAGAACTTTCTTTTCATATTTCATCTGTGTATTCGCTTGTGTTTTTTTAGATAATTGTATATATATTTATCATATTTTAAAATTTGCATTAAACTTATGTAAATGCATTCACTGACATTGATTCTTTCCTGAGTTAGCCCCAACCACTAGGGTCATCTTGCGACAGTATTCATACACTCATTTCCATATAAGCAGAATAAATTAAAAACTCACAATTTTATCGTGACAATGCTTGAAAAATGTAACAAATAGATCAACAATGTGATATAAACCAAAACTGGCACTTTAAATTAGTGAAAATGCCTTTTTTTACAAAAAGAAATGAGAATTATTTATTGACGCCATAATGCGATACCCCAGGCCGACACTTCCTGTGTTGCAATGGGTATGCTACACCTGAAAGACACTGTATAGCAAGTTTGAAGGAATTCAAATCTTGCTTAAGGGCAATGTCTTCAGGTAGCGCATTCCACTGAACTATAGAAATAGGAAAAAATGAATATTTGTAATAGTTTCTCCAGTATGTATTTGTTTAAATGTCATTGAGTGGCAATATCTAGAGATGCGGTTGTTTTTTTGTATATAGTCTGGCATCGGAACAGCACACACGTGTATCTGCCCTACGTTGTTCGAGCGACCGCCACCCCAAAGTGTTTAACATGGTTGTGACGCTCGAGTACCTGGAGTAATCATTTTGTGTCCAGCGTGCTGCTCGGTGTTGTACCATGTAAAGCTTGTCTATATTGGATTGGGTGTGGGAGTCCCAGATAGAATTGACATACTCAAGTTGTGCACGGACGAGGGCATTGTAAGAGTGCTCTTTTATCTTACTGTTATTAGTTTTTATATTTCTTTTTAAAAAGCCTGAAGTGCGAGTTGCATTTCCAGCTTTGCCATCCACATTCGTCTATATGTTTTCAGTAAAGTCATCCCAAAGTGTCTGAACAGACTTAACCTTGTAATAGAGGAGAAAGACATTTTTGAAAGCTTCCAGTTTACATTTTAGGAGATCCCAGTTTGCTTTTCTGTATATGTGTACTTTCCGTGGTTTTACTGTAAGCAGTCTCGGACGGTGGTTTGTTTCTACGCAGACAATCGAGTGGTCACTAACGCCAGGGAGAGTATAGACTTTATTTATAAGAGAGTCGTTATACTCGTAGTGGTTAGAAAAAGATCAAGCGTGTTTTGAAATCTGGTGGGATCTGTCACCATTGGAATAAGATTAAAATCATCTATTAATTCTATGAATGATTGATAGACACTACGGTATTGACAAGCTTGACTTCAATCTGCGTTCCGGCAATATAGTATTATTGCCAGAGAGAGAGAGAGAGAGAGAGAGAGAGAGAGAGAGAGAGAGAGAGAATGAGAGAGAGAGAGGATGCATGGGTGGATGGATGCCTGCTTTGCTAGTTTGCTTATTAATATGAAATAGGTTAAGCCTATAGGGCGAGCACAGCTCATGTTTGATTGTGCGGTATGTGCATAGACCTGTAAGTTTCTTATCAACCGTGACATACGTCCCCCACCCCACCTCCCCACCACCCCCTTCCCACCAAAAAAACAAAAAAAACAAAAATAACAGGAACAAAAAACATTTTCAGTTCGTCCACAGATAGATATATGAAATGGAACGAAACTCGGAGTGCTTCTGTATCTAGTCATGATCCAGTCCGGATCGACAATGGCTGGATCACCAACCGTCAAATGTGCAGCCGAACCGGGACTCAACCCCGGTACCCTTTCGTTCTTCCGACCTTCGGTATACCTTTCCGATACTCTAGCAACTGAGCTAATTCATGTAATTGGCCGGACATGTTCGGACTGTCTACTACATAAATACACAAGAAATTTCTTTTTCAAATGCAAGCACACTAATACACCATCTGTGCAGAAACGAATTTCCTATCCAATAATACATTTCTTCCTACGATTCCATGTAAATTCTCTGAAATACAGGCGTTCACGATTGAGCATGGAATTTCATTCATACTGACGCAATGTCATCGTGTGTCGTCGTGTGTTCAACTCCGCCCCATTTCTCGCTAAATGTAAACAAGAGTGTGACTATATAATGATGAGTAGTTATCACTCTCGTCACCGATTCGTCGACCCATTGTTGCCGCAGGAGCAAGCGATCTTTACACACAAATGTGTGTAGTCTACATCATTGTTTTTTAAATGTGTATGAAAGGTCTCACGCAGCCTTGCAATGAAAATAACGCAATATTTAGCGCAGTGAACGATGCTTGATGGTTCACGACAAATTAGCAAAATGATTTATATCCGATCATCATTTTCACATCGTCCGCACGGTTTTACACAACTCTGGTAAGCGAGAATGTCCGTTCGCAAGACAGCATATGGATATGCCCATTTTCATTTTTAGCTCTACTGGCCAAGGGCCAGCAGAGCTTATGGGATGGTGTGGTGTCCGTCGTCCGTCGTCTGTCCGTTCGTCCGTCTGTTAACTTTTACCTCGTCAAGACGATAGGGCCTTCATTTTTCATCCGATCTTTACCAAACTGTTATAGGTTGTTAATATCAATGAAAGCTCGGACAAATTCGAAAACCGGCCAGATCGGACCAGTAACAGCGGAGTTATGGCCCTTGATTTAGTTAAAAATGCTATATTTTATGTTTTGCTTCGTTAAGACGATAGGGCCTTCATTTTCCATCCAATCTTTACCAAACTTTACCAGATTGTTAATATCAATGAAAGCTCGGACAAATTCGAAAACCGGCCAGATCGGACCAGTAACAACGGAGTTATGGCCCTTGATTTCGTAAAAAAATGTATATTTTGCCTCGTTAATATGGTAGGGCCTTCATTTTTCATCTGATCTTTACCAGACTATACCAGATTTTTTTACTTATTTTTTTATTACTATTATATTTATTCATTGATTTATTATTATTTTTTTTTTTAAATTCTTTTTTAAATTCTTTTTATTTTTTTGTTCATGTTTTCTTTTAACCAGCCAGATCGGACCAGTAACAGCGGAGTTGTGGCCCTTGATTTATATAAAGTGCTATATTTTGCCTTGTTAAAATGATAGGGCCTTCATTTTTCATCCGATCTTTACCACACTTTACCAGATTGTTAATATGAAGCTCCGAAAGATTTGAAAAAAACAGCCATATTGAACCATTTAAACAGGAGTTATGGCCTTCATTTGGTCGAAGAGGGCTGGCGTGGCGCAGTCGGTAGCGCGGCGGATTTTAACCGGAGGCCCCGGGTTCAATCCTCCGTGGTGCCACTGAGTTCCGTCGGTGTGTTCTTGGGCAAGACGCTTTCTCTTAGCCTCGTCCGTCGGATGGGGACGTATACCGGGCGGTCCCGTGTATCAGTCTATCCCACGAGCACGTTAAAGAACCATAGGAATCTATTCGATAATAAGAGTAGGGCAGGTTCCCGGATTCCTATGTATCCTTCCCCTCTCTCTGGGGCGGCTCTAAAAAACCTATACTGTGTTGATGAGCCGTTAAACAACATTCTATTCATTTGGACGGATTTCAGTGAAACATTTCAGGGATGATCAGTACCAAGCCTAGTTGTACATATCGTCACCGTGTTCCGGTTGATTGATTTTGGCGGAGTTATGTCCCTTTAAAGGTTTTAATACAAAAACTTTGTCCTGACTAGTTCTCCTGAACCCAAACTAAACTTTTTAAGGATGATCAGTTCCAGGTATAATTGTGCAAACCATCGCCGTGTTCCGGTTGAATGATTTTTGGCATAGTTATGGCCCTTTAAAGGTTTTAATACACAAACTTTGTCTAGATCAGTTCTCCTGAACCCATCGCCAGATTTCAACGAATCTTTACAGGGATGATCAGAGTGAGCACTAAGCCTAGTTGTGCATATCATCGTCGCGTTCCGGTTTACAGATGTTTGGTTCTTCAAAGGTTTTTGATACTCAAACAATTTCCTGAACCCCCTGGCTGGATTTCAACGGAACTTGACAAGGATGATCAGTATTAAGCCTAGTTGTGCATATCATCGCCATATTCCGGTTGAATGATTTTTAGCAGAGTTATGGCCCTTTAAAAGTTATAATAGACAAACTTTGTCCAGATTAGTCTCTTCTGAACTCCTTGTCGGATTTCAATGAATCTTGGTGGAGATGATCAGTACCAAGCCTAGTTGCACCTATCATTGCCGTGTTCTAGTTGGATGAATTTTGGCAGAGTTATGACTCCTTAAAGGTTTTAATACACTAACTTTGTACAGACTAGTTCTCCTGAACCTCTTGCTGGATTTCAACAGAACTTGGCAGGGATGATCAGTACCAAGCCTAGCTGTGTATGTCATCGCCATGTTCCGGTTGAATGCTATTATACATAAACTTCATGTTTAGCAAGTAGAGCGTCCACAGGCCCTCTTGGGCGTCTTGTTAGATAGAGTTCGAAATTGTCCAGTGGGTCTATAACAAACCCTTTGATGTTGGCGGCATTTTTTCCAAGTTGACTCGGATCACCGTATGACGTAAAGGCCTACGTGACAAGTAGCAGGTGTTGAATTTTCCCCATTTAGGAGAGTACTCAATTGAATGCTTTTAAAAATTAGATGTTTTGATTAAGTTTACCATCTTTGTGTTTTGTGTCCCTTTAATTCAGCTTCTGACTGTGTACTCACTATTCAATACACAGTACACGCGCGGATAGCAACGCACCTACCAACACAGTGGAAATTTACTTCGCTTGATTGCGTGTGTTTGTATTATTTTATTTGGATTATTAAATGGTTTTAACAGGTGCATGTACACACTGAACATGTTGTTGTTGTTCATTACATGAACTAAATTTATGTGTGGGCACACATGAAGATAAAACTGCAAATTGTCGATCTGCCGAGTTTTCAGTCATTTAGAAAATCATCGAGATCCCGCGATGGATTAGCCTTGGGTCATAATTACCGCGAAGGCAACTTTTCGTCAGCTTTCTCGGACATTTGTGATTGCCGCGGATCGCGAAGGACCGCGGTGGAACTCAGGTAATTCTGGGGGGAAATCCGCGATGATCAAATATTTACGTCCGCGCAGTTCCGCGTTAGACCATCTGTACATGTACTCAGTGTTTTGTTATGATATTGATTTTGGTCACGTGAGATTTGTAAGCGGGACGAGTGGGAGGTGTCAGCTAGTTTCAATTCGCTGAGTGCTTTCATTTTATTGGACGGCGTCATCGGTTGTTACATGTCTGATGTGTCCATTGACACAAGCCATGTATTTCCATGCTCAATCGGGTACGACAATCGGAACTCTTCGCCAATTTCCGTACTCGGTAATAGTGGCTCGGAGAGAACTGGGTGCCGCTCAATGGTTTTTGGAAGCAAAAGGATGAATTTGGTTTGGTTTAAATAGTGCTCTTCTATATAATGTTGTATTGAAGACAATATTGCAGATTTGTGAGTGATTTTGATCAATTTCTTAATATTTTATCACCATGACCGATAAATTATACTTTTTAACAAAATAAATCCCAAAATGTGTGTAGTTGAAATCAAGAATTTTCGGTCCCAAACAGTTCGTTCGGTCCCAAATAGTTCGTTCCATATAATGACTGATAGTTTGGAAACATTTGTTGAGTTTTCCAAATATATACTTTAATATTACGGAGAGGAGGAAGAGACATGGGAATTATGATTATATCATATTCTGGGAGTGATTGTTTACTGTTTTGTCAGTCGAGAGTGATATGTCAGCTGCATGCATATAGGAACTTGATATTGTATAAGCAGGGAGTCAGAATGTATTCTATTCTTACTCCCTGGTATAGGTAAATCAATTAATAAAACACTAAACAAAGAAAGATATGACTCATGAAGTCCATACTGACGTCCATGGTACTTGATATATTGTTAAATTGCGCTTAATATATATGGTCTGCAAGTATATATTTTTTCTCCAATCAACAGACATTAGGGTACACCTTTGACATGAGGGTTAGTTTATTGCAAGATATAGATCTTATACATATATCATCTAGTGAAAACATTCCAGATATCATATATTTAATATAAACAATATGAAAAGAGTTTATTTAACACCATAACTATGTGATGAATGATTACATCAAATGTATTTATTTTATAAGGGCCATATCAGGCTTTTCTAGAAGAATCACACATTTTTAAAATGTTTCAATTTCAATCGGAGGCTCTAGTGTGTTTTACAAAATATGGTTTACAGGAGGAATAACTTTTATCAATGACATTTTAAACAAAAATGGAAATCTTTATTCATACATAGAATTTAATGAACACTATAATATACAGTCCAATTTTCTTGAATATGAAGGTATTATAACTGCTGTCAGGAAATCATTTGGCAAAACTGAATATTGTGCATCTAGCCTGTAACAGCCAAAACCTATAGGCCTACGTCCACTAATCCTATCCTTAATTCTACAAAATGAGAAAGGCTGTCGAAATATATATGACATCATGATTAGAAATAATGTATATCCCAAAGCATTAAGTAAAATGGATAAATGAAGTAGTTAGTGTTCCAAACTTTGAATTTGAAAGATATATGCCTTACCTTATAAAATAACAAAAGATCCTAAGTTACTTTGGTTCTATTTAGAATCAACCATAGGATACTTGGAACAAATTACCTTTTATTTAAAAATGAATATTATTAATAACGATATGTGCAGCTTTTGCAGTAATACACCTGAAACTATCCAACATCTGTTTTGAAACTGTTGAACAGTTAAAGAATTCTGGTCAAAACTTCAAACTTATATTACAGAAAAATGCAATACAGCATTCGTAACTTTAACAGAAACAGATATCTTATTTGGAAATAGTAAATTTGATACAGTTTTGAGCAAAATCATCATGCAAGCAAAACTTTACATTTATCGAAACAAGATGCAACCTCAAATTCCACAGCTTAACCTTTTTAAAACGTATATAATATCTTTGTACAAAGTTGAGAAACTAATCGCATATAAAAACTTAAAAATGAATAAGTTTGAAACCATGTGGAGTCAATACCTTGCTTTCTGTGGAACTGGAGTACAGAGATAATTTTCTTAGTTGATTTTTCCAGTATCAAACTGCAGCAAATAAACTTAATGTTTTCATTCTGGGACATGAAAGCTTAGCTTACTAATCAGAAACAGCATACCTTTGCTTATATCTTGATCTTTCTTAATCAACCTTCTTGTGTTTTTTTTAGAAAATATAATAATTTTGGAAGTGTATATTTAAGAAATAGAACATCATTTACGGTGAATTATCGTTTAATATATCACGGTTTGGAGTCCAATTGTAAACAATAATTTCACGAGCCCAAAAAGCGAGTGAAATTATTGTTTAAAATTGAACGACAAACCGTGATATATTACAAGACAATTCACCGTAAACGATGTTCTATTTCTATTCTAATACCCCTAAAATGTAAAAATAACGCACACATCTGAAATATTTCGCATTGCTTTGCTCACTCTCCTAACGTTGCAAACGTTACAGTGCTATCCTTCGCATTGACTTGCTTATTCTTCTAACGTTGCAAACGTTACAGTGATATATCGTTATATAACGAGATATTTTAAATTAGGCTATATAGTGCGGGTGTATTAGAATAATCCTTCAAAACTATCCTAAAACATTGTCCTTTGATAATGGATTTATATACAGATTTATTACACAGGATGGGTTATTGTTTTTTTCCCTTTCCAAAAACCAAATATGAGAAAAAAATCAGTGTAACATGAAACAATGTTTATTTTTGATACTATAACATTGATCGATGGCGTCTCCTTCCACATGGGTTATATATAATTTATCTTCTTCAGGGATGCATGTTAACGGTAAAACTATATTTCAGTCATTCAGTCTTTTTCGTTCTTTCTTCGTCACAATGAACATGTTTAATAATATGAAATGAGTCTATTGTATGTACAGCTATTAACATAAATGTGCCAGGTTCCCAACCAGGAAGCTGGATCTCTTTTCTCCAAAGAAAAGCTTGCTTCCTTACACTACAGAGATGTGTCCCAACAGCGCAAACTAATGTACAACAACTTATCAAAATTAATTTTAATTTAGATTACAGGTAAAAATATTTTATTTCAAATATTTACATAATTATAATAAACTTCCATTCTTGGCGTGGATCTCAGTTCTAAATGCATGAACTCAAAGCGCCCAACAAAACCTGTAGGTAATTCTTATAATTCCAACATTTCAGTTAAAAACTTAACTTCACTTAAGATAATAAACATTAAATAGTATAAATGTCGTGAAAGAAATCATGGAAAATGTAGTTGGAAGAGTTTATGGATGTGTAAACTTCTTGAAAATCATGTCATATATAGTGACTGATGCATGTCGACCGATCCTTGGCATCTCCTTCCACCAGGGTTTTGATTCTCCTGCTTCATCACAATTATGTAACATGTTTAATAAAACAAATATTTTTATCTCATTTCCTCTGAGTTTGCTGTCCAAATATAACCTAATATGATGTCTCAACGGGACGTAAAACCTCATTTCATGTATTCGTCATTGCAATGAACACATGAAATGAGTAACTCTGTGAAATAAGAGACTGTAACTATGTGAATGATTTTAGCATATGTTTGTATGTACAGTTTTGTATGTACAGCTCAGTAAATGTGCCAGGCCTCTGCCAGGACTCGAACCTGGATCTCTTTTCTTAAAAGAAAAGCATGCTTCCTTACACTACAGAGATGCATCCCAACAACACAAACTGAGTGTACAAAAACTAGCCAAAATTACAAGTAACTTAAAGAAACTAATATAACCCGCCAAATAACATCAAAATTACACTACAAACCCGTTTATTAAAATTCTATCCAGGTGTTCAGGGCATATAATAATGAATATATGCCGATTAAAATTATAGCTTTATTCACAGGTTCTTAAAATACCCATGATTGAATATGCGTAAAATGTATTATGAGTTGGTCAACAACTCGAACGATTGGCTTGTCTCCAGCTCCACCGTTTTCCTCCAGCAGGACTGTGTGGTCAGCCTATGTGGTCCGTTAAAAGCTCACATGAGTTTATGTAAATTGTTATTATGTATCTTGCCGTCCGTAGATTATTGTCTCCTCCGAGTATCTTTCCTCTGAGCAGCTGCACGTTTAACAAACACTGACATCTAATCATTAGTAAGAGTAGGGCAGGTTCCTATGTATCATTATTATATTTAATTTTTAAGAAGTGCGGACGACAAACTTGGGGATGGACCATTGAAAATAAGTTCAAAAGATCTGGAATATATCTAGTATCATAAGAAATTAAGTAAAAAGGTACTTAAAACAATAATTTTACTGTACATTTATTATTTTATTTCATCTATTAATTTAGAAAATAAATAAATATATCTTTAACATCATCGATAAACCAATTTAACTGACATACATGCTGGTAAAGCCACAATCTTTTAATTTTCAAATGACAATTAACTAATTATCAAACAATAATTAATTGATCCTATTACAATAGTATAAAATGATAGAGAGAACAAAATCACCTGCCCAATCTTACCCAAGAGGGTGTGCAGCAGTATAGAGACAGAGATAGATAGTTAGTTGTAGTATAACTATTAAAAGTATGTAATATACTTACACTAAGAGAATTATATTCTTTCTTACGTCACTGATATACTATAACACTATATTTTTTCTTCTCTTTATCCTTCTATACTCCTACGGATTTGTGTACCCATTCAAATTACCTGCAATTATTTAACATCCAATATACTGTGATGGCGAACAAATTTAACTTCTCATAAGCCGCGATCCTTTAAATTTCCAATGACTAGAGCCCTATTATGTAATTAAATGTGTGTATAGTTCTAAGGATTATAGTCCCTCCACCTTTTAACCATTTAATAGGACGTCCTTAAGGTATAGGTAAAATCACGTCTGGACTGATTTAATGAATTAACCAATATTAATCTAATAATATAGCAGTATGGATGGGGGCTAATAAATCAGTATGTAAACACGCGCCATTTTTGTATTTCACTGACAAACAAGTCTGTACTGTAGCATGTTCACAGTGTGTAGTCCAGTTTGGCAGCTGCAGACCTAGTTATCGATCGATATTACCTGAGGCACAGTAAATTTCCACGATTGCATAAACACTAATAATAAAATATATAGATGTCAAAACTTTATTGTATACAACAGAAATATCTATGATATTTAATTAAGGTGTCAAGCTATTGGATTTTACGATCTTGGCCTAACAACAAATCACGGCATGTCTGTAAAATAGTGACGGTGACCCGTCACGCCACAGGAATGTCCTTAACTTTTCAATTTAAAGCCCATATTTTGATCCATATTTGTATAAAATACGATTAAAAGTAATCATTGTTAACTGGGCAGACTAATCGAAGTAGCAGGGGGAAATCCCCGCCTACCGCCTCTTAATGACACCCCTTCTGTTGCAGGTATAGGTCTCACTATGCTCACTTAGCTCCCTTGCATGTGACTGTAGGATGATTCTTACACCATAAAAAGAAGGGGTGTGTTCTTCGGTTTGAGATATTTTAATAATTGCCCATGGATATTTTCTTTTCTTGTTGCAGGTGAGAAAACAATAGTGTGAGATTGGATGAACAGCGATTAGACGACACTGACAGCAAAATGTGACAAATTTGTGGGTGCTTAAAATGCGTATGAATTTAGGTGCAAACTGTTTAGTGAAAGACGAAAAGAGTACCGTGCCTGACACCACTCGCAATAAAAAACAAACAAAGTGGGCTATGTACCAGATTTTGTGGATTTTTATGAGCAGCAGTAACTGTATTTGCCCCAAAAAATACTTTTAGACTGTAAATGCTTGATTCAGAATGGAAAATTGGACTTTACTGCCTATGGCCAACACAGTAAAATCGAAGTGTGTAGTGAGTCCTATAGCAGCGCCAATAAGCAATAAATGGTTGGGAAGGCTCTGTATATATTGGTGGGGTGTATGATCAAATCATTGACCGAAGCATTGTGGTTATAGCGTCTGTATTGCATTCGGGAGGTCGTGGGTTCGAGTCCCCTGACCGCGTCATACCAAAGACTTTAAAAATGGAGTAGTCACTTGTAACCCTTGCCTGACGAGCAAATAATGGGTAGTGCTACGACTGATTGACCAGTGTCAGAATAATGTGACCGTGGGTATCATTTCTACTACGGCGTGGTATTCCAGTGTGGCAGCACTATAAAGAAACCATTGAGTTCACTGCTTCAAGTAGACATATCATCACATCACAACAACACACAGATAAAAGTTCAAACATTGTGCCTATAATCGTCGGGTAGGACGCCTGTCGTAGGTGGAGGGACTATAATTACACGCACACATCAGATCATTGACAGATGATTATCAAACCATGATGCCCATGTGCTCGCACTTTATATAGTTTTAGATGAAAAAGAGATGAAGCTCTTATAAATTAAGGAGCGTCCACGTTTGACGGGAATCACCATATTGTTTACCTCAGTATGAATACATTATTATATCAGGAAACTCTATGAATACACCCTGATAAAACAAATAAATATGTACCGCATGTTTGGAACTTGCCAGCAGTCGCCATATTGTTTATCTTATAATTGAAGAGGTCGCTACTGCAGAGTTGTCGTTTCTTGAAAATAGTTCAATATGACGTCGAGTACTCTCCGAGTCGGAATCCCGAGTGACGGAATCCGACGAGGCAGTTCCGATTGTCGGGAACGGCTGTATCCGAATTAAAAGTCTTCAAAGTGCAATTTCAATATGCTCGTCGTTTGTCTTGGTGCCCGTGGTAAACAAATGAATCTTTACCGAAATCAGGTTTCTGTTAATTTCGGCGCAGTATTCCAGCTTCAAATGGCAATCAGTTCACTAACGTAAAGCACCGATCCGTAAATAAATCTATATTTTATCAGTGTGCATAGCCCGTATCACAAGAAAGTCATATGCCAACGAATATTTCGCCACTTGTTATCGGCACTAGCAGACTTCATAAATTGAACTGGGCCAAATTACGTCATAATGCAAATCCCGCAGCTATATCACTCACTTTCTACACTTGTTCAAAAGTAATATTTTATGCCCCCAAAAACTATTTTCTTTTTTTTATTATTAATAATTAAATTATAGTGTTATGGATAAGCACAAACATATTTTCTAATATATTCAAGAATAAGTTTAAAAAGTAAAAATACTTACCATAACTACGGGATTCGCATTATGACGTAATGACTTGTAAGATTCCCTAATTAGAGCTCTAGTGATGTTGTTGTTCCGAGAACTGCTCGTCTGGCTTTTAATATTGAAATAAATAGTACAAATGCTAATGTCACTACAGTTCAGCATTTCGGCAGAGCCAGCGTGAAGAAAACAGTGGCAATGAGGTTATGAGTATAGAAGAAAGCGATACATGTTATTGTTATATTGGTTTATGGAAAACTGAAACAGAAAGAAAAAAATGTCTTATCAAGGCGTTGGTGAACCTAATATGTTGAAGCATAGAGTAGGTGTGGGAGATGCTGGTGTCAATGCGGAAGACCAAGCCATTGCATCTGCGTCTAGTTACAGATTCTGTATACCACTGAACATTGAACTTCTTGAAAGTCATACGCCATTTTATCAAAGCGGATTAGGCGATAGGTTTGAATGTGAACTCACCTTCATCAAATATTCAGAAGTCATTCGATCAACTGATGACAATTCCAAGTACATATAAATAAAGAAATTTTGTCTCGAATTTGAGATGGTCAGCGAACCTGAACTGGCAAGAATGATAAGTCATCACTATCGAGGAAAGATGGCATTATTGTATGACGCTGTCGAACGATTGTGAACAAGTCTGACGCTCTTTCGAATAGAATCTAAATGTCCCCGCACGAAGTATGAAAGGTATTTTGATGTTGTTTGAAGACCCTGAACGTGACAGCTCTGAGAAGTTTTATAATCCAAAAATAGAGAAAATAGAAATAACAATTGAAGGTCTTCCTAACCAACTGTACAGTCAAGGCTTGCGAGCGTATCCACAGTGGGATAAAATAAATAAGTATTTCGCCTCAGGCCCAAAGAGAGACGTCGTTGTGGGACAGGTGGTAAATGCATTATCTCTAACCAGTATGACTATTGGAAAGTATCTATCAGACAAGTATGTTTATGGCTTGATCTTAGAAGCACAGATGATAATTCCTTACACAGAAGGGTAGGAGAATCATGAATGTCTCAGCGGGAATCACTATACAAATTACTAAGAAACAAGAAGAAAATGCAGTTATAAACTTATACCTATATATTCTAGCGAAGAAATTAACAAACTTTATTGTAGATATGAAGCAAGATTAGGTGCTTCTATGACCAAAACATAAGGCATATGCTATGACTCTATTAAGATTATTTTTCCCAATAGCAGATACACCAAAGCTAATAGAAGAGCTGGAAGAAGACCCATTTATTAATAACGCTTTAACTTCTGCTTGTTGTGAGTTATACTATAAATATGGTATGAATTTAGCTCCGCTTACAGCAATACTTACCACTGTTAAACATATAGATTTTAGAAATAAAAATATAGATAATACGAATAGAGGAAACAGAGAATCATCAGAAAGTGGAGGAGGATACATCAGTTAGAATAACCAAGAATCCCAAAGAGTAGAAGCAAGAAAAAAGGAGCATTATCGAGGAAAGCGAAAAAGCAATCTGAAGAACCAGTTAGGATAACTAAAACACAAGAAGTACCACAGCCTAAAGATGGGAAATATTACACGAAATTACTGGTTTATTGCTTGGAATTGTTGTTTTGGGAATATATATGAAGGGTCAGAGTGTTATTCAGCGGCCACAACCAAAAGTTGTATATTATACTCCTGAACAAGACCCATTTCTGATGAGATAATTGAATAATTAAAAGTATAATATTCTAATAGAAATAAATGGCTACTCCAATCGATTGAAAACATATTGTGAATATGATTTATCATGCAGAGGTTGAGAGTTTGCTTACTATTTTCTATTCCCAACTCACAAAACAACTGCTCAAATCCCAAACAATAAAGGTAGCTTTTGCAATAGAAGATGTGGGAATGCTTACTTAAAATATTATGATGGCGATGGCTACTGGAGATATGCTTAAAAAACAATATTATATCAGCAGATATTATGAAATAAAATAATTTGAAACATATATTCGTACATATAAAATGACGTCAATAGCAATGTTAGTTGGTGGGGCTTTAGGAAATGCTTTGGCATTTAGTGGTTTAAATTATTTGTTTTCACAACTCGGTAAAAATATTGATGCAGAAGCTGAGAGAGAAAGACACGATTAAGCTGTAGAACAATTAGATGAGGCACAAGCAAACTGGTCGAAACAAAGAACAGGGAGATTAGATTTCATAAATCGAGAATTACAAAAAGAGCATCATACGGAACAAACGTTCGACAGTGTTGACCAAGCTATGAAGCTAGTTACATTTGTTATCATTATACGTAAAAAGCCGAGTGAAAACCGACAACTGTAAACCGAAAGTTTCTAAGTGATGATTTCCGAGCTATTTATAATAATAGTTGTTGTTCAACAGCCTAAACAAATTGTACAGCAGCCTAAAAAACCTTGAACAAACAATGATGTTCAGCTTTGTGTTTCATTTGATCCGTTTGATCCGACAACAGTTAATCGAAAGGTTGCTAATCCATCACAGTAAACCGAAAGGTTGTAAATAGTCAATTCCTAACCCATTGCACATTCTTAAGCCACCAAAAGAGGCACGGCGTATCAACGCCGTGCAATAAACCACTGGGAGCACAAAAATACAATGACAATGTGATTAACACACTAAAGTCGCGCACGCACGCACACGCGCAATGCAAGCACGCACGCACCACACACTACTGTTTTTCTACCACTGTGATGACTTGGTGGTTAAGCACCGCCTCGCACGGGGATGTCGAGTGTTCAATAGCCAGCCAGGTCATACCGAAGACTTCATACAAATCGCACTAGTAGCTCTCTTGCCTGACGTTCAGCATATAGAGAGTAGTTCTAGCACTGCTAGGCAGGTGACATTTCAGTGAGTAATTACTATAAAGCTGAGCGTTGAACTTGCTTGTACAAGCAGAAACCGCTGTGAAATAATGACTTAAATATTTTTAAAAGTGACGTTAAAACATACAGTCTACTGTATTTCTGCAGTAACAGAAGCGTTACATATATCTACTATTTAACAAAAATGGTATTATACTTGTGAATAAATAATAAAATAGTTTTAGTGTTTATCTTACGGTACAAACTAATCAATCTTTCAAACGAAGATAATAATGTTTCAAGTAGCTTAAAGTTGTTATCAATTGTGCAAAACAACATATCAACTGTTATCTTTTCATGTGTTTATTGACAAAGGTAAGACTTAAAATCTTTTATCCTGTAAAAGTTTTCCTCATCCAGCGAAATAATAAATTATACACAGGTCGATCAGACATTTGATTTAACCTGTCTGTTTCAAGAAAAAAAGATATTTAAGTGTTTGCGATCGTTTTGGTTTTATACCGTTGTTAAGCAGCAGCAAGGTGAAATGGTATGAGGTATTTTATCGGCTATTAACAATAAATAACACAACACAAATTATCCTTGAGATCAAACCTGCTCAACGGACCATTGCTATTAAGAGACAATTTGATTTAAATGACCATTGTTTCAGTTCCCAATATTAAATTTAAATTAAAATGCATCTGAAGTAAAATACCACCTGTGTAATCTTCCCTGCTCTAGCTGTCTCTTAATGCAGCTGTTACTGTATATTACCATCGCCCATAATTCCACCAGTACGGTATGATTAACACTCTAACGCATGCGCGATGTTTTGTCATTTCTGAACTCGTCCGAGATCTTATTGAAGAAGTATTAAATCAAATACGTCGAACATCCGAGAACATCGACAAAAGTAACTGTGTTCTTAAGAATAAGATAGCGGACGACAATGTTCAAGGACAGTCGGGCAACGACTGACAACGACTGACAACGCGTCATTTCATGACCTCGACTGGCTTTTCGACCAATAGAGCTTAGAATCAATTAAAATGAACGTTTTGGATATGGAATTGTAATGTATAAAGATACTACATGATCATATCACCAGTCGATGTAATGGCAATATATAGAATGACTAACCTACCAGTCAGTGACACTACGATATGTGGAGAGACTAGTCTGACCTTATTACCAGACAATGACATTGCCATTTACAGGAAGACTAACCTGATACTATTACCAGACAATGTCATTGCCATTTACATGGAGACTAACCTGATCCTATTACCAGACAATGTCATTGTCATTTACAGGGAGACTGATCTGATCATATTACCAGACAATGTCATTGCCATTTCCTGGGAGACTGATCTGATCATATTAACAGACAATGTCATTGCCATTTACAGAAAGACTAACTTGATAATATAACCAGACAATACCATTGCCATTTACAGAGAGACTAACTTGATCATATTACCAGACAATGGCATTCCCATTTATAGAGAGACAAACCTGATCATATAACCAGACAATGCCATTACAATTTAAAGAGAGACTAACCAGATCATATAACCAGACAATGTCATTGCAATTTACATATAGACTAAACTGATCATATAACCAGACAATTTCATTGCAATTTACAGAGAGACAAACCTGATCATATTCCCAGACAATGTCATTGCCATTTCCAGAGAGACTAACTTGATCATATTACCAGACAATACCATTGTCATTTACAGAGAGACTAACTTGATCATATTACCAGACAATGAAATTCCCATTTACAGAGAGACAAATCTGATCATATAACCAGACAATGTCATTGCAATTTAAAGAGAGACTAACCTTATCATATAACCAGACAATTTCATTGCAATTTACATAGAGACAAACTTGATCATATAACCAGACATTTTCATTGCAATTTACAGAGAGACAAACCTGATCATATACCCAGACAATGTCATTGCAATTTAAAGTGTCATTGCAATTTAAAGAGAGACTAACCTGATCATATAACCAGACAATGTCATTGCAATTTACAGAGAGACTAACGTGATCATATAACCAGACAATGTCATTGCAATTAAAGAGAGACTATCCATGATCATATAACCAGACAATGTCATTGCAATTGAAAGAGAGATTAACCTGATCATATAACCAGACAATGTCATTGCAAATGAAAGAGAGACTAACCTCATCATATTACCAGACAATGTCATTGCAATTTAAAGAGAGACTAACTTGATCATATTGCCAGACAATGACACTGCCATTTACAGAGAGACTAACTGATCATATTACCAGACAATATCATTGCCATTTACAGAGAGACTAACCTGATCATTCTACCAGACAATGACATTGCAATTGAACGAGAAACTAACTTGATCAAATTACCAGACAATGCCATTACCATTTACAGAGAGAAAAACTTGATCATATTACCAGACAATATCATTGCCATTTACAGAGAGACTAAGTCGACCATATCACAAGCCACTGTTTTTGCAGAGAAATTTACCTGATCATATTACCAGCTCATCAGTAGTCAGGTCATTTCAAGCTTCCCCATAGAAAGTAAAAAAAGACATGACAATCTGGGAACTGTTCCCTACTCTCCGGCTCATCAGCAGTTAGGTCATTTCAAGCTGCCCCATAGAAAGCGGAAGAACACATGGCAATCCGGGAACTGTTCCCTACTCTTAGTAACGAATATATGTTTATAGTATTTTAACGTGGTCAGAGGAGATATGCATACCATCTTCGGATTGGCTCAAATGTTCGTACTTTTTTTAAATTTTATTTCAAATTTTAAATACTGTTATCTGCTCAACACGGGTCTAGAGGGCAACGGTAGCAAGCATTTTTTTTCACTACCGTTCATGAAAAATCAAACTGAGTCCGGTTTACGTTCCTATCCGACGGACGAGGCTAAGGGAAGAGGAAGATACCACTCTCTGGGGCAGCTTGAAATTACCCATAATGTGTTGATGAGCCGTTAAAGACTAATTCAAAATATAATCAAGATAGTCGCAGGCAACTGTTACCAATTTGCATTGGTTTTGCTTTCTCGACAGGACCATCAAACAACTATAATCCACTATAACAAATCATCCCAAAATTAAGTACATTTAGAAATATAATCTTCTTAAAAGCTACACAAGTCTTGAACTAGTGCAATACAAACAGTATTAAGAACATGGGAAATAAAAAATTGCCTTGAAATCTGTATGATAGGAACTGGACACACCATTTACTCTTGATAACGATTTCGGAACGATTCTGTTGAACCTTTTAGAGTTAAATTAAAAACAAATCAGTCATGATGTTTAAAACATTTAATGATCAAGCTCCTGCTTATCTAAAAGACACATTTACTCTAAATTCAAATGTACATATTGGAAACTATATTCCCCAAGACCGAATAGTGAGTTGTTCAGTAAATAGTTTGTCTGTTCAGACTCTAAAGCGTGGAACTTACATCAATACCATATACAAACGTTATTCATTTCAAAACATTGTATTTACAGTTGATTAACCAACCCACATATTCAGGTTAGTAAGTCTTATTTGAAAAGATTACTATTACTGAACAGTGAATGTACTAATCAAAGAATGCAAGGTTTGATAGGAAAGACTATGAATAATTCACGATTGCTGGACATTTAAAATTTCCATAAATTTGACATGGTTTAAGCCTTTAACTTGGTGATCTTGGGCGACCTACAAACATCTTAGAGGGTCGATCAATTCCAAATATATTGTGATCAGTTGTCATTAAACTGTTTCAAATCTAGACTAGAATATTATTTTATTAAATTGCTGATGGATAGACAGATTTGTGTTTTATGGCCTAACTGTCACTCAAGATGACCTCCATGTCTAAAATTATGTCATTTACAGAGTGGCGTGTATTAAGTAGTCTTCCGGGAACAAGATGCACAAGAGGGCCTGTATCACTCTATTGGCTTGAATAGTCTAAGGCCTACTGAAAAACATTTTTTTTAAACATCAAGGGCTATAACTCTGATGTGTCTAGTCTGATGCAACTGGTTTTGAATTTGTCCAAGCTTTTATTAATATACATATATTGACTAAATTTAAAGATCGAATGAAAAATATGTTCACGAGGCAAATATAGGACATTGTCATTAAATCAAGGGCATTAACTATCGTGTTTATTAAACGATATATGTAGTTTTGTAGTTTTCAGTATGGTAGACGTTTTCGTTAATATAAAGACTGTGACCAAGTTTGGTAAAGACCGGATGCACAATGAGGGGGCTATATTAAGAGTTCACAGGGCAAAATATAGGATTTTCCATTAAATCAAGGGCAATATTTTTTGGGTTTATTATCCGATATGGGTGGTTTTCGAACGTGTTCAAGCTTCCATTAATATAAAGATTCTGACCAAGTTTGGTAAACATCGGATGCAAAATGAAGGGACTACTAGTGTTCAGAAAGTAAAATATAGGATTTTCCATTAAATCAAGGACAATAACTCTGGCGTTTATTATCCAGTATGGATAGTTTTAAAACTTGTCTGACCGTTCATTAATATAAAGACTCTGAGCAAATTTGGTAAATATCGGATGCACAATGAAGGTGCTAGTGTGTTCACAAGGCAAACTGTTGGAATTTTTATTAAATCAAGGGAAATAACTGGTGCATCGAACTTGTCAGAGCTCTCATGGATATGAAGACACTGACCAAGTTTGGTAAAGAGCCGATATATAATGAAGGTGCTAGAGTGTTAACAACAAAATGTCAAAGGCCAAATGACGGACAATCTGTTACAACGGCTTTAAATATGTTAAAATGGTAGGAAGTCACAAGTGTTATGGGACCTACTATGCATATTAAATTAGAAGCCAGTTACTTGTGGGCAAGTTTTCTATCCAGAATATTGCCATGAACCTGAGCAAACACGGGATTTCCAAATTGGATGACGTCAGCGATGTGGCCATTTTGGATGACTGATTGATTTCATAGTAAACAACTTAACACATGCGATCAGTGGAAAAAAAGTTGTTAATAAAATTGTGACGTCATTGATGTCAAGACGTCATGACGTAGCGACACGTGTTAACATTCTTGCACAACTAGACCCTGAAATCTACAATCTTTGAAAGTTTTGATCAAATCCGATCTTAAATTCAGAAGATATAACGATAACAAGATTTCTATATATACTATATTCCAACAGAATAACGATCCAGTGGTGTCTAAATATGCTTCTTTATTTCATCTTATCATTAATAATAATTCACTGACATCGTGAATCACTAAAACCCTTTAGAAATAGTTGTTGCTATACACAATTATACATTATACACAACCTTTAGCAATATAAGCCCTCATACATTTATATTTGAATTAAATGTACACCTGTTGGCAATATAAGCCCCCATACATTTATTTTTTAATTATTTGTACAACTTTTACCAATATAAGCCAACGTACATTTATATTTGAATATATGTACGACTGTTGGCAATATAAGCCCCATACATTTATGTACAACTTTTGGCCCCTATACATTTATATTTTAATTATATGTACAACTTTAAGCAATATAAGCCCCCAGACATTTATATTTGAATTATATGTACAACTGTTATAAATATAAATCCCTAAGCATTTATATTTGAAATATATAAACAAGTTAGCAATATAAGCCCCTATACATTTATATTTGAATTACATGTACAACCTTTAGCTATATAGGCCTCATACATTTATATTTGAATTATATATGTACAACTGTTTACAATATAAGTCCCCATACATGTATATATGATTTAAATGTACAACTGTTGGCAATATAAGCCCCCATACATTTATATTTCAATTATATATACAACTGTTGGCAATATAAGCCCCTATTCATTTATATTTGTATTATATGAACAACTGTTAGTAATATAGGCCCCATACATTTATATTTGATTATATGTACAACTGTTCGTAATATAAACCCCATATTTTTATTTTTGAATTATATGTACAACTGTTGGCAATATAAGCCCGGTACATTTATATTTGAATTATATGTACAACTTTTAGCAATATAAGCCAACGTATATTTATATTTGAATTGTATGTACAATTGTTAGCAATATAAGCCCCCATACATTTATATTTGATTTGTATGTACAACTGTAAGCAATATAAGTTCCCATAAATTTATATTTGAATTATATGTACAACTGTTAGCAATATAAGCACCCATACATTTATATTTGAATTATATGTACAACTGTTTGCAATATAAGCCACATACATTTATATTTGAATTATATGTACAGCTGTTGAAAATATAAGCCCCTATGTATTTATATTTGAATTAAATGTACAACTGTTGGCAATATAAGCCCGTATGCATTTATATTTAAATTAAGTGTACAACTTTTAGCAATATAAGCCAACGTACATTTATATTTGAATTATATGTACAACTGTTAGCAATATAAGCCAACGTACATTAATATTTGAATTATATGTACAACTGTTAGCAATATAAGTCCCATACATTTATGTACAACTTTTGGCCCCTATACATTTATATTTTAATTATATGTACAACTTTAAGCAATATAAGCCCCCAGACATTTATATTTGAATTATATGTACAACTGTTATAAATATAAATCCCTAAGCATTTATATTTGAAATATATAAACAAGTTAGCAATATAAGCCCCTATACATTTATATTTGAATTACATGTACAACCTTTAGCTATATAGGCCTCATACATTTATATTTGAATTATATATGTACAACTGTTTACAATATAAGTCCCCATACATGTATATATGATTTAAATGTACAACTGTTGGCAATATAAGCCCCCATACATTTATATTTCAATTATATATACAACTGTTGGCAATATAAGCCCCTATTCATTTATATTTGTATTATATGAACAACTGTTAGTAATATAGGCCCCATACATTTATATTTGATTATATGTACAACTGTTCGTAATATAAACCCCATATTTTTATTTTTGAATTATATGTACAACTGTTGGCAATATAAGCCCGGTACATTTATATTTGAATTATATGTACAACTTTTAGCAATATAAGCCAACGTATATTTATATTTGAATTGTATGTACAATTGTTAGCAATATAAGCCCCCATACATTTATATTTGATTTGTATGTACAACTGTAAGCAATATAAGTTCCCATAAATTTATATTTGAATTATATGTACAACTGTTAGCAATATAAGCACCCATACATTTATATTTGAATTATATGTACAACTGTTTGCAATATAAGCCACATACATTTATATTTGAATTATATGTACAGCTGTTGAAAATATAAGCCCCTATGTATTTATATTTGAATTAAATGTACAACTGTTGGCAATATAAGCCCGTATGCATTTATATTTAAATTAAGTGTACAACTTTTAGCAATATAAGCCAACGTACATTTATATTTGAATTATATGTACAACTGTTAGCAATATAAGCCAACGTACATTAATATTTGAATTATATGTACAACTGTTAGCAATATAAGTCCCATACATTTATTTTTGAATTGTATGTACAACTGTAAGCAATATAAGTTCCCATACAGTTATATTTGAACTATATGTAAAACTGTTAGCTATATAAGCCCCATTACATTTATATTTGAATTATGTGTACAACCTTTAGCAATATAAGCCCCCATACATTTATATTTGAATTAAATGTACAACTGTGGGCAATATAAGCCCCCATACATTTATCCTTCAAGTATATGTACAACTGTTAGCATTATAAGCCACATACATTTATATTTGAATTATGTGTACAACTGTTGGCAATACAATCTTCTATGCATTTATATTTGAATTTACCAATATAGGCCATGAGCCATACAATTTTTAGTTACACCATCTTAAGGGACAAATTCTTACTAGTACCATGTTATTGAGTACCTTGTAGAGAAACAAAAAAATCCATGATAGCAGTGCCAACACGGTAGCTGATTCCTGTTATTAGAGTTGTCTCCCCCTTTTAAATAAATCGTTTTCGCTGAAACTGCAAGAGCTAAAGGTCTAATAGTTTGCATGTATCATACGTTTAGGGTCCTCTACCAAGTATTTATAAAATGGTGACCCCGGGTCAAATATAGCCCAGCCCCGTGGGTAACAGTTTTATTTAGAGTTATGTTGGAAATCGTTAAAACAAATCTTCTTCTCTAAATCTGTAAGAGCCAGAGGTCTCATATTATGCATGTAGCATAAGTTTATGGTCCACTAGCAAGTTTGTTAAAATGTTGACCCTGGGGTCATATTTGGCTCCGCCCCAGATGTCATATATTTCCATAGTCATATAGAAAACATCTTTAAAAACTCTTATTTGAAAACACAAGAGCCAAAGGTCTACTATTTTGCATGTAGTATAAGCATATGGTTCTCTACCAATTTTGTTCAAATCGTGACCCTGTGGTCAAATATGGCCCGGTCCTGGGGTCACAGTTTTACAACGAGTTATATCGGAAAGTACATAACAATATTCTTCTCTGAAACTTGTTACAAGAGCTAGAGGTATAATACTATGCACGTAGCATAAGAGTATCGATCTCTACCACTTTTATTCACATGGTGATCCTATGGTCAAATTTCGGTCCCGGAGGTCACAATTGACATAGCGCTTTGTAGGAACATCTATAAACATTTTCTTCTTTGAAACTACAAGAACAAGAACTAGAGGTCTAATAAGGTGCATGTAGCTTAAGATTATTATCCTCTACCAAATTATTTAAATGGTGACCCTGGAATCAAGCCTGGAATCAAGTTTGGCCCGGTCCCGGGGGTGACACTACTGTACTGAGCTATATAGGAAAACTTATTAAAACATCTTCCCTGATACTTTAAATGCTAAATTTTGATTAAAGCTAACTGCAATATATAAAGAATGTGACCTTTGAAAAGGTATTCCATTATAAAGACTTAACCATGTTTACAAATCGCATATTGAATAAATCCACGAACTAATATCACAAAGTAGACCACTGCATTTTTTAACTCATGGCAAAACAAAAAAGAAAGAAAAGAAGGCATTTACGGTTAAACTTTTTATTTTTAGATGTTTGCAATACAAATTTGCACTAGTAGCACCTGTATGTCAGACACTATAAGCTTTTAAGAGTATACATCTGTAAATCTAACCTCGATCACTAATTGTAAACTCTCCCGATGCACTGGGTACCAATGCTTATCTGGAAGCGTTTAAAAAGTGTTATCTTATATTGTATGCTATATTGTCATATTAAGCTATATTATTTAAATAAGATAATACTCGTATGTACTGAGTATTTTTAATTGTCTTTTATTATCCCAACACCTTAATTGCCAAATTTTTCAAAATAGCAATGAGCTGGGCATATATAAGAATTGCAGGCATATTGCAACTGCACATACATGAACTTGATGCTAACATGCTATTTAAGAGTGACCGTTGTGAACCCATCTATAACCTTAATGAAGGATTAACATTTTAGTTATATGTATTTTAATGCAGTCATCCTGCTTGAGCGCATACAGCCTGTTGATGCAACATATAGCACGGGGGATTTGAAATCCAGAGGACCCTGGTTCAAGCCTCACCGGCGCCAGTGAATTTTGTCGATGTATTCTTGGGCAAGACACTTTGTATTACCCTCGTCCGACGGATGAGGACGTAAACCAGGCGGTCCCGTGTATCGCTTTTTTTTCTCTCATCACGTTACAGAAACATAGGAGTCTATTCGTTAGGAGGGCAGGATCCTAAATTCCTATGTATCATTCTCACACCACCCGCCGCCCCACCTTTCTCTCTCTCTTCTTTGGCAAAATACCTTCTATTTTAGGTAATAGTCATTCCACTTGCACTTGCGTGCGCAAAAGTAAGCTTGATGGTTACTAACAGTCCCAATCCTAGGTTAATTCCATAATCTAAATCAAGTACGGAGAACATCTCAACCTATGTAAAGATACATATCCTAAGCAGGTGATATTGTAACAAAATATATGAGGAAAATTTGGAACTCAGCGGGTTTGAACTCGGAACGATTGCATGTGAAGCTGGCGCTCTACCGATATCACCATAAAAGCTAGCTCTGCGGTGAGACAGTAGTAACGCGCTTATAAACCTATCTATTTACAAATAACCCCAACTGAGTCATACTACACTAACAAATAGTTGCCATGGTAAGTAGTTAGTATAGTGATCTGGGTATCACCCTAAAGATTCTTCTTTGTCGACACCGTGTGGTTCCCGGGGAAACAGAGGGGTAGAATTCCCCCGAATCTTCATTTTTGTCATGTTCATTAAAGGTCTTCATCTTGAAACCTGTATTGTTTCAATTGCTACTTCAGTGGTGGCAGGAAACAATGATCGTGGATCCAGCGAAAAATGAGGTGTTTACTAGAGAATTTGCAGCATTTCCGTAGTTCTGCAGGTGAGAAGGTTTTAGGCATATTCTGCATATTTTTTTATCTTGATGTAAATGGATAGCGAGCCTGGAATGTTCATTCCTGTTGGTGCCATATAACCTTCTTGTGTTGTTGCACCATAAAACCCCAAATCAATTCAATTCTTCGTCGATTCTGTTTTTAGTGACACAAAAATGGTTCGTGCAAACGTATATACTATTTAAAAATAGATTTCATATGTAGAATTCTTCATTGTGATGTATATGGGTGTGGTAATTCAGGCGTTAAAGTCCTTAAAATATACATAATTTGTGTAATTTAAAAATTGTTAAAAATAGTCATCTAATACGATTTTGTGTTGCAATTTGCAATGTTTGATTCATGTCTTTATGTGAAATACATAATTCAAATGTTTAATCATAATAAGTATTTACATAACGCATACACCTTAAACAGACTAATGGTATAACATCGTAAATCCGCACATTTCCCTTCTCTAGAGTTCTTTGGACTGGTTGTGTCGTTTGTGCAATATATGTATATATCTGAACATGTTAATAATATTTATGTTGCAGTTACTTTGAGGAAGGGTTATACTTCCAGTGTGGCATGTGTCATTACTTATCAGGCTATATGCAATGTGATGCAACATCGCAGAAAGATGGTAAATTACTGATTCTTACAAGTTTATACATATAACGTTAAATGTATTGACTAAACTCAATGCATAAAAATGTGTCAATAGTGGGTGGGGTAAATTGACTTCTAATTTGAAGCAAAATAGAGATTTTATACAGAATTCAGTGCTTAGCAGAGCTTATTTACTCTTTATATAACTAAATGAATTGTAAACTTAATTGGATCTTTAAAAAGAACCTCAATAATTATTCACACAAGCATGACATTCAAACCTGAACATCAAAAAACGTATATGAAAGCGCTACATCGATCCGCTATTAAAGTTCGATTTCTTTTATATAAACTACATGTTCCAGATTGCTATCATAGAAAAGTGTAATCTATATACATTGGTCGTTTCAAAAAGTGTAGTATTTGTCCCTTGAGTTGGTAACAAAATCGAAATTTTATTTGTCCCTTGAGTTGGTAACAATATCAAATTTTTGGGTCCTGGCTCAAGGCCTAATATAAGCCAACGTACATTTATATTTGAATTATATGTACAGCTGTTAGCAATATAATCCCCATACATTTATTTTTGAATTATATGTACAAGTGTTAGCAATATTAGCCCCCATACATTTATATTTGAAATATATATACAACTGTTAGCAATATAAGTTCTCATACATTTATATTTGGATTATATGTACACGTTTTAGCAATATATGTTCCCATACATTTATATTTGAATTATATGTACAACTGTAAGCAATATGAGTTCCCATACATTTGTGTTTGAATTATATGTACAACTGTCAGCAATATATGCCCCCTTACATTTATATTTGAATTATACGTAGAACTGTTAGCAATATAATCCCCCATACTTTTATATTTGAATTATATGTACAACTGTTAGTAATATAAGCCCCCATACATTTATCTTTCAAGTATATGTACAACTGTTAGCAATATAAGCCACATACATTTATATTTGAATTAAATGTACAAACGTTAGCAATATAAGCCCCTATACATTTATATTTGAATTATATGTACACTTTTTAGCAATATAAACCCCATACATTTATATTTGAATTATATGTACAACTTTTAGCAATTTAAGCCCGATACATTTATATTTGAATTCTATTTACAACTTTTAGCAATATAAGCCCCATACACTTATTTTTGAATTATATGTACAACTGTTAGCAATATAAGCCCCTATACATTTATATTTATATCGTATGTATAACGGTAAGCAATATCAGCCCCCATACATTTATATTTGAATTATATTTACAACTTTTAGCAACATAAGCCTCATACATTTATATTTGAATTATATGTACAGTTGTTAGCAATATACCCCATACATTTATATTTGTAATATAGCAGCAAGCACCGCCTAGTCGTCGTATTTTCCAGAAAAAAATATGTTCATAAACAATAATTACACCGAATGTAACGTTCATCTGTATTTATTACACCATTCAAACAACCATTCAGTCTTGCCTACAGTTTCGTTAACGTTGCACCCTAAATTTAAATTAAAAACAAATACAAATAAAACAATAATCTTAAACATTGTTCAATCGATCGTCTACTCGCGTTCTATCGTGAATGTACGTCATGTTGTGGAGTGTAGTGTGCTCGGTAACGGAGATATTTCAATTCTGTGTTATTCTTCAAAGTTAAAAACAAACGAAAGAATATTTGTACCAGTATTTCAAATCAACCTATAAAACTTAAACCCCTGCAATATAAACATAAGAACAGTAAAACCAAACTACACGCCGATTACATCAGTTGAGGAATGCCGGTATGATGTGCACCCCACGTATACGTAATACTCGGGTAATTTATTTAAATAAGCTTGTGGTGTCTGTTTAAAGCCATTATTTATCCAGCAGGGCTTTTGGCAAATACGAGGTCTTAGCACGAAGACCCACTGGAAGAATATGACTGTTACGATAACAGTTAACACTAGATTTTGATCAGAACCTGATCAAACACGGGCTTTCCAAATTGGATGACGTCATGACGTCACAACGGTCAGCGATATATGACGTTGTTGTTAAAACTGTCAGCGTTGACTGAGACAATGAACACTGACTGATTTCATAGTAACAAACTTAAAAAATGCGACCGATCAGTGAAAAAAACGGGTTTTAATAACATTGTGACGTCATTGATGTAAAGACGTTACGACGTAGAGACACGTTTTAACATTATTGCATAACTAGACACTAAACTCTACAATCTTTGAAGGTTTTGATCAAATCCGGTCTTAAATACAGAAGATACAAGGATAACACGATTTCTATATATACTATATTCTAACAGAATAACAATCCAGTGGTGTCTAAACAAGTTTCTGTATTTCATTTTATCATTAATAACAATAATTCACTGACATCGGGAATCACTAAAAACCTTTCGAAATAGTTGTTGCTATATACAATTATACATAATAAAGCAATACCTATGTCGTTTTCACGTTCTATCTGAAGTAAAATAAAATTCGTCTTAGGTAAACTATTGAGTAAGTTACTCTGAAGCATAGGAGTGGTGAAAGACACAGGGCTGGTATGTATTGAATGTTGCTTTCCTTTATTTCTGAAACATTTATCTTGCTTCTAGTGAAACCCACATCAAAATTGAAGGTAAGATGGACATGCTGCACTACTTTTTGTGAAGCACAGTTTGAAGTGTACTTTGGTCATTTTGACCTCAGAATTCAAAAAGAAGGTGGTTACTTCCAGTTTGGAAAATAGTTTAGAAAAACAGCAGGTCACGCCGTTATCTAAGGCCCATTTTTGTGTTGACCTGGGCCTGACTAATAGCACATTAGGATTGGATAGTTTCGTGTAGGTATATATTAACTGACCTATGTAAAATAATCATGGTGTAGGTCCGTCTAGTATAGTTCTTGAAAATAACGCAGACTAAATGGTTTATTTGGATGTGTGTTATTTATTAAATGGCAATAAAGCTTTAATGTAACTCTATGAAAATGCAATAAACAAAATAACCCCCATTCTCAACATCTAGTACACTGCTTCGCAGCATTACTCGAATGTAAATCGAAGGT
Source organism: Cyrtodaria siliqua (assembly GCA_037043455.1). Classification (NCBI taxonomy): domain Eukaryota; kingdom Metazoa; phylum Mollusca; class Bivalvia; order Adapedonta; family Hiatellidae; genus Cyrtodaria; species Cyrtodaria siliqua. The sequence continues at coordinate 190,653 of JAWPHD010000050.1, forward strand.
TTCCATATTCGTTACGTCATCGCGCCTTAGATTTCCGCCAAAACAAATTTGCATTCAAAATCATAGTTATCATCCAAATTGTGCAATGTCATTTAGCCGATTGCTCCATCTATAGTTTATATACATGAAAGCAGTGATAAAACATTCATCTGTATTGTGAATAAACAAATATGCAACGCAAATCATCAACGACAAGTGTGGCCGACGGTCATTTTGTTTATATAGGAACAGCTTAGCAACAGTGCATTATTTTCTGTGCTTTTGCCTTCCGGCTAACAAAACGTCAAGATTTTGAACATACCGACTCGTCGTGATACACACGATGCAGGATCCCGAAGAATGACGGGATTGGCCGAGCGTTCACTATTGAATAACTGAAAATGGTGACGAATGCGAAGCGGCGCCTGTGTGTAATTATATTTATGTATTCCGTGCACTTTATCGTGAAAAGAACTAATACGGTCATGGTAAACTAGTATTGCAACACCATTGTTTGTGCAATTCGGAATGACTGTTGGGGTTGGGGAATACGTTCATCTGTTTTATCCAACTCGAGATCTGAACATTATACATTACATATAACGATTGCAATAAAACAACTTTAGAACTCAAACAGAAGTATTTCTTTTTCAAAATGGAACATTAAATATAAACATTTGCAGTTATTTCTTTTAATCATTGATGACATATAAGCTCTGAAATTCAGCGGGAATATCATTATGTGGTCCGAGTATTAACTTTCATACCTCATCCAACCAACCCCTTCTCCAAGAAGCAAAACGGCCATCCAATCTCTTCTCCAAGAAGCGAAAACGGGGTTGGGTGGGATATGAACAGGTTATCGCATATATTCTGTAAAATATGTCAGTATGATTGTTTAAGGAATCTTCCATTTGTTAACATATTTCAGAAATAATGTTTCACTGTCATACAGTATCACCTTTATACTAGTTGACATTTTCTATTAGAAAACTATAATTTCTGCATATCAGAACAAATGATACATAATTATGTACTTGATAACAATTTCAACCGTTACTGAGATATAAGTGGTTATTGGTGTTTACACCTATAGCTTACCTATGACCTTGACCTTTGACCTGGTGACCTGATTTTCCCAGACTTGGTCACGGTCACATAGTGGCACATATATGAGAGCATTGATGGCGCTAGCTGGTTCCGTTTTCGAAATATACTTAGAAGTTTCTATTTTAGCTTGTTTAAAATTAAACCAGTATGGCCGCCATATTTGATGACGTCATCAACACCTTTTTCACACGATCGATAGAAGATGAAGAAAACATGATTGTGGAAAAGTTTGAAAATGGTCATGCAATAATTGTATTTGTGACGTTTTTTTCTAGTTTTTAAGCATTTGGCGTCTCTGACGCCATCATGTTATGACGTCATGACCCCGCATGACCTTCTTGCACAACTAGACCATGACCTTTACAATCTGTGAAAGTTTCATTCACATCCGAGCAAAATGGGAACTGCGTTACACCCGACACTGAATATTTAGGTCTGAGCTATGTCTCATCTTCACGTGTATACATTCGTCTGCCCCACGTCCCACCCATACGCACATTATTTTGCGAAGTTTCATCATTATCAGACTGGAAATCTTTAGGAAAAGAAGCGAGAACAAGGTATTTCTTAGATCTTCACTGGCGGCCATATTGAATGACTGCACGACCCAAACATTGCAATGCACAACTACAAGATAAGTACATTATTTTGACAAAGATTCACCCAGAATGGACAGGTAGTTCTTGAGCAGAATCGATTTTAATTTTCTTTCGTTTCTACGTTACTGTGACGTCATTAATGACGTCAGCGAAAATTAAAACTTTACGTTCGTATTTGCAATCATAAGTTCTACAAAATGTCAATTTTTCAAATTTTACGTCATTGACGTCATCGTATTTTGGTTCCTATGGCAACCATTTACCAACGTAGCGTTTTGAGTGGACTTTATTTTTAAAAAGTAAATTGAAAGGCCTTACAAATGGTACATAGTTCTTGATAACAATTTCAAAAGTTACTGAGATATAGGTGATTATTGGTGTTACACCTATCGCTTACCTATGACCTTGACCTTTGACCTGGTGACCTGATTTTCGCAGACTTGGTCAAGGTCACATAGTGGAACATATTTGAGAGCACCGATGGCGCTAGCTGGTTCCGTTTTCGAAATATACTTAGAAGTTTTTATTTTAGCCTGTTTAAAATTAAACCAGTATGGCCGCCTTATTTGATGACGTCATCAAAACCTTTTTCACACGATCGATAGAAGATGATGTATAGATGATTGTGGTAAAGTTTGAAAATGGTCATGCAATAATTGTATTTGTGACGTTTTTTTTCTAGTTTTTAAGCGTCTGGCGTCTCTGACGCCATCACGTTATGATGTCATAACCCCGCATGACCTTCTTACACAACTAGACCATGACCTTTACAATCTATGAAAGTTTCATTTAAATCGGACCATAAATGTCTGAGATCTAGCGATAACAAGAGTTTCATCATGACGTCACTGGCGGCCATCTTGGACGACTTCATGACCACAAAACTTCGCGGCACTATTTACAGAATGAGCTCTATCACTGTGTAAACTTTAGAGGCCGTGCGATCAGTCTTACTATGAAAAGTGGCGGTGAGAATAATAAAGTCAAAATGTTGCCGAATAACAACAATAGGTCTTTAAACTGGAAAGTGGAAAGCCCTAATAATGGTTTCGCGTATTTGTATATACGTGCAAGATGGGAACTGCGTTACGCCCGACACTGAATATTTAGGTCTGAGCTATGTATCATCTTCACGTGTATACATTCGTCTGCTCCACGTCCCAAACATACGCATATTATTTGGCGAAGAGACTGGAAATCTTTAGGAAGAGAAGCGTGAACAAGGTATTTCTTAGATATTCACTGGCGGCCATATGGAATGACGCCACGACCCAAAAAATTGCAATGCACAAACAACTACAAGATAAGTACATTAATTTGACAAAGCTTCACCAAGAAGGGACAGGTAGTTCTTGAGCAGAAGCGATTTTAATCTTCTTTCGTTTCTACGTTACTGTGACGTCAATAATGACGTCAGCTAAAAATAAACTTCACGTTCGTATTTGCAATCATAAGTTCTACAAAACTGACAAATTGTACGTGTCTACGTCAATTTTTCAAATTTTACGTCATTGACGTCATCGTATTTTGGTTCCTATGGCAACCATTTACCAAGTTGCGTTTTGAGTGGCCTTTATTTTTGAAAAGTAAACTGAAAGGCCTTACAAATGGTACCCATGTTCTTACTAACAATTTCAACCGTTACTGAGATATAGGTGATTATTGGTGTTTACACCTATCGCTTACCTATGACCTTGACCTTTGACCTGATGACCTGATTTTCCCAGACTTGGTCACGGTCACATAGTGGCAAATATAGGAGGGCATTGTTGGCGCTAGCTGATTCGGTTTCCGAAATATATTTAGAAGTTTCTATTTTAGCCTGTTTAAAATGAAACCAGTATGGCCGCCATATTTGATGACGTCATCAACACCTTTTTCACACGATCGATAGAAGATGATAAAAACACGATTGTGGTTAAGTTTCAAAATGGTCATGCTATAATTGTATTTTTGACGATTTTTTCCAGTTTTTAAGCGTCTGGCGTCTCTGACGCCATCGTGTTATGACGTCATGACACCAAAAGCTTCGCGGCACTATTCCAGAATGTGTTCTATCACTGTGTAAACTTTAGAGACCGTGCGACCAGTCTTACTATGAAAAGTGGCGGTGAGAATAATAAAGTCAAAATGTTGCCGAACAACAACAATAGGTCTTTCCACTGGAAGGTGGAAAGCCCAAATAATAATAAGAAAAAACAGAACGAACACAATAGGTCTTTCCACTGAAAGGTGGAAAGCCCTAATAATGTTTTGTCCCCATCCAATGTAAGTTAGTCTTGCCTTATTCTGATTACTAGTAGTACGACACAATATTAATAATACTAACTCTTATCAAAGACAGCCACAAAGGAAAATGACCTTGACATGCAAATATCCTCACCCTATGTCTAATGTTCATTGAGTATGACCATTGGAACGACGCCAGACACATTCCAGTAGATTTTATGACACCCTGACTCTTGACACAACCCATCCCCGGGTCAAATGAACTTCTCCAAAACAGGAGATTCAGTGTCCCTCTTCCACAAGTCACATAACTATTAATAAACTATCAATCAACATACACATTTTCAGGGTAACATCATTGGATTCAGTAGAAAGTATGCAGCATACAGGTAAAACCACTGGTACATTACAAATCAAAGTAGAGAAAAGCTGCTAGAGGCCACTCTCCAGAGATGGCAACTATGACATTAGAAGTTATTGCTTCGCGCAAAGAACTGCATCCATCCCTAACAAAGAACAGTTATAAAGACTTGAGAAGAGCCACGGAATCTATCATTGGTTTCACAAACCCCATTCCGAGTTGATATCAATGACTATGAGCTATACCTCCAATCGTCCGGTATTCCAGCATCGAGAGATGTTGCTGATGATCTATTACAGGATCATGACATATTTGTCAATGACTTGTTAATTGACATGCCGATCCGATCTAAAACACACTATATTTGATCAATTAGTTCCCTTATTGATCAGGTATCAGACAGATCTTAAGTTGATGCTATCATATCCTCTAGTCTCAGTACCATGGTCCCTTGCAACAGCTGATGGCAATACATTTAGAACTGACAAAGCCGAATTGCTCCACTGCTTAGAAGTAACAGTATGTGTGTGAAGGTAATGCAACACCCCACAATTAGCTTTCAGTTCCTGGTACGTTTGACGATTTGGTAGATCTGGTGTTTGACATACTTACCAAAGCACATTGAGTCGACTTAGTGACAGACACCTGCGTCCCCAGATCTGTCAAGCAGTTTGAGTGCAAGTGGCGAGGTGAAACTCCAACTTTCCTGTTGTCAGGGCCGACAACGAAGACCTATTGCGATTTGAAGATTACATGCGTAATCACGACAATACGATACAAGTCATTAATCTCATTTGCGGCCAGTGGAAAACAGACAGATATGCACCAAACCTCCAAGGCCATGAAACCTACTTTGTCTGGGAAAAATGTCCCCGGCTTACCATTGCAGATGACATATCTGTCTTTGCTGATGATCAGGAAGATCTGTTTTCATCATAGGAGGAAGAAGACATCCGACTGAACATATCCCTATTAATCATCACCAACATCAGAAAGAATCGTGGTGTGTTCTCCTGACACAGAGATACTGATCCTGCTTTCAAAATTTGTTTCGGTAATACAACCGTATGTCATGTTTGGCACTGGGATGATTAAAAAAGAAGATGTTGAATGTGAAAAAAATTGTAGATGTTAATGGGTCTGATATTTGCTCTTTACTACACACACTACAAGGTTGTCCCATTAAGACGATTAAAAAGCACAGAGAGTTTGTGTAAAGTTGGATTGCTCGAACAGCAGCACGAATGTTCGGATGATCTTCAAAAAAAGTACGGAGATCACGGAGAGGATAGTGTGCCGCCTATATGGCAAACCTCTTTACACGGATGACAAATACGTTTTCGCGAAAATTCAAACGCACAACTAGAGCTTTTTGCCGTCGTGTAAATTTTCTATAATCATGCATTTGAACATGCACACGTTCAAGTGTTTTTGTGGCACCATACTGACCAACATTAACCAGACCTACTAGATGCAGGAACAAATGAGAGAAGATAAAGTTATTGAATTTGACTGGACTATTGGTAATAGTTGGTTGACATCATGTTCAAAGAGCCTGACACTGAAGAAGGAAGCAATAATCGGGAAGATATGGAAGCCAACAAACTGATTGATATTGAGTTTTGAATAAAGTGATGAGGAATAGAGGAATTATGAGGAATTATGAGCTCAAATGATATATTTCCACCGAAAATGCATGCTTAGATCTCATAGAGCTGTACATTCATATTTGTTGGTAACGTAAGTAAAGTTCAATTCATTTTGTGAATATGTTGAAATTGCTTAATTTGTTAAATTTGATTAATATATGAATATATTAGCAGTTAAAACTGTGCATACAACTTGCTATTTATTTTTGAATTTGGTAACGTAAAACTTACGGAAGAGTCGTGTAAATTATATACAAACTTCATTTCATTTAATGTTTGCCTATCTATAAACAGTATAAAAAGGAAAATAAAGATATATATCCATGTTTTTATTTGATACTTAGATGTGATATTTAAATAAAATGATGTAAACTTAATTGGTAACGTACGTAACGTTTAATACATGAGGTAACACATATTAACATTGACATAATTTCATGTCTGTTCAAACTTTGTTGTTACCATCGATGATGTGTAGAGAAATGTTGTGTTAACATCTGTATAAGCTAATTGGCTGATTTTCTAGATTTCTGGTAACACGCAGTAGATTATTATTGATTTTTTAAAATAAACACACAATGTAACAGACAGTACAAGAACCAATCATTGTTCAATCATGGATACGTATGTCTATTATAACTAAGATGTTTGAAATAATTTTCAAATATAAAATATTTATGTTCTTAATTTCTTAAACCAAACACCTTCATTCAACTAGGTAACAAACTACGGTAACGTAGACTTAATAACGCAGGTATCAAAGTTATAAACATTACGTGAATCGACATTTTGTAGTATAAAATCATAAATAATGTTTAAAATCAGTTGTTACAATCAATTATGTTTAAAGGAATGCTGCAATAAAACGTTAATAGTTTATTGGATGATTTGTTCTATTATTTCTTTTAACATGCAGAAAATAGAAAATGATTTAAAAACACACAATGTAAAGGACATTACAAGAGGAGTTCTCCTACTAGCTTACAGCCTAACACGTATATGCTATTTTTTTTTCTCAATATTTAAACCTTGTATATTTATCTTGTGAATTTCTCAAACATAAATATAGATATATGACGTACATCTGCGAATTTCTAGACACAAATATATTAATTTGAAGAATATTTATCTAAAAAAAAATGCATGACAATACAACTCAAACAAGCTATATACAGTCAGAACAGTTACCGAACATATAAAGCGCATTTCAATTGCGATCAAGGCCAAGAGTGCTCTGTGTGCTATGAATAAGTGTTTATTAAGTTGAATTTTAACAAAATAAAAACCCAACATTCGCTTTAATTGAATTTTAACAACATAGAAATTGAAATGTAGCGACCGTAGGGAGCTAATGTTGGAGTCTTACTCTGTTAAAATTCAACTTAATAAACACTAACCTACTTAGTGGTTAACCTACTTTTCAACAATTCAACAAAACAATGAACGATGGCATTGCTATGCACAAGAACATTCACGCGAGCGCAGTGTACCATTGTATTATTACGCATGCACAATGCGCATAACACCATAGCTGTCAAGGCCCAATGGAAGTCAAGCGTGGGATGGGGCCCAAGGTGCGACTGACCCTTGGTTAGAGGGTCAGTGTGGTAAAGACCCCCGAAGTCCGAGACGGTCTTTAGTTGAATTTTATGATTTTAGCTTTGAATTGAATTGAATGTTGTTTAACGGCTCATCGACACAGTATAGCTTATTTAGAGCCGTCCCAGAGAGATAGGAATCAGGGAACCGTGCCCTACTCTTATTATTGAATATATTCCAATGGTTCTTTAACGTGCAGGGAGGATAGACCGATGCACGGGACCGCCCGGCTTTGAAGTATACTCGTAATACTGTTCATAAGATCATATTTTCTAATTTAATTCATTAATATTAAAGTCATACAATATACCGAAGCGATACGGAAATCCTGGTTAAACTAAATTGTATTAAACATAAAGATAAAAAATATTTGTTCAAATTGTTAGAAGGCTTGTGAACGTCGAATGTAAGCGTGTGAGCGTGGTTTGGCACCAACATGCGTGTGTATCACGCACAATGCGTGAGACTTAACAGGTAAAACATTAAATAAAATAGTGATTGTACTTAAAAACAAGAGGGCCAAAATGACCCTGAATATATTACCCGAGGATCGTCGCAATGATGAAATGTCCCCTTGCAAATGCTGATTGAAGATGTTTTAAGTCTTTCATTATGTAAGTCTATGTAAAAACATGCACAATTTCTATATACACATTTTGGAACCCTGGGGACGCGGCCATCTTCAACCCCAGGGACTGATAAAGAACAAGAGGGCCTGTGGATGCTCTACAAGCTAAAATGGCTCTTATATCAAGGGGTTTCATCATAAAATTATCTTCAATATCTTTTTCACAAGTGCAAAACTCATCAACACCCACGACATCAATATAAACCCACGACCCCATGCTAAAAATGAAAAAAAATGGGATCTGAACCCATGGCCATAGGTTCCCAGTGCACAAGAAGTAATTTAAATACATGTATTGTATATGGGGGCCATCTTGGACGTCGCTTTGACCTTACTTTAACAAACTTGAAAACATTCACATAAGGATCATCCATGTGAAGTTTGATCACATCAATAATAAACAAGCGGTTTCTGAGAAGAAGATTTTTTGAAAGATGTTCCTATATAACTCTGTATAAAACTGTGACCCGGGGATGGGGACAGATTTGACCATTGAACAAACTTCGTAGAGGACCATAAGTAGATACTACATGCAATATATAAGAGCTCTGTGTCTTGAGGTTTCTGAGAAGAAAATTGTTTATATTTTCCCTATACAGGGCTATGTTAAACATGCGAACTCGCCATATACAAAATGTGGACCTCCGGGGCGAGGCCATCTTTGAGCACAGGGACTTCATTTGAACCAATTTGATAGTCTAGCCGTTGTCGATCACTTTAAAAGAAAAACTACCGAAATCTGTCCAGCGGTTCTTGAGAAGAAGATTTCTTAATGTTTCGAACTTTATGATAAAGGCGCGGCCATCTTGGATTTAATTTTAATAAAGCTGAAAAGCATTTATCTAAGGATCATCCGTGTAAAGTTTGGTCAAATTTAGCCATGCGGGTTCAAGGGAGAAGTCGTTTGAAGCAAAAGTTAACGACGACGGACTGCCGGACGGACTTGCGATGGACGAAGAGGGATCCCAATAGATCACCTTTGGCTCAGAGGTGATCTTAAAAAGGAGACATAATATGAGTTTTAATGAAACAGGTTTATACAAATTTTGAAAATCTAGTCAATCTGATTGGATTGAAAAGTAGCACTAATAAACGATATGGCTTTTCACAGACACGTCAGCCACCCAACCTTCCTTAAAATGGCTTCAGAGAGACCCTCCTCTCGAGCGCATACGTGTTAATCCAGATCACCGACTTCTCGTTTTTCTTCTACGACTCGCATTGAAACACATTCCAGGTAAAAGTGTCCAAAGTACTTTCATTTTCCTTTCTGCCCTCCTGCTGACCACCTTGATGTCGAATCAAACCCCGGACCAACGCAAGTACAAGTAGTACTAGACGGAAACTATTCGACAATCTTCCGATGTGGAAGTTGTCCTACCCCTGCTACATGAACCTGCAAAGGAGTCAAATGTGACTACTGACTCACCTGGTACCATGCTGACTGTCAAAACATAACTGACAGCATTTCTGACAGACTCTTGGTAACGACTCGCGCAAATCCAGTGTCTGTCAATGCCTGGCTTGTGATAACATTAACGTCGTATCCAGCCTAACGCGTAGCCTAGACACATGCGAAACAACAAATCCATATGAAAGTCTTAGCAACACACCCATCAAAACAACACAACATTTAGTTACTTCATAAACCTATCTCGAAACAAAAAGCAACTCAGCCAAAAACATCTAAACCAAAAAAAATCAAAATGTCACTAAAAGTGCTGGTTATAAATTGTAGATCAATTGTACACAAATCACAAGAATATGAAAACTTGGTCACCTCAACAAAAGCAGACATCATAATAGGCACTGAATCCTGGCTTAAGCCCAAACACTTCGACAATAAGATCTTTGATCCTAAATTTGGTTACACGCCTTACAGAAGAGACAGAATTGGTCAAAATCGGGCAGCGTATTTATCGCAGTCCAGGACAAGAAATCATAGAGTATCGCACATACTGACCGACTGTGAAAACCTGTGGATACAAATAGAACTCACAGGATGCAAACCACTCATCATTGGGGCATACTATAAACCACATGAACACGACGAACTCACTTTAATTCAGAAAATCACTAGAACTTGCCACAAAAGCCAACTCGAGCGTATGGGTAGGAGTTGATTTAACCCCTACTCCATACTGTAAACACCCAACCTACTATAGGGATTTCATCAAGACACTAAGCGACAGCCATTTACAACAGATGGTCAAAACACCTACAAGAGACACATTCATGATCTTTTTCTCACAAGCAACCCCACACTCATAAACAAAACCACAACCATACCAGGCTTAAACGAACATGATATCGTCCAAATAAATGTTAATGTCTCTGCCTATCTAAAACCTCAGACAAACGGATACCATTATACAAAAGTGCTGACTGGGATGAGATGAAGTCCATGATACTTGATTATCATCAGGATAATGTTAAAACTCCAAAAATATGACCCACACAATACCGAGTATGGGCATAAAACTCTTCATGATATGTGTGTTTAAAGCTGGTCACTGTGCCACTTGCAATTTAGATACATTTCACAGATTCCTATCTATTTGTTATTAGGTCTTTGGGCTTCGCTATTTTACACAATCCACGTACGAATGAATATGCAATGAGGGGCTACACGCAAAACAATTAGGCACCTATTAATAATAATTGAATATGTGGATGGAGCGAGGGGGGTGAATACACCCTAGGAGCAACATTTTCCAGGGTAGTTCCTATGTTGGTACCATAATCGAGATTCTGTGGATGGGGAGGGGGTGGGGGGAGGGGTGGTGGAGGGGTGAATACACCCGAGGAGCAACATTTTCCAGGGTAGTTCCTATGTTGGTACCATAATCGAGATTCTGTGGGTGGGGTGGGGGTGGTGGGACGAGGTGGTGGTGGTGGGGGGGGGGGGGGGTGTGAATACAACCTAGGAGCAACATTTTCCAGGGTAGTTCCTTTGTTGGTACCATAATCCAGATTCTGTTTTAAGTCCCTTAACACTCCGGTGTCAACGTTGTAGGTTGTATTGATCTATTCCATATAATGTCCGAGTTGTCAAGAAATGAATAGTTTTTAGGAGGGCATGGTGTCCACGCCGGCCATGGCGTCCGCGGATACTATGGCCTGTGTCCGCAAGGCCATTGTGTCCGCAAGGGGCGTCTCAACGTTCTGTTATCGAATGTAAGGGGTATTATAACGTATTGGATGGAGACATAATGAATGAATTAGTAAACTCAATCGAACTGCATCTTGTTTAACGGTTCATTAGCACAGTATAGTTTTTAGAGCCGCCCCAGATGAGAGGAAGGTGGTATTACAGTTTAGTGAGTGGTGACATAATGACTTAATAGGAAATTTAATTGAATTAAATCTTATTTAACGGCTCATCAACATATTATAGGTTATTTAGAGCCACCCCAGAGAAAGTTGAAGTTGGTATTATAACTTATTGAGTGGGTAAAATTGAATTGAATTGAATATTGTTTAATGGCTCATCAACGCATTATAGGTAATTTAGAGCCGCCCCAGAGAAAGTGGAAGGTGGTATTATATATTATTGAGTGGTGAAATAATGACTAAACAAGAAAACCGAATTAAATGTAATATTGTTTAACATATTATAGGTTATTTAGAGCCGCCCCAGAGAGAAGAGGGGAATGTGTTACTATAAATTATTGAGTGGTTATATAATGACTAATTTAATGAGTGGGTGAAAATTGAATTGAATATTGTTTAACGGCTCATTATAAGTTATTTAGAGCCGCTCCAGAGAGAGGGAAATGTGGTAGTATAACTTATTGAGTGGTGAAATAATGACTAAATAAGTAAATTGAATTGAATTGAAAATTGTTTAACGGCTCATCAACACATAAAAGTACATTTAGAGCCGTCCCAGAGCATGGACATGGATGTCTATACCACAGAGAGCGAGGAAAGTGGTGTTATAACGTATTGCATGGTGAAACAATGACTTAATTAGACAATTGAATTTTAATGGAATCTTGTTTAACGACTCATCGACGCATTAAAGGTTATTTAGAGTCGCCCCAGAGCATACAAATCAATTGATATCTATACCCCAGAGAGAGTGGAAATTGATATTATAACGTATTGAGTGGTGTGACTAATAAGGTAATTGATCTGAATTTTGTTTAACGATTCATCAATACATTATAGGTTATTTAGAGCCACACCAGAGAGTGTGAAACTACACTAAGTCAAACGAGAAGGCAAAAGTAATAACCAAGAGTTCCAAGATGGCCTGTGGACGCTCTACTGGCTCAACATAAAGTGTATGTATAAGGGGCCATAAGTCTGTCGAAAATCATTCAACCGGAACATGATAATCATATTTGCAACTAGGTTTAGTACTGATCATCCCTGCAAAGTTTCGTTGAAATCCAGCCAGAGGTTCAGAAGAACTAGCCCGGAAAAAATGTGTGCTTGAAGGAAAAGTTGAAATAATAACATTGAAAGAAACAGCTTCATCAATTATATACATTTTTTTCCAGAAACAAACAGGAATGTACCAAAGAGAATGAAAAGAAAAGAATTATATCAACGGCTGCCAAACTTATAAAGACTGATATTGATTCTATCAATTCATCTAAAACATTATACCCATCGTTTGCATCAATAGCATCTCTTGAGGAGAATTTGGAGTATGTCCCAGACAGTTTGCAGTTGTTACTGAGTATATTATTCGCCAGTAAGGACAATGGTGTCAAGATTGGAGCCATTGGCCAGGCCATGATACAGGCTAGTCGACCAAGAGGTCTTATCGTTCCACTGCAGATTGGTCTTGGAGTACAATTACATCACCACTTTCGCTCTAGGTTCCTCATTGATACGTGGGATTTTGTTCTTCCTACTGGGAGGTTCAAAAGTTTGAGACGAATGCCACCACAGTTCTAAATACATCAATTCCCGCGTTCTTCCCTGGAAAATTCCTGTAATTTGTCGGCGATAACGCAGACCACAATGTTCGAAATCTTGATGGTCATAATACATTCCACGGAATGGGAATGGTAGCGTGCACAACGCCTGGGTCCACAATTCAAGTGCCCATTCCAAGACAGGACATTACTCTTGAAGAGATTTCTACAATCGGAAAAATACACATAAAATTCTTCAATATCACGACATTGACATTGCACCAATCACGTTCAAGAATCTGGATTTGCAGAACGAAAACGAAACCACAGACACACAGTTTGACATGTTCTTCGATTGGTACTGGCCATTGGTACCATCTAGACCATCATTGTCGGGATTTGTGCAGCTATTTGACAAACCATCGCAAGCCCATTGCCCTGGACAATCAAGCATTTCATTCCTGCCTATGAGAATAATGACACCGGTTAAATATCCACAAAAGCAAACACGTGTCAGTTTTACGAGATTATATTATATACATTATTTTCAATGAATGTGACTAAAATATTTGGCAAATAGCTTAAGTCATATTAAATACTTAAAAGCCCAAACTGCCATATAAACGCCAGAAGGTGGCGCTGGGGGCAGGTTTCTATATAGATTATGCATGTTTCACATCAGAGGTCCCTTTTTCAAAATTTTGGATAAACTACTATAAAATAATTTTTGAGAAGTTGCACAAATACACATTTAAACATGTTAAATTAATTGGTGTAATTATTTTTTTAAACAATCATTTGCAAAGTATAGTTTAAAAATAATTAAACCAACTGTCAAACAATTTGAATTTGCCGGGAGGAGCCTATGAGGTTATGACCCTTGCTAATACAGAATGTAAACATTTCCCACGTGGATGTGTTTAGCAACAAGCGTGCTGCAGCAGACGGCTTCTGTATTATCATCAACACCAGACAATGTAAAACATCACAATTTAAAGCGGGTTGTCAACAGACCTTCAAAAAATCACCAACTCTTGAATTTGTGTGGTTATAACTGTATAGGAAAAGTTTCAATGTTCATTTGTGAAAAATTATTGTGATCCAATTCAAATACTTCAGCATGTGCATGACAATGTTTACATCAGCTATTTTAGTTGACAGACAGGCTGTGTGCAGCAGTGGTAATTTGATAGGCCCCTCCTACAACTATTTACTACCTTGGCAGTAAAGTTGAAGACCAGAATAAGACCAACGTCTCTCTTGTGTTGGGCAACTCCGTGGAGACAACTGTCAGAACCCGAATTGACTCTACACTTAAGAGAAAGCTCTGTAAGTGCATTGTGCATTCCATATCTTGATGTACACTTGAATGTTCTTGCCTTATGGTATCAGACGACATTTTTTCTTTGTTGGTGCATCGTCAAACGCACTTCTTAAACGCACACAAGTTCGCGAGTGCACACCCACACCGCACACACTTTTATTGATAAATCACTATATTTAATATCAAGGGTGTCATGCAAACATACGTCAATCAAACAGTAATTGAAGTAATATTAATTTATTTACCACATGTTTTTACGAAACATATTGTGGGCTGGTTTTAAACGATAACCTATAGTAAGTATGTCATAAGTAAAGTAATTCATATTTGCATATCAGGTAAATAAACTTGATAAATAAGTCTTGATTTTGGTGGTGTTGGTACTTTTAATAGGTATTAACCAGTATGTAATTTCCGCTAACATATTATTTGTTGTGACACCGAAACAAAATGTATAAAAATAATTTGCTTAAAATTTCCAATTTACGAGAAATTTAGCTAACACAATACTTTCTATAGCCAGAAAACATCCTATAATGGTATTCTCTTTTTGATATTCGGAGTCATGTTGATCGAGAGGTAATAAAAGAAAACAATACCGTTTCTTGGTATAAGAATGCACTAGTGCTAATTTAGTTTCAGTTTTCCTCAGAGGAAAATTCTTTTATTATTATTATTATTTTTATTTTTATACACATTTGGCAGCAGGAGGTACTCCAGAATGCACATTTTTAATTATCGATAAACACAACATTGGCCGTTCATGGAAGCCATCGGATCCACCTAACATACGTTCACATTCGGTGCTCATACGATGACCGGGCCTGCACATTCAATTTAACATAGCTACGCCCTGATTATCTCAATAAGTAGCTGAGTTAATAGTACCCCAAATTTCACTACTATACAACAAGACTGGTTTAATAGTATGAACAAACAAGTGTAACATAATATCAACATTATGGATATCTCCAAAGCATTTACTCAACTAAAAATTAGCTTTGAGTCCCCGTTTGTACAAATCATTTTGGCAATATGAAAAAGTTCCAGATGATGAAAAAAAAATACCAAGGTACTTATTAGTTGTTACATGCTCTATCTCTGTTTCTTTGTATGTAAATTGCACATCAATAATTTTACCAGATCTACAGATTATATTAAGACATTGGTCTTTTTCAATAAGTACCACTTTATATCTGTAATTTATTAAGAGAACTCTGCAAGCCCGATTAATAGATAGATAGATAGATAATAACACAAGGTCATCTGCATACTTCAAGCAATTAAAAGAAATATCTAGTAGTGGAACTGGATCATCTTTATCATCAAACAAAGATGGCAAGTCATTTATATAGATCTTAACTAAATTCGGACTAAGAGTATTGCCTTGACGGACCCCATCGTATTGTGCAATGCTATCAGTCAGGTGATTTCCGATTCGAACATGCAAACAATTTGAGTGGTACATATTTTTGATAACATTATAAAAGTTACCAGATATGCCTAAGGTACATAATTTATAAAAAAAGAGTACTGAATGAATACTCGAGTCGAACGCCTAATCAACAAAGCATGCATAAACTTTAGCGTTTTTATTTTGATGTTTTTCTATAATTGTACATAGAACAAACATATGATCGGTTGTTCTAGCCGTTGGTTGGAAACCTATCTGCGCTTTATTAATGATTTCTGTTGTATCAAGGTACATTTGTAACCTGTCATTTAATATACCATTAAATAGTTTAGAAAGACAGGGCATACTAGATATACCACGGTTATTGGAAGGTTGAAAGGGATCATCATTTTGACATAATGGTTTTAAATTAATCTATCCTTTCTTACAATCACCTGGATATAAACCTTGTGACAAAAACATATTAAAAAAGTTTAACAATACAGGGTACTAAAAAGGTCTGTCCTGATTTCAGCATTTCAGTTTTTATACCTTCTAGACGTGAAGATTTTTTATTCGTTAATTTAGAAATACTTTTAACAAGTTCTTTAGATGTTATCATAAACATAAGTATAAAAGTCGAACAGGGAATGCAGCTTTCACAGAACACAGTAAACCCCAAAACACCTAAAAGGACAAACATGAATGGCAATGTTAACAAAAGAATATAGGCACATGACGTCACATACACAAAACGAGTTTGCAATAGGGCTACCTCCTTGGAACGGTCAGTGGCAAAAAAGGCGGCTGGGAGTTTAAACCAGGTTCTAGGGTGCACCAAACCTCACACTTACCCTACTGTCATCCCAATAAACCGGGACAGTGTAAATAAAGAAATCCCCGCCATGAACTATTCTCTAACCAACAAGGCAGCATTAATAGGCATTATAAATAAAACACAAAGATGCTTGTGTACATATAAATACAAAACAGAAATAGCGCAGAAAGCCACAAAGAAGGTACTCAATTACTTGGCAGAAGCCTGAGCAACAAGAGAATAAACCATTGAGGGCACGACAAGATAAGATTGCAGACAAACATCAAATATCACCGTCCTTTTGGATAAAATCTAATTCATTAAAGGATTAACTTGTTTCTTTCTCTTTAACTAATTGTGTATACAAATCATCAACCTTTTTAAAATTAGGTTGAACAGAAAACAGATTAGAGAAGTGTGACAACCATTTATCAGGAGTAGCTTTAGCACATGGATCATTTACATTATTCTCTTCTCTTCCTTTAACTCCTTAACAAGTTTCCAGCATTCATTAGGGTTACTACTATAAAAATTATCTAATTTATCATTAATACATTTCTTGAAATCTCTTCTTTTCCGCTTACATGCTCTACTGTACAGTTTTCTAAATTTATAAAATGAACCTTTACTATGTGGATCGTTTGGGTTTTAGAGTACAATATACTTTTATCAATCAAATGTTTTCGCATTACTTTCAGATCATTATCGAACAATATTTTCTTTTTTTTCATTTCTTATTTTCCACAGGTGTTTTTTCTTCTTTAAGGATCTATCACAAACTGTATACATTTATACAGTGCTTCATTGATATTATCATGCAGATTTTCCGCCAAAAATGAATCAATTTTACATTTACATGTAATATCATATGACAATAGTGCTTTAACAAATTATAATGATGAAAACTCATCCCAAATGTAACCTTGAGGAATTTCATGTAGTTTGGTTATATTGTCATCCTGACCATAGTTAAATTCTAAAAATGTTCACATATATACTGGCATGATAACTTAACAATGGAATGCGATCATTAACTTGGAAGTACAACATATATTAAGTGACTTAATATATACTTTATATAAGTGACCTATTAACTGACTTAAGACTTAAGGGTGAGATTAAACGGTGAGTTTCACTCTCTCTGGGGTGGCTCTAAATAACATATGTGTTGATGAGCCGTTAAACAAAACAACAGTTCAGTTCAATTCAACTTCATTATTTAGTCATTATCTTACCACTCAATACGTTATAAAACCACTTTCCACTCTCTATGAGGTATAGACATCAATTGATGTGTATGCTTTGGGGCGACTTTAATTAACCTGTAATGTGTTGATGAGCCGTTAAATAAGATTCAATTCAAATTCAATTTTTTAATTCAGTCATTATTTCACCATGCAGTACGTTATAACACCACTTTCCATGCTTTCCGTGGGTATAGACATCAATTGATGTTGATGCTCTGTGGCGGCTCTAAATGTCCTATTATGTGTTGATGAGCCATTAAACAATTTGCAATTCAATTTACTTAATTAGTCATTATTTCTCCACTCAATAAGTTATACTACCACATTACTCTCTCTCTGTGGCGGCTCTACATAACCTATTATATGTTGATGAGTCGTTAAACAATATTCAATTCATTCTTTCACCGCTCAATAAGTTATAATACACCTTCCACTTTCTCTGGGCGGCTATAAATAACCTATAATGTGTTGATGAGTCATTGAACAATATTCAGTTCAATTCAATTTCCCCCCACTCAATATGTTCTAATACCAACTTCAACTTTCTCTGGGGCGGCTCTAAATAACTTATACTATGTTGATGAGCCATTAAACAAGGTTCAATTCAATTATATTTAAATTCCCTATTTTAGTAATAATTTCACCACTCAGTAAGTTATAATACCACCTTCCACCGATCTAAATAACCTATAATGTGTTGATGAGTCGTTAAACAAGATTCAATTCAATTCTATTCAATGTCCCTATTTAGTAATTATTTTACCACTCTTTAAGTTTTAATACCACATTCCTTTCTCTCTGGGGCGGCTCTATATACCATATACTGTGTTAATGAGCCGTTAAACAATATTCAGTTTATTTCAATTTATTCATTCAGTCATTATGTCTCCACCCAATACGTTATATTACCACCTTACACTCGATCCCATAACGTTGAGACGCCCCCTGTGGACATAATGGCCTTGCGGAGACCATGGCCTCCAACGCCTATGCCATAGTATCCGCGGACACCATGGCCTCCTACAGGGTGGTTAAAGAAACACATCCAAAGGGATATTTTCATAATTCTTTCTTTCAGTGATAAACATGAAGTTGACAGTAGCAGTAGCAGCAGTAGCAGTAGTTACTGCCAGCAGTAGCAGCAGTAGCAATAGCTACTGCCAGCGGTAGCGCACCATCTCAGTAGGTATACTGCCCGCCGGCAACACCCGAAACTCGACAAAAACGCCATTTCGAGTCTATTTCAGTGCAAACTTCAGTAAACAGCAGTAGAACTAAAACGTTGATAAAGAATTTCAAATAGGTTGATTTTAGTAGGTCGGCCATCTTGCTTTAAAAATCGCTGAGACTACGTATCTATGAGTTTGATTTTTCCGCCGCCAACACCCGTAATCGGACAGAAAACGCATATTCAAATGTACCGCTGTACACACTTTAGTACTACAGCAGTAGAACAAAACTGCGATAAACAATCTCAAGTGGATTGGTATTAGTAGGCTGGCCATCAAGCTTTTAATATCCAGTGAGACTACATGTTGATATGCCCGCCGGCAGCACTCGTTATCCGAAGACCAGACGTATTTTTTACTACTTTCGAACTTTCAGTCATACAGAAGTAGAACCAAAATTGTGATAAACGGTCTCAAATCGTGTGATTTTAGTAGCACTACCAAAATGCTTTAAAAAAAGGCTGCGCCCGCGTGTCTATGTGGTTGATCTGCCCGCCGGCAACACCCGAAACCCGACAAAAACACCATTTTGAGTCTATTTCAGTGCACACATCAGTAACACAGCAGTAGAACTAAAACGTTGCTAAAGAATTTCAAATAGGTTGAGTTTAGTAGGTCGGCCATCATGCCTTAAAAAACCGCTGAGACCACGTATCTATGAGTTTGATTTTTCCGCCGGCAACACCCGTAATCGGACAAAAACGCATGTTCAAATGTACCGCTGTACGCACTTCAGTACCACAGCAGTAGAACAACAACTGCGATAAACAATCTCAAGTAGAGTGGTATTAGTAGGCTGGCCATCATGCTTTTAAAATCCAGTGAGACTGCATGTCTGCCCGCCGGCAACACTCGTTATCCGACGACCAGACGTCTTCTTTACTACTTTTGAACTTTCAATCATAAAGCAGTAGAACCAAAATGGTGATCAAAGGTCTCAAGTGGTGTGATATTAGTAGCACTACCAAAAGGCATTAAAAACGCTGAGCCCGCGTGTCTGTGTGGTTGATCTGCCCGCCGGCAACACCCAAAACCCGACAAAAATTCCGTTTCGAGTCTATTTTAGTGCAAATTTCAGTAACACAGCAGTCGAACTAAAACGTTGGTAAAGAATTTCAAATAGTGTGATTTTAGTAGGTCGGCTATCATGCTTTAAAAAACCGCTGAGACCACGTAGCTATGAGTCTGATTTTCCCGCCGGCAACACCCGTAATCTGACAAAAAACGCATGTTCAAATGTACGGATGTACACACTTCAGTACTACAGCAGTAGAACAAAAACTGCGATAAACAATCTCAAGTCGGGTGATATTAGTAGGTTGGCCATCAGGCTTTTAAAATCCGCGAGACCACATGTCTATGAGGTTGATCTTCCCGCAGGCGACACTCGTTTTCCGAGAACAAGACCTATTTTTGTTTAATAAGTTTCAACTGTAACGGTTGAGAACGAAGTGCGAAAGAGGTTGTCTATAAAACATGATGGTTAGAAATGGAAAGTAAAAACACCAATAGATGTTGATGATAGTGCTTCTACTGCTCTACTGCATCTACTGCTAGAAGTATATACTTCTAATGCTACAGATACTACTTGTAGTAGTTACTGCTACTGCTCCTACTGCTAGCAGCAACTAAAAAAAGTCACAGCATTAACAGTAGGGAAACAGATATACTTGATATTGGCGAAACGGTTGTGATTTAACTAATCTTATATTCTTATATTTTGAGACTACATTATGGTGTGTAGGGCTGCATTATGGTCTGTAGAAGTACACTATGGTGTTTCGGACTAAATTATGTTGTGTATTTCTGCAATATGGTTTCCAGAACTACATTCACCATTTATCTGTACCCGGTTACACACACCACCTACACACAAAATGTAGTCCTACACACCATAATGTAGTCCTACACACCATAACGTAATACCAAATACCATAAAGCAGCACTACATACCATAATGTAGTACTGCACACCATAGTGTAGTCCCACTGACCATAATGTAGTCATACACAACAAAATGTAGGTACTACATACCATAATGCAGTTCTACACACCATAATGCAGTCTTACACATCATAATTTAGTCATACACACCATAATGTAGTCCTACACATTAAAATGTATTGCTACACACGATGATATTTTCATAAGCAACATAATGTAGTCATAAACGTCATAGTGCAGTCATGCACACTATAATGTTACTCTACACGCGATAATGTAGTCATATACACCAAAATTTAGTCCTATACACTATATTATAGTACTACAAACTATAATGTAGTCCTACATACCATAATGTAGTCCAACACAAGATAATGTAGTCATACGCCCCATACTGTTGTCCGACACACCATATTGTAGTAATACATACCATAGCGTAGTCCTACACACCATAATGTAGTACTGCACACGATAATGTTGTCCTAAACACAATAATGTAGTCCTACACACCATAATGTATTAATACATACCATAATGAAGTTATATACACCATAATGTACCATAATGTAGCCCTACACACCATTCTGTAGTCCTACACACCATAATATAGTACTACACACCATAATGTAGTACTTCTCACAATAATAATGTTTATAGTCCTACACACAATAATGTAGTCATAAACACCATAATGTAGCCACTAAAGACCATAATGTAGTCTTACACACCATAATGTAGTCCTACAAACTACACTGTAGTCCTACACACAACACTGTAGTCATACACACCATAGTGTAGTAATACATACCATGATGTAGTCCTGAACACCATAATGTAGTCCTAAACACCATAAAGCAGTAATACATACCACGATGTAGTCCTACACACCATAATGCAGTCCCACACAGCATAATGTATTCTTACACACTATAATGTAGTCCTACACACCATAATGTAGTCATATACACCATAATATAGTCATACACACCATAATACCGCATTACATACCATAATGCAGCCCTATACACCATAGTGTAGTCCTACACACCATACGTTTATACTACACACCATAGTGTAGTCCCACACACCATAGTGTATTACTGCACACCATAACATATGTCCTACACTAATTAATGTAATCCTACACACCTTAATGAACTCTTACACACTCTTATGTAGTCCTACACCCCATAATGTATTCTTACACATTATAATGTAGTCCTACATACCATAATGTAGTCCTACACACCATAATATATTATTACACACTATAATGCAGTCCTACACACCGTATTATAGTCTTACACATCGTAATGAAGTCAAACACCATAATGTAGTAATACACACCATAATGTAGTTCTTCAAACCATACATCTCTACATACCATAATGTAGTCCTACACATCTTAATGTAGTCCTACACACCATAATGTATTAAAACACACCATAATGCAGTCCTACACAACATCCTGTAGCCATAGACACCGCAATGTAGTAATACATACCATAATGTAGCTGTACACACCATATTGTAGCTCTACACACCATAATATACCATAATATAATCGTACACAACATAAGGTAGTCCTACACACCATAAATATATTCCTAAATACCATCATGCAGCACTACACACCATAGTATAGTCGAACACACCGACTTAATGTAGTCATTTAAACCATAACGTAGTCCTACACACCATAATGTAGTCATACATACAATAATGTTGTCCTAAACAATATAATGTAGTCCTGCACACCATAATGTAGTACTTCACACAGTTATGTAATCCTACACACCATAACGATACCCTACACACCATAATATAGTAATACATGCCATAATGTAGTCCTACACACCATAATGTAGGTACTACACACCATATTGTTGTCCTACACATCATAATGTAGTACTACACAACATAATGAAGCACTCCACACTACAATGTAGTCATAATGTAGTCCTGTACACAATAATGTAGTCATATACACTATAATATAGTTCTACACAAGATAATGTTATCCCTAACACCTTAATGTAATCATACACACCACAATGTAGTCATTTACACCATAATGTAGTCATATAAACCATAACATAATCCTATACACTATATTATAATTATACACAATATAATATTATCCCACACACCTAAATGTAATCCTACACGCCATAATGTAGTTATATACACCATAATTTAGTCCTATACACAATAATACAGTCCTATACAATATAATATAGTTCTACACACCATAATGTTATCCTACACACCTTAATGTAGTCCTACTTACCATAATGTAGTCCTATACCCCATAATGTGGTTCTACATACCATAATGACCATACTGTAATCATATACATAGTGTAGTACTACACACCATGATGTTGCCCTACACACCATATTGTACCATAATGTAGTCATATATACCTAAACATATTCCTATACACCTTAAAGTAGTTCTACACACCATAATGTAGTCATATGCACCATACTTTAGTCCTACACACCATAATATAGTCATATACAGCATAATGTAGTCCTACACACAATAATACATCACTACATACCATAATGTAGTCCTACACACTAAAATGTAGTCTTTAAAACCATTATGTAGTCATACATAATATAATGCAATCATAGACATCATAGTGTAGTCCAACATACCATAGTGTAGTCCTACACACCATAATATAGTACTTCACACCGTAATGTAGTCCTACACACCATAATGATGTCATACACACCATAATGTAGTCCTACACACCATAATGTAGTACTACATACTATAATGTAGTCATAAACACCATAATGTATACCTGTACACAATAATGTTGTCATATACACTATAATATAGTCCTACGCAAAATAATGTTATCCCTCACACCTTAATGTAATCGTACACACCATATTATAGTCATTTACACCTTAATGTTGTTCTATAAATCATGACGTAGTCCTATAAACTATAATATAATTCCACACACTATAATGCTATCCTATTCACCTAAATGTAATCCTACACATCATAATGTAGTTATATACACCATAATGTAGTCCTATACACCATAATGCAGTCCTATACAATATAATATAGTTCTACACATCATAATGTTATCCTACACACCATAATATAGTCCTACACACGATACTACCGCAATACATACCATAATGTAGCCCTACACACCATAGTGTATTCCTATACACCATAATTTAGTACTACACACACCTTAATGTAGTCCTACATCCCATTGTGTAGCACCACACACCTTAATATAGTCCTACACACACACACACCTTAATGTCAGTCCTACACACCATAATGCAGTCCTAGATACCATAATGTAGTCCGACACAGCTTAATTTATTCTTACACACTATAATATAGTCATACACACCATAATGTAGTCCTACACACCATAATATAGTCCTACACACCATAATACCGCATTACATACCATAATGTAGCCCTATACACCATAATGTAGTCCTACACACCATACTTTTAAAAAACACACGATAGTGTAGTCCCACACACCATAATGTATTACTACACACCATAGCATGTGTCCAACATTCCTTAATGTAGTCCTACACACTTTAATGTATTCTTACACACTCTTATGTAGTCCTGCATCCCATAATGTATTCTTACACACTATAATGTAGTCCTACATACCATAATGTAGTCCTACACACCATAATATATTCTTACACACTATAATGCAATCCTACACACCATATTATAGTCCTCCACATCGTAATGAAGTCAAACACCATAATGTAGTAATACACACCATACAGTAGTTCTTCACACCATAATACATCTCTACATACCATAATGTAGTCACACACACCATATTGTAGTCCTACACATCATAATATAGTACTACACACCATAGTGTAGTCCTACACATATTAATGTAGTCCTACACACCATACTGTATTACTACACACCATAATGTAGTCCTACACACCATACTGTAGCCATAGACACCACAATGTAGTAATACATACCATTATGTAGCTGTCACACCATATTGTAGCTCTAAACACCATAATATACCATAATGTCATCGTACACACCATAAGGTAGTCCTACACACAATAAATGTGCTAAATACCATCATGCAGCACTACACACCATAGTGTAGTCGAACACACCGAAATGTAGTCATACACACCACATTGTAATCAAACACCTTAATGTAGTCTTACACACTGTAATGTAGTCATATAAACCATAACCTAGTCCTACACACCATAATGTAGTAATACATACAATAATGTAGTCCTACACACTATAATGTAGTCCTACACACCATAATGTAGTACTTCACACCATAATGTAGTCCTACACACCATAATAATACTCTACACACCATAATGTAGTAATACATACCATAATGTAGTCTTACACACCATAATGTAGTCCTACACACCATAATGTAGTCCTACACACTATATTGTAGTCCTACACATCATAATGTAGTACTACACAACATAATGAAGCACTCCACACTACAATGTAGCCATAATATAGTCCTGTACACAATAATGTAGTCATATACACTATAATATAGTTCTACACAAGATAATTTATCCCTCACATCTTAATGTAATCATACACACCATAATGTAGTAATTTACACCATAATGTAGTCCTATAAACCATAACGTAGTCCTATACACTATAATATAATTATACACAATATAATATTATCCTACACACCTAACAGTAATCCTACACGCCATAATGTAGTTATATACACCATAATTTAGTCCTATACACAATAATACAGTCCTATACAATATAATATAGTTCTACACACCATAATGTTATCCTACACACCTTACTATAGCCCTACTTACCATAATGTAGTCCTATACCCCATAAAGTGGTTCTACATACCATAATGACCATACTGTAATCATATACATAATAATGTAGTAATACACACCATGATGTTGCCCTACACACCATATTGTACCATAATGTAGTCCTATATAATCAAACATATTCCTATACACCTTAAAGTAGGTCTACACACCTTAATGTAGTCATATGCACCATAATTTAATCCTACACACCATAATATAGTCATATCTAGTATAATGAAGTCCTACACACAATAATACATCACTACATAACATAATGTAGTTCTACACTCCATTGTGTAGTCCTACACACATAATGTAGTCATACACACTCAAATGTAGTCCTTAACACCATTATGTAGTCATACACACTATAATGCAATCATACACACCATAGTGTAGTCCTACATACCATAGTGTAGTCCTACACACCATAATATAGTACTTCACAACGAAATGGAGTCCTACACACCATAATGATGTCCTACACACCATAATGTAGTCCTACACACCATAATGTAGTACTACATACTATAATGTAGTCATCAACACCATAATGTTGTCCTGTACACAATAATGTTGTCATATACACTATAATATAGTTCTACACAAAATAATGTTATTCCTCACACCTTAATATAATCATACACACCATATTGTAGTCATTTACACCTTAATGTTGTCCTATAAACCATAACGTAGTCCTATAAACTATAATATAATTCCACACACTATAATGCTATCCTATACACCTAAATGTAATTATACACATCATAATGTAGTTATATACACCATAATGTAGTCCTATACACCATAATGCAGTCCTATACAATATAATATAGTTCTACATACCATGATGTTATCCTACACACCTTAATGTATCCTACTCACCATAATGTAATCCTATAATGTATTCCTACACACTATAATGTAGCTTACACACCATAAAGTATTCATGTACACCATAATGTAGTCCTACGCACTATAATGTATTTCTCCAGACCATAATGTAGTACTACACACCAAAATGTAGTACTTCTCATATAATGTAGTACTACACACCATAATATAGTACTTCTCACCATAATATAGTCATACACGTCTTAATATAATACTTCACACCGTATTGTAGTCCTACAAACCATAATGTAGTCCATCACGCCACAATGTAGTCGTATACCCTAAAATTTGGTTCTACATACCATAATGTACCATACTGTAATCATATACATAATAATGTAGTACTACACACCATGATGTTGCCCTACACACCATATTGTACCACATACCTAAATATATTCCTATACATCTTAAAGTAGTTCTACACACCATAATGTAGTCATATGCGCCATAATTTCGTCCTACACACCATTATATAGTCATATACAACGTTATGTAGTCATACACACAATAACACATCACTGCATACCATAATGTAGTTCTATACACTATTGTGCAGTCCTACACACCATACTGTAGTCATACACTACCAAATGAGGTGCTTAACATCATAGTGTAGTCTTACACTCCATTGAGTAGTCCTACACACCATAATATAGTCATACAATATGTAATGCAATCTTACACACAATAGTGTATTCATACACACCATAGCGTAGTCATACACACCATAGTGTAGTCCTACACACCATAATGTAGTCACACACCATAGTGTATTCCTATACACCATTATGTAGCCCTACAATCCACAATGTATTACTACACAGCATAATGTAGCCCTACACTCCACAATGTATTACTACACACCATTATGTAGCCCTACACTCCACAATGTATTACTACACACCATAATGTAGCCCTACACTCCACAATGTATTACTACACACCATAATGTAGCCCTACAGTCCACAATGTATAACTACTTACCATAATGTAGCCCTACACTCCACAATGTAGTCCTATACACCATAATGTAGTACTTCATACCATAATGTAGCCTTACACTTCACAATGTATTACTACTCACCATAATGTAGCCCTACACTCCACAATGTAGTACTATACACCATAATGTAGTACTTCATACCATAATGTAGCCCTACACCCCACAATGTATTACTACACACCATAATGTAGCCCTACACTCCACAATGTATTACTACACACCATAATGTAGCCCTACACTCCACAATGTATTACTACTCACCATAATGTAGCCCTACACTCCACAATGTAGTCCTATACAACATAATGAAGTACTTCATACCATAATGTAGCCCTACACTCCACAATGTAGTCCTATACACCATAATGTAGTACTTCATACCATAATGTAGCCCTACACTCCACAAGGTAGTACTTCATACAATAATGTAGCCTTACACTCCACAATGTATTACTACACACCATAATGTAGCCCTACACACCACAATGTAGTATTATATACCATAATGCTGCCCTAAAAACCATAATGCAGCTCTAAACACCATAATGTTCCATAATGTAATGCTACACGCCATAATGTAGTCATACACACTATAAATATAGTCCTACACACCATAATGCAGCACTACACACTATAATGTAATCGAACACACCGACAATTAGTCATACATACCATAATGTAGTCATACACACCTTAATGTAGCCATACACACCATACTGTAGTCATACACACCAGAATGCATCACTACACGCCATAATGTAGTCCTACACACGGTAAAGTGGACATATAAACCATAATGTAGCCATACACTCTATAATGTAGTATTGCACACCATAATGTAGTCATATACACCATAATGTAGTCCTACACACCATAACATTGTTATACACACGATCATGTCATATACACATTAATGTAGTCTTACACACCATACTGTATTACTACACACCATAATGTAGTCTTACAAACTATAATATAGTCATGCACACAATAAAGTAGTCTTACACTTAATAATGTAGTCATACATCCGATGATATTGCCATACACACCATAATGTAATCCTAAACGCATTAATATATTCATACACACCAAAATGTAGTCATACAAACCTAATGTATTCCTACAAACCATAATTTATTCCTACACATCATAATGTAGTCATATGTACCAACATGTTGTCCTACCCGCGATAATGTAGTCATACAGACCAGTGTGTAGTCCTACACGCCATAGTGTAATCCTATACACCATAATGTAGTCCTATACGCCATAATATAGTCATACACAGCTTAATGTATTCCTACACACTATAATGTAGTCTTACACACCATAAAGTAGTCCTATACACCATAATGTAGTCCTACGCACTATAATATAGTCCTACACACCATAATGTAATACTACACACCATAATGTAGTACTTCTCACCATAATATAGTCCTACACATCACAATCTAATCCTTCACACCGTAATGTAGCCCTACACACCAAAATGTAGTCCATCACACCATAATGTAGTCCTATACCTATAATTTGGTACTACATACCATAATGTACCATACTGTTATCATATACGCATAATGTAGTACTACACACCATGATGTTACCCTACATACCATATTGTACCATAATGTAGTCTTATATACCTAAATTTAATCACATACACCTTAAAGTAGTCCTTTACACCATAATGTAGTAATATGCACCATAATTTAGTCCTACACACCATAATGTAGTCATACATACCATAGTGTAGTCCTACATACCATAATGTAGCACTACACACCATAATATAGTCCTACACACCATGGTGTAGTCCTACATACCATAATGTAGCACTACACACCATAATATAGTCCTACACACCATGGTGTAGTCCTACATACCATAATGCAGCACTGCATACCATAATATAGACATACACACCATAATATAGTACTACACACACTAATGTAGTAAAACACACCATAATGTCGTACTATACACCATATCGTAGTCCTACACACCGTAATGTAGTCCTACACACCATAATGTAGTACTACGCACCATGAGCTACTCCTATACACCATAATGTTTTACTCGTATTAGTGTATTACTACAAACCATAATGTAGTCCTGCACTCCACAATGTAGTCCTACACATCATAATGTAGTACTACACACCATAACGTCATTAGTATGGTGCCAGAAGTCACTCATCTAAAACAATGTATACATGCTTACATACACTACCAAACAAATGAAATCCTTAGTCTGATAATCTCAATTATTATACGGGTTTTTTATTTGTCTGTTGTTAATAGGCTGTGAATCATGTAGTTGGCGACAAGCATGATTTACAACTTGAATTCCTAGAGAACTCGTCTAAAAAACTTGAATGGTATAAACACATATTTTGGAACGTTCAACGGTTACCGTTTCGCCTGTGGATTTGACGTTTTCGTAGATTAGTCTTCTCAGTGTAGAATGCGGCAATTTATTGCATGAATATATAACGAAAGTTTAGCGTTATATCGGTTTTATTTATAATGCCAAAAAGAAGCGAAAAAGAGGCAAATCACTTGTCCACACTGTCACTTAAAATGAATTTTGATTTTTGATTTTTTATCAATTTGCATTTGAATGATTATATCAGAAATTAAATTCTGATTAAGGCTGTAAAGCCGAAACGTTAAAAAGTATTTTTTTTTTTTTTAACAATCATTAAGGATTATATCAATAAGACCTTGGCCAAGTTTCACAGTGAATACTATTGATGGATCCATTACGTAGTTGGTGCTTTTGATAAAAAATTTGATTTTTTTGGAAAAAATATTCTGGCCCTTGAATTGTTGAAAATACATATCCTGACTCTGACTTGAGGGGAAAAAATAAACAGTCCCTGAAATTGTTGAAAAAAAATAAGCCAGCCTTCTCTCATATTCTACGAAAAAAATAATCTTGTTGGGCGTGAGCGGTAGTTATCATATTTCACTACCGCTCATGAATAGTCTCAATCAAACCGAGACTGCAATATTTCGTATGTGTCGTGCTCGGCCGTTTCCAAAGGTACATTATCATACTCTTTGTTGTGAGTCCAATTAGAGGAAAAAGATAATCTGGCTCCCTATTCAGTCTATGATAAATGTAGATCTACTCCATTAGCCATTGAATTCCACATGAACACGTTTAACCACAATCTGGCTACATCCACAGCTTCTGCTCAGAAGTTTATCGAAATCTCCAGTTGAAATGAGTTTAGAAGACTGTGAGTGATAGTATTCATGGTTGTAATAAATGTGATGTACATAGATCATGGTAGTAATAAATATGGTATACATTAGTCATGGTAGTTATAAATTTGATAAATGTGGTATACACTGGTAATTGTGTAGTAAATGTGTTGTATAACGTGTTATAAAGTGGTCATGGTAGTAAATTTGGTATACATTGGTCATGGTAGTAATGAATGTGATATTCCTATTCATGGTTATAACTAATGTTGTATACATAAGTCATGGTTGTAATAAGGCCATTATTTTTTGATATGAGCCGAAACACGCGAAAACGACCCTTCAGACAAAAAATTCACACTTTACGCTTTTTGATGTTTATGAAACACGGTGATTTTCTCTTTCAAAATCTCTTTATTTTATGTTGATATCTTAATTAAAAATGATTTTATCTCAATTTGAAAATTAAAGATCGTATTCACCATCAATTTTGACGCTGACGTCGTCGTCTTGGACAACGTCGTTCATTAATTAACAACAAAAAACATAAACAATTACCATTTTCTATAGCATCAGCTATTTATATTAAGAAACATATTCCCTATGATATAATTATTACGTAAAACACAGAAGTGGCGAGAAATTTGATCAGTAATTAACTGATTACCGGCCGACGTCATAACTTTTTACGTTATGACGTTGTCGTCTAAACGTCCGAAGGGACGTTTTCGCGTGTTGCGGCTCATATATATTTGTTTTACGAACCCTCATACCACAAAACGAAATTAGGTTATTGTTTTTTACACAGGGAATTTGATAGTTTATTGTTTTTACCTCCTCCCAGATTTTAATAGAACATTTCATTCCCTTCCTTTAAATCAAAATAATTAAACTATGCTTTACCAAATTTTTATTTTATTTGTTTCCCTTCCTCCTACAACAATTCTCTGTCTTGATGGTTCGTAAAAGAAATAATAAAAAAATAATGGCTTAAATCTCTTATACATTGGTCATGGCAGTATGTAAATATTGCAATCCTGTGAGGGTGACGGTGAATATTTGTAAACCTTCTAAGGTTATTTGTTTTATTATACTGAAAAATATGTTTGAAAAAGAAATTTGGTCCTGCTAAATATTCCTTCGAAATAAAACAGGAGAAAACATTGTTACTAATCTGTCAGTTCCAAATCACTATTCTCAGCATCTAGCTAGAAAATAAATTTCTGCGGATGGTTCTTTTGGGTTCTTTCGAAATCTTCAGCTGTGAACTCATGCGTAAAATTTTCAAATCATCTTCAGAAGGTTGTGCAAACTGTGTTCGCCATTTTAGTAAATGTTCACTCATTTTTATTTGCATTTATATGTATATACATACACTGTTCAGCATAGGACATTGCTTTAATTTCACAATCATAAGACAGTACAAATTATACTGGGGTGACATTACAAAAAATACTGTCATTCAGTGACTCACTCCATGGAGACATTACAAGCGATATGAGATATTACAAAAATGGGAAAATAACAGTATTTAACATTGTTGTTTGACATTCATTATGTAATAGATAGAGTCTGGTCCCAGCGAGTTGGCTTATTTAAACACCGAGATGGGCGTAGTGAGATGGACGTAGCCCATCGAGGTGTTTAAATAACCAACGAGCTGAGACAGACTCTATATTTTTTGTAGCATGGTGTACTTAGTAACACTGTGACGTCATAGTGACCGTACTCTAAATTCCAATATCCGGTAGTTGTAGTACAGCATAGCCACGCCCCTTTAGTAACCCTAAATTAAACGATTTAATGCTCTGCCTTCATCAAAGGAAATGTCACCGACCATGCTACAATAATGAATATTAAATATGACATCAGTGGTCATGGTAATAATAAATGTAGTATGCATAGCCCATGGTAGTAATACATAGGGTATTTAGTGGTCATGGTAGTAATGAATGGGGTATTTAGTGGGCATGGTAGTAATGAATGGGGTATTTAGTGGTTAGATGAGCAAAAGGGGCTCACATAGAAAGCAGACAAGGACAAGCATAACTAAAGATTAAAACTAGCACACGGAGTTCCAACCACCATATATGGAAAGATCCATATTAAACAAGAGTTGTCAAAAGGACAGCATGCTCCACCATTCAAAGTCAATTTTAAACAAGGCCACTGCCACTTCTGTCTCATCAACCATGGTGCCAGTTCATTCACAATGTCAAGTCTTAATTGTGGAGTTTAGGTGGTGGTGAGGTGAGTGTGTAGGGGGTGCGCGGAAGTGTTGGTCAGTAGTGTTGGGAATCGGCTAAAAATTCATGATCGATTATCTGAATATTTAACCGACCGATGATCGATCATTAATCGATTAAACATGGCTGCTATAAAAGACAAGTGTAAGCCTTTTTCAGACTAAAATGAAGAAAAGAATCACATTTCAAGTATGTTCTGGTAATAAAGGAACAGAATAAAACTGACCAACATATATATTTTAAAAACTAAATTGTGATAACTGCTATAAATATGTGATTACTTGTTGCACAATTATAACTCATTTTATTTCTTGTATACTTTAGTACAAGAGAATGAAATAAGCCATAATTTTCAACAACCGAGTAAAAAAAGTAAAGTCGATCATGAAAATTTGTAATCGAATAATCAGATCAAAAGCATAACTGATTGATGATCGATCAAAACGACTAATCGGAACAACACTATTGGTCAGTAAACATATACCAAATATCGAAGAAAGACCTTCAATACCCCAGAAAGAATATGAGGGAGGGTGTGGGGAAGAGAACAGGATGCAGACATGGTAACTGAAGAGAAACCGAAATAATATAACAAATATTTGTCTATTTATCTGTGGTGTTGTTGGTGTAGGAGTGGGGAAGGTGTGGGCGTTTATGGGGCTAATGATATGTACAGGCTTGCCGTTGTCATTTGAAGTATGCAATGAGTTTCATGGAAATATATGAAACTGCTTAAAAAACTTTAACTGAAATTCTAAGTTGAAAAAAAACACACATCATCTGGCTAAAATGAAATAAAAAGGTATGAAACATGTGTTTGTGTCCTTGATGACTCTGAGTGACACTTGTCAAGCTCCTTTGACAGAGATATATGGCTAGTGGGTATTGAAATAAATGGATTGCCAGAAAATAAAATAAAATAAATTCTAAGTCGAAAAGGGGCTACACCTTTTCTAAAATACTATACAGAAAATATTTATCCAGAAAAAAGGTCCACAATTTTGCTAAAATTCGATACAGAGTTATGGAACATGTGTCTACTAGCATCCATGCTTTACTGAAGTTGTATTAATAAGTAACAATCACCTATTGACATACAAGGACTTGCCTAAAAACTTTAACCAGATTTTTGAAGTTGAAAAAGGAACATAACTTTGCTTAAATGCAATACAGAGTTAATATGAATATGTGTCTACTAGCGCCCGTGTTATTCCAAGATTTACTTAAGTTTTGTTGATGTACGACTTCCAGTTGTTAGAATATATGGACTTGTCAAAAACGAACATTTAAACCAGAAATTCAAAGTAAGAAAAGGGTCATGCTAATACAGAGTTATGGAACATGTGTCTACCAGTGTCATTGATGGTACTGATGACATATTTCAAGTTTCACTGTCCAATGGTTGCTGAAATAATTGGACTATTTTTTTTAGTTACTACAACTGAAAACCAATGTCGACGCAGACGTTGAGTAGATCTACAACAGCTCTTCTTATTCTACGAATAGAAAAACTTAAGAAAACAATATTCTGGCTTTCAAGTTGACGAAAAAGAAATCTGGCCAGAGCACTAGGCGAAATAAAAATCCCGGCTTTAAAGAAATGAAAAAAAATATTCCGGCTGAAAGGAAAATCCCAGGCCCCATCCCTCCCCCTACCCTGAAATCAAAATGGTCGGTCCCTTATACAAACAATTGTTTCCATTCCTATCAGTTCACACGTCCACGGTCATGTTTATTTACTTAATATCGACAGCTTTTTAACGCTTGCGTAAAACCTTGCTCGTACATGTATATCAGGACAAATATTTTTCTTATCTCGACATAAATTTTTAACAGGATTCACGCGATGTGTCGCGTGATTATAGCTCTTACAATACTTGAACATGACCCACATATTACAGTATTTCATTCTTACAGAGATAATGTGTTTTGAACATTCATGATATTTTTAATGATCATTGTCTTATATGGTCATATACCACTATTGCATTTCCCATAGGCCTCCATTATAGCCTTTTTGCCTACAACCCCTATTCCTATATCCGAATGGATGATAAAACCTAACTTTTTTTAAAGAACTATCTTAGAGACACTCAAAAATGACCACCAAATTGGGGATAATCTGATGCTTTCAGCCTTTAATAGTTCACTGAAGGTGGCCATCCCCAGAATGGCAGTAAAGAAATTTTACTTTTTGCAAATATATTCTCAGTAAAATTGTAACCATAAAAATGCAAATTTCAGTCAAAATATCCTAAATCAACATGTTTTATGATGGAAACATAATATTTTGATGTTTTATGGGGATTTGTTATGATTTGGGTTATTTAATCCAATCAGAATCTACCTTACAATCTGACTATATGCCCTAATAGACCCCTATACCTTTTTAAACCAATCAGAAGCCCCAAATCAATAGTGGTATCCGACCATAATTGAACTCGCCGGTCTTCGTTTAATATAAACTTCAGTTACACAGTGTGCTGAGTGACAGTAGGAGGAAACGTTACAACGTTACAGGCAGAACGTTCTGGAGAGTCAACAATGTTGGAACAAGAAAAACTTAAAACACAGTGGGAACCTTACGGACCACAACAGGTAATCTACTGTTTTATGTTTATGTTTGTTAGAGGTGAGGCGTTGTATAATATGCATTTAGTGAGATAGTACAAACTACCATTATTGAAGACTAAATAAATAAAACAAATAAAAAATAAAAATTAAATAAATAAATAAAACTAAATAAACAAAACTAAACAAAACTAAACAAAACGAAAAAGAAACAAAACAAAACAAAATAAAATAAAACAAAATAAAAATAATGAAAAGGAATGCATTAATTTCGTGAAGGATT
Organism: Cyrtodaria siliqua; assembly: GCA_037043455.1. Taxonomy (NCBI): domain Eukaryota; kingdom Metazoa; phylum Mollusca; class Bivalvia; order Adapedonta; family Hiatellidae; genus Cyrtodaria; species Cyrtodaria siliqua. Next base: position 226,727 of record JAWPHD010000050.1, read on the forward strand.
TTAAAGGAACGCCAGCAATATTTTCAAAAATTATTTTATATAATATTGTTGAGGTGTTTAGCTGGCAATGCTGTTGTTACTACACTAGATCCCTTTCAAAACCTTATTTGTTTCTATTTTAAATAATAATTCGTGCAAAAGGAGAATTGTTGTTCAACAGCTCATCAATATTTTTAAGTTGTTTAAAGCCGCCCAAGAGCAAGGGGAAGAGCATACGAATTGCCAAGTTGTCAGGACGTTACGCGCCCAGCACCTACTGGCAGACCATAGACTGTCATCAAAATATTGTTTTGAAACACAAAGTTATGCCGAATATTAAAGAAACTAACCCGCCAAATAACGACAAAATTAAACTAAACCCGTTTATCAAAATTCTATCCAGGTGTTCAGGTCATATAATAATGTAGATACGCATATTAAAAGTATAGTTTGTTCATGGGTTCTTAAAATACCTGTGATTGAATATGCATAAAATGAATTATGAGTTGGTAACTCTTAATTCGACGCTCCAGTTTTGGGGTTTGGTCTGGCTGATTAAAGCCGTTTATACTGTATCTACAGAGTTAGGATTCTCAAAATATGCAAAAGCTAACAGGAATGTAGCATTTAAGGACGACGGTCAACCACATACACACAAGAATTAAACAACAACTACAGCTAAATAAAAGGCAATATATGACATTACAATTACAAAAGGGTTGACAATATGGCTACCGCCTTAGAACGGTCAGTGGTAAAAAAGGCCGCAGGGGGTTTAAACCAGGTTCTATAGTGCACCAAACCTCACTCTTACCATACTGTTATCCCAATAAACGAGACAGTGTAAATAAAGATATCACCACCATGTTATACTCTCTAATAAATAAGGCAGCATTAATAGGCAATATAAGTAAAACACATAAATGTTCATGTATATAATGTATAATATAAACAAATAAAAACCTAGAAAGCCGCAAAGTAAGTACTCAGTGACTTGGAAGAAGCCAGAGCAACAAGAGAATACACCGTTAAGGGTACGGCAAGACAAGATTAAAGACAAACATCAAACGCTACCGTCCTATAAGGATTTAGGTCATCATTGGGTCCACAGTCTGTCCGGTCATCGCACAAAGAGGAATGCATAGTGGCGAACTGTAAATGGGTCAACCACTAAATATGCAGTGCGTTGCAAAATGATACAGTCATAACCTCTTTTGATCATATTTTTAACAAGTTTAATAAACATCGTATGAAAGTGATTATGACCAAGGATCTAACAAAGTTTGTAAATCACATCACCATATAAGTCAGATTGTGATAGTCCCTGTCGCAGAAGAGTTCTTAAATCACTTATATTTTAAAAGTATATCAGAGTTACGATAATAACATTTTGCTTCTTTTTTTTTTTTCGAAGTTTATGGTAACGGTAGACCTGCTGAAGTAGCTTTTTAGTTATACAAATATTACTAATAGTAAAGCCCTCAACACGACTACAAGCTCTAGAAAAACGAATAAGTTGAGAAACATAGACCCCATAAGAAGTAGCTCGGGTAAAGTCCTCATCTAAATGGGGATAATTAACAATATCAATATTAAAATCGACTCTCTTGTCATACATTTTACTAATTATTTAAAGAAGCGACAGTATCAGAAATGAAATGTTATCTTTGCTGAGTGGAAGTTCATTAGGATAGATATTATTAACCATAGCAGAAAAGAAAGGATTGTTAATGTTTAATATGTCATCCGGATACCGAGAGGTGTCATTAAAGGCTTCAATTACATCTGCCTGAGTATCGGATGAAAGACTCAACATGAAATCTCTTTCATAGCAATACAAGAACATATCTGCGACAAGAGGTGCATAGGGATACCAAAAATGTGTCTATAAAGCTGGTTCCGTACCTGACGATGTATTGTTTTCTCTAGTGAAAGTTTTTTGAATAAGAGCAATAAGTATGGAACGCCATAACTGTCTTATGATGTTGCCGATTAATATATGCAGTGCATTTCCTTTTATATGTAGTAGATATTTCATGATATGCAGTGCATTTTTAATTATATGTAGTAAATAAATCTTTATATGCGGTAGATTAATCATTATATGCGATAGATAAGTCATTGTATGCAGTAGATAAACCATTATATGCGGTCCAGTTTTCGTTATATGTGGTGCATTTATTACTATATGCAGTAGTCAATCTAATATATGAGGTCCTTTGAACATTATATGAAGTACCTTTGTATTTATATGCCGTGCTTCTGTTGACTTTATATGTGGTACATATTCTAATATACGTGGTGGATACGTCTTTATATTCGGTGGTTTCAATTGCATTATATTCGGTACAAACGGCTTTATACGTGGTGCATTTCTTATTATATGCAGTGCATTTTCTATTATATGCGGTGTTTTTTTCATTATGATGATGAGATCAATCGGAACACTCGTTTTTAGAGATGTTACGATTTAGACTGCTACACAGCGTTTAAACGACTGCACATAGAACGCTGTCATTATCGATCATTTAGACCCACAGCGGTTGGCAAGTGCATACACACGCTTTACGTAATTAGAGGATTTCCAGTTTTATAAATAGAACAAAAACTGTCTTACTTTATTCAGTCCAAACCAAGACTGGATTCATTTTAATATAAAAAAAACACGAACTGTTGAATACAATTAGGTCAAACATAAACAAGTTGAATAGATCGGCGTTAGGGCGTTAGAAAATGGCATATGTTAATCAGGGGCGGATCCAGGATTTCAGCTTAGTGGGGGCGTAAGATTTTGGTCAATTTTCGGGTCCGTTTCTAGCCTCATAAAACGGTTGCGGTAGTGCATTGATAGGGTAAAAAAGTCTGTTTTCAAATAAAAGGATTTAACAATGTGTTAATTAAACCACTCATTGGCCATTATTCGTCGAGCGAGCGAACCGAGCGAGAACATTTTTTATATCGAGGGCGTGCATCGAAATTGTTTGATATTTTATCTACAGTAACAGGGACATACATGTATGATCCGGAATTTTTCAGGGGGGGGGGCGGGGGCGCGGGGGTGGGGGGGGGGGGGGCGCGCCACCCCTTTATCCGCTAATGTGTTTTGATAACACCCAAGCCCCTTGGAAAAATCTCGAAAAAAACTCATCCTGGATTTTTTTTCCGAAAATACCCCCTGAACCCCGCTTCCCCACCACCATCCCCTTCAACATATTTTCCTTCCACAGATATTGCGTGGAAAAGTTGAATTAGACTAACAACGTTGACACCGGGGTAGGGACTTCAGACAGAACTGGTATAATACCAACATTGGGGATTACCCTGAAAATGATCTCCTAGGGAGCGGATAGAACAATAAATCGACTTTCCTTAGCCCGTTGCTACCCTATCCCTACCCCGACGGGAAAATAATTGATAGTGCATAATTATTTTGCGTGTATTCCCTCAGTAATTACTGATATCCTACTTCTTTTTCCTTGATAGGACATTTGTAAAAGTGCATTAAAATCGAAGGGGGGCGGGGGTGGGGGGAGTGGGTATAAGGGGGTTGGGGTGGGGATGGAAGGTTTTGTTGTAAAATATTCAGAAAGTGGACTGTTTGTAATAATGTTCAGAATAATGTTGGGAGGGTGCGGTGGGGCATAACCCGGGGATTAGACAGAAACGAATTTCTGTTAGGCGGGAATGGGCTATTCCAGATAATCTCCGTACTCACCATCCATGCCCCCGCTTTAAGAAATGTATTTTTAGCCCAGAAAGCACCCCTAATTTAAAACAACAACAGCAAAAACATATATATATATATATATATATATAAACACTAGAAAAGTAAAGCGTTTAAAACCTTCAGTCCCTGCCACGGAGCCACCTGGAAAAATGTAAAGAATACCACCCTAGATCCCCGGAAATCCATTTCCTACCACCTCCCCATAAAGCAGTCAAAAGAGCATTTACCTCAAGACAATGTACAGACTACCCCCAAGATTAAAAAAAATATACATCACCTGAAAATACGTGGCTTAGCATCTCCTAATAAAACAATGTATGGGGAAAAAATGGAAAAAATCTCCAGCCACCATACGCCGTTCGCCCCCCCCCCCACCCCCCAAAAACAACAACAACCACACATACCACCACCACATCCTCCCCGTGCTCTCGCAAGAAAAGCAACACATCCCTTATCACATTCTCACAAAACCAGGAAAATACCATCCCTTTGTGGGGCGGGTGTGTGGATGTATTTTGTTCACAACCCCACCCCCGGAAGCCACCAGCCCATGCTTTCCTTATAAGGACACCGGGTACAGAACTTGGTATCGTACGTACCAACATGGGGGACTATCCTTGGGAATAAGAGTGATTGTGTATTCAGCGCGTACACTTCCTCAGTAATTGTAATGTATGCATTTATTATATACTTTCCAGCGAAATAGTGGATTAAATCCTATATTTACTCCAAAGAAACAAATATTCTCTATTTTTCACTTCAAATCAACACATATCCTCTATTTATGAATGTCAAGTGCGTGCATTGTGTAATCAGTATTGAGAAAAAGCCCAACTTGCCATATCGTTTAATAGAACACAGATCAGACGAAATGCTTGACCATGATCGCAGTTGGAATGCACTTTACGTGAGCGATTTTTTTCGGCCTGTAACATCGGCTTTGCTCCTCCTTGTTTGAGTGAAACGGGACATACGCAGTGAAGCAGTCTAGTAAGATTTCCGATAAAATCGTAACATCTTACAAAAACGAGTGTTCCGATTGATCTCATCATCATAATGAAAAAACCACCGCATATAATAGAAAAAGCACTGCATATCATAGGTGCCAGGTTGCTATCAAGAAAAACTCTGTAAATTAGTTTGACCAAAGACACAAGTTATCCAAAAATCTACTTGAGAAGTTCTGAAAAGCCTCCTCCAAAAAGTCGAAAATTTTGTCAACACACTATATTATATACAAGGTATGACAGCGGCCATTTTAGCCTGGGCGGAATTGCGTAATAATGTATTGGTACCCGATTCTACAACGTTACTCTGATTTGTGTAGGTACCATTGATTCCCTGCAATGACAGTTACGAATGCAGATGTGAGGGTAAACAGTCTATGAATTATGGGATTATTACGCAATTCCGCCCGACTAAAATGGCCGCTGTCATACCTTGTATATAATTAAGTTTGTTGACAAAATTTTCGACTTTTTGGAGGAGGCTTTTCAGAACTTCTCAAGTAGATTTTCGGAAAGCTTTTTCTTTGGACAAACTAATTTACAGAGCTTTTCTTGATAGCAACCTGGCACCTATGCTGCATATCATAAGAAATGCACCACGTATAAATCCGTTTGTACCGAATATAATGCAATTGAAACCACCGAATATAAAGACGTATTCACCACGTATATTAGAATATGTACCACATATAAAGTCAACAGAAGCACTGCATATAAATACAAACGTACTTCATATAATGTTCAAAGGACCTCATATATTAGATAAACTACTGCATATAGTAATAAATGCTCCACATTTAACGATAACTGGACCGCATATAATGGTTTATTTACTGCATACAATGACTTATCTATCGCATATAATGATTGATCTACTGCATATAAATACTTTTCTACCACATATACCGATTTATTCACCACGTATAATTAAAAATTCACTGCATATCATGAAAGATCTACAACATATAAAAGGGAAATGCACTGCATATATTAATCAGCAACATCATAAGACAGTCTTTGATTAGGTGATGTGGTAAGATTGTAAATAGTGTAGAGAAGTCAAAAGTACTTATGGATGAAACTTGAGGTTTATTGCACATTTTATCAAGAACGTCTCCTGACTTTTTAATAGAACGAAATAAATTGATCCTATTATTATTGTTTAACATTTAATGTGATCTTTAACGGCAGTCAGACAAGAAGTTAAAGTGTGGAGGTGTTTGTGGTGGTACAGGCACTATAATTCGAAATAAAGCGGGCTTTATACGGCTTTTTATGTAATTAAGGAATATAATTGGCATTTGTTGTTTTGCTTTTCGTCTACCCGAGCCTTGAAAGTAGTGCATTGAGTGATATCTGTGGAAACAACATCATCCTCAGTAGATCGAACTGGAGTAAACGAATTAATGCTACCGAGTTATATACAATTTATATATATATACCTCGTCGTCAGCAGGTTTATATGTTATAGAATTTGCCTATTGATGGCTGAAAATGCGTTAACCGAGTGGTTAGTATATTTGCCTCTATTTGGGCTTTATTTCCGATATAGTCACGTTCCGGGGTTTTCAAACGCATTACCTCAGTATCTTATTCGGGAAAGGGACCATTCTTCTTATGGAATGTAAAGCCGTCGGTCCCGTGCGCAGGGAGAGCCATATAATGTGCATGCACTGAAAAAGTCTGTGTTAATCTGTGAGTGATTCACACCGGTTAACCCTCATCCCAAATGAAACACCACCAGGGAGTGGGCCCATGAGGTGGAGAGGTCTGCATGTGTAGAGCGAACGGTCTAAATCACTGAGCTACCATTGTCGTTTAATTTACCTAAATATAATATGTTTTCTTTATATCAAATATAAATTGTTTTCATTATCTAGAAGCTGTGGTCGATATTAAATGAAATAGTTTGTCGTTTAATTGTTATGCAATTTAAATATATACATAATTTATGGATAAACTAACATGTGTGTTACATAGTTACGCGGTTGTGCAAAACATGGCCGTAAACAAAACATTGTCTTATCATTGTTCTATTTTTGTAATTCCGACTAACTGAAAAAAAAGATAACGATTTCGTTGAAATTCGTTATGATTTAAGCCTGGTACACACGTTAAGATTTTCTCAAAGGACAAATCTGATACAATCTATCTTATGAAATTGCCTGTACACACGGTGAGATTAATTTTATAGGATTTTCTGGTGACCTTCAAATAAGTGCATACTGGATCTTTCCAGAATGTAAACGAATGAAAGCGCCTTGTCATACATTTTTATTGTGGTAGTCTTTGTGCGTGATTGTCTACAAAACTTCCACTTCCTCAAAATATCCCAGCAATTCATCAGTTGTATCATTCGTCCAGTTTCCTGCCATGTTGCTAAGTATGAACTAAAATACCCGCGTGTACAAATACCCGCGTGTACAAGTCTACAATGCATGTAGCCCCTATGCTGCGAAATTTATGTCAAATGTCAAATCTGGAACGCAGTACACTATTTCTGGAAGACATCTTTCAGGTCATAAATTGTGTCTTAAGCCCCTGTACACACGATGCAATTTGTCTCACAAGACATATCTTATAAGATAAATCTTACCTGTACCGGGCTTTATAGTTCTATTCAACTAACAAATGAGATATCGGAAAACATTGACCTAAATATATTTACAAAACATATATGAAATATATATGTACTAATACCGCGAAGTTTTTATGGTGGCTTAGAGGAGACATTCTTATTCAGGTTAAACGGGATGAGGTGGGGTGTAGGAACCTCAAACGTGAAACATGCCACAAATGTAAAAACGGTTACAAATGTAAAAACAAATTCACATATGTAAGAACATACGACAAATGTAACACGTTTGGTGAGATATGTAAAAAAAAAGTGACAAAAGTGAGAAAAAAAAGTTAACAAATGTAAAAACAAAACAAAAGAAAAACACAAATGTAAAAATACATTTTTAAACGTTAATTGTTTTAGCTCTGTTGATCAAATGTCATTACCATGACGTGGTGCGGCGTCCGTCCGTCCATCTGTCCGCCTGTAAACTTTTGTTCGTGGCGTCTTCTCCTCAGACACCGCTTGGCCAATTTTGACCAAACATCACATGGATAATAATTAAATGAATTTGCTTTGTAGAGGTCAGCGCGACATCCAAGATGCGCCATTACCATCTATTGTCAAAACCTTAACACTGGACAGATTTCGACAAGTTTTTTTAAAATAATCGCCAACGCCTAGCCTATCAGACTTGTTTAAATAAAGTCCCTCGGATAAAACATGATCTTGCCCGGGGGTCCAAAGTTTGTATATTGAGATTTTACATGTTTTTCATAGACTTATATAGGAAAAAACATTAAAAACCATTTTCTCTGAAACCACAATGTACAGAGCTCTCATGTAGCATCAGTTTATGTCTTCTACTAAGTTTGTCAAATGGTAACCCTGGGGTCAAATTGGCCCCGCCCCAGGGGTCACAGTTTTACATAGGCTTATATAGGAAATCAATTCTTCTTATTTGAAACTATAAGAGCCAGAGGTTTTATATTTTGCATTTACTATAAGCGTATGGTCCTCTAACCAATCCTGTTCAAATGGTGATCCTGCGGTCACATTTGACCCCGCGCCAGAGGTCACATGTTTAACATAGACTTAGATTATCAGCTGGAAAGAGAACACAGGCCATCTGTAAAAAGCATAGGCAAAAATACACATACGACTAAAACCATGTGATTCTGTTTTATATTCAATGGACATAATTATGCACTACATTAGGACATATTTATGTGTTGTTTTAGTCAATTCTCACAAATATAGCTTTCTCATGTGCCCCCTCCCCCCACAACCCCCGCCTTTTTTGTTTATCAATTCTACACCTATAGCTATGTTGCGCCCCAGGCCCACCCCCATCCCCCACCCCATCATCACCATCACCGCAATTTTTCATGAACGGGCGGGCACCTGGGTAGAACCACCGACGTTCCGCAAGCCAGCTGGATAGCTTCCTCACATAGAGATTCCTAGGCCCCTGAGGGATCGAACCTACAGCAAGTGATTTCAAGTCAGAGACTCTAACCAACCACTCTGCCACGGACGCTCCGCATGAATTATAAAAAGGCGCACATAAGTAAATTCCAGTTGGCAGCAGTACGTTGTTACTATGTGAACATCAGGAAAGCTGTTGAATGGAATGGCTGGCCGTAGTGTGATGTTGGGACTGTTCGAAGTCTTTTGTAAAAGACGGACTGGCAGGATTCCAGTGTATACTCAGGAGTTGTTGAGCCCTCTGTAACCAATGCGGCGTACCTGGTCGTAGACTGTTTTAAAGCAGTTGAAGCTGGCGTTTGATAATCAAAAGTGCACTATAAATTTTAATATTGTAGGGCAAATAGTTCCAAGAATGACATCCTAGAAATATGATTTTATGATCAGGTCAGAGTGACCTTGACATTTGACCTACTACCATGAACGCAATAGGGTAGTTGTTGCAAAATGGATAATACATGTATTTGTATGTTTCAAGATTGAAGGTATAATAGTAAATAAATTACAGCGCAAGAGACGTTTTTTGGGTTGATTGGGTAAGTGTGACCTTAACCTTTTTGAGCTACTGACTCTAAAATTAATATTTTAACACGGTTATTATTTCTGTACAGTTTCAAGATGCCCTTATACTTACAATTTACAGATAGGAGAATGGTTCTCAGGATTCGTAAATAGTCAGTTCCAAGTGTCCTTGGTGACCTACTGAACACCAAACCAATAGGCTTTCTACTCTCATTACGGACAATGCACACATATGACGTTTACTACGGGTAAGGACAGATGTTATACTTTTGGAGTTGTCATGTAGAATGCTTATGTGCATATTAGGTCATGGTGACCTTGACCTTTTGACTTTTTAACCCCAAAAGCAATAGGGTACCTTCCCTTACCAAAGGCAATTTGCCTATAAAGTTTCGTGAGTGTAGGTTTTATACTCCTTGAGTTATTATTTGGAATATCTATACCCCTATGAGGTTATTGTGACCTTGACCTTAGCCCAAAATCAACAGAGTTCCTCCTCTGACCAAGGGCAATGTATTTATGACGTTTTAAGATGACTGTCGTGTTTTTAAAGTTATCACGTGGAATAAATATAGCCACATGAGGTCATAGCGACATTTAACCTACTGACCCCCAAAACAATAGGGTTCCACTTCTAAGCAAGGGCTGTGTACCTAAGAAGTTTCAGGAGTGTTATGGTTTTAGTGATCGCTTGGAATTCAGTTTTCCACATTAGGTCATGGTGACCTTGACCATTGACTGCCTAGACCCCAAAACAAGTGTTCCCACTCTTACCTAGGGAAATGTACATGAATTTTCATGATGGTGGATGTTGTGCTTTTGAAATCATGGTGCATAGTGTATATTTCCATAAAGGCATAGTGACCTTGCACTTCGATCTGACATCAAAAACAATGACATTTTTGCTTTCTCCAAGCGCAATGTACCTGTTTGGGTGTTATAGTTTCAAAATTATCGTCTGGAATGAGTAATTGTTTATAGACAGATGATCCCATACCATAATATGCGTATAAAAAAGGTGCAAGAGAGACAACTACCATCAGTGTATTTTCAGACGGTAGAATAGCCATTTCTATTGAGACATAGTGAATGCGTGGGCTCCTCCTTGAAAAGTTAAATTGATTCTAAAATAGACAATATTTTTTTCAACAGAAAGTATCAATTGAATGTATATGTAATTTAATGTATATGCCATCATAACTTCTATCAGGAACCTATTTTTCCTAACTCACAGTTTCTTTCTGAAATAGTTTTGACTAATTGGGGGGGGAAAATGAAAACCAAAAGTAGAGTTTTAAAAAAGATATAAAAATATTTAAAATAAAACATTTCAAAAACATATTTTTTGTAAACATTCCATCGAATATCATGTCACGCCTACATAGTCTTGATCAACATGAAAAACACAGAATCATTCTGACAACTACTTAGACTAGATGGGTGCCTTTTGGTGCATGTGTCGCCTGTTCTAGAAAGTATTTAAAGCCACAGTTTGCTTATTTTCAACGTCAACGAAGACAATGAAGACTTTTTGTCAATTATTAGGGTATAATATTAACGTCAAACTTGCATTAAATCGCCCGATGTACCCAGATGTTAAATGAAACCAGTGATTAATAAAAATGTAGGCTTTGGACTTTGTTTTGTGAACTGTTTAACTATTATATTACCATAAACAATACCTATGCTATAAATAAACAATTTGGAACGGAACCGAACGCTACCTGTTTTATGACCGTGAAGTAGCAGCAGTTGTATTCCAATATCTCATTCCTAACTGAAGTAACTGAGCGGAAACCGTTTTTTTCTATTTTTGTTAACAGTGACCTTGACCCCAGTGACCCCAATTTTTTTCAGAAGGTAGAATAGCTATTTCTTAAAAATACGTTTACTCTTACTTCAAATGTACATATGCAAAATTTAAGATCATCCTCAAATCTACAACTATATTCCCCCAGACCGAATAGTGAGTTTTTCAGAAAATCGTTTGCCTATTCAGGCTCTAAAGTGTGGAACTCACTTCCTCACCATATAAAAAATGTATTTACAGTGGATTAACCAAACCATATAATAATGACTAAGTCTTGCAACTCAGTTTGGACATATTTATGTTACTGTATGCATGACTATACTACAATTCATTTTAAATTATCACATATCTTTGTTAATACTTTTAATATATATATTGTGGAGGGCCTCATGGAAGATTGACTAGTTTCAGAAGAGTTCTCTCGTTAAATAAAGTCTTTATTATTATTATTATTATTATTATTATTTCTTTTGAGACATAGTACATGCGTGGGCAGTATGTAGAACATGTCTCAAATTTAAAAGTGGTTACACATGTAAAAAAAAGAGTCACATAAAAAAATTATGTAAAAACATACCACAAATGTAACACGTTTGGTGACATATTTTGTGACAAAAGTGAAAAAAAAAGTTTACAAATATAAAAACAATGAAAGTAACATATGTAAAAAAAAAGCGAACACAAATGTAAAAATACATTTTTAAACGTTCATTTGTTAGCTCTGTTGATCAAAGATCATGACATGGTGCGGCGTCCGTCGTCCCTCCATCCGTCCGTCCGTAAACTTTTGTTTGTGCTGACTATTCCTCTGAAACTGCTTGACAGCTTTTCATGAAACTTCACAGGAATGTTGCTCTTGATGTCTAGTTGATCCCTAGCAAAATTTCAGGTGGGCCAGAATTACAAGATGGCCGCCAAGGCAAACTATATTTTAAAAATGCGATTTTGTGGCGACTACTTTTCAAAAACCGTAAGTGATGTTGAATTGGAACCTTTACCAAATGACTTGCACGGCCATCTTATTATACAGGGTGAACAATTGGAGCGACTACTTCTCTGAAAGTGGTCCTATTTCCATAACACTTCACAGGTTCCTATCGAATAAATGTATAGTCGTCGGAGAAACTGTCAACACGTCTGTGACCGGGATGGTAAAAACGCTACGTCTGAAACCTTATCGACTCTCACTGCTGCGGGTTCGAATCCCACGGGGAGCTAGACTTGTAAGTGAGAAAGTGTCAATTCTTACGGATGGCGGAAGGTATACAGTACTTGTTCTACCCAGAAAATAGTGGATGGCGACCAGAGCGGCATTGATGGCGATGTGTTCGATGATTTACAGGGAGAATGGATTATTTTCAATGAAGAAAGAGAAAAAATAATAATTAGCTCTAGAGGGAAACGCGATAAGCTGTTGATATTTCAGAATATAAATCACTTTGCATTGATCAGCTGTCAGTCATGCACACAGATATACACACGAATAAAAGCATGAGGTGTTAAACGCAAAAAGGTGTTAAATCTCGAGGTTATTATAACATAAATGAGTCGCAATGCCTCTTCTATATTAAAGTGAGAATGTTGGCAACCTGTTAAAATTCGAAACCTTGTTAGAATTTTAGGAAACTTACTTTATCATGCAAATATGCATGTTTGCTATTAAACATCAACAAGGATTTTTTTTTATATCTTCTAAGAAAGAATTATTCAGCTGTATACTGACAGCAGTTTAAAGGTCAACATTGTTTTGACCCCTTGCAATGTCATACCTTGTCTACTTTCACTCCTGAAATGTATTTCAAAAACTGTCAAAACATGCCACCATTTTAAAACATCAATAACATGCCTAGAATACAGTTAAAGCCAAAAAATAACATGAAACTGCACTAAAATAATTTTTAAAGAAAACAAAATATTAGCACTCTTGAATACGGAACTACTTTCGAATGGACCAGGCGAGCACAGTCTAACACTAAATAGTCATTACGTAATAACTATAGCACACACGTATACACACGCGCACAAACGTATCCGCTAAATAAAAAGCCATAATCGAGATTAAAGTTTTGAGACGGAAAAGGTAATAAATAGTATACACCACGCATGGTTATTTACACGTGCGAGATGATGGAGTATATACTGATACATTTTTATGGTGGTTACAATATGTTGTTATTTTGCATCAAAATATAATTATATTACTAAATATACAATGTTCTCAAGAAGTCGCCATAGCTCAGTGGTAAGAACGTTGGACTTTAAATTAGAAGGACGTGTGTTCGAGTCACGAAAGAGGCAAACGACGTCCACTGCTTGAAAGAGGCAAATATTGTTTTCTTTAATTTATAATGCTATCTTTGTAGAGATACGACGTCCTCTGCTTGAAAGAGGCAAATATGTTTTCCTTGAACATCATATGCTATCTTTGTAGAGATACGACGTTCACTGCTTGAAATAGGCAAATATTTTTTTCTTTAAATTATAATGCTATCTGTGTAGAGATACGACGTGCACTGCTCGAAAGAGTCAAATATATTTTTCTTGAAAATCATAATGCTATCCTTGTAGAGATACGACGTCCACTGCTTGAAAGAGGCAAATGTTTTTTTCTTTAAATTATAATGCTATCTGTGTAGGCATACGACGTGCATTGCTCGAAAGAGGCAAATATTTTTTTCTTGAAAATCATAATGCTATCTTTGTAGAGATACGACGTCCACTGCTTGAAAGAGGCAAATATTTTTTTCTTTAAATTATAATGCTCTCTGTGTAGAGATACGACGTGCACTGCTCGAAAGAGGCAAATCTATTATTCTTGAAATCATAATGCTATCTTTGTAGAGATACGACGTCCACTGCTTGAAAGAGGCAATTTTATTTTTGAAAATCATAATGATATCTGTGTAGAGATACGAACTGCACTACTCTACCTCTATAAAGCATTACTTATAAGAAGTTAGAGTATGTCAGACAAATGAAATGGACATGCTAAAAACAATTGTAGTGTGGTCGCTGACATTTCCTTTGTATTTGAACAGATGGAAACCATTTAATTGAAAATAACACCCTTCAGAATGACTGATGTACTCTAACTACCAGTTATCGGAAGTTAGAGTATGGAAGACAGATAGAATGGACATGCTACAAAACAAATAGAGTATGGCATCATCTCGTCGGTTAATTGAAACACTTCGATGGGCTACACCAATCTCGTTATTCAAATCAACCAACTCGATGACAAAACGATATCTGTTACATAGAGTATGGGCTTAATACATATATATCCCATGATTATCATCAGTCTCTTAAGATTTTCCAAAACTGGAAACATTGGAATTTTTTGCCAGTGAGTTAAACTTCTAGCTGACACTAAAGGCAACCCGTTCAAAACTCTCCAAAGGGGAGAGTAAACAATAATCAATACGCCTACACTACACATCTTGACAAACATAAAATCATATAATTAATATATGATTCTCATATGATACTTATTATATGATCCTTATTTGGAAGGAACAGTACATGCTTTTTATATAAAACCTTTCACATAAAAATCATATCATATGAGAATCATATTAAAGTTGAAAACTTTTTTCCCCGTGAGAATCATATGAAAATGTGTGTAATTTAAACATGAGACATTTATGAATTTATTCTCATATGAAAACTATATGAAACTACTATTATGCAAATATCATATGACAAGTTTTATATGAGAATCATATGACCGTATCTCATTTTGTATAAGAGTAGTAGAGGCGGCGCTTGGGCGCTACGACTGCGCATGTGCGATCGCCATTTTGTTTTCTAAACATTGAACATGTTAGGTCACGCGAGGCCTCATTTGCATATGAATGTATTATGGGTAGAGGGGATTACTGCCAGAATAATCTAACACAACATATTGACATTTAGACTTAATCTGCGGACATTAAAGAGACAGGATGTCTGAGTTTCTTTTCTATACAAACCCTAGCCATCATCGAAAAAAATAATGATGTAGATTCCACTACTTTTCCAGCATTTTACTTGTTCTCTTAGATATTAAGTGAATACCCAAGGGGCGCTACTGAAACCAAAAGACAAGACCGCAAAGACATAACACTTACCCTTTCCACTGAAACAAAGATAGGAAATATGCATCTGATGGTAAGCCTTATAAGTATCACATTTGAAACAGAACGAACCACATTCAAAATAATTTAAATCTACTTTCCAGTCCTCAAATGTAAACTTATCCTTCCAGCTAAATGTGTTTATTTTTCTCAAAACTAAAATCAAACGCTTCTTTCCTTGTTTGTTGATACGATACAAAGTTCTACAACAAAATGATTTTTTCAATAATTCGTCGACATACTGATCTACGCTAAAGCCGACCTATTATTGTTGTTACCTTTTGGTACCTTCAGCGGCGTTGATATAAACAGTTGTTACCATTAGCGTTGGTTTGTTGCCTTTAATAAAATAGGTGATTGTTACCTTTAGCGGATTTTGTTACCTTTAAATTTGAAATTTTACCGTTACCGGAGCTTGTTACCTTTAGCGGAAGTGTTACCTTTAAAGTTGTTACATATGTAAACATATCGTTTGACATTAAAGCTCGTAGCACTCGCTAACACTTAATGTTTAGTGGGTTTGATGAATTGAGGGATGAGAACTGTACAGCCACCTGTCGGAATATACCAAACGACCTTGGGCATATTACAATATTCCGCACCAACACGTATAACAACCGGAGGACCGGGTTCCCGAGTAGGACATCGGGAGGATCCATTCCATCAATGACAATGTATCGTATTCTTGCATTTGATGAATATAACGTAAGTGGCTTGAACAAGCTATTAATTCCCCGGAATTTATTGAATTTATTTAAAAGTACGATTTATTTTGTGTCTGAGAGACGAATACTGATACTACTGACATTGTTGACATTGATGCATATAAGTATAATTACCAAAACATAGAGTTCAAAAGTGCAAACGTAAATCGCTTGGCATCGGTATATACAAACGTCAACGAGGGATGTGCTAAATAATTATATTAATCACAAACCAAATAGGTTAGAGTATATTGTATGGGATTCAATTGATAACAATGTATTGGATCTTAATAAAAACTGTATAGCTGGCGTTATCTTGTTAGAATAGCGTGACGTCAGGATGATTTAATAGGTACGGTAAAATGATTGGATATCTTCGGTATTAAGATGTGTGACTTTTGTTTTCTACCCGTGTAACTTAATACATATAAACCCAGTCGAAATCCATAATACAAAAATAATCAAAATTGTGTTATTGTTCTTGACAAAATGATGTTTACAGTGTTCCCGAATATCTCTACCCTCTGTATATTGACTTAGGGCATGAACGGTGCCAGTTTTCTTCCCGTAAAATTGAACAAAATGGGTAGTCTATGATATAAAGATCATTTCTGAAAAAAAACAACATTTTTTATATGTAAACTAGGACCCTTGGGCGGGACCATTTTTAATCCCACAGGACCTCAATCGAATAAACTTGGTAGTTCAGGATTTACTGATCCTTCTTAAAAACTATCAACATATTTTCGATGGTTCTTTAGAAGATGTTGTCTCTGTACAAGTTTAGGGTTCTAACCAGAAATTTCAGAAGGCATGTCGTTTTTGACCATTACTTTGTGACTCGTGGGGATGGGTACGGGAGAGAACCTTTTAGATCGCTTGAGAGCGCTTTAATTTCTATAATATTTGGAAATAAATCATGGAATAGAAAGCAAAAAATGAGTTTTAACAAGCATTTTATTACACATAGCTTCTTTCCGTAAAGATTAAATGTGTGTTTATTTTAAATAATTCTGTCTTTTATTGCCTCGCAAAGATATTCTTTTTATTAGCTCGACTTTTCGAATAATAAGAGAGCTTATGTAATCACCCCGGGGTCGGCATCGACGTCGGCGTCGACGTTGGCGTCGGCGTTGGCGTTTTTATTAGCTCGACTATTCGAAGAATATGAGAGCTTATTTAATCACCCCGGGGTCGGCGTCGGTGTCGGTGTCGGCGTTGGCGATGGCGTCGGCGTCCCACATCAAAGTTTGCGTTTAAGCTGTGTTTACAAGTCTATATCTCTTATACTTCTTATCCTAGCACAACCAAATTTGGCGATGGACTTCCTTATAGCATTATCTTAAGGGCTGCATAAGCAATTTTGGTTCCTCTGTATATTGACATAGGGCATGAACGGTGCCAGTTTTCTTCCCAAAAAATTGAACAAAACATCAAGATCATTTCTGAAAAATGATTGCGTGTAAGCTATGTTTACAAGTCTATATCTCTTACATTTCTTACCCTAGCACAACCAATTTTAGTTTCTGTAACCCATGGGCTCCCATGGAACCCATAAAATGAGTCCCATTTCACATCAAATTGTGCGTGTAAGCTGTGTTTACAAGTCTATATCTCTTACATTTAGCACAACCAAATTTGGCCATTAGCTTCCTTATAGCATTATCTCAAGGGCTGTTTAAGTAATTTTGGTTCCTGTAACCCCGCTCCCAAGGAACCCAAATTCTGATGTGTCTCTTTCACATCAAATTGTGCGTGTAATCTGTGTTGACAGGTCTATTCTCCTACATTCCTTGTCCTAGCTGAACTAAATTTGGGGATTTGTTTCCTTATAGTATGTTGTAAAGGGTTGGGTAAGTAATTTTGTCTTCTGCAAATTCTGGGCTCGCATGTTACCCAAATTGTAATGGCCTATAAAATGTGCAATAAAGGCAGATCTAGGTTTGAATGTAAGCATGTATATATCTATAATTTTGGTTTGGGATTTCTTATAGCATTATGCATCTTATTCATACTTCACCAATATTGGAGCATGGGCTCCCTCTTCCATCATCCCCCGCCCCCACTCCCTCCACCCCCCAACCCCACTCCACAATTTTTTTTTATTTTTTACGTATTTCTGTGTTGTTTTAGTCAATTCTTACAAATGTATGTTGCCCCCTTCCCCCTCCTCACGCCTCCCACTCCTCACCCACCCACTTGAAATCTATAAAAAAAATTACATATTTCTGTGTTGTTTTTGTCAATTCTTACACATGTTGCCTCCTCACCCGCCCCCTCCGCCTCCCCTGTACCCCACCCCCCACACTCTAAACTGAAGCATTTTTATTTTTATTTTTTTTTATACATATTTCTGTGTTTTTTTTGTCAATTCTTACATAGCTTCTTACACATGTAGTTGCCCACGACTCAAAGCCTCTCCCCCCACCCCACACACCCCCATCACTCGAAACTCGATTTTTTACATATTTTTTTACATATTTCTGTGTTGTTTTGGCAAATTTTTACACATATATATGTTGCCCCCCCCCCCCCCCCCCCCCCCACCCACCCCCACCCCGCACACACTCGAAACTGGAATATTTTTATTTCATTTTTATTTGTTTACACATTTCTGTGTTGTTTTGCTCAATTCTTACACATAGCTTCTTACACATATATGTTGCTCCCCATCCCATCCCCTGCCTCTCGCCACTCCCACTCAAAACTGGATTTTTTTCATTTTTTCCCCATATTTCTGTGTTGTTTTTGTCAATTCTTACACATAGCTATGTTGCCCCCCTCCCCTCCACGCCCACCCCCGCACCCTCACTCGAAACTGGAATATTTTTATTTCTTTTACATATTTCTGTGTTGTTTTGGTCAATTCTTACATAGCTTCTTACACATATATGTTGCCCACCAACCGCCTCTCCACCAACCCCATCCCCCACCTCCACTCAGAACTCGAATTTTTTATTTTATTTATTTTTACATATTTCTGTGTTCCTTTTGTCAATTCTTACACATAGCTATGTTGCCCCCTACCCCCCCCCCCCCCCCCCCCCCCCCCCACACTCGAATCTGAAATATATATTTTTTTATGTTTTTTTACATATTTCTGTGTTGTTTAGGTCAATTCTTACACATAGCGACGTGCCCGATCCCTCCATGCCCCCCACACCCCACACTCGAAACTGAAATATTTTTATTTTTATTTTGTACATATTTCTGTGTTGTTTTGGTCAATTCTTACATAGCTTCTTACACATATATGTTGCCCCCCCCCCCCAATACCCCCACCTTTCCCAACCCACCCCCACCCCACTAAAAACTGGAGTTTTTTTGTTTTTTTTTACATATTTCTGTGTTGTTTTGGTCAATTCTTACAAAGCTTCTTACACATATATGTTGCCCTCACACCAACCCCGCCTCTCCCCCACCCCCACTCAAAACTCGATTTCTTTTATTATTATTATTTTTTTACATATTTCTGTTTTGTTTTGGTCAATTCTTACACAAAGCTATGTTACGCAATATCAATAAAAAAATGAAATGAGGCCACAATAAAAATTGCCAGATATCAGCTGACTCCCCGAGTTGCCTTTCGACCACAAATTTCTTTAAAATGACATCAATTTTGGATTAAAACAGATAAAAATAATAAAATTTCACATAATTTTATATCGACCCGAGTTTCTATACAAGCCCCATCCCCCAACCCCATCCCACATTGTTTTAGCCTTATTTTCTGATGGTATATACTAGCTATATAATTTATTATTCTCTGAAAAATCGAATAGTCGAGCTGCGCTGTTCTCCGACAGCTCTTGTTGTAATTATAAACACAGTGTCACTGATAAATATGTTTTTACTATTAATTCCATTGTTTGAAAGCAGTTTGATAACATAACTTCTGATTTCTTGTCTCTAAATCAGTGTTCTCAATAGACGCGTACACACGCGTTTTTACGCATGGAAATTCAATTTGACCCAATTCTGACGCAGCTAATTTACCACCTGTGCGTTTTTATGACGCGCGTGTATTTGCTTAAAAGCATCAATCCAATACATCGATAGTCCAAACATCCAAACAATGAGCACAGAAATGGGGCTAATTTTAACCTGGGGACTTCCTTGAAGTCTACAGAATAACTATCATTTATAAAAAATGTCGACATATATTCAACGTGTCTTGAGACGATTATTTTGAAAGGGTTGGGATATGTTATGTTACGGCAGCCCATTACAAAATCGCACTGACACAATGTTAACACATTAGTAAGACATTTCCGTTAGGTATAACGTTCGGTTAAAATGGCCAAACGCATTCGCAACATCTCGTACATACTGCTTCGCAGCATTACTCGAATGTAAATCGAAGGTTTCCAGACTGGTAACCTCATAGCGCCTTAGATACCAGCCAAAACAAATTTGCATTCAACATTCAAAGTTATCATCCACATTTTGCAATGTCATTCAGCCGATTTCTCCATCAATACTTTATTTACATGAAAACGCAGTGATAAAACGTTCATCTGTAGTGTAAAAAAACGAACATACGGTTATAGAGAAGTCTTCGAAACAAAATTACTAATGATCATACAACGGATGAACAGCTTTTCAAATAGTTCAACTCTGAATCTTCGTCTTTATGTGCTCAACATAAATAAGCTGTAACTTTTCGGATATGTTGAATTGTTGTGTACAGAAACGATTCATATTACGCTGACACATCCACAGATATCATCAACATAACTACAGTTGCTGCACTTTGTTTAATGGAAACACTCCATTGACGCTGGGGAAATGCTGTTTTTTTTGTCGTCTTTTAGTGACACATGGCATCCCAGAAACTACCAAAGAGTCACGTTATGGCCATGTTTTAATGAGCATGAAAATATAGACACAATAAAGATGACAACTTATGGTGTAAATATAAAAATCTAAAAGGGTAGGCAGTGATATTCTTCTTTCCCAGGAACATCACAGCTCTTAAATTGCAGAAAAAAAGGCGTAAATCAAAAGCTGGGATAAGTATTATATCTTGCCTGGTTAAATTTAAACAAAATAAAACTTTTCGTACAATATATAAATATTTATATAACCCTACGTGGACTGTTTCATTTATATAATTATGATTGTCTCTAATGTTAGAGTAAGTAGTACAAATCCAAATAAAATGGTACTCGTCTTCAATATCGTTAGTGTTACAAATTTCGCACACTCTTCCGTTTCTCTCTGTTCTCCCTCTTGAGTATCTCCCTGTTTTTATTCTTAAACAATAAGCGAATAATCTCATTTTTGTTATACAACTTCTTAATTGTTTGGAGCATAATATTTCTAGATATGTTTCAAAAATTCTCTTTCACCACCTTATATAATGTTAAAACTCTACTGCCTTCTATATCAGATCTCCATTGTTGCATGAAATTATCTATTAATTTTTGTTTAAATATTGAAGGAAATAGTTTAAAACACTAATGGGATTATCCCAGACATTATTAAAACCGTCAATGTTTAGAATAAACCTTAAGTTAGTTAGCCAGTTCGTCGCACCATTATTACAGTTGGATAACGAATCCTTATAATGGTATCTGTAGACAATAGTTCATACCAATATTTGATCATTTTTACATATCATGTATAAGGGGTAACGAGAGAGCTCTCCGTAAATACCAGCATTACTTGTGGTAAGTTTAACACCTAAAACAGTTTTACATAATTTTGACTGTATTCTCTCAATATCTTTTGATATTGTAATCCTCAATCAGTATTAACTTCAAAACCCCAGGATTCACAGTATTCATAGAATCTATTAAGACTTTGCTGAAGGTCACCCGGGCAACAGTATGAAAGTGATATTATTAAGAGATGAACCACCATCTATTATGTTGTATTATACGTACGACACTTATTCCAGATCGAAAATAACGAGCGTGGGTATGACTTCAAAGTGTCTGATATACAGCGGCTGGAGAGGTTCTTGATCATTGGTAGTGAAGACGATACATACTATGCCTCCGAGAATACAATATGGCGTGAACATATTGAGTGTCTACGTAGGTAAGTGGTAACGATAACTTTCACTGTATTATCGCCGTTTTCTTATATTTTGCCTTTAAAACCTGATTAAGTGAGTTTATCAAACACTTCATTTAGTTAATGAGGGTAAAATGGCACTTTCATTTGTGAATAGACCCTCAACGATGTAGGTTCGACCCCTCAGGGGCCTAGGAATCTTTATGTGAGGAAGCTATCCAGCTGGCTTGCCGAACGTCGGTGGTTCTACCCAGGTGCCCGCCCGTGCACGAAAATTTCCCGGAGGGGCACCTAGGGTCTTTCTCCACCAGTGGAAGCTGGAAAGTCGCCATATGACCTTAGCTGTTGGTGCGAATATTCATTCACAAAAGCGTGGATGAGTCGGTAAAGCCACCAACATGGCCAAAACTGCCATTGAATCATTAGTCAAAGTTATTAAACATTGCTATATGGTGCATTGTTAATAATATAGCTTCTATTTTTCGTCTAATATTTAAGAAACACATGGATATAATTTCTCTCAATTATGGAGGAAAACAATGTCATTGTGACAAGCAAAACGTATGCGACGAACGACGTCATTGACTAACGCTAACAACATGATCTTGTATTTATTATAGACGTAAGGTATGTTATCATATACAATGGATGAGAATTATAAATAATTCGATATTAAATGCGTATTAAACACGTTTTTTTACCATAATTTGCTCAAATTTTGAACACCTTCTTCAAAGAGTTGACGGAATGTAATCCGATTATCAAATTAATTATTTGTTTCCAATTTTATTTGATGAGTGTGTTAAACATATATCGACGAGTTTTCATACATTTATTGTCAAAATGGTACATTCCATTTAAAAGATATGAAATAAAGTGTAACTGGTGTATTTATAAGTTTCGTCTAGTGTATAACAAGCATTTGATTGTAAAGACATGCACATTGAATAGAATTGGCCTCCCACCGATTGTCGATAAAACTAAATATTAAACCGTAGACTCATTCACATCGTGACATATCGAGAATCTTGGCAAAGGTTATCGCTCAGTTATACACTTCAGCTTTATTTGTTTCACTTGTATATTGCGTCTTGTGCATTTAACCATTAGATTAATAGCTGCCGGGCAAGGAGAAACAGCTGTCCAAAAAATTAAAGACGTCAGCATATCTCGACGAAACCTCAAACAGGATTCATTACTACATGCGTACGCTGTGTGCGCAAGAAGCAATGACGAAACCACAAAGAAGGCCGCATATGCTATATTGAATGACGTATGCAGAACCCCAACTCACCTGTTCATGTTTATTAAGTTCTGCGAGGATGAATGCAGCAGAGGGAGAGGTAAATTTTCATGTCGCTGCTATATAATAATAACACTGGTAGAACTTTTCAGGATGCTGTCATAATGGAATCTTTAATTGTATACTTTTGTATGATTATTCCAATGAAAAGATATCAAGTATCATCTTTCTCTTTATTTTAAAAGCATCGGACGGTTAGCAGTTTCAGTTTTGAGAATAAGTGATACACGTTCACAACATAAAACTAAGCAATGGTACAATATCAACTATCGACTTGGAGCTCAATTTTGCCATGTTTGTATATCATTTTTATTAAAGGCAAACCATCAGCACCACGAGACCTTACATTTACACAACAAACGGTTACGGAGGGTACCACAGAAGCTTCCTATATTCTGCAATGGAAACCACCAAACAACGACGGTGGCAACAGTATTAAACAATATATTGTGAAGAAACGTGTAGTCTCGAAACGAAAATGGAAGAAGGTCAATACAACACAGCAGTTAGAGTTGGCACTAACTGACCATGATACAGATCGTCGATATGTTTTTTGTGTTTCTGCCGAAAACGATGCTGGCGTGGGAAAATTTGCGTTAATCGTCGAAGATGAAACACCAGTGCATTTTTGGAGTAGGTTATGAAATAGTTAGTTACTGTCAATGTAATGAATTAAACCGACCCCTATAAAATAATGACCACTCCGGCCAACATTCAGCGTAATAGAATGGACCCGGTCATTCTACTATGTAGTAAAAATGACGCCATTGCTGTAAAAAAGTGACTCATCCATATACTTGCAGAAGATTGGGCCACGGTGCTATGTAATAAAGTGACACCATTGCTGTAAACATAATAAACCATCCATAGAAGTTGAAACGACATGCGGTTCAATACCTTACACATAAAGTCGTATGCAGAATAATACTAATCTACAAAAATATACTGAGCAAAATAAATTTAGCACATAAAATGCATGTTATTTCCATAGACGAGATACATTGCTGTGTATATTCGGGTTCAATGATAAAGTGATAACAATAATAATGATACATAGTCATCTGTAAACAAAGTAGGTGATACAAAGTGGAAATATGATGGTAACATACTTATGTAGGTTATCGAAAATCGTACTCATTTCAATGGAAAGGGAGGTAATTTTAAAATTACGAAATTTGGAATGTTTTTGTTTGAGAATAACAATCGTTTACGAACACATTTCAGCGGTTTTTAAACAATGACAGAAAGGGAAATTCTTGTCAATGCCAAACATTAAATGTGTTCAAATAATACATTTGTACAATAAAAAAGGTTGTTTTTAATATATGGGAGGTAATTCTGATACTTCGCTTAGAAAATAATAAAACATTTCTTTTTAAAATCACATCCTTACCTACAGACTTCTAATATCTCCAAACAATTATATTGAAATTCATATGTTAAACTATGTCCCTAAAAAATGGTGCTAAACGTTTTTTGTTCGGATTAGTACAGAAGCAATGAGTCAATACCTTCAAGTGGTTAACCAATAAATCAATCGCCTCTAAATATTTGAAAATAAAACATATGTTTAAATCAAACATACTTCCCTATAAAAGACTACTCATGAGTAAGATTATTCTGTTTATTTAAAAGCAGGTTAAACAAACGCAGAAACGACTGTGACTCAGCAAACCTTTAGACCGATTAATAAATTTTGCCTTACCAAAGATGTTAAAGAACTAACCCTTTTAGCTATTTTATGTTTATCATGAGGATATATGTCTTTAGCTATCATCCACATGCTGATAGTTTGTACAGCCCGATAGTCAGAACTGTTACAAATATGTTAAATATAATTTATACTAATTCTATTTTAGAAACGACTTTGAATTTAGAGTGCATAAATATCCCTTACTCACACAAGACGAGGATTTTTTGGCATGGAAATTTTCTTCTCTACTCAAGATAAGAAAAAATATATAATTCCTTGGGGTAGGGATTTTGTATCAATTATCCCGGGTACTCGGCCTCGATAACCGGCTATCTCAAATGTCCGACCCTGTTATTGTGTGTGAACTCCAACACCTAGGGAAACAGCATTATCTTACTACTCCTTTGTTGATCATCCCTTCCCTCTCCCGGAGTGAGATATATTGATAGAACCATTATTGGCTTCCCACCGTAATAGAGACAAAAATCGAAACTTAAGCAGTGCAAGAATAAACAAAAAAATGAATCAATAACGATAAACACATTAATTGGAAGGAAAAATAAATCAAATAAAACAAATATTGAGATATAATCAGTAAAAGTTGGTCAAAATCGTTAATGTTTTTATCATAGTATATCCCTATTAAAATCTGTGAAACAAATAATTATTCAACCCAAACTGTGGTCAGTATTTTACATATGTATGAGTGTGTGTGTGTGTGCGTGTGTGTGTGTTCGTACGTGTTTGCCAGAATAGATGCTGTCAACGAATTACAAAAACAGAGTATTCTAATATATATCACCACTTTTAAGAAGTACAATTATACTAATATCGTTTGGATGTCTAATGTTTGCTAAACGTTTTTTTTTATCCCAGACAAGCCAGACAAACCAACAGGTTTACGTCTTGATAAATTACCTGATGAGTCATGCAAACTTACGTGGAAACAACCAGAAAACAACGGCGACACACATATCAAACGTTACATTGTGAAGAAACGCTTAATCGGAGACAAATACTGGAAGAAGGTGGTAGTCTTCAGTGTAATCATTGTTTACTTCACAAATGTTTTACACATAATATGACTGATATGTTAGTACAGACTATAAATGATTGACTATGTGATTACTTGCTTGAATGATTGATTGATTATAGTTTTACAAACTGTAAATATACAATTGTGCATATACAATTATTTATTGAATAATTGCACTGTTTTAAACAACACAAGACATAATACACAATACATTTAAACACTGGCATTTTAAAATTATATAAAAGAGAAAAGGGAAAGAGAGCGAGAGAGAGAGTGAAAGAGATAGAGAGAGAGTACAAAGTGTTCACTGTAATATTCTGTTGTTTTCTTTTCAAGGTTGTAAATATAACGTCATTGGATTCATTGGAGCATGTAACTACGGACCATGTCAAGTGGAACCGATACGAATTTAGTGTATCTGCAGAAAACGAGACGAGCGTTGGGGAATGTTCCACAATAAAAGAAGAACATGAAGAAGGTTATTATTGTTTATTTTAAGTATATGATTATATTTTTGTAGATTAGTATAATTATCATTAAAATAGGTAAATAATAATGTACTTATTATCAACATTGACTATTATAAAAACAGAAAAGGGTAAAGTTGTAAGTTGAACATTAATTTGGTTTTTACTATTTAAATCTATTGTTGAAAGATCAAGTAGAGCGTAATACATCGGCCAGGCCTATTCTTTTATACTTGAATACACATAATGTTTATTTGGTTGGAAGAAAATCATCAATTCTCGTTACAAAACGTATACCAAATACATATTGAAACGAAATAAAAAAATTGTTGAACTGCTGTTGTGTTTATACAATATTCAGTGTTACACATATGTCGTGCGGCACCGCGAAGTGGAGCGGATATATAGAGTTCACTGTGTCCGTCCTTTCGACTATCCATCCATCCGTACCTCCGTACGAACACGTTTTGCAGTCAAGTTTTGGTTAAATCCATTTCTCAGACACCGGAGATGTAGAGCTTTAATCGTCAAATATATTAATATCTTTATGACAGCTATATGTTCCTAGCAAAACTAGGTCAGTGACCTTCAGCAATTTTCGAGAATTAACCCTTAACTCATGTCTGTAAAGTTAGATGCCAGTTAGCAGTTTCCAGTTCGTTAACTGGCAACTTTCTGCAAAAGAGTATGAGAGTGGACTTTTGGAAACGGCCGAACACGACATTTACGAAATATTGCAGTCTCGGTTTGATTGTTCATGAACGGTAGTGAAAAATGCTAGCTACCGCTCACGCCCTCTAGCCCCGGGTTTTGAAGAACTCAATATTCATAAAATCAATAGTACAAAATGTTAACCATCCCGAAGATGGCATGCATTTGGCGGTGGACATGGAGTATATTTCTTCCCCATGTCGTACGGCGTATGGTCCCAGTATCTAATAAAAGTAAATGCCCCGAAGAGCGAAATAAACATAATGGAATTTAGTTGGGAGCAGCGGTTATGAAGCCTGCGTATCACAAGTAACAGCCAAAATACTTAATTAAAAAGCATACAACATATCCTATGAGTGGTTAAACCATACCCAGAGCCTTTTATCGGCCGCAGAAGTGGAACCACCGAATCAAAAATTAAGTAAGAAAACAAAAGAAATTAAAAATATACCACCGATAACTAAATATAAGTATCGGGCTCAGCAATCTCCAAAGATCGAATGAATAACAGTCCTGATTGCAAGCGCGGGGAGACGTTTTACTGCCGCCACACAGCATTAGCAACGCCACTGTGCTAATAACGAACTGCGAAATATTTCAAATATATAACAACATGTTCGTTTTATTGATAATTATGACGTTTTCTTTACTATATTTAATTTGATATTATTTTGTATTTTAATCATAAACAGAAGTCGCCGGAACCTAGTTATTTTAGCCAATTGCCATTTGGCCCGAATTGCGAACTATAAGCCAGTTTTTGGAATAAAATAAGATATAACTTGGCCGCCTTGTTGTTTATATAGACATTATATCGCGAAAAACACATAAATCAATAATTCTTAGGTGAATAAATGCATATATTAAACGTCCATTTCGAATTGCGAACTGGCAGCCAGTTCGAAAAACGAACTGCGAACTAGCACCTAACTTTACAGTCATTCTTATCTCATTTAAATTAACCAGAAACTGTACTCATGACTGCTTCTTTTACCAAAATGCGTATTTTGGTTGTGAATGCTGCACTTCCTGTTTTACATTTACAGATTACGTGTATGACCTTAATTCATCATAAATTTGCCATGTTTTAGATAAATTATCTCAACGGTTGTAAATCAGACACGATAGTCCCATATCATATTACCACGGAACTATGACACTCAGGTACAGATCCAACTGCCTTGCTTCACACACTATCTTGTAGGAAATCAAATTATATCTCCTAAACCGGTGGGTGGATTTGTGTATGATATAAATGCGTATACATGACAACGCATATTGTGCCGCTAAGGTCAAGGTTACAATTGGACACCAAACATCAATTTTGTACAAATGCTTATCACACGAACGAAGACATCGTCTCGCGTCGTGTACCTCCTATCAATATCTAGTCATGGTCAAACTTAGGATTCAATTGTCAAATGTGGGTATCTTCCAGTTTTTGTCCTGTCTCATAACCAGTGGATAAAATTTGATTTTCGTTTGCATAAATGCCAATCACAATGTGTTATATTTGACTGCAATGTTCGGTATCTTAAAACATGTTTGTATCTTCGCTGCATCTCCTAAACCAGTTAGCTGATTTGGACTTTCTTTTATTTAAAAATCTTATCGCATCATGACGTGTCGCGTTCAACTCCCAGCTTTTTGTTACCAACTAGAAGGGTGTTCCACGGAACACTTGATTCGCCTGTCGTGTGCTTATTTCAGCAAGTACAATCAATTTGGTTTTTAAAGTGTTAAAGTTCACGAAAAGGGGTATACATCTGCACTGGATAATTGATAAGAAAGAACTGTATAAAGTTCCATAACCATAGGTCAATATTTTGCCTAGCTATGAGCTATGTTAGTTTGCAGGTTAAAGTTTTATGAAAAAGGGCATAACTCTGCCAAAATGAAAATCAGAGCTATTGGACATGTGTCACGACATTCCTTTGGATAAGATGAAGATGTGTGTCGAGTTTTATAAACATAGGTCAAATACCTTTCAGGTTATGGCCAGTTATGAGCTTGGTTTGGTTGCAGATTAAAGTTGAAAAGCGTATAACTTTACTGAAATGGAAGTCATATATGTTGGTCATGGGTAACAATATTCTGTGTGATAAGATGAATATGTGTATGAAGTTTCATGAACATAGGTCAAACACTTTTTTAAGTTATGGCCAGCTAAGAACTTGGTTATTTTGCAGGTTAAAGTTTTATGAAAGGGGCATAACTCTGTCATAACTCTGTCAAAATAAAATTCAGCGTTATTGGACATAAGTAACAACACTTCTTGGGTTAAGATGAAGATGAGTTTGATGTTTCATAAACATAGGTAAAATAGTTTTCAAGTTATGGCCAATATTAGGTTGCAGGTTAAAGTGTGACGGACGGACGAAAGACGACGGACGACGGATAAAGTGATCCCCTAGTGTCTACCATGCTCCGTAGGCTACACGATTACCAACGACTAATGACTCATTTAAGCCTTAATGGACTAACTTGGGTATATTCCTCTTTGCTTTCCGTCATAATGTCTAATATGTAAACCAAGCTTAATGTTCAGACTACAATAAAGTGTTTCAGTAATAATACACATTGCAACATCGACATGAATTACCTTTTTATATTGTAACACTGTTAATACTATGGTCTGAATTGCTTCTATCATTCATATATATTTAAACGTTTTATTCATAGATTTTGTCCAAGACAAACCCTCTGCGCCACACAAAGCTGATAATGTATATATGAATATATGAAACAAAAGCCTAAAATGCCAGACAGTTATTACTCAAAAACTTGGGAAAATCTTTTGTCATTATCACTTTGTTATAATATTAATCAAACGTCTACCTACTCCTGAAAAGGTCTTTTACACTTATGCCTGATGTTCGTCTTCATTCCAGTATATTCAAATTAGGCTGGAAGCAGAGTGGTTATTTACCTCCGCCGACTACTTTTCATAGCAACACATGACAACGGAAAGTAGTACGTAATTTTCCGTCAACGTAAAAAAAGCGAAACGGCCGCCAGTTTGTTTTTTAAACACTTTATCTGAAGTGTGTAACAATTTTTCATGGTTAAATTTCAGTACCCCTTTAAGTTTCGTCATCTTCAGCTGTATTGAATTTTCGAAGCGAGGGGAAATAACTCGTAAGAGATGCCATTGTTAAACTGCGTTTAAAAATGGTAACACTTGTGTTCTTTTCTAATGAAATACAAGGAGATACTATAAATATGTTGTTTAAGCTTAAATAGTACATGTTACGGAAATCATGGTATTTCTTTATCAAAATTACATGCTAAAACGATACAATTTTCGACTCGGCAATGCCGGTCAAAAATATAACGAGTCAGTCAGTGAACGTCTACAGGTGCGTATTCGGTGAAGGGGTTAACATTGCACGCATATTAAAGTCTGAGAAGTAGCCTATATTTAAAAGGATCGACCGCTGTTCAACTTCTCGGTGTGCAGTTTGATGGCCAATTTGATCTGGAATTATGGAACTCCATCCGCTGGTGTGTTAATGTTTTTTTTCCATTATTTTTTTTATTTGCGAGCCATTTTTAACGGCAATATACTAAAAAAAAGATGCAGTCCAGTTTATTTGGCTATCCCTTACCGGCCCCTCCCGCCCGCCACCACACCACCACCCTTACCCACTCACTATCCACTACACCGGTACTTGACAAAAAAAAATATGACGGCTTAATATGTCAAACTAGTACAGACATGGAAATATCAGTTTCCAGACAATAATTTAAGTGGGAAGCGTTCACTAAGTCTACCTTGAACTAGAAGTGTGTTCGTTTGCTGCCAGTACTGTGTGCTTGTGTCCAATGTTAGGTTGTAGGTTAGGCTTATAAAAAGGGCATAACTCTGCCAAAATGAAAGTATAGAGTTATTGCACATGTGTAACAACATTCCTTGAGATGAAGATGCGTGTGAAGTTTCATGAACACAGTTAAAATACTTTTCAATTTATGGTCAAGGTTAGGTTGCAGGTTAAAGCATGACGGACGGACGACGACGGACAAAGTGATCCATAAGTGTCTGCCATGCTAAGCAGGCGACACAGAAATAAGTATTCCTATAAATATATCCGTCTTGCGGATATTTGTATGCACTCTTCAACCCAATGAAATTTTCTTGACCAGGCTAGACCAGTGACATTTGCTTTATCAGACGAGTACCGCTAAATACATCACTGAATCATGTTTCGAGATGCTAATTGCAGTGCTTGATGTATACTTCAAGTTTGCCATGTGTCCCTTTAATTACAAATTAGAACTATCACTGATGGTGATAAATACCCCCGCAAACAATTGTTTAGTAAGATCAAGGGCAATAACTCTGCATGGCATTGACTGAGCCAAACCAAAAGTTGTGTCATGTACATGTATGCTTCATGTTTATCATATACACAAAGTTAAATCAATATCTTCCCAATTGTAAAAGTAGTTCACTCCACAAGATTGCATTTGCTGAATAAAGTAATGGTTACTATGTGCAATGGCAATAACTCTGAATGGAATCGACTGAGCTGTACCAAAATTGTGTCACGCACATCTACACTTTATGATGATCAAGTACACAAAATTAAAGAATAAATAATGCAAAATTTTATTTATATTACATGTATATTTATAAACTAAACATATATTTAACGACTACAATAATGAAATTTATTTACTTCATACTTATTTGCTCACTTTAAAAGGGGCGGTCTGCCTCTAACCATAAAAAAATCAACGTCATATATGGCCTAAAATGTGCTAAAAATGATGTTAAACACCATTAAAAAAAACGAACAAATTACTTCAATATCATGCCAGATATTTGGCAAACGAAGTTTTTGAATGAGAGCAGTAAGTCGTAACGACATTGTATAAATGAGGTGTGTTTTTGACAGCTTTCCACATTATATAGAATCTCTGTGAGACACATGTTCTTTTTTTTTTTTTTTTCAAGTAACGCCTGCTCCGATAAGTTCTCAGGATCGCCTAATTGAACTCACCATCAGACTGACATATCTCAAGCGGCATAAGCAGTAACAAGTTACACTGTAATACATAAGGCCGAAGAAAAAATAACCGTGTTTCTGATTTGACCTAATTAAATTGATATAGTTCCTGGAGTTCAGACTCTTGCGATCACAGCATAGTCAACCTTTTTGGTTAAATCCACTAGTAGCTAAAATCCACACGTCTTTCAGTGTTGCATTGGTATTTGAAGAACGCGAAGGGCATCTCGAGACCAGATGATGTGTATCTGAAATGAACAAACACAGTTTTAAAAATCACGGTGGTGAAAAATATATAAGCCATATGATATGCATGGAATTTCATATCATACGTCATGATATGCATGGAATTTCATATCATACGTCTCGACAGAGTGTCCTGTTATTTTTAACTGGAACGCGTAATGTAACTTGGGCTGTCGTATATATAGGTAAATTTACAAAAGAAATATAAAAAGATCGGACAGGGAAAGTAGCATTCAAGGAGGACAGTAAACCACAAAACACAGAAACAGACACGCAAACAGACAAACACGAAGGCAAAAGCAATAATAAATACAAACGACATCAGAAACACAAAAAGGGTTGACAATAGGGCTACCGCCTTGGAACGGTCAGTGGCAAAGTAGGCCACTGGGGGTTTAAACCGGTTCTAGGGTGCACCAAACCTCACACTTACCCTACTGTCATCCCATTAAAACAGGACAGTGTAAATAAAGAAATGCCCGCCATGATCTAATCTCTAACCAACAAGGCAGCATCAATAGGCAATATAAGTAAAACACAAATATGCTCGTGTAAATATAATACAAAAAAAACAATAGCCTAGAAAGCCACAATGAAGGTACTCAATGACTTTGCAGAAGCCAGAGCAGTAAGAGAATAAACCATTAAGGGCACGACAAGAAAGATCATGGACAAACATCAAACGCCACCGTCCCAATGGGCTTTAGGTAGGCGTCATCATAGGGTCCACAGCCTGTCTGGTCATCGTACAATTAAAGAGGAAAGCATAGTGGCGAACTGTAAAAGGGTCCACCACCAAGCATGCAGTACGTTGCAAAATGATAGGGTCATAACCTCTTTTGATAAACTTTTTAACAAGTTTAACAAAGATAGTATGAAAGTGATCATGACCTAGAATCTTACGAAGTTTATAAATCACATCACCATAGAAGTCAGGTTGTGATAGTCCTTGTCGCAGAAGAGTCCTTAAATTACTTTTATATTTGGAAAGAAGATCAGGGTTACGATTATAACATTTTGCAAAGGTTTTACGAAGTTTATTGTAACGGTAACCCTGATTGAGTAATTTTTTAGTTATACAAAGATTACGAATATTGAAGTCCTCAACTCGAGTACAAGCTCTAGAAAAACGAATAAGTTGAGACACATATACCCCATAAGAAGTTGCTCGGGGAACATCCCCATCCAAGTGGGGATAATTAACAATGTCAAAATTAAAATCATCTCTCTTGTCATAGATTTTGCTAATTATTTTACCATTTTCAATCGAGAGATCTAAATCAAGAAAAGAAGCGTTATTATCAGATATATTAGCTTTGTTAAGCTGAAGTTCTTTAGGATAAATATAATTAACCATAGTTGGAAAGAAAGGGTTGTCAATGTTCAATATGTCATCCAGATACCGAGAGGTATCATTAAAGGCTTCAATAACATCTGCCTGGGTATCTGGTGAAAGACTCAACATGAAATCCCTTTCATAGCAAAATAAGAACAAATCTGCGACAAGTGGTGCACAGTTCGTACCGATAGGGATACCAACAATTTGTCTATAAACGGTGGTTCCATACCTGACGAAAATATTATCTAATAGGAAGATGAGTGCTTCACAAACTTCATAGCAAGTCCACATAGTATAATTGTCAAAACTGCCCTTAGTAAAAAACGCTTTTATATTATTACATGCCAAAAATGAAGTATTTTCTCTAGCAAATGTTTTTTGAATAAGAGAAATTAGCTTGTCTTTAATAAGGTGATGTGGTAAGGTTGTATATCGTGTAGAGAAGTCATAAGTGCTTATTGATGAAACTTGACCTTTCTTGAACATTTTATCAAGAACGTCTCCTGAATTTTTTATAGACCAAAATAAATTAATCCCAGAGTTTTCATAAGTTTTATCACAATACAGTTTAACGTGATCTTTAACGGCAGTAAGACAAGAAGTTAAAAGTTTGGAGATGTTTGTTGTGGTGCAGGCAACATCGCAGACTCTTTCACGCTGTACCATCAACTTGTATGGATTTTGTGTGATAAATAGAATCTCACAAATTTTTGCTCATCTACGAGTATTATTTATTTAACTCTTTAGCAAACATTATTTGATACTCGATAAGCCTTTGCATTGTATCTTTTTGCCAACTATATTAATAACTTCTATAATAAATCGGTACTCGTGTATCCGATCTATTATCTCCGACCAGAAATAAATATTTTAATTAATATTCTCCCATTACCGCTAAAATCAACAAATATATGTTTGAAATATATGATATATTAGAATGAAATATGGAAATTTTCATATCGTGGCAGATATTGGCATCTCAGGGTAATACCTGCAGGATGTGATATGAAATGCTCTTATATTATTCTCTATATAGTATGTATATATCTTTAAATATAACCATGTTTAGGTTAGGCCAAAAAGAATAAAAGATGTATGTTTCCCGTTGCCCGACTGACCATATTTTTAAGGGGTCGACCTTAAAATTTTGTGCCAAAAATAATAAATAAAAAATAATAATAATAAAAAAAAATCTATTTTCTTTTTTCTGAAGGATGATTTATGAACCTGACCACTCCCTTATAGCACTTCTCTTTTTTAATGAGAATAAAAAATAAATCTGTACAAAACGGGTTCTACCACTCAAAAGTACGGTATATCTAATCATGTCTAATTGTTATCAAGCTTAAAATCTTCGTTTATAAAATCAAAAATCATATTAAAGAACCACAGAAATATATTTGATATAAGACTTAGAGTAGCCTAAGGTACGGTTACAAATTTCCCTCTCCGGGGTGGCTCGAAATATTAATATTCAATAGTAAGAGTAGCTTAGGTAGTTATATCACAGAGATCAAATATACAAAAGGTTATTGTTTCAGCTTTAGTTACCTAGGCTCAGTCTCAGAGCTGGAACTTGGAGATGTCACTTGACAGAAGGTGGCAACATCTGCAAGGTATCATCCCTAAAAGAAAAACAGTTATTGTTTATATAGATCTGTGATTCCTGTACAGTAGTGCTGCAGATGCTTAATTTATTGTACATGTAAGGTTATATATGACGGTCGATTTTTTTTGTGGTGGAGGCGAACCACCCACTTATCCTGGGTAGAACCAATATTGTACACCTCCCGCCATCCGTAAGAATCGACACTTCCTCACAAGTCGAGCTCCCAGTCGGATTCGAACCCGCAGGCGAAGGTTTACAACGCAACGTCTTTAACCATTCGGCCACGGATACGCTTAGATTGTTTAATAAAGGATTATTAATGTAAGTAGCTACTGTATTCACCTCTCATATGCTAATATTTTGGCTAATTTTGTGAAAATAAGATATTATTTAATCGAACTGTGTATCGCGATACATATTGTGTGGTCAGTTAAGTATCGCGATACGTATACTATCATGAGCATAATGTATCGTTGCTTCCCTATCGAGTGGGGTACAAGGGCATAACCAGGCTTTTATGAATTATACGCACACAGGTAAATAATTGAAAGCACAGAATCTGGGGTCGTGGGGTGGGCATGACCCCCACAGAATCGGTGCTTTCAATTATGTGTTTCAGAAAATATTAACATATACCAATTTCTATATTAAATTCTAGCAAACGGAGACACTCCAGGGGCGTAGCATGTAGCTCTTGCGTACCCATTGAAAACGGTATAGCTACGGCCCTGCACTCTATTATATTGATAATCATGAACATGATACCATGTAAGGTTCAGTAAAAAGTACAAACTGTTTTTTTGTTTACGTCTAATCACCAAAGCTGTCAGTGTCACTAGCATAATCCAGGCGAACGTGACATGATGTACTGATGAGTCATGAGTCATGATCTTGATCTTGGATTGGGTCATCTATCGACTCGATAGCCTGTTCTACAAGTTCAACAAGTACTTACATTTGTCATAGTTAACACATGAACAGGTCTGTCTTTTTGCTCATTAAATCCTGGAATTGTTAATTATTTCTTTGCAATTATCCAAGTCAACACAACATCACAACAACAGCCGACTAACGTTGCGGTTTACTGATTTTAAACGTCCAGTGCAGCTGATTTTTACCGTAAAGAAAGACAGAAAAAGTGGTTGAACTTGATTTGTTATTTGGGACAGGAAATAACTAGACTATGTCCGGGAGTAGAAAATATTCATGGTTGGCGTTTCTGTTGTTGCTTTTCAGTTTTGCCTATTTACTTCGTAGCCGCCATTTTGAATATGAGCGTTTTGAGTGACAAAAAGGGGATATTTCAAAACGGTCTCAAAAAATGGGTAGTCATGAATTTTGCTGAAATTTTCAGGAAAAGTAGAAGAGGTACTGATCTATATTTCCTGTTAATTTAAGACAATTTGTTTTGAGACCGTTTTGAGAAATCGGTAATTTTGGAGTTATAAAACCTAAAACGTTTTGATCTTCACATCTGAATTGCGATTTAGACTATGTTATATATGGCAAAAGTGGTCAAAACGAATTCTAGGGGGAAGTTTAACTTATAAACTTACTTTATTCATTGTTAGTGTTGTTTTAACATTCAAAATTGGCTTGAATTAGTTTTTTTAAAAGACAACTGTAATTTACGCGTAAAATCACGTGAGTGGAAATTGGGACTACTTCGTGTCAAAACACTTGAAATTCAAAAGTGAGTTATGCGGTATATCCACGCGAAAACCTTCCCCCGCGTCCTACCTGAATCCTTACTGGTTTATTCATTGAGTACATTGTTAGTGGCTTTCTATGTTTGTGATTTTTATATTGATATATAAATGATGATCATCTTTGCGGGAGGGCTCGCGAGGCGCAGTCGATAGCGCGGCGGATTTGTAACCGGACGCCCCGGGTTCAATCCTCCGTGGAGCCACTGAGTTTCTAGGGCAAGACACTTTCTCTTAGCCTCGTACGTCTGATGGGGACGTAAATCGGGCGGTCCCGTGTATCGGTCTATCCTCCGAGCACGTTAAAGAACCGTAGGAATTTCTTCTACAATAAGAGTAGGGCACGGTTCCCGGATTCCTATGTATTCTTCCCTCTCTCTGGGGCGGCTCTAAATAACCTATACTGTGTTGATGAGCCATTAAACAACATTCAATACATTTCAATTCAACTTTGTGGTTTAGTTATATAACCTTATAGTGTTCTTATATTTGTTAAAACAAGTCAATTGGGATTATTTTGTTCTGTTTTACTGTGAGGTCAATAGGGTAAGAGTGAGGTTCATCCAATTTTACAACGACCTTTTGATTCCAAGGCATTAGCGCTTTTATTGTCAACCATAATGTGTTTGTGATATTATAAAACTATATCTATTTATACAATATTTGTTTAAATGCGTTATCGTTCTGAGAATGCATCTAGTTTCAGAATTGTTTTTATTACTCCGAGAAATCCTTATCTTTATCTGCAGTGAAAGTCGAGACATCTTCACAATCTTCACAAGACAAGCGTAAGTATTGACTGTATCTGTATTACATGCAAATGTAGTTTGAGCGAATCGAATTGGATCGTAATTACGTGGCGTATAGGTAGCCAGTTTGACATTCAGAGATGGATGACTGACCAGTTACAACGTTTAAACTTTTTTTTCGTAGTATAACTTGTTGCAGTAATTTATATTGTGGATTTGAAGACAGTTCAAGATATTGATGTTTTCGGTTGTATCGGTTTCATTTATTATTGGAACGTTGTACTTTTGATAGTTAAATAACAAATCATCCGAAGTCTTATCCTGAGGGATACTTTGCATGTTATCGAATACGTGTTTCCCATACCTGAGAATAGGCGGGTTTTGCGGTGGGACGGCGTAATGTCACGAAGATGGTACTCTGTTATGAGTTCAATCCAGTGTGGATGGAACTGAGGATGACATGTCATATCTTAGAAATAATAACATCTATATAATACAGTTTATGTTTAAAGTATCAGCATTTATAGTTGCATAATTAATGCAACTGAAGATAAGTGTTTTAGTAAGGTAGAATACTGGATTGGTTGTATGGTATAAAACAAGTTCCCTTAAGTATTCAGTATCGGATACATATTGCGTTTGCTTCTTTTTAAAAAAAATAGGCGGTATAGTTATTATGGGTGTATACTCTTAAGCTTGTAATGTGATGGTTAAGGCACCGTTTAGCGTATGCCATATGAAAATAACAGCCCGGTCCAGGTCTGCTGCGAGATTGACTAGGTTATTGTGTCGTTAAATGAAGTATCGTGTTATCATTTGAAGGTGAAGGGTTTTCTAATAATTAATGATAATACGTCAGTCTTTCATCAGTAAATCATCCGTATTATTGACAATAAATAATAAAATAATAATTTACGATTCTGTTGTAGTTGTTACTTCTATAAGAAGAGTGTGTGTTTATGAAATATAATTATTTGTGTAAAAGGTTGCAACTAATACAATAGTTTCGTAGCTTAGAAACCGATAACTGGAAGTGTATGACGATTAAAGTGTCTATTGTTTGGGGAGCCTGTTTTAGCCTAAGTTGTTTTTTTACTTTTTTAATTCATCTAGTACCTACATAAGTTGTATATCAGTGAAACAGACATTTTGAGTAGTAAATAAAAATACCTTACTTTTAAAAATCGGTTAAGAAATAAAACTAATAATGCATTGAAAGTAAAGGGACGCAATTATGAGGTATGTGTTATACATGTTCAAACACCAAAGCAAAATTTGTCTACTTTTGTTCTT
This sequence comes from Cyrtodaria siliqua, assembly GCA_037043455.1. Lineage (NCBI taxonomy): Eukaryota > Metazoa > Mollusca > Bivalvia > Adapedonta > Hiatellidae > Cyrtodaria > Cyrtodaria siliqua. Next base: position 265,821 of record JAWPHD010000050.1, read on the forward strand.
CATAATCGTACTATTAAATCACCAAAACTAAAACTTATTGTATCCATGAGAAACATGATTTTACTCATACAAATGTGATGTATCTCTTAAAAATTACCTATTTAAATTATTAACTATAGTTCAAACGTCAACGTTTCATCTATATATTTTATAGTTCGTCTGCCAAAGATATTTAAAAGTACTTGCGCTTCTCAGGAACAGTTAGCATCACACGAGATCTCCGTAGAAATTGACCGTGGTAATCCCGAAGCTCAAATCTGTTGGTAAGAATATATTATGATTTAGTTTCATAGGCCCTGTTCAACTAATAAAAGTGATGGTACTGGTAAGTTTTAGAATCTCGCCAATTGTCTGATAGTTGTTTAAATCAATCATGATATCAGTAGAAATATCATTAATATCATATGCCAATGCCAACGACGTGCGATGTTGTATGTCAGTTGCTCTTATAACTATGTCTCCCCCACTTTGTGGAGGGGAGACATATTGTTTTTGTGCTGTCTGTCTGTCTTATGTTTCCCTTACTTTTTGGAGGGGACACATATTATTTTTGTGCTGTCTGTCTGTCTTATGTTTCCCTAACTTTTTGGAGGGGAGACATATTGTTTTTCGTGCTGTCTGTCTGTTGTCTGTCTGTCGTCTGTCTGTCTGTCACAAACTTTGTCCGGACTAGTTCTCCTGAACCCCTGGCCTGATTTCAACAAAACTTTGCAAGGATGATCAGTACCAAGAAATATAAAAAGATCGGACAGGGAAAGTAGCATTCAAGGAGGACAGTCAACCACAAAACACAGAAACAAACACGCAAACAGACAAACAAGAAGGCAAAAGTAATTATAAATACAAACGACATCACAAACACAAAAGGGTTGACAATAGGGCTACCGCCTAGTTGCGCATATCGTCACCGTGTTCCGGTTGAGTGAGTTTTGGCAGAGTTATTGTCCTTTAAATGTTTTAAGACACAAACTTTGTCCGAACTAGTTCTCGCTAACCCCTGGCCGGATTTCAACGAAACTTTGCAAGAATGATCAGTACCAAACCTAGTTGCGCACAACGTCGTCGTGTTCCGGTTGAATGATTTTTGAGTAATGGCCCTTTAAATGTTTTAGTGCACAAACTTTGTCCGGACTAGTTCCCCTTAAACCCTTGCCGGATTGTATTGAAACTTTGTAGAGATGATCAGTACCAAGCCTAGTTATGCATATCGTCGCCGTGTTCCGGCTGAATGATTTTGGCGGAGTTATGGCCCTTTAAAACTTTGTCCGGACTAGTTCTCCTGCTCCCCTGGCGGGATTTCAATGAAACTTTGCAGGGATGATCAATACCATGCCTAGTTATGCATATAATCGCTGTGTTCCCGTTGAATGAATTTTGGTAGAGTTATGGCCTTTTAAAGGTTTTAGTACACAGACTGTCCGGACTAGTTCTCCTTAACCCCTTGCTGGATTTCAGCGAACTTGCAGAGATGATCAATACCAAGCCTAGTAGTGCATATCGTCGCCGTGTTCCAGTTGAATGATTTTTTAATACATAAATCTTGTCAATACTAATTATCCTGAACCCCTGTCCAGATTTCAACGAAACTTGTCAATGGTGTTCAGTAACAAGTATTATTGCGCACGTCGTCACCATGTTCAGGTTGCAGAGGTATGGCCCTTTAAAGGGTTTAATACCCGACTAGTTCTCCTGAACCGCTTGCCGGATTTCAACGAAACTTTCCCAAGCCTAGTTGCGCATATCATCGGTGTGTTATGGTTGAATGTTTTTTGGCAAAATTATGGCCCTTTAAAGATTTAAATACATAAACTTCGTCCGGACTTGTTCTCTTGATCCCCTGGCAAGATTTCAACGAAACTTGGCTAGGATGATCTGTACCAAGCCTAGTTGCGTTCCAGTTAAATATTTGTTTGCGGAGTTAGGGCCCTTTAAAGGTTTTAATACACAATATTTGTCCGGACTAGTTCTTCTGAACCCATAGCCAGATTTCAATGAACCTTTGCAAGGATGTTCAGTACCAAGCCTAGCTTCGCATATTATCTTTATGTTCCACGTGAGTGATTTTTGCGGATTTATGGCCTTTTCCCTAGTGGGGGAGACATCTGATTTTACTAAAAACAACCTCTAGTAAACTGTGTTTTTATGGACCTTAGGGACAAACTTCCGGAAGGTCGTTCGTAGTCTTTTTTATAATAGGGATATTATACGATGAATGGTAATTATGTTAAATTTTTGAAAAGTGTTTAGTACCACGATACTGTAGACTGTCTAAATCCTCTTCTTATGATATGTCTGTCGATTGAAAACACAATTGTCTCGCCAAAAACGTCATAATATCTTATAACGTAATATGGTAATTAACGATGCTAGGTGAGTAACGTGAAGACGTTCTTGAATTTCGGTTAAGCGTGAAACAATTTTATTGTCTAAACATATTCACACTAGAACGGGACCCGTGTACGTTAAACTGTTTAGTATTTCATTACTAATAGGCTTCTGAAGAGGCAGTATTCATATATGTATACGCAATTTTGAGTTTAAAATTAAATGAATTTATTAATTGAAGGTAAAACAATTCATTCAACTGTTTGCAATGTTTGTTTATATGCCAAAACTTATAAGGAATATATTATAACAGAAAAATGCAAACATGTTGAACGGTTGTGTCACATTTGACATTGATAAAGTTAAATAATTCAACCCTTTATATGCTCTTTATTAGAACAGGATACAATGAAGGTAATGTGCAAGAAACAATTTTGTATACAATTCCATGTACAGAAGAATGAAGTATTTGTAAAAATAATCAATGTGGTAAAAAAACAAACAAATCGTATCCATGTTCACATGTCATAAAATAAATTATACTGAAAGGAAAAAGAAACGCAGGGTGCGTATTTCCGCTATATATTGCATATACTGCACACTTAATTCCATATATATTCCAAGGAAATCCCAAGATGTTTTGTAAAAAAAACGTGCAGTTAGTTAGAGAAAGGACACAACTGTGATGTTGTAGACGTTTTAATCACAGTACACGTTGTAACAAGAAATTCATAAATGCTGAAGTTCCTCTTTGAAAAATTGAGCGAGTTCAGTACTGTATTTAATGTTAAGTGATTGCAACATTTAAAGCCTAAGTTTGCTCACCTGCTTGAGCCAAATGCGCATTCTGACGATAATGAAACTTTAAAGGGGTAACCATTGGTGTGTTCAGTGCTGTTTAAACCTTCTTTCTAAAAGGACAGGCCTAATGTCGCCCTGTACCATTCGATTAGCAGTAGCATATTAAACATACAATATATAGCGGAAATACGCACCCTGCGTTTCTTTTTCCTTTCAGTATATTTTCAGAAAAACATGGACGCGAAATTAATTGTCACAATAAACCAGATGTCGTAATCTTGCACATTTTCAATAATAACACAACTGTGCTGTTTTGAATTCCAAACGTTCAGATTGAGAAACGCTCTTTTACGTTAGCCTAGATAATCTTCTAATTTAGTACAGAGGCGCAGTTATAGCGCTACGTGTGAATAGGTACACTGTGCACTACTCCATGTCTATTATTAGTTACTGGGTTTGTTACTGACCCGCTACAGAAATATGTGGGGTCAGTAGGAGTTATTAGGGGGGGGGGGGGGGGGGGTGGGGGAGGCAATAGTCGAGTCCCCCTATATAGCTGACTGACCCCACATATTTCTGTAGGGGGTTAGTAACAAACCCAATAACTGATTATTGCATCGAGCACCTTTTTTTAAGGCAAACACCGATATTTAAGCCATTTAATGATTTAAACTTTGAATCGGAATTGTAATCCATATTGTTTTAGTGACCCTCTATGAAATCTACTGACCCACTATACAATAATAGAGGGTCACCATGTGACCGCTCTAATTCAATGAAATTCCTAGGATTTTGTGCGAGGTGCAATAAAGGTGAATGTCGAATACAGATGCGATTTTAGTATGGATTTTAAAGACTTAACTGTATTTGCGGTGACTTTGACATTAAATTAGATATCGAACTATCGAAGTGTTCATACCAGACGATCAAGTAAGCAACGTTTCAATGCGAATACTTTTATAATTTCGCGTGATCGATGTCAAAGAAAAAAACATATTTAAAAAGAAAGATAAAACAAAAGAAAAAGAAGATATAAAAGTCGAACAGGAAATGTAGCATTCATTGACCACAGTCAACCAAAAACATGTCAGAAACAAACAATAATTATAAAGATGAATAAAATGCAAGATATGACACCACACACATAAAAGGGTTGACAATAGGGCATAACTCTGCCAAAATGAAAGTATAGAGTTATTGCACATGTGTAACAACATTCCTTGAGATGAAGATGCGTGTGAAGTTTCATGAACACAGTTAAAATACTTTTCAATTTATGGTCAAGGTTAGGTTGCAGGTTAAAGCATGACGGACGGACGACGACGGACAAAGTGATCCATAAGTGTCTGCCATGCTAAGCAGGCGACACAGAAATAAGTATTCCTATAAATATATCCGTCTTGCAGATATTTGTATGCACTCTTCAACCCAATGAAATTTTCTTGACCAGGCTAGACCAGTGACATTTGCTTTATCAGACGAGTACCGCTAAATACATCACTGAATCATGTTTCGAGATGCTAATTGCAGTGCTTGATGTATACTTCAAGTTTGCCATGTGTCCCTTTAATTAATTAGAACTATCACTGATGGTGGATAAATACCCCCGCAAACAATTGTTTAGTAAGATCAAGGGCAATAACTCTGCATGGCATTGACTGAGCCAAACCAAAAGTTGTGTCATGTACATGGTATGGCTTCATGTTTATCATATACACAAAGTTAAATCAATATCTTCCCAATTGTAAAAGTAGATTCACTCCACAAGATTGCATTTGCTGAATAAAGTAATGGTTACTATGTGCAATGCAATAACTCTGAATGGAATCGACTGAGCTGTACCAAAATTGTGTCACGCACATCTACACTTTATGATGATCAAGTACACAAAATTAAAGAATAAATAATGCAAAATTTTATTTATATTACATGTATATTTATAAACTAAACATATATTTAACGACTACAATAATGAAATTTATTTACTTCATACTTATTTGCTCACTTTAAAAGGGGCGGTCTGCCTCTAACCATAAAAAAATCAACGTCATATATGGCCTAAAATGTGCTAAAAATGATGTTAAACACCATTAAAAAAAACGAACAAATTACTTCAATATCATGCCAGATATTTGGCAAACGAAGTTTTTGAATGAGAGCAGTAAGTCGTAACGACATTGTATAAATGAGGTGTGTTTTTGACAGCTTTCCACATTATATAGAATCTCTGTGAGACACATGTTCTTTTTTTTTTTTTTTCAAGTAACGCCTGCTCCGATAAGTTCTCAGGATCGCCTAATTGAACTCACCATCAGACTGACATATCTCAAGCGGCATAAGCAGTAACAAGTTACACTGTAATACATAAGGCCGAAGAAAAAATAACCGTGTTTCTGATTTGACCTAATTAAATTGATATAGTTCCTGGAGTTCAGACTCTTGCGATCACAGCATAGTCAACCTTTTTGGTTAAATCCACTAGTAGCTAAAATCCACACGTCTTTCAGTGTTGCATTGGTATTTGAAGAACGCGAAGGGCATCTCGAGACCAGATGATGTGTATCTGAAATGAACAAACACAGTTTTAAAAATCACGGTGGTGAAAAATATATAAGCCATATGATATGCATGGAATTTCATATCATACGTCTCGACAGAGTGTCCTGTTATTTTTAACTGGAACGCGTAATGTAACTTGGGCTGTCGTATATATAGGTAAATTTACAAAAGAAATATAAAAAGATCGGACAGGGAAAGTAGCATTCAAGGAGGACAGTAAACCACAAAACACAGAAACAGACACGCAAACAGACAAACACGAAGGCAAAAGCAATAATAAATACAAACGACATCAGAAACACAAAAAGGGTTGACAATAGGGCTACCGCCTTGGAACGGTCAGTGGCAAAGTAGGCCACTGGGGGTTTAAACCGGTTCTAGGGTGCACCAAACCTCACACTTACCCTACTGTCATCCCATTAAAACAGGACAGTGTAAATAAAGAAATGCCCGCCATGATCTAATCTCTAACCAACAAGGCAGCATCAATAGGCAATGATAAGTAAAACACAAATATGCTCGTGTAAATATAATACAAAAAAAACAATAGCCTAGAAAGCCACAATGAAGGTACTCAATGACTTTGCAGAAGCCAGAGCAGTAAGAGAATAAACCATTAAGGGCACGACAAGAAAGATCATGGACAAACATCAAACGCCACCGTCCCAATGGGCTTTAGGTAGGCGTCATCATAGGGTCCACAGCCTGTCTGGTCATCGTACAATTAAAGAGGAAAGCATAGTGGCGAACTGTAAAAGGGTCCACCACCAAGCATGCAGTACGTTGCAAAATGATAGGGTCATAACCTCTTTTGATAAACTTTTTAACAAGTTTACAAAGATAGTATGAAAGTGATCATGACCTAGATCTTACGAAGTTTATAAATCCATCACCATAGAAGTCAGGTTGTGATAGTCCTTGTCGCAGAAGAGTCCTTAAATTACTTTTATATTTGGAAAGAAGATCAGGGTTACGATTATGAACATTTGCAAAGGTTTACGAAGTTTATTGTAACGGTAACCCTGATTGAGTAATTTTTTAGTTATACAAAGATTACGAATATTGAAGTCCTCAACTCGAGTACAAGCTCTAGAAAAACGAATAAGTTGAGACACATATACCCCATAAGAAGTTGCTCGGGGAACATCCCCATCCAAGTGGGGATAATTAACACTGTCAAAATTAAAATCATCTCTCTTGTCATAGATTTTGCTAATTATTTACCATTTTCAATCGAGAGATCTAAATCAAGAAAAGAAGCGTATTATCAGATATATTAGCTTTGTTAAGCTGAAGTTCTTTAGGATAAATATAACTAACCAAGTTGGAAAGAAAGGGTTGTCAATGTTCAATATGTCATCCAGATACCGAGAGGTATCATTAAAGGCTTCAATAACATCTGCCTGGGTATCTGGTGAAAGACTCAACATGAAATCCTTTCATAGCAAAATAAGAACAAATCTGCGACAAGTGGTGCACAGTTCGTACCGATAGGGATACCAACAATTTGTCTATAAACGGTGGTTCCATACCTGACGAAAATATTATCTAATAGGAAGATGAGTGCTTCACAAACTTCATAGCAAGTCCACATAGTATAATTGTCAAAACTGCCCTTAGTAAAAACGCTTTTATATTATTACATGCCAAAAATGAAGTATTTTCTCTAGCAAATGTTTTTTGAATAAGAGACATTAGCTTGTCTTTAAGAATGTGGTTGAAGGTTGTTATCGTGTAGAGAAGTAATCATAAGTGCTTAATGATGAAACTTGACCTTTCTTGAACATTTTATCAAGAACGTCTCCTGAATTTTTTATAGACCAAAAAAAATTAATCCCAGAGTTATCATAAGTTTTATCCAATACAGTTTAACGTGATCTTTAACGGCAGTAAGACCAAGAAGCTAAAAGTTTGAGATGTTTGTTGTGGTGCAGGCAACATCGCAGACTCTTACACGCTGTACCATCAACTTGTATGGATTTTGTGTGATAAATAGAATCTCACAAATTTTTGCTCATCTACGAGTATTATTTATTTAACTCTTTAGCAAACATTATTTGATACTCGATAAGCCTTTGCATTGATCTTTTTGCCAACTATATTAATAACTTCTATAATAAATCGGTACTCGTGTATCCGATCTATTATCTCCGACCAGAAATAATATTTAATTAATATTCTCCATTACCGCTAAAATCAACAAATATATGTTTGAAATATATGATATATTAGAATGAAATATGGAAATTTTCATATCGTGGCAGATATTGGCATCTCAGGGTAATACCTGCAGGATGTGATATGAAATGCTCTTATATTATTCTCTATATAGTATGTATATATCTTTAAATATAACCATGTTTAGGTTAGGCCAAAAAGAATAAAAGATGTATGTTTCCCGTTGCCCGACTGACCATATTTTTAAGGGGTCGACCTTACAATTTTGTGCCAAAAATAATAAATAAAAAATAATAATAATAAAAAAAAATCTATTTTCTTTTTTCTGAAGGATGATTTATGAACCTGACCACTCCCTTATAGCACTTCTCTTTTTTAATGAGAATAAAAAATAAATCTGTACAAAACGGGTTCTACCACTCAAAAGTACGGTATATCTAATCATGTCTAATTGTTATCAAGCTTAAAATCTTCGTTTATAAAATCAAAAATCATATTAAAGAACCACAGAAATATATTTGATATAAGACTTAGAGTAGCCTAAGGTACGGTTACAAATTTCCCTCTCCGGGGTGGCTCGAAATATTAATATTCAATAGTAAGAGTAGCTTAGGTAGTTATATCACAGAGATCAAATATACAAAAGGTTATTGTTTCAGCTTTAGTTACCTAGGCTCAGTCTCAGAGCTGGAACTTGGAGATGTCACTTGACAGAAGGTGGCAACATCTGCAAGGTATCATCCCTAAAAGAAAAACAGTTATTGTTTATATAGATCTGTGATTCCTGTACAGTAGTGCTGCAGATGCTTAATTTATTGTACATGTAAGGTTATATATGACGGTCGATTTTTTTTGTGGTGGAGGCGAACCACCCACTTATCCTGGGTAGAACCAATATTGTACACCTCCCGCCATCCGTAAGAATCGACACTTCCTCACAAGTCGAGCTCCCAGTCGGATTCGAACCCGCAGGCGAAGGTTTACAACGCAACGTCTTTAACCATTCGGCCACGGATACGCTTAGATTGTTTAATAAAGGATTATTAATGTAAGTAGCTACTGTATTCACCTCTCATATGCTAATATTTTGGCTAATTTTGTGAAAATAAGATATTATTTAATCGAACTGTGTATCGCGATACATATTGTGTGGTCAGTTAAGTATCGCGATACGTATACTATCATGAGCATAATGTATCGTTGCTGCCCTATCGAGTGGGGTACAAGGGCATAACCAGGCTTTTATGAATTATACGCACACAGGTAAATAATTGAAAGCACAGAATCTGGGGTCGTGGGGTGGGCATGACCCCCACAGAATCGGTGCTTTCAATTATGTGTTTCAGAAAATATTAACATATACCAATTTCTATATTAAATTCTAGCAAACGGAGACACTCCAGGGGCGTAGCATGTAGCTCTTGCGTACCCATTGAAAACGGTATAGCTACGGCCCTGCACTCTATTATATTGATAATCATGAACATGATACCATGTAAGGTTCAGTAAAAAGTACAAACTGTTTTTTTGTTTACGTCTAATCACCAAAGCTGTCAGTGTCACTAGCATAATCCAGGCGAACGTGACATGATGTACTGATGAGTCATGAGTCATGATCTTGATCTTGGATTGGGTCATCTATCGACTCGATAGCCTGTTCTACAAGTTCAACAAGTACTTACATTTGTCATAGTTAACACATGAACAGGTCTGTCTTTTTGCTCATTAAATCCTGGAATTGTTAATTATTTCTTTGCAATTATCCAAGTCAACACAACATCACAACAACAGCCGACTAACGTTGCGGTTTACTGATTTTAAACGTCCAGTGCAGCTGATTTTTACCGTAAAGAAAGACAGAAAAAGTGGTTGAACTTGATTTGTTATTTGGGACAGGAAATAACTAGACTATGTCCGGGAGTAGAAAATATTCATGGTTGGCGTTTCTGTTGTTGCTTTTCAGTTTTGCCTATTTACTTCGTAGCCGCCATTTTGAATATGAGCGTTTTGAGTGACAAAAAGGGGATATTTCAAAACGGTCTCAAAAAATGGGTAGTCATGAATTTTGCTGAAATTTTCAGGAAAAGTAGAAGAGGTACTGATCTATATTTCCTGTTAATTTAAGACAATTTGTTTTGAGACCGTTTTGAGAAATCGGTAATTTTGGAGTTATAAAACCTAAAACGTTTTGATCTTCACATCTGAATTGCGATTTAGACTATGTTATATATGGCAAAAGTGGTCAAAACGAATTCTAGGGGGAAGTTTAACTTATAAACTTACTTTATTCATTGTTAGTGTTGTTTTAACATTCAAAATTGGCTTGAATTAGTTTTTTTAAAAGACAACTGTAATTTACGCGTAAAATCACGTGAGTGGAAATTGGGACTACTTCGTGTCAAAACACTTGAAATTCAAAAGTGAGTTATGCGGTATATCCACGCGAAAACCTTCCCCCGCGTCCTACCTGAATCCTTACTGGTTTATTCATTGAGTACATTGTTAGTGGCTTTCTATGTTTGTGATTTTTATATTGATATATAAATGATGATCATCTTTGCGGGAGGGCTCGCGAGGCGCAGTCGATAGCGCGGCGGATTTGTAACCGGACGCCCCGGGTTCAATCCTCCGTGGAGCCACTGAGTTTCTTGGGCAAGACACTTTCTCTTAGCCTCGTACGTCTGATGGGGACGTAAATCGGGCGGTCCCGTGTATCGGTCTATCCTCCGAGCACGTTAAAGAACCGTAGGAATTTCTTCTACAATAAGAGTAGGGCACGGTTCCCGGATTCCTATGTATTCTTCCCTCTCTCTGGGGCGGCTCTAAATAACCTATACTGTGTTGATGAGCCATTAAACAACATTCAATACATTTCAATTCAACTTTGTGGTTTAGTTATATAACCTTATAGTGTTCTTATATTTGTTAAAACAAGTCAAGTGGGATTATTTTGTTCTGTTTTACTGTGAGGTCAATAGGGTAAGAGTGAGGTTCATCCAATTTTACAACGACCTTTTGATTCCAAGGCATTAGCGCTTTTATTGTCAACCATAATGTGTTTGTGATATTATAAAACTATATCTATTTATACAATATTTGTTTAAATGCGTTATCGTTCTGAGAATGCATCTAGTTTCAGAATTGTTTTTATTACTCCGAGAAATCCTTATCTTTATCTGCAGTGAAAGTCGAGACATCTTCACAATCTTCACAAGACAAGCGTAAGTATTGACTGTATCTGTATTACATGCAAATGTAGTTTGAGCGAATCGAATTGGATCGTAATTACGTGGCGTATAGGTAGCCAGTTTGACATTCAGAGATGGATGACTGACCAGTTACAACGTTTAAACTTTTTTTTCGTAGTATAACTTGTTGCAGTAATTTATATTGTGGATTTGAAGACAGTTCAAGATATTGATGTTTTCGGTTGTATCGGTTTCATTTATTATTGGAACGTTGTACTTTTGATAGTTAAATAACAAATCATCCGAAGTCTTATCCTGAGGGATACTTTGCATGTTATCGAATACGTGTTTCCCATACCTGAGAATAGGCGGGTTTTGCGGTGGGACGGCGTAATGTCACGAAGATGGTACTCTGTTATGAGTTCAATCCAGTGTGGATGGAACTGAGGATGACATGTCATATCTTAGAAATAATAACATCTATATAATACAGTTTATGTTTAAAGTATCAGCATTTATAGTTGCATAATTAATGCAACTGAAGATAAGTGTTTTAGTAAGGTAGAATACTGGATTGGTTGTATGGTATAAAACAAGTTCCCTTAAGTATTCAGTATCGGATACATATTGCGTTTGCTTCTTTTTAAAAAAAACAGGCGGTATAGTTATTATGGGTGTATACTCTTAAGCTTGTAATGTGATGGTTAAGGCACCGTTTAGCGTATGCCATATGAAAATAACAGCCCGGTCCAGGTCTGCTGCGAGATTGACTAGGTTATTGTGTCGTTAAATGAAGTATCGTGTTATCATTTGAAGGTGAAGGGTTTTCTAATAATTAATGATAATACGTCAGTCTTTCATCAGTAAATCATCCGTATTATTGACAATAAATAATAAAATAATAATTTACGATTCTGTTGTAGTTGTTACTTCTATAAGAAGAGTGTGTGTTTATGAAATATAATTATTTGTGTAAAAGGTTGCAACTAATACAATAGTTTCGTAGCTTAGAAACCGATAACTGGAAGTGTATGACGATTAAAGTGTCTATTGTTTGGGGAGCCTGTTTTAGCCTAAGTTGTTTTTTTACTTTTTTAATTCATCTAGTACCTACATAAGTTGTATATCAGTGAAACAGACATTTTGAGTAGTAAATAAAAATACGTTACTTTTAAAAATCGGTTAAGAAATAAAACTAATAATGCATTGAAAGTAAAGGGACGCAATTATGAGGTATGTGTTATACATGTTCAAACACCAAAGCAAAATTTGTCTACTTTTGTTCTTCATAATCGTACTATTAAATCACCAAAACTAAAACTTATTGTATCCATGAGAAACATGATTTTACTCATACAAATGTGATGTATCTCTTAAAAATTACCTATTTAAATTATTAACTATAGTTCAAACGTCAACGTTTCATCTATATATTTTATAGTTCGTCTGCCAAAGATATTTAAAAGTACTTGCGCTTCTCAGGAACAGTTAGCATCACACGAGATCTCCGTAGAAATTGACCGTGGTAATCCCGAAGCTCAAATCTGTTGGTAAGAATATATTATGATTTAGTTTCATAGGCCCTGTTCAACTAATAAAAGTGATGGTACTGGTAAGTTTTAGAATCTCGCCAATTGTCTGATAGTTGTTTAAATCAATCATGATATCAGTAGAAATATCATTAATATCATATGCCAATGCCAACGACGTGCGATGTTGTATGTCAGTTGCTCTTATAACTATGTCTCCCCCACTTTGTGGAGGGGAGACATATTGTTTTTGTGCTGTCTGTCTGTCTTATGTTTCCCTTACTTTTTGGAGGGGACACATATTATTTTTGTGCTGTCTGTCTGTCTTATGTTTCCCTAACTTTTTGGAGGGGAGACATATTGTTTTTCGTGCTGTCTGTCTGTTGTCTGTCTGTCGTCTGTCTGTCTGTCACAAACTTTGTCCGGACTAGTTCTCCTGAACCCCTGGCCTGATTTCAACAAAACTTTGCAAGGATGATCAGTACCAAGAAATATAAAAAGATCGGACAGGGAAAGTAGCATTCAAGGAGGACAGTCAACCACAAAACACAGAAACAAACACGCAAACAGACAAACAAGAAGGCAAAAGTAATTATAAATACAAACGACATCACAAACACAAAAGGGTTGACAATAGGGCTACCGCCTAGTTGCGCATATCGTCACCGTGTTCCGGTTGAGTGAGTTTTGGCAGAGTTATTGTCCTTTAAATGTTTTAAGACACAAACTTTGTCCGAACTAGTTCTCGCTAACCCCTGGCCGGATTTCAACGAAACTTTGCAAGAATGATCAGTACCAAACCTAGTTGCGCACAACGTCGTCGTGTTCCGGTTGAATGATTTTTGAGTAATGGCCCTTTAAATGTTTTAGTGCACAAACTTTGTCCGGACTAGTTCCCCTTAAACCCTTGCCGGATTGTATTGAAACTTTGTAGAGATGATCAGTACCAAGCCTAGTTATGCATATCGTCGCCGTGTTCCGGCTGAATGATTTTGGCGGAGTTATGGCCCTTTAAAACTTTGTCCGGACTAGTTCTCCTGCTCCCCTGGCGGGATTTCAATGAAACTTTGCAGGGATGATCAATACCATGCCTAGTTATGCATATAATCGCTGTGTTCCCGTTGAATGAATTTTGGTAGAGTTATGGCCTTTTAAAGGTTTTAGTACACAGACTGTCCGGACTAGTTCTCCTTAACCCCTTGCTGGATTTCAGCGAACTTGCAGAGATGATCAATACCAAGCCTAGTAGTGCATATCGTCGCCGTGTTCCAGTTGAATGATTTTTTAATACATAAATCTTGTCAATACTAATTATCCTGAACCCCTGTCTAGATTTCAACGAAACTTGTCAATGGTGTTCAGTAACAAGTATTATTGCGCACGTCGTCACCATGTTCAGGTTGCAGAGGTATGGCCCTTTAAAGGGTTTAATACCCGACTAGTTCTCCTGAACCGCTTGCCGGATTTCAACGAAACTTTCCCAAGCCTAGTTGCGCATATCATCGGTGTGTTATGGTTGAATGTTTTTTGGCAAAATTATGGCCCTTTAAAGATTTAAATACATAAACTTCGTCCGGACTTGTTCTCTTGATCCCCTGGCAAGATTTCAACGAAACTTGGCTAGGATGATCTGTACCAAGCCTAGTTGCGTTCCAGTTAAATATTTGTTTGCGGAGTTAGGGCCCTTTAAAGGTTTTAATACACAATATTTGTCCGGACTAGTTCTTCTGAACCCATAGCCAGATTTCAATGAACCTTTGCAAGGATGTTCAGTACCAAGCCTAGCTTCGCATATTATCTTTATGTTCCACGTGAGTGATTTTTGCGGATTTATGGCCTTTTCCCTAGTGGGGGAGACATCTGATTTTACTAAAAACAACCTCTAGTAAACTGTGTTTTTATGGACCTTAGGGACAAACTTCCGGAAGGTCGTTCGTAGTCTTTTTTATAATAGGGATATTATACGATGAATGGTAATTATGTTAAATTTTTGAAAAGTGTTTAGTACCACGATACTGTAGACTGTCTAAATCCTCTTCTTATGATATGTCTGTCGATTGAAAACACAATTGTCTCGCCAAAAACGTCATAATATCTTATAACGTAATATGGTAATTAACGATGCTAGGTGAGTAACGTGAAGACGTTCTTGAATTTCGGTTAAGCGTGAAACAATTTTATTGTCTAAACATATTCACACTAGAACGGGACCCGTGTACGTTAAACTGTTTAGTATTTCATTACTAATAGGCTTCTGAAGAGGCAGTATTCATATATGTATACGCAATTTTGAGTTTAAAATTAAATGAATTTATTAATTGAAGGTAAAACAATTCATTCAACTGTTTGCAATGTTTGTTTATATGCCAAAACTTATAAGGAATATATTATAACAGAAAAATGCAAACATGTTGAACGGTTGTGTCACATTTGACATTGATAAAGTTAAATAATTCAACCCTTTATATGCTCTTTATTAGAACAGGATACAATGAAGGTAATGTGCAAGAAACAATTTTGTATACAATTCCATGTACAGAAGAATGAAGTATTTGTAAAAATAATCAATGTGGTAAAAAAACAAACAAATCGTATCCATGTTCACATGTCATAAAATAAATTATACTGAAAGGAAAAAGAAACGCAGGGTGCGTATTTCCGCTATATATTGCATATACTGCACACTTAATTCCATATATATTCCAAGGAAATCCCAAGATGTTTTGTAAAAAAAACGTGCAGTTAGTTAGAGAAAGGACACAACTGTGATGTTGTAGACGTTTTAATCACAGTACACGTTGTAACAAGAAATTCATAAATGCTGAAGTTCCTCTTTGAAAAATTGAGCGAGTTCAGTACTGTATTTAATGTTAAGTGATTGCAACATTTAAAGCCTAAGTTTGCTCACCTGCTTGAGCCAAATGCGCATTCTGACGATAATGAAACTTTAAAGGGGTAACCATTGGTGTGTTCAGTGCTGTTTAAACCTTCTTTCTAAAAGGACAGGCCTAATGTCGCCCTGTACCATTCGATTAGCAGTAGCATATTAAACATACAATATATAGCGGAAATACGCACCCTGCGTTTCTTTTTCCTTTCAGTATATTTTCAGAAAAACATGGACGCGAAATTAATTGTCACAATAAACCAGATGTCGTAATCTTGCACATTTTCAATAATAACACAACTGTGCTGTTTTGAATTCCAAACGTTCAGATTGAGAAACGCTCTTTTACGTTAGCCTAGATAATCTTCTAATTTAGTACAGAGGCGCAGTTATAGCGCTACGTGTGAATAGGTACACTGTGCACTACTCCATGTCTATTATTAGTTACTGGGTTTGTTACTGACCCGCTACAGAAATATGTGGGGTCAGTAGGAGTTATTAGGGGGGGGGGGTGGGGGAGGCAATAGTCGAGTCCCCCTATATAGCTGACTGACCCCACATATTTCTGTAGGGGGTTAGTAACAAACCCAATAACTGATTATTGCATCGAGCACCTTTTTTTAAGGCAAACACCGATATTTAAGCCATTTAATGATTTAAACTTTGAATCGGAATTGTAATCCATATTGTTTTAGTGACCCTCTATGAAATCTACTGACCCACTATACAATAATAGAGGGTCACCATGTGACCGCTCTAATTCAATGAAATTCCTAGGATTTTGTGCGAGGTGCAATAAAGGTGAATGTCGAATACAGATGCGATTTTAGTATGGATTTTAAAGACTTAACTGTATTTGCGGTGACTTTGACATTAAATTAGATATCGAACTATCGAAGTGTTCATACCAGACGATCAAGTAAGCAACGTTTCAATGCGAATACTTTTATAATTTCGCGTGATCGATGTCAAAGAAAAAAACATATTTAAAAAGAAAGATAAAACAAAAGAAAAAGAAGATATAAAAGTCGAACAGGAAATGTAGCATTCATTGACCACAGTCAACCAAAAACATGTCAGAAACAAACAATAATTATAAAGATGAATAAAATGCAAGATATGACACCACACACATAAAAGGGTTGACAATAGGGATACCTCCTTGAAACGGTCAGAGGCAACATATGACGTTTGGGGTTTAAACAAGGTGTTATGGTGCACTACACCTCACTCTTATCCTTTTTCATCCCAATAAAAGAGAGGGGTTCAAATCATTCGCTGTTGTTGAAGCCCCTCCTGTCAATATTGTCCCGACGAAGCTCCAGCTGTCAATTATGCCCCTAAATGGCGTTTCACAACAAAAGGGACGCAACACGTATATACTGCGTTTCTATTGTGAAAACGCCATTTATAACAGATTAAGGGGAGGAAGTTTTGTATTGTAATCGTTTAGTTGAAGCACACGTCGATATTGAAAAAACACATGCTATTGTGTTAGAGTTATAAAATAGATTAGATGTATATGTTTCTTATATTTTGCCACTATCTACACGCAATTTCATTTATTATGTGCAATTCTGTTGACGAATAACCGATTACCACGTGTATAGCTCTCCCTACACACGGACCTATGACTTTACACACACCTCCTTCTGAGGATGGCATACTTTCATAGTATGCTTACCAGAGGAAATCGAACCTGTGACGTCTGGGACGAGAGGCAAGTATGACCAAGTATGCTAACCACTCATCCACCACAACAATATGACTGGAAGAAATTGTTATTTTCAATAGACAGGTTGAAGGAAATAAACATAAAGAAGACAACAAAAAAAGAAAAACAAATCAGAAAATTTTTTTTTTTATTATATTATATTTCTGTATAGAATAGACATGTATACACACATCAAAACATATTTAAAAAAAATTAAAAACCGTACACCAAAAACAATCCTACCCAAAATTCCTACCCCATAGTGGTCTCTTACATGGGGTATGATTGCTTTTGACTATGGTCTCTTACATGGTGTATGCTTGTTTTTGACTATGGTCTCTTACACGGCGTCGAATTGTTTTTCACTATGCTCTCTTACATGGGGTAGGATTGTTTCTGGTGTACAGTTTTTCATTTATTGATATGCTCTGATGTTGTGCTCTGCTGTTGTACATGTCTACTACAGTCTCTTACATGGGGTAGGAATTTTGGTGTACAGTTTTGCAATTATTTGATATGTTTTGATATTTGTATACAAGTCTAGACAAAAACAAACAATCAGATTTTTTGATTTTTTTAAGATCTTTTTGTTTTTAAAGATTTTTTTAGGTCCAAACGCGTTCCTTCAACCTTTGTTTCAATACCGTTCTTCTAGTTACAATTGATTGCAAAGCGGGTCCTGATATGGTCTGGGATGTCGTGTTCTAAGGTGGATATAATATATCGGCATGGAATGTCTTCGATGCCTAGCACACATTCTCTAATTCACAAAAAGCGGAGTATACATCTGTCATGATGCTATGCATAACGTTCACGCACTAATTTTCACGCACAGTGCCGTAACCAGACATAAACTGACACCGAGGCAAATAAATATATTGGGTGAGAAGTGGGTCGTGGGTCGGGGAGGGCAAGGGCGGATCCGGGGGGTATGGGTGCACCAGGCTAAAATCTGAAAAGTAATAATTATATGCATATAGTGAGCTTTTGTTGGTTGGGGTGTACAGGTGGTAGTGGGATGGGTCTAGGGGCGGGTCCAGTGCGGGCACCGGGAGCACCCCTACCTTAAATCTGAAACGTATGTACTTTGATTGTTCTTTGGTTGTTAGTTAGGCAGTGGGGTGGGGGCATGGGCGGATCCAGTTTGCATAAATCCATAAAATAAAGTCTTCTTACTTTAGAAAACATCTGGGGAGCATGCACCCTCCTCAGGGGCGGATAAAGGATTTGACATTGGGGGTGGAGCGCAAGTTAAAAAAACAACAAGTTATAACCAAAACACGCACTCACGCACGCACTCAAGTTAAGGGGTGATGCGCAACTTTAAAAAACACTATTTACAGCCAACCCACAACCACTGCCCCCTCCCCCCAAAAAAACACAAACAACACTCAACAGCAACAACAACAAAAAGCACAAAGCACAAAACAACAACTATTTTTGTCACATAATGCGTACAAGTCACATATTGCATATTAAGTTTTGACGCATTATATGAATAATCACATTCGCCTCCTATTTATAAAATAATTAGGAAGTAGTAACGGCTTAGGAAATAAACAGTAGGCGAATGTGAGAATACATACAGGGGAGAAGCCATATAAATCAAATATATTAAGCCATTCTGTTATATTTCGTTAAATGATAGCAAGTGATAATGTCTAGGTGATGTGAGAGATATCCTGATAAGAAAAATGCGGTGTCTCTGTCATCTGTTAACTTTCATTTTGTTCCCCGTGAGGTTTCTATTTATAAAATAATTAGGAAGTAGTAACGGCTTAGGAAATAAACAGTAGGCGAATGTGAGAATACATACAGGGGAGAAGCCATATAAATCAAATATATTAAGCCATTCTGTTATATTTCGTTAAATGATAGCAAGTGATAATGTCTAGGTGATGTGAGAGATATCCTGATAAGAAAAATGCGATGTCTCTGTCATCTGTTAACTTTCATTTTTGTTCCCCGTGATGTTGCGGGGTAGACCCCCACCCCCACCCCCACTCACACATTCATATTCATTTTGTCATTTTTTATCATGCCATCATGACACCGCGTATGCAAACGTGGAAACGTGGCTCCATCGTAAATGGAGTGTCTATTATAGAATTTGCAGCAATTCTGCAGTTTTGCAGGTAAGAAGGTTCTAGGCCCAGTCTTCATATTTTATCTTCATGTAAATGGAGGATGAGCCTGGCGCGTTCGTTCCTGTTAGGCGTCATATAAACGTTCATGTGTTGTTGCTCCTTAAAACACAAATCAATTCAATTAACTTTTTTAAACAGTAGTCGAATGTGAGTATGCATACAGGAGAGAAGCCATATAAGCTACATACATTAAGATATTAGGCGATGTGAGAGATGTTTCTATTGTCCTTTAATTTTCCGAATATGCCTAGTTACTCATTTTAGCAAAGTAGAAGTTACTAGTGCTAATTAACTGCTATACCAGCCGCAATTACGCATTAATCGTGGATATGAATGTGTATGCTCTTTTTTAATTCAAATTTCCTAAGCAGTTACTACTTTCTAATTAGAAGTAGAAGTTACTAGTGCCTAGGAATTAACTGAACTATTAGCCGATACATTGAGTATACAGGAGAAATTATACCATATTATACCATTTAACGAAATAAAAACTTAATATATGTGACTTGTTTGGATTTTATCCTGCATGAATACACACATTCGCCTACTGTTTAAAATAATTACACTTAAAGGGTGTTAGAGACATCTCTCACATCGCCTAGACATTACCACTTACTATTTTTAAAAAAAGCAAAACTGTCTTTTAGCTTAATTATCACCTCTTCCTTCTATAATGTACCAGTCGGTTTATTTGCAAGAACACGATTTATTAATTACATGTGAATTGATGAATACTTTTGGTATATTATTTGTTACCTTATCAAACCATATACAAATGCATAGGGAATCTGCATATTATATAAGAACAATGTTCGTGTGGGGTGTGTGTTGTGGGGGTTGCGGGGAGGGACATACTCTACCCACCCCTTTCAGATTAGGGGAGAGGTGCTGTCCCCGCTGTTCCTAATTATAGATACTACACACGGTCTAGTCTAATTATCATGGCAGAATCGTTTCCGAGGAAAGCTCCACGGCATTTTGCCTCATTAACACAGAAATTCAAAGAGATATGTCATGAGCATATATAAGGCATGACTCTTCCTACATGGGACTAGTCTACGTCTTAACATTGCCTTAGAAGGATGGCATAAGATTCACAGTACCTTGCCCGAATAATGAAAGGTCATTTGCCCAAAACCCTCACTCGGAAAAAAACATTGCTTGCAATTGTTAGAGTAAGCGAAATGACAAGTGTGCGTACTCACTGGTGAGAAACCGTTTAAGGAACCATATCAGAGTTTATGAATATATCGTCCCTTTCGCGTATCAATCAATTCACCTAATCAGTTTATTATGTCCCTCAGAACTGTACTGGCGCTATCTGTATTGATATTGTCCTTGAGGACAGTACTGAACCCAGAGAAGCTGGCAGGTGATATTTTCACAAAGATTAGTATTGACTGTATACGTTTATTGTTTCGCTGAGGACTGTACTGACACACGATTTAAAAGAGCCTTATTACATTGAAGCAGACCATTTCTAAAAATATAAAAAACATCCTTTAGTTTAAATACCACACATTTTTTCTGTCATTATAAAGTACCAGTAGCTTTATATGCAAGAACATGATGTCTTAGTACAATGTGACATGATTAATACTTTTGGTATATTCTAGCAGCGAGAATAGTAGCTCTTATGGTGCATACGTACAACAGAGTTACTGTGATGCCCTTTTAGAATAAGTAGGTATCAGGGTCGACCATATCAAGACAGGTTCATGAAGAGATCAAGCAATGCATGCATAAACAGCCGCCATACAGCAATAGATTAAACGTTAACAACCAAGCGTGCATGCATAAAACTCACCAACGAGAAGAATACCTCATCGATCTAGACATTTTCGTACGACTAGTTAATGTTTTTCAGGTGAATATCTCTGGAATTTTTACATTTCGACATATCTCGCGCTGACACGTATTCTGTGTTTTGAAACTTAAACCCGAACACAGCTAACACAAATCGACAACATTAACAGGCAAACGTCAGATATGTGAGTAGGTTGAGTTTCCAAGTACGAAACAAGACGAGGTGCGGGGAATATACTCTGTCAACCCGTCTCAGGATATGGGGAGAGGTGCTAGCCACTGTTCTTTTTTTAAACTACACACATTCATTTCTGATTATCATGACAGCCGCTTTTGATGAATGACCGTTCACTATTCGGGCAAGGTACATGTACTGTGAAACTGCCATCCTTCGAAGGGGATGTTAAGCCGCTGACCAGGCCTATGTACAGGAAGGGCCACACCCTATATAAGTATGCTCCTTATACATTTTGATGTAATTTTCTGTGTTAATCAGTGACAACATGCCAGCAAAGCCTTCCTCGGAAACGAACTCACTTGGGGAAAAAACATTTCTTGCAAACAGGTAGGGTAAACGAAAAGACAAGTATGCATACACAATGGTGAGAAACCGTTTAAGGATATGACTATATTGTCCCTTTGGTCTTTCAAGGAAGTGACCTAAGCAATTTATTTTGTCCTTCAAGACTTTAGTGACGCTAATTCTTGAAATTGTCCTTGAGGAAAGTACAAAAGCCATGGAAGCCAGTAGGTGATATTTTCGTAGAGTTTAGTAGTACTGACTGTATTCGTTTTAGGACAGCACTAACGCTAGCCGGCGATATTGCCCCTGAGGACAGTACTAACGCTAGCTGTTGATATTGCCTCTGAGGACAGTACTAACGCTAGCTGTTGACATTGCCCCTGAGGACAGGACTAACGCTACCTGTTGATATTGACTTATGGGCGGTACTAACTGTAGCTGTTGATAGTATCCCTATAAGACGCTGGCTGTTGATATTGTTCATGTGGATGTTAAAGACAATAGCTGTTGATATTGTAGTTCTACAGCTAGCTCTTGATAACGCCCCCGAGGACATTACTAACCATAACTGTTGGTATTACACTTAGGACAATACAAACGCTGGCTGTTGATATTGCCCTTGAGGACAATACCAACGCAGGCAGTTGATATTGCCTTTGAGGACAGTACTAACGCTAGCTGCTGATATTGCCTCTGAGGACGGTACTTACGGTAGCAGTTGATATTGCCTCTGGAAAGCGGTACTAACGCTATATGCTGAAATTGGCCAAGAAGACAGTATAAACGCTACCTGTTGATATTTCCCTTTAGGGCAGTAATATAAGTGGCTATTGATATTGCCAATGAGGACAGTGTTAAAGCTAGCTGTTGATATTTTCCATGAGGACAAAATTAACGCTAGCTGTTGATATTGACCCTGGGGACAGTACTAACGCTATCTCTGGCTATTGATTTTGACACTGAGGACAATACTAACGCGGGCTGTTGATATTGTCCCTGAGGACATTACTTACGCTGGCTGTTGATATTGCCCATTAAGGACTGTACTAACGCTGGCTGTTGATGTTGCCCATTTGGACAGTACTAACGTCAGCTGTTGATATTGCCCCTGAGAACAGTACTAACGATAGCTGTTGATTTTGACCCTGTGGACATTACTCACACTGGATATTGATGTTGCCCCTTAGGACAGTACTAACGGTGGCTGTTGATATTGCCCCTAAGAACAATACTAACGCTGGCTGTTTATACTTCCCCTGAGGACATTAATAACGCTGGCTGTTAATAGTGTCCATGAGGACAGTACTTACTCTGGCTGTTGATATTATCAATGAGGCAAATACTAACGCTAGATGTCTATATTCCCCTTAGGACACTACTAACGCTCACTGTACTGATATTGCCCCTGGGGCGAGTATTAACGCTGGCTGTTGATATTGCCAATGACGGCAGTACTAACGCTGGATGTGAGGACAGTACTAATGTTACCCATTGATGTTGCCTAACGCTGGCTGTTGATAGTATCTCTATGGTGGTTAAAACAAAGGCTGATGATAGTGCACATGTGGATGTTAAAAACACTAGCTGTTTGTTTCGATATGGACAGTACATATGCTAGCTGTTGATACCTGTGCAAGTTACTGACTAGCTGTTGACACTGCTCCTAAGGATAGTTCGAACGCTAGCGTTTGATAGTGCCCCTGAGGACATTATTAACGCTGGCTGTTGATATTGACACTGAGCACCATACTAACGCAGGCTGTTGATAATGCACATTAGGACAGTACTAACGCTAACTGTTGATATTGCCACTGAGGACAGTACTTACGTTAGTTGTTGGTATTGCACTTCAGGACAGTACTAACGGTTGCTGTTGATATTGCAACTGAGGACCATACTAACGCAGGCTGTTGATCTTGAGGACAGTAATAATCATAGCTGTTGATATGGCCCCTTAGGACAGTGATTTCGATAGCTGTTAATATAGCCCATGAGGACAGTGTTATCGATAGCTGTTGATATTGCCCCTGAGGACAGTGTTATCGATAGCTGTTGATATAGCCCCTGAGGACAGTGGTATCGATAGCTGTTGATATTGACCCCGAGGACAGTGTTATCGATAGCTGTTGATATAGCCCCTGAGGACAGTGTTATCGATAGCTGTTGATATTGACCCTGAGGACAGTGATATCGATAGCTGTTGATATGGCCCCTGAGGACAGTGTTATCGATAGCTGTTGATATAGCCCCTGAGGACAGTGTTATCGATAGCTGTTGATATTGCCCTTTAGGACAGTGTTATCGATAGCTGTTGATATTGCACCTGATGACAGTGTTATCGATAGCTGTTGATATTGACCCTGAGGACAGTGTTATCAATAGCTGTTGATATGGCCCCTGAGGACAGTGTTATCGATAGCTGTTGATATTTCCCCTTAGGACAGTGTTATCGATGGCTGTTGATATGGCCCCTGAGGACAGTGTTATCGATAGATGTTGATATTGCCCCTTAGGACAGTGTTATCGATAGCTGTTGATATTGCCTCTTAGGACAGTGTTATCGATGGCTGTTGATATTGCCCCTTAGGACAGTGTTATCGATATCTGTTGATATTGCCCCTGAGGACAGTGTTATCGATAGCTGTTGATATTGCCCCTTAGGACAGTGATATCGATAGCTGTTGAAATTGCCCCTTAGGACAGTGTTATCGATAGCTGTTGATATTGACCCTGACGACAGTGTTATCGATAGCTGTTGATATGGCCCCTGAGGACAGTGTTATCGATAGCTGTTGATATGGCCCCTGAGGACAGTGTTATCGATAGCTGTTGATATGGCCCCTGAGGACAGTGTTATCGATAGCTGTTGATATGGCCCCTGAGGACAGTGTTATCGATAGCTGTTGATATTGACCCTGAGGACAGTGTTATCGATAGCTGTTGATATAGCCCCTTAGGACAGTGTTATCGCTAGCTGTTGATATGGCCCCTTAGGACAGTGTTATCAATAGCTGTTGATATGGCCCCTTAGGACAGTGTTATCGATAGCTGTTGATATTGACCCTGAGGACAGTGTTATCGATAGCTGTTGATATGGCCCCTGACGACAGTGTTATCGATAGCTGTTGATATAGCCCCTGAGGACAGTGTTATCGATAGCTGTTGATATTGCCCCTTAGGACAGTGTTATCGATAGCTGTTGATATTGCCCCTGAGGACAGTGTTATCGATAGCTGTTGATATGACCCTTAAGGACAGTGTTATCGATAGCTGTTGATATAGCCCCTGAGGATGGTGTTATCGATAGCTGTTGATATGGCCCCTCAGGACAGTGTTATCGATAGCTGTTGAAATAGCCCCTGAGGACAGTGTTATCGATAGCTGTTGATATTGCCCCTGAGGACAGTGTTATCGATAGCTTTTGATAGTGACCCTGAGGAGAGTGTTATCGATAGCTGTTGATATGGCCCCTGAGAACAGTGTTTTCGATAGCTGTTGATATAGCCCCTGAGGACAGTGTTATCGATAGCTGTTGATATTTCCCCTTAGGACAGTTTTATCGATGGCTGTTGATATGGCCCCTGAGGACAGTATTATCGATAGCTATTGATATTGACCCTGACGACAGTGTTATCGATAGCTGTTGATATGGCCCCTGAGGACAGTGTTATCGATAGCTGTTGATATGGCCCCTGAGGACAGTGTTATCGATAGCTGTTGATATGGCCCCTGAGGACAGTGTTATCGATAGCTGTTGATATTGACCCTGAGGACAGTGTTATCGATAGCTGTTGATATAGCCACTTAGGACAGTGTTATCGCTAGCTGTTGATATGGCCCCTATGGACAGTGTTATCGATAGCTGTTGATATGGCCCCTTAGGACAGTGTTATCGATAGCAGTTGATATTGACCCTGAGGACAGTGTTATCGATAGCTGTTGATATGGCCCCTGAGGACAGTGTAATCGATAGCTGTTGATATAGCCCCTGAGGACAGTGTTGTCGATAGCTGTTGATATTGCCCCTTAGGACAGTGTTATCGATAGCTGTTGATATTGCCCCTGAGGACAGTGTTGTCGATAGCTGTTGATATGACCCTTAAGGACAGTGTTATCTATAGCTGTTGATATAGCCCCTGATGATAGTGTTATCGATAGCTGTTGATATGGCCCCTCAGGACAGTGTTATCGATAGCTGTTGATATAGCCCCTGAGGTCAGTGTTATCGATAGCTGTTGATATTTCCCCTTAGGACAGTATTATCGATAGCTGTTGATATGGCCCCTGAGGACAGTGTTATCGATAGCTGTTGATATTGCCCCTTAGGACAGTGTTATCGATAGCTGTTGATATGGCCCCTGAGGACAGTATTATCGATAGCTGTTGATATTGACCCTGAGGACAGTGTTCTCGATAGCTGTTGATATAGCCCCTGAGGACAGTGTTATCGATAGCTGTTGATATTGACCCTGAGGACAGTGTTCTCGATAGCTGTTGATATGGCCCCTGAGGACAGTGTTATCGATAGCTGTTGATATTGACCCTGAGGACAGTGTTATCGATAGCTGTTGATATTGCCCCTTAGGACAGTGTTATCGATAGCTGTTGATATTGACCCTGACGACAGTGTTATCGATAGCTGTTGATATGGCCCCTGAGGACAGTGTTTTCGATAGCTGTTAATATGGCCCCTAAGGACAGTGTTATCGATAGCTGTTGATATTGACCCTGAGGACAGTGTTATCGATAGCTGTTGATATAGCCACTTAGGACAGTGTTATCGCTAGCTGTTGATATGGCCCCTATGGACAGTGTTATCGATAGCTGTTGATATGACCCTTAAGGACAGTGTTATCGATAGCTGTTGATATAGCCCCTGATGATAGTGTTATCGATAGCTGTTGATATGGCCCCTCAGGACAGTGTTATCGATAGCTGTTGATATAGCCCCTGAGGACAGTGTTATCGATAGCTGTTGATATTTCCCCTTATGACAGTATTATCGATGGCTGTTGATATGGCCCCTGAGGACAGTGTTATCGATAGCTGTTGATATTGCCCCTTAGGACAGTGTTATCGATAGCTGTTGATATTGACCCTGAGGACAGTGTTATCGATAGCTG
Organism: Cyrtodaria siliqua; assembly: GCA_037043455.1. Taxonomy (NCBI): domain Eukaryota; kingdom Metazoa; phylum Mollusca; class Bivalvia; order Adapedonta; family Hiatellidae; genus Cyrtodaria; species Cyrtodaria siliqua. Next base: position 292,601 of record JAWPHD010000050.1, read on the forward strand.
TTGATATAGCCACTTAGGACAGTGTTATCGCTAGCTGTTGATATGGCCCCTATGGACAGTGTTATCGATAGCTGTTGATATGACCCTTAAGGACAGTGTTATCGATAGCTGTTGATATAGCCCCTGATGATAGTGTTATCGATAGCTGTTGATATGGCCCCTCAGGACAGTGTTATCGATAGCTGTTGATATAGCCCCTGAGGACAGTGTTATCGATAGCTGTTGATATTTCCCCTTATGACAGTATTATCGATGGCTGTTGATATGGCCCCTGAGGACAGTGTTATCGATAGCTGTTGATATTGCCCCTTAGGACAGTGTTATCGATAGCTGTTGATATTGCCCCTTAGGACAGTGTTATCGATAGCTGTTGATATTGCCCCTGAGGACAGTGTTATCGATAGCTGTTGATATTGCCCCTGAGGACAGTGTTATCGATAGCTGTTGATATGGCCCCTGATAACAGTGTTATCGATAGCTGTTGATATTTCCCCTTAGGACAGTGTTATCGATGGCTGTTGATATTGGCCCTTAGGACAGTACTATCGCTAGCTGTTGATACTGCCCCTAGGAACGGTACTAAAATTAGCTGTTGATATGGCCCCAGAGGACAATACTACACCTAGCTGTGTATATGGCCTCTGAAGACAGTACTAACACCAACTGCTGATATTGCCCCTAAGGACGGTACAAACGCCAGCTGTTGATATTGACCGATGGCTGTTGATACTGCCCCTATGGACGGTACTAAAACTAGCTGTTGATATGGCCACAGAGGACAGTACTAACGCTAGCTGTTGATATTGCCCCTTAGGATAGTACTATCGCTAGATTTCGATAATATCCCTATGGATGTTTAAACGCTGGCTGTTGATATTCCCGTGAGGTCAGTTCTTACGTCAGCTGTTGATATTGCCCATGAGGACACCACTACAAGTGTCCCTAATATGTTTTTTCCAATGAATTAGACACGTGTCCTTAATTCGACCGAATTACATTACGCGGTCCGAGTATTAACTTTTATACCCATCTAACCCCGTCTCCAAGAAGTGAAAACGGGGTTGGCTGGGGTATGGAATAAAACCTTAATGTTGGCTTTAAAAAAGTGTATATTGTAAAATTAAAACATTTAATAGGTAATTGTAAACATGTTATTGCGTTATTTCAGTAAAACATGTTTTTAAACGTGTTTTATTGTCAAAAATATCCGTTATAAAATCCTGCTAATATAAGCTTTCCCATCGCTTAATGGTATTAAGGCGGGACCACGTAATGAGGGACACGTGTGCGTAATTCGGTCTGGCTCAAATACGGTTCCACAGACCACTTTGTATAGCACTGATCATGGGAGGTATATTACCTTTGATTTTCAATATATGTTTGCATATATAGGCCTTGAGCCAGGACCCAAAATTTTCGATATTGTTACCAACTCAAGGGACAAATTATACCATCACTTTTTGAAAAGAGCAATGTATTACATTTTTCCATGATAGCAATCTGGAACAGGTAGCTTATATAAAAAAAATCGAACATTAATAGGTTATCATTGTAGCACTTTCATATAAGTTTTTGATGTTCATTTTTGAATGTCATGCTTGTGTGAATAATTATTGATGTACTTTTTAAAGATGTGCTTAAGTTTACAATTCATTGAGTTACATAAAGCGTAAATAAGCTCTTTTTAAGCACTGAATTCAGTTTAAAATCTCTATTTTGCTTCAAATTAGAAGTCAATTTACCCCACCCACTATTGACACATTTTTATGCATTTAGATTAGTTAATACTTTTTACAATATATGTGTAAACTTGTAAGAATCAGTAATTTACAACCTTTCTACATGATTTAAATAATATAATATGAATAAGGGATTGTTATGATATATTGATGAAATGAAGTACTAAGCAATGTTCATGGCATTGTACATATGTGTTCAGTAAGCCTGATAAGTTGAGACATATGCCAAACTGGAAGTATAAGTAACTGCAACATAAATAGTATTAACATGTTCTGATACACACATATATTGCACAGACGACACATAGTCCAAAGAATTCTAGATAAAGGAACTGTGCGGTTTAACGTGTTTTTTTAACAAAAGTATTTTTTAGGTGTATGCGTCATGGCAATACTTATTATGATTACACATTTGGATTATGTATTACACATAAATACATGAATTAAACATTGCATATTGCAACGCAAAATCTTAAAAGTTATTTTAATACTTTTTAATTACAATTTATGCATATTTTATGTATTTTTACACCTGAATTACCCCACCCATATACAACACAATGAAGAATTCTGCATATGACACGTAAAAATAGTATAATATATGCATTTGCAAGAACCATTTTTGTGTTACTGAAAAAAGGATAGACGAAGATGAATTGATTTGAATTGGGGTTTTACGGCGCACCAACACAAACATGTTATATGGCGCCAACAGTAATGAACATTTGACCCGGCTCACTCTTCCTTAACATCTAGATAAAAATTTGCACAATGTGCCCAGAACCTTCTTGCCTGCAGAACTTCAGAGTTGCTGCAAATTCTGTAGTAAACTCTCCGTTTTTCGCTGGAGCCACGATCAATGCCGCCGCTGAAGTAGCACCTGCTAATTTGTTAGTAATGGTGCAGTTGTTACAATATCACCTGCTTAGGATATGTATCTAAACATACGTTATGATGTCCTCCGTACTTGATTTAGAGTATGGAATTAACCTAGGATAGTAAGCATTAATCCTACTTTTGCGCATGCAAGTGCAAGTGGAATGATAATTACCTAAAAAAGAAGGTGTATTGCCAATGAAGAGAGAGAGGGAGTGTGTGTGGGGGCGGGGAGTGGGGGGGGGGGGGGGGTTGGGGCGTGGGGGGGGGGGGGAGGTGGATATATTATATAGGCATTTAGGAACCTGTCCTACTGACGAATAGACACCTATGTTTCTTTAACATGATGAGAGAAAAAAACAAGCGATACACGGGATCGCCTGGTTTACGTCCCAATCCGAGAACACACCGACAAAATTTACTAGCTCCGGTGAGGCTTGAACCAGGGTCCTCTGAATTTAAAGTCCCCCCGTGCTATCCACTGCATCAACAGGCTGTATGCGATCAAGCAGTATGACTGCATTAAAGTACATACAACTAACATGTTAATCCTTCATAAAGGTTATATCCAAGAAGCTGGGTTCACAACGGTCTCTCTTATCTAGCAAGTTAGCACCAAGTTCATGTATTCGAGTTGCAATATGCCTGCAAGCCTTATATATGCCCAGCTCATTGCTGTTTTGATAAACTTGGCAATTGATGCCTTGGGATAAAACAGGACAATTAAGAAACACCTAAAAATCGACAGTTAAACCGTAAAATGCCTTTTCTTTTTCTTTCTGTTTTTTTTTTGCAATTTGTTGAAAATGCAGTGGTCTGCTTTGTGATTTTAGTTCGTGGATTTATTCAATATGCGATTTGTAAACATGGTTAGGTCTTCATAATGGAATACCTTATCAAAAGTCACATTCTCTGTATATTTCAGTTCGCTTCAAATGATTTTATGAAAAGTGTACAACTTCAAACCATAAATAAGAGACCCACTCGCCTTGTCTCAAAGTGCTCTCATGTTTTAAGAAACAACAACAATTTCTTTATATAAATCTGTGAAACTGTGACCCCCGTAGAGGCCATATTTGACCCCATTGTCGCCATTTGAACAAACTAGGTAGAGGATTATAAGCTTATGGTGCATGCGAACTATTATTTAGCTTTTGAAGTATCAGAGAAGCTGTTTGAATATGTTTTCCTATATAATTCAATGTTATAGTGTGAACCCCGGGACAGGGCAAAATTTGATTCCAGGCTTGATTCAAGGGACACCATTTAAATTATTTGGTACAGGACAATAATCTTAAGCTACATGTAGCTTATAACACCTCTAGCTCTTGTCGTTTCAGAGAAGATGTTTATAGACGTTCCTACATAACTCTATGTAAATATGTGACCCCACGGGACCGGGCGAAATTTGACCATAAGATCACCATTTTAACAAAATAAATTGGTAGATATCGATACTCTTATGCTACATTCATCGTATTAGACCTCTAGCTCTTGTAGCATCAGAAAAAAAGAATATTTTTATGGACTTTCCTATATAACTCTTTGTAAAACTTTAACCCCAGAACTGGGCCATAGTTGGACACAGAGTCACGATTTGAACAAAAGTGACCCATGGGGCGGAGCCAGTTATGACCCCAGGGTCAACATTTTAACAAACGTGCTAGTGGATCATAAGCTTATGCTTCATGCATAATATGGGACCTCTAGCTCTTACAGTTTTAGAGTAAATCATTTATTTTTTAAAGATTTCCTATATAACTGTATGAAAAAATGTTACCCCCGGGGCTGGGCCATATTTGACCCTGGGGTCGCTATTTTATAAATACTTCGTGGAGGACCCTAAATGTATAATACATGCAAAATATTAGACCTGTAGCTCTTCTAATTTCAGCGAAACGATATTTTTTAAAGAAACAAGAGTTTTGCTTAAAAGGGGGAGATAACTGTAATAACAGGAATCAGTTACACTGTTCACACTGCTATCATGGATTTTTTGTTTATCTACAAGGTACTCAATAACATGGTGGTACTAGTAAGAATTTGTCCCTTGAGATGGTAACAAAAAAGTGTATGGCTCACGGTCTAATACTAGTATCATTAAATGAACTAGTTTAAACTATCGGTTAAGAATGTCTTCATTTCCTTATGTTGGTATCATTGGTATGTGTGATGCTTGGTGCTATTATATATGTCCTACTACAGTTATATGTTGCCTTTCACTTATAGAGATATAATTCATTAATTGTTTATTAGAAGCAATGTCTCATTACTTTCCCGATTACAGAAAAAGTAGTCTCTGGTTCAAGAATCAATAACATTGTGATTAAACATGAATGTTGTATTTAATTATTTATTTAGTTTTATTTATCTTTATGTATGTATATATGAAAGTATGTATGTGTGAAAGTATGTATGTGTGTGTGTATGTGTGTATGTTTGCGCGCGTGTGTGTGTGTGGGTGTGTGTGTGTTTGCGTGCGTGCGTGCGTGAGTGCATGCGTAAGTGCGTCCGTGCGTAAGTGCGTGCGTGCGTGCTTCTATGTCTCAGCGTAGTTACGGGTCTGACACAATGTTATTTATTTGATCTTTGGAGATTTGAGCCCGATATTTATATTTAGATATCGCTGGTACATTTGCAATTGCTTTTGTTTTCTATACTTAATTTCCGATTCGGTGGTCCCACTACTCCGGTCGATAAAAGGCTATGGGTACTGTTTAACCACTCATAGGATATGTTGTCTGCTTTTTAATTGAGTCTTTCGGCTGTTATTTTTGATACGCAGGCTTCATAACCTCTGGAGCAACTAAATTCCATCTTGTTTATTTTTCTCTTCGGGGCATACAGTTGTGTTAGATACTGGGACGGTATATACTATTGTTTTATGAATATTAAGTTCTGCTATACCCGGCACTAGGGTGAGTGAGCGGTAGCTAGCATATTTCACTACTGTCCATGAACAATCAAACTGAGACAGCAATATTGCATATGTATCGTGTTCTGTCGTTTCCAAAGGTCTACTCTCATACTATTTTAAGTTACATAACGCAGCAGTCGCATACATGCGTCGACCATGACAATGCATTGTGTGATGGTATTAGCACATAATGCGTACAGGTCACATATTGCGTATTGAATTTGACGCATTAAATGAATAATCATATTCACCTACTGTTTAAAAATAAATTTCTGTATACCGAATTTAGTTCAGTAGAAGGTATTAGTGCATAATTCCCTCCTGTACCAGACGATGCATATCAGTTTACAAAAGAAATAGGATGGCTCTGTCATCCGTTAATTTCTTTTTAAAACAGTAGTCAAATTTGAGTATACATACAGAGGAGAAGCCGTATAAGCGACAAAAGTTAAGATATTCAGTTATTTTTCGATTAAAAATATTTAGTAATAATGTCTAGGTGATGATAGAGATGTATATACTGTCCTTTAAGTTTCCACATAGCACTAGTTACTCATTTTAGTAAAGTATAAGTTATTTCTGCCTAATTGACTCCTATACCACCCGATGTATATGTGTATACAGGAGAAATACCATTTTCTGATTAGCATGGATATGAGTATATATGTCCATGGTTTTATGTACTAAATAATGCTTGATAAGAACTTGTTTTCTTATTGTACTACCCATTACCCATTAATCGTGGATATGTATGTGTATGCCCTTTTTGACGTGTGTGAAGCTAATTCGTATTTCCAACGAAGTTACTACTTCCTAGTTAGAAGATACTAGTGCATTGGAATCAACTGCTATATAAGCCGATAAATATGAATATAAAGGAGAAATAATATATTCTATCATTTAACGAAAGAAAAACGTAATACATGTGACTTAGTTGGCTTTTCTCCTGCATGAATTGACACAATCGCCTACTGTTTAACATAATTATACGTAACGGATGCTAGAGACAACTCTCACATCGCCTAGACAATATCACTTACTGTTTTTAAACTTAATTATAACCTCTTTCTTCTATAATATAGGTTTATTTGGAAGAACATGATTTCTTAAGTACATGTGAATTCACGAATAATTTGTTACCTTATCACAAACCACGTACACGTGCATTGGGAATCAACACGTAATATAAGCAAAATATTCATGCAGGGTATATGAGGATGGAGAGGGGCATACTCTGCCCATCCTTTTCAGATTAGGGGGAGAGGTGCTGACCCAGTCAGTTCCTAATTTTTGATACTGCACGTACTCAAATCCAATTATCATGACAACGTCGTTTCCAAGGAAAGCTCTACGTGTATTTTGCGTCACTGAGTAATACATAATTTCATCAAGATCTATAATGAGCTCATGGGACTGTTCAACGGCTTAAAATCTCCATCGAATGAGGGAACACGTTTCACAGTACCTTGCCCTAATAATTAACGGTCAACTAAAGCTCTCATTTAGAAAAAAACATAAAGGTAGGATAAACGAAAAGACAACTATGCATACACATACATACTGGTGAGAAACCGTTTAATATTAAATAACACAATTTATGAATATATTGTCCCTTTCGCGTATCAAGGAAGTGACCTAATTAGTTTAATTAACCGTTCAGGAGTTTACTGACGCTAGCTGTTGATATTGTCTTTAAGTACAGTACTGAAGCAATGGAAACTAGTAGGTGATATTTTCGCAGAGTTTAGTATTAACCGTATCCGATTTTCTTTCACTGAGGACAGTACTGACACATGAGTTAAAAGAATACAATTATTATATTAAAACAGATCATTAAAACAAACTGCCGCTTAATTGCCCTACCTTCTTCTGGCTTTATAAACTACCAGCAGGTTTATGTTTGCATACAAGCATTTTATTTCTTACTTAAATATTGTGACTTGCGGAATACTCTTGTTATATTCTTAGTGATATTATCCAAGCATGTTCACATGTACAGGTGTTCAACACATAAATTGAGCAATCTTTTCGGGAAGGGTGGGTGAATGCGGGTGGGGGTGGGGTGGGGGGAGTAAGGGTCGGGGGTAGAATACTCTGCCCATCACTCTCGGATTTCATTTGCGGCATACACACTGGTGAGAAACTGTTTAAGATTAAATATCACAGGTTATGAATATATCGTCACTTTCGAGTATCAAGGAAGTGACCGAAGTAATTTAGTTTGTCATTAAGAACTTTACTGACGCTATCTCTTGATATTGTCCTAGAGCACAGTAATGAGCGATGGAAGCTAGCAGGTGATAGTATTGCAGAGTTTAGTACTGACTGTATCCTTTTTTTTGCCCTGAGGACAGTATTGTCATATGATTTAAAACAATATAATTATTATATTAAATCTGATCATTATTATATTAAAGCTGATCATATAAAATAGCCTATTGCTTTATAGCATACCTTTTTTCTGGCCTGAAGAAAGGTATTTCTTCGTCGACGCCATGTGGTTCCCGGGCAAGAATATATTGTTTCAGGTGCTACTTCAGTGGTGGCATTGATCGTGGCTCCAGCGAAAAATGGAGTGTTTACCTGAGAATTTCCAGCAACTCTGAAGTTCTGCAGGCAAGAAGGTTCTGGGCACATTGTGCAATTTTTTATCTAGATGTTAATGAAGAGTGAGCTGGGTCGAATGTTCATTCCTGTTGGCGCCATATAACATGTTTGTGTTGGTGCGCCGTAAAACCCCAATTCAAATCAATTCATCTTCGTCTATTCTTTTTTCAGTAACACAAAAATGGTTCGTGCAAATGCATATATTACTATTTTTACGTGTCATATGCAGAATTATTCATTGTGTTGTATATGGGTGGGGTAATTCGGTTGTAAAAATCCTTAAAATATGCATAAATTGTAATTAAAAAGTATTAAAATAACTTTTAAGATTTTGCAATGTTTAGTTCATGTATTTATGTGTAATACATAATCCAAATGTGTAATCATAATAAGTATTGCCATGACGCATACACCTAAAAAAGACTTTTGTTAAAAAACCCACATTAAACCGCACATTTCCTTTATCTAGAATTCTTTGGACTATGTGTCGTCTGTGCAATATATGTGTGTATCAGAACATGCTAATACTATTTATGTTGCAGTTACTTATACTTCCAGTTTGGCATATGTCTCAACTTATCAGGCTTACTGAACACATATGTGCAATGCCATGAACATTGCTTAGTACTTCATTTCATGAATATATCATAACAATCTTTTATTCATATTATATTATTTAAATCATGTAGAAAGGTTGTAAATTACTGATTCTTACAAGTTTACACATATATTGTAAAAAATATTAACTAAACTAAATGCATAAAAATGTGTCAATAGTGGGTGGGCTAAATTGACTTCTAATTTGAAGCAAAATAGAGATTTTAAACTGATTTCAGTGCTAAAAAAGAGCTTATTTACGCTTTATGTAACTCAATGAATTGTAAACTTAAGCACATCTTTAAAAAGTACATCAATAATTATTCACACAAGCATGACATTCAAAAATGAACATCAAAAACTTATATGAAAGTGCTACAATGATAACCTATTAATGTTCGATTTTTTTTTATATAAGCTACCTGTTCCAGATTGCTATCATGGAAAAATGTAATCTATATACATTGCTCTTTTCAAAAAGTGATGGTATAATTTGTCCCTTGAGTTGGTAACAATATCGAAAATTTTGGGTCCTGGCTCAAGGCCTATATATGCAAACATATATTGAAAATCAAAGGTAAAATACCTCCCATGATCAGTGCTATACAAAGTGGTCTGTGGAACCGTATTTGAGCCAGACCGAATTACGCACACGTGTCCCTCATTACGTGGTCCCGCCTTAATACCATTAAGCGATGGGAAAGCTTATATTAGCAGGATTTTATAACGGATATTTTTGACAATAAAACACGTTTAAAAACATGTTTTACTGAAATAACGCAATAACCTGTTTACAATTACCTATTAAATGTTTTAATTTTACAATATACACTTTTTTAAAGCCAAAATTAAGGTTTTATTCCATACCCCAGCCAACCCCGTTTTCACTTCTTGGAGACGGGGTTAGATGGGTATAAAAGTTAATACTCGGACCGCGTAATGTAATTCGGTCGAATTAAGGACACGTGTCTAATTCATTGGAAAAAACATATTAGGGACACATGTGGTCCAAGTGCGGTGCATGTACTCATCAACCGTATTACGTACACAAGTGAATAATTGTATTTGTGCTTTATAAATACACGAGTTATTTAATTATCATCAGAATGGTGGTATTCTATTTTTGTCACTAGGTAGCTACATAACTATCTAGATATTTTTAACGGTTTATCTAGATAACTACAAAATATCTAGATGTCTATCAGGGGCCATATCAACAGCTAGCATAAGAACTGACCTCTGGGGAAATATCAACAGCCAGCGTTTGAACATCCATAGGGATGTTATCGACATCTAGCGATAGTACTATGCTAAGGGGCAATATCAACTGCTAGTTTTAGTACTGTCCTTAGGGGCAATATCAGCAGTTGGCGTTAGTACTGTCCTCAGAGGCCATATACACAGCTGGGTTTAGTATTGCCCTCTGGTGCAATATCAACAGCTTATTTTAGTACCGTTTCAAGGGGCAGTATCAACAGCTAGCGATAGTACTGTCCTAAGGGCCAATATCAACAGCTGGCGTTAGTAGTGCCCTCAGGTGCTATATCAACAGCTAGGTGTATTACTGTCCCAAGGGGCAATATCAACAGCTAGGGTTAGTTCTATCTTAAGGGACAATATCAACAGCTGACGTTAGTACTGTCCTCTGTGGCCATATCAACAGCTAGTTTTAGTACCGTCCATAGGGGCAGTATCAACAGCTAGCGATAGTACTGTCCTATCGGTCAATATCAATAGCTGGCGTCTGTACCGTCCTTAGGGGCAATATCAGCAGTTGGCTTTAGTACTGTCTTCAATAGCAATATCAACTGCCTGCGTTGGTATTGTCCTCAGTGGCAATAACAACAGCCAGCATTAGTACTGTCCTCTGGGTCCATATCAACTACAGTTTTAGTACTGTCCTAAGGGGCAATATCAGCAGCTAGCGATAGTACTGTCCTACCGGTCAATATCAACAGCTGGCGTTAGTACTGTCCTTAAGGGCAATATCAACAGCTAGCGATAGTACTGTCCTAAGGGCCAATATCAACAGCTGGTGTTAGTACTGTCCTCAGGGGCTATATCAACAGCTAGGTGTATTACTGTCCTCAGGGGCAATATCAACAGCTAGGGTTAGTTCTATCTTAAGGGGCAATATCAACAGCTGACGTTAGTACTGTCCTCTGGGGCCATATGAACAGCTAGTTTTAGTACTGGCCCTAGGGCAATATCAGCAGCTATCGATAGTAAAGTCCTCAGGGACCATATCAACAGCTAGCGTTATTACTGTTCTTAGGGGCAATATCAACAGCTAGAATTAGTACTATCCTCAGGGGCCATATCAACAGCTAGGTAATTACTGTTCTAACGGCCATATCAACATCTAGCGTTACTAATGTTCTAAGGTGCATTATCAACAGCTAAGGTTATACAGGGCAATATCAGCTGGCGTTAGTACTGTCCTCTGTGGCCATATCAACAGCTAGTTTTAGTACCGTCCCAAGGGGCAATATCAACAGCTAGCGATAGTACTGTCCTAAGGGCCAATATCAACAGCTGGTGTTAGTACTGTCCTCTGGGTCAGGGGCTATATCAACAGCTGGGTTTATTACTGTCCTCAGGGGCAATATCAACAGCTAGGGTTAGTTCTATCTTAAGGGGCAATATCAACAGCTGACGTTAGTACTGTCCGCTGGGGCCATATGAACAGCTAGTTTTAGTACTGGTCCTAGAGCAATATCAGCAGCTATCGATAGTAAAGTCCTCAGGGGCCATATCAACAGCTAGCGTTATTACTGTTCTTAGAGACAACATCATAGCTACGTTTAGTACTGTCCCAAGGGGCAATATCAATGGCTTAATAATATCATAAGGGGCAATATCAACACCTAGAATTAGTACTATCCTCAGGGTCAATAACAACAGTTAGCGTTATTACTGTTCTAAGGGGCAATATCAGCAGCTAGGTTTAGGACTATCCTAAGGGGTTATATCAACAGCTGGCGTTAGTACTGTCTTTAGGGGCAATATCAACAGATAGCGTTAGTACCATCTTATGTATGAGGATGGAGAGGGACATTATCTGCCCATCATTTTCAGATTAGGGGGAGAGGTGCTGACCCAGTCAGTTCCTAATTTTTGATACTGCACTCAAATCCAATTATCATGACAATGTCGTTTCCAAGGAAAGCTCTACGTGTATTTTGCGTCACTGAGTAACACATAATTTCATCAAGATCTATAATGAGCAAATACATCCTGTACATGGGACTGTTCAACGGCTTAAAATCTCCATCGAAGGAGGGCACACGTTTCACAGTACCTTGCCCTAATAATTAACGGTCAACTAAAGCTCTCATTTAGAAAAAAGCATAAAGGTAGGGTAAACGAAAAGACAACTATGCGTACACATACACACTGGTGAGATTCCGTTTAATATTAAATATCACAATTTATGAATATATTGTCCCTTTCGCGTATGAAGGAAGTGACCTAATTAATTTAATTAACCGTTCAGGAGTTTACTGACGCTAGCTGTTGATATTGTCTTTAAGTATAGTACTGAAGCAATGGAAGCTAGTAGGTAATATTTTCGCAGAGTTTAGTATTAATCGTATCCGTTTTTTTTTCACTGAGGACAGTACTGACACATGATTTAAAAGAATACAATTATTATATTAAAGCAGATCATTAAAAACAAACTGTCGCTTAATTGCCCTACTTTCTTCTGGCTTTATAAACTACCAGCAGGTTTATATTTGTATACAAGCATTTTATTTCTTACTTAAATATTGTGACTTGCGGAATACTCTTGTTATATTCTTAGTGATATTATCCAAGCATGTTCACATGTACAGGTCATCAACACATAAATTAAGCAAACTATTCGGAAAGGGTGGGTGAATGCGGGTGGGGTCGGGTCGGGTGTATGGGGTGGAATACTCTGCCCATCACTCTCGGATTTCATGTGCGGCATACACACTGGTGAGAAACCGTTTAAGATTAAATATCGCAGGTTATGAATATATCGTCACTTTCGCGTATCAAGGAAGTGACCGAAGTAATTTAGTTTGTCATTAAGAACTTTACTGATGCTATCTGTTGATATTGTCCTAGAGCACAGTACTGAGCGATGGAAGCTAGCAGGTGATATTATTTCAGAGTTTAGTACTGACTCTATTACTCTAGTTATTATAGATTTTAAGGTCAAACAAATTCCAACAGAAATTATTATTTTTTTAACCGAAAGGTCATATGTTACACATTCACAGAAAAAAAGTCCGGAAAAATCGCATCGGTGCATTTTGAGATATTTGATCTTAAATTCATCAATTTTAATACAAAAATGCAATGACCCCATGAGCACACCGTAGATGATTTTCTTCAAGTGACACGCTAGTCGCTATGAAGTAACGACTATGACGTAGCGACAAGTATGACGTAAGCAAAATATTCGGGTGTGTTATGGGAGGGTGAGGGAATATACTCTGCCCACTATTCTCAGATTAGGCAATAGAGGCAGCATACTCGTACACACTGGTGAGAAACCGTTTAAAGATTAAATATCACAGGTTTTGAATATATCACTTTCGCTCATCAAGGAAGTGACCAAAGCCGAAAATGTTGCCCTCAGGACTATACCCACACTAGCTGTTCACATTGCCCCTGAGGACAGTACTCACGGTAAATGGCTGTAGATATTGCACCTGAGGAAAGTAGTACTATTATCTGTCGATATTGCCCCTGAGGACAGTATAAACGACATCTGTCAATTCCTTAGTGAGGTCCTTAGTAACAAAACTAACATTATCTGTCAATTAGGTCCCAAGCAACATTTCCGGCGCCATCTGTCAATAAGGTCCATATAAACAATACTGACGTCATCTGTCAATAAGGTCCTTTCAACAATACTGACGCCGTCTGTCAATTAGGTCCCTATAGATAATATGAACTCCATCTGTCAATAAGTTCTCTATGGACAATACCCACACCATCTGTCATTAAGGTACCTATACGCAATTCACACTTCATTTATCAACAAGGTCCCTATGGACAATTATGACGTCATCTACCAAATTGAATACGGTCCGTTTCAACAATACTTACGCCATGTGTCAATAAAGACAACACGGACTAAGTCTGTCAACAGTAACGTCCTTTTAGATCATATTGACGCCGTCTGTCAATACATTCCTTATTGACAAAACAAACACCATCTGTCAATAAGGTCCATTAAGACAATACTGACTCTATCGGCCAATAAGGTCCCAATCAACACTACTGACACCATCTCTCAATAAGGTCCCTATAGACAATAATGACACAATCTTTCAATAAGGTCCCAAAATAAAAAAAACTGATGCCACATGTCACTATGGTCCCTATTTGCTATACATCTGTCAATAAGGTGCCTATGCACAATACAGACTCGATCCGTATAGACCACACTAACTCCATGTATCGATAACGTCGTTATTGACCAAACAAGCACACTCTCTCAATAAGTTCCTGATAGAAATACTGAGGCTATCTGTCAATAAGGTCCCAATCAACAATGATGGCAAAATCTGTCAATAAGGTCCATATATACAACACTGAAGCGATCTGTCAATAAGGTATCTATCAACAATATTGACGCCATCTGCCGATAAGATACCCTATCAACAGTAATGACGCCACCTGTAAATATGGTCCGTATAGACCATACTGACGTCATCTGGCGATAACGTCCCTATTGAAAATACTGACACCATCTGTCAAAAAAGTCCCTATAGACAGTGTGTACGTTATCTGTCAATACGGTCCTGATAGTCAATATAGGCACAATCCATCAATTGGTACCCTATATACAATAAGAACCCCATCTGTCAATAAGGTTTCTTTGGACACTACCAACATCATCTGTCACTAAGGTACTTGTATCCAATACAAACTTCATTTGTCAACAATGTACCTATGTACAATAATGACGCCATCCATCAATAAGTTTCCTTTCAACAATATTTACGCCATGCGTCAATATGTTCTCTATAGACAGCACAGACTATGTCTGTCAATAACGAACCTACAGACCATACTGGCGCCATCTGTCAATCTGTCAATAAGGTTGATGTTGACAAAACATACGGCATCTGTCATTAATGCCCCTATCGACAATACAGACGCCATCTGTCACTAATGCCCCTATAGACAATACTGACGCCATCTGACAATAAGGTCGCAATAGGCAATATAGACGCCATCTGTCAAGAAGGTCCCTATAGACAATACATACGGCATATGTCATTAATGCCCCTATCGACAATACAGACGCCATCTGTCACTAATGCCCCTATAGACAACACTGACGCCATCTGACAATAAGGTCGCAATAGACAATATAGACGCCATCTGTCAAGAAGGTCCCTATAGACAATACATACGGCATCTGTCATTAATGCCCCTATCGACAATACAGACGCCATCTGACACTAATGCCCCTATAGACAATACTGACGCCATCTGCCAATAAGGTCGCAATAGACAACACAGACGACATCTGTCAATAATGTCCCTATAGACAATACAGGCGTCATCTGCCAATAAGACCCCTATAGACAATACAGACAGCATCTGTCAATAAGGTCCCTATTGACAACATAGACGGCATCTGTCAATAACACACATATGGACAATACAGACGGCATCTTTCAATAAGGTATTTATAGACAATACAGATGACATCTGTCAATAAGCTTCCTATAGACAATACAGGCGACATCTGTCAATAAGGTCCCTATAGACAATACAGTCGGCGTCTGTCAATAAGGTCCCTATAAACAGTACAGACGGCATCCGTAAATAATTCACCTTCAGACAATACTGACGCATTCTGTCAATAAGGTCCCTATAGAAAATACTTACGCCATCTATCAATAAGGTTCCTATAGACAATACACACGGCATCTGTCAATAAGGTCCCTAAAGACAGTACAAAAGGCTTCTGTCAATAAGGTCCCTACAGACAAAACAGTTGATTTCTATAAATAAGGTCCTTATAAACAGTACAGACGGCATCTGTCGACAATGCACCTACATACAATACTGACGCATTCTGTCAAAAAGGTCCCTATAGACATATAGAGGCCATGTGTCGATAAGGTCCGTATAGCCAAAAAAAACAGCATCTGTCAATAATGCCCCTACAGACAATACAGACGGCATCTGTCAATAAGGTCCTTTTAAACAATACAGACGGCATCTGTCAATAAGGTCCCTATAGAAAATAGGCGGCATCTGTCAATAAGGGCCCTATGGACAACACATACGACATCTGCCAATAAGGTTCCTATGGACAATACAGACAGCATCTGTCAATAATGCCCCTACAGACAATACAGACGGTATCTGTCAATAAGGTCCTTATAAACAATACACACGGCATCTGTCAATAAGGTCCCTATAGACAATATAGGCGGCATCTGTCAATCAGGGCCCTATGGACAACACATACGACATCTGTCATTAAGATCCCTATTGACAATACAGACTGCATCTGTCAATAAGGTCCCTATAGACAAAACTTACGCCATCTGTCAATAACGTCCCTATAAACAGTACAGACGGCATCTGTCAATAATGCCGCTACACATAATACATACGGCATCTTTCAATAAGCTCCATATGGACAAAACAGACGGCATCTGTCAATAAGATCCTACAGACAATACTTACGCCATCTGTCAATAAGGTCCCTATAAACAGTACAGACGGCATCTGTCAATTATGCCGCTACACATAATACATACGGCATCTTTCAATAAGCTCCATATGGACAAAACAGACGGCATCTGTCAATAAGATCCTACAGACAATACTTACGCCATCTGTCAATAAGGTCCCTATAAACAGTACAGACGGCATCTGTCAATAATGCCGCTACAGATAATACACACGGCATCTTTCAATAAACTCCCTATAGACAATACAGACGGCATCTGTCAATAAGGTTCATATAGACAATATAGGCGGCATCTGTCAATAAGGCCCCTATGGACAACACATACGACATTTGTCAATAAGGTCCCTATGGACAATACAGACGGCATCTGTCAATATGGTTCCTATAGACAGTACATACGGCATCTGTCAATAATGCCGCTACACATAATACATACGGCATCTTTCAATAAGCTCCCTATAGACAATACAGATGGCATCCGTCAATAAGGTCCCTATAGACAATATAGGCGGCATCTGTCAATAAGGCCCCTATGGACAACACAGACGACATCTGTCAATAAGATCCCTATGGACAATACAAACGGCATCTGTCACTAATGCATCTATAGATTATACTTACGCCATCTGTCAATAAAGTCCCTATATACAGTACAGACGGAATCTGTCAATAAGGTCCCTATAGACAAAACATACGGCATCTGTCATTAATGCCCCTATCGGCAATATAGGCGGCATCTGTCAATAAGGCCCCTATGGACAACACAGGCGACATCTGTCAATAAGGTCCCTATAGACAATACATATGGCATCTGTCAATAACGTCCCTATAGACAATACAGACGGCATATGTTAATAAGTTCCCTATAACAATACATATGGCATCTGTCAATAACGTCCCTATAGACAATACAGACGGCATATGTTAATAAGTTCCCTATAACAATACAGACGGCATCTGTCAATATGGTCCCTATAGACAGTACATACGGCATCTGTCAATAATGCCGCTACACATAATACATACGGCATCTTTCAATAAGCTCCCTATAGACAATACAGACGGCATCCGTCAATAAGGTCCCTATAGACAATATAGGCGGCATCTGTCAATAAGGCCCCTATGGACAACACAGACGACATCTGTCAATAAGATCCCTATGGACAATACAGACGGCATCTGTCACTAATGCATCTATAGATTATACTTACGCCATCTGTCAATAAAGTCCCTATATACAGTACAGACGGAATCTGTCAAAAAGGTCCCTATAGACAGTACAGACGGTTTCTGTCAATAAGGTCCCTATAGACAAAACATACGGCATCTGTCAATAACGTCCCTATAGACAATACAGACGGCATATGTTAATAAGTTCCCTATAACAATACAGACGGCATCTGTCAATAAGGTCCCTATAGACAGTATAGGCGGAATATGTCAATAAGGTCCCTACAGACAATACAGGCTTCATCTGTCAATAAGGTCCCTATAGACAGTACATACAGCATCTGTCAATATTTTTTCTATTGACAAACATACGTCATTTGTCAATAAGGTCCCTATAAACAATACACACGGCATCTGTCAATAAGGTCCCTTAAGATAATATAGACGGCATATGTCTATAATGTCCCTACAGACAATACAGACGCATTCTGTCAAGAAGGTCCCTATAGACCATACAGACGACATCTGACATTAAGGTGCCTACAGACAATACATACGGCATCTTTAATAAGCTACCTATAGACAATACAGACTGCCTCTGTCAATAAGGTCCCTATAGACAATATAGGCGGCATCTGTCAATAAGGCCTCTATGGACAACACAGACGACATCTGTCAAAAATGTCCCTATGGACAATACAAACGGCTTCTGTCAATAACGACCCTATAGACAATACAGACGGCATCTATTAATAAGGTCCATATAAACAGTACAGACGGCATCTGTCAATAATGCCGCTACAGATAATACATACGACATCTTTCAATAAGCTCCCTATAGACAATACAGACGGCATCTGCCAATAAGTTTATACTGTTTATAGGAACCTTATTGACAGATGGCGGAAGTATTGTCTATAGGACCTTATTGGCAGATGCCGTCTGTATTGTCTATAGGGACGTTATTGACAGGTGCCGTCTATATTGTTTATAAGGACCTTATTGACAGATGCCGTCTATATTGTCTGTAGGGGCATTATTGACAGATATCGACTGTATTGTCTGTAGGGACCTTATTGACAGAAGCCTTATGTATTGTCTGTAGGGACCTTATTGACAGATGCCGTGTGTATTGTCCATAGGAACCTTATTGATAAATGACGTAAGTTTTGTCTATAGGGACCTTATTGACTGAATACGTCAGTATTGTCTAAAGGTGCAATACTGACAGATGCCGTCTGTACTGTTTATATGGACCTTATTGACAAACGTCGACTGTATTGTCTGTAGGGACCTTATTGATAGATGTCGTCTGTATTGTCTATAGGAACCTTATTGACAGATGCCGTCTGTATTTTCTATAAAGACCTTATTGAAAGATGCCGTCTGTATTGTCCATAAGGGCATTATTGACAGATGCCGTCTCTGTTGTCCATAGGGACATTATCGACATATGCTGGCTGTATTGTCTATAGGGGTCTTATTGACAGATGACGCCTGTATTGTCTATAGAGACCTTATTGACAGATGCCATCTGTATTGTATATTGCGACCTTATTGGCAGATGGCGTCAGTATTGTATATAGGGGTAATATTGACAAGTGCCGTCTGTACTGTTTATAATGACCTTATTGTATTGACAGATGCCGTCTGTATTGTCTATAGGGACCTTATTGGCACATGCCGTCTGTATTGTCTGTAAGGACCTTAATGTCAGATGCCGTCAGTATTGTTTATAGGGACATTATTGACAGATGCCGTCTGTATTGTATATTGCGACCTTATTGGCAGATGGCGTCAGTATTGTCTATAGGGGTAATATTGACAAGTGCCGTCTGTACTGTTTATAATGACCTCATTGACAGATGCCGTCTGTATTGTCTATAGGGACCTTATTGGCACATGCCGTCTGTATTGTCTGTAGGGACCTTATTGACAGATGCTGTCTGTATTGTCTGTAGAGGCATTAGTGACAGATGGCGTCTGTATTTTCGATAGGGGCATTAATGACAGATGCCGTATGTACCGTTTATAGGGACCTTATTGACAGATACCGTCTGTACTGTCTATAGGGACCTTATTGACAGATGGCGTCTGTATTATGTATAGGGACCTTATTGACAGATGCCGCCTGTATTGTCTATAGGGACCTAATTGACAGATGCCGTCTGTACTGTCTATAGGGACCTTATTGACAAAAGTCGTCTGTATTATGTATAGGGACTTTATTGACAGATACCGTCTGTATTGTCTATAGGGACCTTATTGACAGATGCCGTCTGTATTATGTATAGGGACCTTATTGACAGATGCCGTCTGTATTGTCTATAGGGACCTTATTGACAGATGGCGTAAGTATTGTCTATAGAGACCTTATTGACAGATGCCGTCTGTATTGTATATTGCGACCTTATTGGCAGATGGCGTCAGTATTGTCTATAGGGGTAATATTGACAAGTGCCGTCTGTACTGTTTATAATGACCTCATTGACAGATGCCGTCTGTATTGTGTATAGGGACCTTATTGGCAAATGCCGTATGTATTGTCTGTAGGGACCTTATTGTCAGATGGCGTCTGTATTGTCTATAGGGACCTTATTGACAGATGCCGTCTGTATTGTCTGTAGAGGCATTAGTGACAGATGGCGTCTGTATTTTCGATAGGGGCATTAATGACAGATGCCGTATGTACCGTTTATAGGGACCTTATTGACAGATGCCGTCTGTACTGTCTATAGGGACCTTGATGACAGATGGCGTCTGTATTATGTATAGGGACCTTATTGACAGATGCCGCCTGTATTGTCTATAGGGACCTAATTGACAGATGCCGTCTTTACTGTCTATAGGGACCTTATTGACAAAGGTCGTCTGTATTATGTATAGGGACTTTATTGACAGATACCGTCTGTATTGTCTATAGGGACCTTATTGACAGATGCCGTCTGTATTATGTATAGGGACCTTATTGACAGATGCCGTCTGTATTGTCTATAGGGACCTTATTGACAGATGGCGTAAGTATTGTCTATAGAGACCTTATTAACAGATGCCGTCTGTATTGTATATTGCGACCTTATTGGCAGATGGCGTCAGTATTTTCTATAGGGGTAATATTGACAAGTGCCGTCTGTACTGTTTATAATGACCTCATTGACAGATGCCGTCTGTATTGTGTATAGGGACCTTATTGGCACATGCCGTCTGTATTGTCTGTAGGGACCTTACTGTCAGATGCCGTCTGTATTGTCTATAGGGACCTTATTGACAGATGCCGTATGTATTGTCTGTAGGGGCATTAGTGACAGATGGCGTCTGTATTTTCGATAGGGGCATTAATGACAGATGCCGTATGTACCGTGTATAGGGACCATATTGACAGATGCCGTCTGTACTGTCTATAGGGACCTTATTGACAGATGGCGTCTGTATTATGAATAGGGACCTAATTGACAGATGCCGCCTGTATTGTATATTGCGACCTTATTGGCAGATGGCGTCAGTATTGTCTATAGGGGTAATATTGACAAGTGCCGTCTGTACTGTTTATAATGACCTCATTGACAGATGCCGTCTGTATTGTCTATAGGGACCTTATTGGCACATGCCGTCTGTATTGTCTGTAGGGACCTTATTGTCAGATGCCGTCTGTATTGTCTATAGGGACCTTATTGACAGATGCCGTCTGTATTGTCTGTAGAGGCATTAGTGACAGATGGCATCTGTATTTTCGATAGGGGCATTAATGACAGATGCCGTATGTACCGTTTATAGGGACCTTATTGACAGATGCCGTCTGTACTGTCTATAGGGACCTTATTGACAGATGGCGTCTGTATTATGTATAGGGACCTTATTGACAGATGCCGCCTGTATTGTCTATAGGGACCTAATTGACAGATGCCGTCTGTACTGTCTATAGGGACCTTATTGACAAAAGTCGTCTGTATTATGTATAGGGACTTTATTGACAGATACCGTCTGTATTGTCTATAGGGACCTTATTGACAGATGCCGTCTGTATTATGTATAGGGACCTTATTGACAGATGCCGTCTGTATTGTCTATAGGGACCTTATTGACAGATGGCGTAAGTATTGTCTATAGGGACATTATTGACAGATGCCGTCTGTATTGTATATTGCGACCTTATTGGCAGATGGCGTCAGTATTGTCTATAGGGGTAATATTGACAAGTGCCGTCTGTACTGTTTATAATGACCTCATTGACAGATGCCGTCTGTATTGTCTATAGGGACCTTATTGGCACATGCCGTCTGTATTGTCTGTAGGGACCTTACTGTCAGATGCCGTCTGTATTGTCTATAGGGACCTTATTGACAGATGCCGTATGTATTGTCTGTAGGGGCATTAGTGACAGATGGCGTCTGTATTTTCGATAGGGGCATTAATGACAGATGCCGTAAGTACCGTTTATAGGGACCATATTGACAGATGCCGTCTGTACTGTCTATAGGGACCTAATTGACAGATGGCGTCTGTATTATGAATAGGGACCTAATTGACAGATACCGCCTGTATTGTCTATAGGTACCTTATTGACAAAAGTCGTCTGTATTATGTATAGGGACTTTATTGACAGATGCCGTCTGTATTGTCTATAGGGACCTTATTGACAGATGCCGTCTGTATTATGTATAGGGACCTTAATGACAGATGCCGTCTGTATTGTCTATAGGAACCTTATTGACAGATGGCGTAAGTATTGTCTATAGGGACCTTATTGACAGATGCCGTCTGTATTATGTATAGTGACCTTATTGACAGATGCCGTCTGTATTGTCTATAGGGACCTTATTGACAGATGGCGTAAGTATTGGCGTTAGAATGCGTCAGTATAGTCTATAGGTGCATTATTGACAGATGCCGTCTGTATTGTTTATAGGGACCTAATGACAGATGCCGACTGTATTGTCTGTAAGGACCTTATTGACAGATGCCGTATGTACAATCTGTAGGAACCTTATTGATAGATGGCGTAAGTAGTGTCTATAGGGACCTTATTGACAGAATGCGTCAGTATTGTCTAAAGGTGCATTATTGACAGATGCCGTCTGTACTGTTTATAGGGACCTAATGACAGATGCCGACTGTATTGTCTGTAAGGACCTTATTGACAGATGCCGTATGCACTGTCTATAGGAACCTTATTGATAGATGGCGTAAGTATTGTCAACATGGACCTTATTGACAAATTGACAGATGGCGTCAGTATGGTCCGTTATTGACAGACATAGTATGTGTTGTCTATAGAGAGCATATTGACGCATGGCGTAAATATTGTTGAAAGGGATCCTATTGATAGATGGCGTCATTATTGTACTCAGGTACATTGTTGACAAATGAAGTTTGTATTGGATACAGGTACCTTAGTGACAGATGATGTTGGTATTGTCCAAAGAAACCTTATTGACAGATGGAGTTCATATTGTATATAGGGTCCCAATTGATGCATTGTGCCTATATTGACTATAAGGACCGTATTGACAGATTACGTACACAGTGTCTATAGGGACCTTTTTGACAGATTGTTTCAGTATTTTCAATAGTCACATTATCGCCAGATGACGTAAGTATGGTCTATACGGACCATATTTACAGGTGGCGTCATTACTGTTGATAGGGTATCTTATCGGCAGATGGCGTCAATATTGTTGATAGATCCCGTCAGTATTGTATATATGAACCTTATTCACAGAATTTGCCATCATTGTTGATTGGGACCTTATTGACAGATAGCCTCAGTATTTCCTATCAGAAACTTATTAAGACAGTGTGCTTGTTTGGTCAATAACGACGTTATTGATACATGGAGTTAGTGTGGTCTTTATGGGTCGAGTCTGTATTGTGCATAGGGACCTTATTGACAGATGTATAGCAAATAGGGACAATAGTGACATGTGGCATCAGTTTTTTTATCTTGGGACCTTATTGAAAGATTGTGTCATTATTGTCTATAGAGACCTTATTGAGAGATGGTGTCAGTATTGTTGATTGGGACCTTATTGGCTGATAGAGTCAGTATTGTCTTAATGGACCTTATTGACAGATGGTGTATTTTTTGTCAATAGGGACTTTATTGACAGACGGCGTCAATATGATCTGAATGGACGTAGTCTGTGTTGTCTTTATGGACCTTATTGACACATGGTGTAAGTATTGTTGAAACGGACCGTATTGGTAGATGGCGTCATGATTGTCCATAGGGACCTTGTTGATAAATGAAGTGTGTATTGAGTACAGGTACCTTAGTGACAGATGGTGTGGGTATTGTCCATAGAGACCTTATTGACAGATGGCGTTCATATTGTCTATAGGGACCTAATATACAGACGGCGTCAGTATTGTTGAAAGGGATCTTATTAACAGATGACGTCAGTATTGTGTATATGGACCTTATTGACAGATGGCGCCGGAATTGTTGCTTGGGACTTAATTGACAGACAATGTTTGTTTTGTCACTAAGGACCTCACTAAGGACCTTATTGACATATGTTGTTTATACTGTCCTCAGGGGCAATATCAACAGATAATCTTACTACTTTCCTCAGGTGCAATATCTACAGCCAGTTACCGTTAGTACTGTCCTCAGGGGCAATGTGAACAGCTAGTGTCGGTATTGTCCTGAGGGCAAAATTATCGGCTTTGGTCACTTCCTTGATGAGCGAAAGTGATATATTCAAAACCTGTGATATTTAATCTTAAACGGTTTCTCACCAGTGTGTACGAGTATGCTGCCTCTATTCCCTAATCTGAGAATAGTGGGCAGAGTATATTCCCCCACCCTACCACAACACACCCGGATATTTTGCTTACTTTATGTGTGAATCACCTATACACGTGAACATGCTTGAAATAATAGAAATAGGTATAGAAATCGAATAGGAATTGCAGCTTTCACAGAACAAAGTAAACCCCAAAACACGCAAACAGACAAACAAGAAGGCAAAATAAATAATAAATGCAAACAACATCACTAACACAAAAAGGTTAACAATAATAAGAACTAAGAATATAACAATAATGTTCACCAAGTCACACTTTACTTAAGAGATCAAATGCTTGCATAAAAACCTACTGGTAACTTATACAGCCAGAAGAAAGGTATGCTATTAAGCAATAGGCTATTTTATATGATTAGCTTTAATATAATAATGATCAGCTTTAATATAATAATTATATTGTTTTAAATCATGTGACAATACTGTCCTCAGGGCAAAAAAAGGATACAATCAGCACTGAACTCTGCAATAATATCACCTGCTAGCTTCCATCGCTTCAGTACTGTGCTCTAGGACAATAACAGATAGCGTCAGTAAAGTTCTTAATGACAAACTAGATTACTTCGGTCACTTCCTTGATACGCGAAAGTGACGATATATTCATAACCTGCGATATTTAATCTTAAACGGTTTCTCACCAGTGTGTATGCAGCACATGAAATCCGAGAGTGATAGGCAGTGTATTTCCCGCCCCAACCCCCCCTCCCCCCACCCCACCTCACCGCACCCCATCCACCCGCCCTTCCCGATAAGTTTGCTTACTTTATGTGTTGATCACCTGTACATGTGAACATTCTTGGATAATATCACTAAGAATATAACAAGAGTATTCCGCAAGTCACAATATTTAAGTAAGAAATAAAATGCTTGTACAAACATAAACCTGCTGGTAGTTTATAAAGCCAGAAGAAAGTAGGGCAAATAAGCGACAGTTTGTTTTTAATGATCTGCTTTAATATAATAATTGTTTTCTTTTAAATCATGTGTCAATACTGTCCTCAGTGAAAAAAAACCCGGATACGGTTAATACTAAACTCTGCGAAAATATCACCTACTAGCTTCCATTGTTTCAGTACTATACTTAAAGACAATATCAACAGCTAACGTCAGTAAACTCCTGAACGGTTAATTAAATTGATTAGGTCACTTCCTTGATACGCGAAAGGGACAATATATTCATAACTTGTGATATTTAATATTAAACGGTTTCTCACCAGTGTGTATGTGTATGCATAGTCGTCTTTTCGTTTACCCTACCTTTATGTTTTTTTCTAAATGAGAGCTTTAATTGACCGTTAATTATTAGGGCAAGGTTCTGTGACACGTGCGCCCTCCTTCGATGGAGATTTTAAGCCGTTGAACAGTCCCATTTGCTCATTATAGATCTTGATGAAATTATGTATTAATCAGTGACGCAAAATACACGTAGAGCTTTCCTTGGAAACGACGGTGAATATGATTATTCATATAATGCGTCAAATTCAATACGCAATATGTGACGTGTACGCATTATGTGATAATACCATCACACAATGCAATGTCATGGTCGACGCATGTATGCGACTGCCGCGTTATGTAACTTAAAAGAGTATGAGAGTAGACCTTTGGAAACGACAGAACACGATACATATGCATTTGACTGTTCATGAAGTAGTGAAATATGCTAGCTACCGCTCACTCACCCAAGTGTCGGGTATAGCAGAACTCAGTATTCATAAAACAATAGTATATACGTTTAACCGTCCCAGTAACTAACAAAAGTGTATGCCCCGAAGAGCAAAATAAACAAAATGGAATTTAGTTGCTCCAGCGGTTATGAAGCCTGCGTATCAAAAGTAACAGCCGAAAGACTCAATTAAAAAGCAGACAACATATCCTATGAGTGGTTAAACAATACCCATAGCCTTTTATCGGCCGGAGTAGTGGAACCACCGAATCGAAAATTAAGTGTAGAAAATAAAAGCAATTGAAAATGTACCACCGAAATCTAAATATAAATATCGGGCTCCAATCTCCAAAGATCAAATAAATAGCATTGCGTCAGACCCGTAATTACGCTGAGACATAGAAGCACGCACGAACGCACTTACGCACGCACTTACGC
Source organism: Cyrtodaria siliqua (assembly GCA_037043455.1). NCBI lineage: Eukaryota > Metazoa > Mollusca > Bivalvia > Adapedonta > Hiatellidae > Cyrtodaria > Cyrtodaria siliqua. The sequence goes on from JAWPHD010000050.1 coordinate 319,113, forward strand.
ACGCACGCACGACGAACGCACGCACGCACGCACGCACGCACACACACACACACACATACACACATACACACACACATACATACTTTCACACATACATACTTTCATATATACATATATGAAGATAAATAAAACTAAACAAATAATTAAACGCAACAATCATGTTTAATCACAATGTTATTGATTCTTGAACCAGAGACTACTTTTTCTGTAATCGGGAAAGTAATGAGATATGGCTTCTAATTGACAATTAATTAATTATATCTCTATAAGTGAAAGGCAACATATAACTGTAATAGGACATATATAATACCACCAAGCATCAGACATACCAATGATATCAAAATAAGGAAATCATGTACACACTTGAAGACATTCTTAACCGATAGTGAAAACTAGTTCATTTAATGATATTAGTATATGCAAACATATATTGAAAATCAAAGGTAATATACCTCTTATGATCAGTGCAATACAAAGTGGTATGTAGAACCGTATTTGAGCCAGACAGAATTACGCACACGTGCCACTCATTACGTGGTCCCGCCTTAATACCATTAAGCGATGGGAAAGCTTATATTAGCAGGATTTTATAACGGATATTTTTGGCAATAAAACACGTTTACTAAAATAACGCGATAACCTGTTTACAATTACCTATTAAATGTTTTAATTTTACAATAATCACCTTTTTAAAGCCAAAATTAAGGTTTTATTTCATACCCCAACCAACCCCGCTTTCGCTTCTTGGAGACGGGGTTAGATGGGTATGAAAGTTAATACTCGGACCGCATAATGTAATTCAGTCGAATTAAGGACACGTGTATAATTCGTTGGAAAAATCATATTAGGGACACATGTGGTCCAGGTCAATGCATGTACTCACCGACCATATTACGTACACAAGTGAATAATTTGTATTTGTACTTTATAAATACACGAGTTATTTAAGTATCACCAGAATGGTGGTATTCTATTTTTGTCACTAGGTAGCTACCTAACTATCTAGATATTTTAACGTTTTATCTAGATAACTGCAAAATATCTATGTCTATCAGGGGCCATATCAACAGCTTGGGTTAGAACTGTCCTCAGGGGCAATATCAACAGCTGGCGTAAGAACTGACCTCAGGGAAAATATCAACAGCCAGCTTTTAATCATCCATAGGGATATTATCAACATCTAGCGATAGTACTATCCTAAGGGGCAATATCAACAGCTGGCGTTAGCACTGTCCTCTGGAGCCATATCAACTGCTAGTTTTAGTACTGCCCTAAGGGCCAATATCAACAGCTAGCGATAATACTGTCCTCAGGGGGCCCTATCAACAGCCAGCGATAACACTGTCCTCAGGGGCCATATCAACAGCCAACGTTAGTACTGTCCTTAGGGGCAATATAATCAGCTGGCGTAAGTAGTGTCCTCGGGGCCAATATCAACAGCTGTCGTTAGTACTGTCCTCATAGACAATATCAACAGCTGGCGTAAGTAGTGTCCTCAGGGCCAATATCATCAGCTAGCAATAGTACTGTCCTCATGGGCAATATCAACAGCTATCGGAAGAACTGACCTCATGGGAATATCAACAGCCAGCGTTTAAACATCCATAGGGATATTATCTAAGTCTAGCGATAGTACTATCCTAAGGGGCAATATCAACAGCTAGCCTTAGTACTGTCCTCTGTGGCCATATCAACTGCTAGATTTAGTACTCTCCTAAGGGGCAGTATCATCAGCTAGCGATAGTACTGTCCTATTGGTCAATATCAACAGCTGGCGTTAGCACTGTCCTTAGGGGCAATATCAGCAGTTGGCGTTAGTACTGTACTCAGAGGCCATATAAACAGCTAGGTTTAGTACTGTCCTCTGGGGCCATATCAACAGCTAGTTCTAGTACCGTGCCTAGGGGCAGTATCAACAGCTAGTGATAGCACTGTCCTAAGGGCCAATAGCAACACCTGGCGTTAGAAGCTCAGGGGCTATATCAACAGCTAGGTTTATTACTGTCCTCTGGGGCTATATCAACAGCTAGATTTAGTACCGTCCCTAGGGACTGTATCAACAGCTAGCGATAGTACTGTCCTCGGTCTATATCAACAGCTAGGTTTATTACTGTCCTCAGGGGCCATGTTAACAGCTGGCGTTATTACTGTCCTTAGGGGCAATATCAACAGCTACGTTTAGTACTCTCTTCAGGGGCAATCTCAACAGCTTAATAATGTCCTAAGGGACAATATCATTACCTAGAATTAGTACTATCCTCAGGGGCCATATCAACCGCTAGCGTTATTATTGTTCTAAGGGGCAATATCAACGGCTAGGTTTAGGACTATCCTAAGGGGAAATATCAACATCTGGCGTTAGTACTGTTCTTAGGGTCAATATCAACAGCTAGCGTACTATCTTAAGGTGCAATATCAACAGCTGGCGTTATTACGGTCCTCAGGGGCAATATCAACAGCTGAGTAATCTCCTAAGGGGCAATATAAACAGCTAGAATTAGTACTGTCCTCAAAGGCCATATCAACAGCTACCGTTATTACTGTTCTAAGGGCCATATCAACATCTAGCGTTAATTTTGTTCTAAAGGGCATTATCAACAGCTAAGGTTATATTTACTTTTAATACTATCCTACAGGGCAATATCAGCTGGCGTTAGTACTGTCCTCTGGGGCCATATCAACATCTAGTTTTAGTACCGTCCCTAGCGGCAGTATCAACAGCTAGCGATAGTACTGTCCTTAGGGCCAATATCAACAGCTGGTGTTAGTACTGTCCTCAGGGGCTATATCAACAGCTAGGTTTATTACTGTCCTCAGGGGCAATATCAAAAGCTAGGGTAAGTTCTATCTTAAGGGACAATATCAACAGCTGACGTTAGTACTGTCCTCTGGGGCCATATCAACAGTTAGCTTTAGTACTGTCCCTAGGGGCAATATCAGCAGCTATCGATAGTAAAGTCCTCAGGGGCCTTATCAACAGCTAGGGTTATTACTGTTCTTAGGGACAATATCAATAGCTATGTTTAGTACTCTCCTCAGGGCGAATATTAACAGCTTAATAATATCCTAAGGGGCAATATCAACACCTAGAATTAGTACTATCCTCTGGGGCCATATCAACAGTTAGCGTTATTACTGTTCTAAGAGGCAATATCAGCGGCTAGGTTTCGGACTATCCTAAGGGGCAATATCAACAGCTGGCGTTAGTACTGTCCTTAGGGGCAATATCAAAATCTAGCGTTAGTACCATATTAAGGGGCAATATCAACAGCTGGCGTTAGTACTGTCCTCAGGGGCCATATCAACAGCTAGGTTTAGTACCGTCCTTAGAGGCAATATCAGCAGCTAGCGATAGTACTTCCTAAGGGTCAATATCAACAGCTGGCGTTAGTACTGTGCTCTGGGGCCATATCAGCAGCTAGTTTTAGTACTGTCCTTAGGGGCAATATCAGCAGTTAGTGATAGTACTGTCCTAAGGGTCAATATCAACAACTGGTATTAGTACTGTCCTCAGGGGCCATATCAATAGCTAGGTTTAGTACTGTCCTCAGGGGTAATATCAACAGCTAGGGTTAGTACTATCTTAAAGGGCAATATCAGCAGCTGGTGTTAGTACTATCCTCAGGGGTCATATCAACACAATTAGTACTGTCCTCAATATCAACAGCCTGCGTTAGTATGGTCGTCAGTGGCAATATCAACAGCAAACGTTAGTACTGTCCTGAAGTACAATACAAACAACTAACGTAAGTACTGTCCTCAGTGGCAATATCAACAGCTAGTGTTAGTACTGTCCTAATGTGCATTATCAACAGCCTGCGTTAGTATGATGCTCAGTGGCAATATCAACAGCCAGCGTTAGTAATGTCCAGAAGTGCAATACCAACAATTAACGTAAGTACTGTCGTCAGTGACAATATCAACAGCTAGCGTTAGTACTGTCCTAAGGTGCATTATCAACAGCTAGCGTTAATAATGTCCGCAGGAGCACTATCAAACGCTAGCGTTCGAACAATCCTCAGGTGCAATATCAACAGCTAGTCAGTAACATGCACAGGTATCAACAACTAGCATATGTACTGTCCATATGGAAACAAACAGCTAGTGTCTTTAACATCCACATGTGCACTATCATCAGCCTTTGTTTTAACCACCATAGAGATACTATGAACAGCCAGCGTTAGTACTGTCCTCAGAGGCAACATCAACGGGTAATATTAGTACTGTCCTCAAATACAATATCAACAGCTAGTGGTAGTACTGTCCTCCGAGGCAATATCAACAGCCAGCGTTAGTACTGCCGTCATAGGCAATATCAACAGCCAGCGTTAATACTGGCCCCAGGGACAATATCAATACAGAGAGCGTTATTACTGTCCTAAGTGGAATATCGACATCTAGCGTTAGTACTGCCTTCAGGGGCAATCTCAATATATATCGTTAGTATTTGCCTCATTGACAATATCATCAGCCAGAGTTAGTACTGTCCTCATGGACACTATTAACAGCCAGCGTTATTAATATCCTCAGGGGAAGTATAAACAGCCAGCGTTAGTACTGTTCTTAGGGGAAATATCAACAGCCAGCGTTAGTACTGTCCTAAAGGGCAACATCAATATCCAGTGTGAGTACTGTCCAAAGGGGCAACATCAACAGCCAGTGTTAGTACTGTCCTAATGGGCAATATCAACAGCCAGCGTAAGTATTGTCCTCAGTGTCAAAATCAATAGCCAGAGTTAGTAATGTGCTCATGAGCAATATCAACAGGTAGGGTTAGTACTGTCATAATGGGCTATATCCACAGCTAGCATTAGTACTGTCCCCAGGGGCAATATCAACAGCTAGCGTTAGTTTTGTCCTCATGGAGAATATCAACAGTTATCTTTAACACTGTCCTAATTGGCAATATCAATAGCCACTTTTATTACAGCCTTAAAGGAAATATCAACAGGTAGCGTTAATAATGTCTTCGGGGCCAATATCAACATATAGCGTTAGTAATGCTTTACAGGGGCAATATCAACTTCTACCGTAAGTACCGTCCTCAGGGGCAATATCAGCAGCAAGCGTTAGTACTGTCATCAATGGCAATATCAACTGCCTGCGTTCGTATTGTCCTCAGTGGCAATATCAACAGTCAGCGTTAGTACTGTCCTAAGTGTAATATCAACAGTTATCGTTAGTAATGTCCTCGTGGGCGTTATCAAGAGCTAGCTGTAGAACTACAATATCAACAGCTAGTCTGTAACATGCACAGGTATCAACAGCAAGCTTTTGTTCTGTCTATATGGACACTATCAACAGCTATTGTCTTTAACATCCACATGAACAATATCAACAGCCAGCGTATTATAGGGATACTATCAACAGCTAGAGTTAGTACCGTCCAGAAGTCACTATCAACAGGTAGCGTTAGTCCTGTCCTCAGGGTGCAATGTCAACAGCTAGCGTTGATACTGTCCTCAGAGGCAATACCAACAGCTAGCGTTAGTACTGTCCCCAGGGGCAATATAGCCGGATAGCATTAGTCCAGTCCTAAAACGAATACAGTCAGTACTACTAAACTCTATGAAAATAGCACCTACTAGCTTCCATCGCTTTTGTACTGTTCTCAAGGACAATTTCAAGAATTAGCATCAGTAAAGTCTTGAAGGACAAAATAAATTCCTTAGGTCACTTCCTTGAAACACAAAAGGGACAATATAGTCATATCCTTAAACGGTTTCTCACCAGTGTGTTTGCATACTTGTCTTTTCGTTTACCCTACCTGTTTGCAAGCAATGTTTTTTCCCCAATGAGTGCTTTTGATGAATGACCGTTCATTATTCGGGCAAGGTACATGTACTGTGAAACTGCCATCCTTCGAAGGGGATGTTAAGCCGTTGACCAGGCCCATGTACAGGAAGGGCCACACCCTATATAATTATGCTCCTTACATATTTTGATGAAATTCTGTGTTAATCAGTGACAACATGCCAGCAAAGCCTTCCTCGGAAACGAGGCTGTCATGATAATCAGAAATGAATGTGTGTAGTTTAAAAAAAGAACAGTGGGCTAGCACCTCTCCCCATAACCTGAGACGGATGGACAGAGTATATTCCCCGCACCTCGTCTTGTTCCGTATTTAGAAACACAACCTACTCACATATCTGACGTTTGCCTGTTAACGTTGTCGATTTGTGTTAGCTGTGTTCGGGTTTAAGTTTCAAAACACAGAATACGTGTCAGCGCGAGATATGTCGAAATGTAAACATTTCAGAGATATTGACATGAAAAACATGAACTAGTCGTACGAAAATGTCTAGATCGATGAGGTATTCTTCTCTTTGGTGAGTTTTATGCATGCACGCTTGGTTGTTAACGTTGAATCTATTGCTGTATGAAGGCTGTTTATGCATGCATTCCTTGTTCTCTTCATGAACCTGTCTTGATAAGGTCGACCCTGATACCTACTTATTCTAAAAGGGCATCACAGTAACTATGTTGTAGGTACGCACCGTAAGAGCTACGATTCTCGCTGCTAGAATATACCAAAAGTATTAATCAAGACATCATTTTCTTGCATATAAAGCTACTGGTACTTTATAATGACAGAACAAATGGGTGGTATTTAAACTAAAGGACGTTTGTATTTTTAAAAATGGTCTGCTTTAATGCATTAAGGTTGTTTTAAATCGTGTGTCAGTACTGTCCTCAGCGAAACAATAAACGGATACAGTCAATACTAATCTCTGTGAAAATATCACCTGCCAGCTTCTCTGGGTTCAGTACTGTTATCAAGGAAAATATCAACACAGCTAGCGTCAGTACAGTCCTGAGGGACATAATAAACTGCTTAGGTGGATTTATTGATACGCGAAAGGGACCATATATTCATAAACTCTGATATCGTACCTGAAACGGTTTCTCACCAGTGTGTACGGACACTTGTCATTTCGCTTACTCTGGCATTTGCAAGCAATGGTTTTTTTTCAAGTGAGGATTTTGGGCAAATGACCTTTCATTGTTCGGGCGAGATACTTTGAATCTTATGCCATCCTTCGAAGGAAATGTTAAGACGTAGACCAGTTCCATGTAGGAAGAGCCATACCATATATATGATCATGGCATATCTCTTTGAATTTCTGTGTTAATGAGGCAAAAGGCCCGTGGAGCTTTCCTCGGAAACGACGCTGCCATGATAATTAGACTAGATCGTGTGCAGTATCTATAATTAGAAACAGCGGGGACAGCACCTCTCCCCTAATCTGAAATGGGTGGGTAGAGTATGTTCCTCCCCGCAACACCCACAACACACATCCTACACGAACATTGTTCTTATATTATATGCAGATTCTCTATGCATGTGTACAAGATTTGATAAGGTAACACATAATATACCAATAGTATTCATCAATTCACATGCATTAATAAATCGTGTTCTTGCAAATAAACCGACTGGTACATTATAGATGGAAGAGGTGATAATTAAGCTAAAGGACAGTTTTGTTTTTTAAAAATAGTAAGTGGTAATGTCTAGGCGATGTGAGAGATGTCTCTAACACCCTTTAAGTGTAATTAATTTAAACAGTAGGCGAATGTGTGTATTCATGCAGGATACAATCCAAATAAGTCATATATATTAAGTTTTTATTTCGTTAAATGATATAATATGGTATTACTCCTGTATACTCATATGTATCGGCTAACATTTCAGTTAATTCCTAGGCACTAGTAACATCTACTTCTAATTAGGAAGTAGTAACTGCTTAGGAAATATGAATTAAAAAAAAAGCATACACATTCATATCCACGATTAATGCGTAACTGCGGCTGGTATAGCAGTTAATTAGGCACTAGTAACTTCTACTTTTCTAAAATCTTAACTAGGCCTATTCGGAAAATTAAAGGACAATAGAAATATCTCTCACATCGCCTAATATCTTACTGTATGTATCTGATATGGCTTCTCTCCTGTATGCGTACTCACATTCGACTACTGTTTAAAAAAAGTTAATTGAATTGATTTGTGTTTTAAGGCGCAACAACACATGAAAGGTTATATGGCGCCTAACAGGAACGAACGTGCCAGGCTGCTCATCCTCCATTTATATCAAGATAAAATATGAAGATTGGGCCTAGAACCTTCTTACCTGCAAAACTGCAGAACTGCTGCAAATTCTATAATAGACACTCCATTTACGATGGAGCCACGTTTCCACGTTTGCATACGCGGTCTCATGATAAAGACCTTGAATAGGCATGATAAAAAATGACAAAATGAATATGAAATTAAGAATGTGTGATTCCGACCCCTCTGTATGTGACGGTGTCTTTGTGAGATTGCAGTGGTTGTATTCTACCCCGCAACCTCACGGGGAACAAAATTAAAGTTAACAGATGACAGAGACATCGTATTTCTCTTATCAGGATATCTCTCATATCACCTAGACAGTATCACTTGCTATCATTTAACGAAATATAACAGAATGGCTTAATATATTTGATTTATATGGCTTCTCCCCTGTATGTATTCTCACATTCGCCTACTGTTTACTTCCTTAGCCGTTACTATTTCCTAATTATTTTTTAAACAGAAACCGAATGTGATTATTCATATAATGCGTCAAAACTCAATAAGCAATGTTGACTTGTACGCATTATGTGACAAAAACAGTTGTTGTTTTGTGTTTTGTGCTTTTTGTTGTTGTTGAGTGTTGTTTGTGTTTTTTGGGGGGAAGGGGCAGTGGTTGTCGGTTGGCTGTAAATAGTGTTTTTTAAAGTTGCGCATCAACCCCATAACTGGAAACAACGCGTGCGTGAGTGAGTGAGTGCGTGCGTATGTGCGTGCGTGCGTGTGTGTGTGTGTTTTGGTTATTACTTGTTTTTTTAATTTGCGCCCCACCCCCAATGTCAAATCCTTTATCCGCCCCTGAGGAGGGTGCATGCTCCCCAGATTTTTTCTAAAGTAAGAAGACTTTATTTTATGGATTTAAGCACACTGGATCCGCCCATGCCCCCAACCTCTGCCTAACTAACAACCAAAGAACAATCAAAATACATACGTTTCAGATTTTAGGTGGGGGTGCTCCCGGTGCCCGCACTGGACCCACCCCTAGACCCATCCCACTACCACATGTACACCCCAACCAACAAAAGCTTACTATATACATATACTTATTATTTTTCAGATTTTAGCCTGGTGCACCCATACCCGCCGGATCCGCCCTTGCCCTCCCCGACCCACGAACCACTTCTCACCCAATATATTTCTTTACCTCGGTGTAAGTTTATGTCTGGTTACGGCACAGTGCGTGAAAGTTATTGCGTGAAAGTTATGCATAGCATCATGACAGATGTATACTCCGCTTTTTGTGAATTAGAGAATGTGTGCTAGGAATCGAAGACATTCTATGCCGATATATTATATCCACCTTAGAACACGACATCCCAGACCATACCAGGACCCGATTTGCAATCAATTGTAACTAGAAGAACGGTATTGAAACAAAGGTTGAAGGAACGCGTTTGGATCTAAAAAAAAAAAATAAAAAAAAAAGATCTTAAAAAAATCAAAAAATCTGATTGTTTGATTTTGTCTAGACTTGTATACAAATATCAAAACATATCAAATAATTGCAAAACTGTACACCAAAATTAATCCTACCCACAATTCCTACCCCATGTAAGAGACCGCAGTAGACATGTATATAACAGCAGAGCACAACATCAGAGCATATCAAATAAATGAAAAACTGTACACCAGAAACAATCCTACCCCATGTAAGAGACCATAGTCAAAAACAATTCGACGCCGTGTAAGAGTCCATAGTCAAAAACAAGCATACACCATGTAAGAGACATAGTCAAAAGCAATCCTACCCCATGTAAGAGAACACTATGGTTATGTTTTGATGTTTCTATACATGTCTATACAAAAATATAAAATAACAAAAAAGAAAGAAGTTTTTTTCTGATTTGTTTTTCTTTTTTTTGTTTTCTTTTTTATGTTTATTTCCTTCAACCTGTGTATTGAAAATAACAATTTCTTCCAATCATATTGTTGTGGTAAATGAGTGGTTAGCATACTTGATCATACTCGCCTCTCGTCCCAGACGTCACAGGTTCGATTTCCTCGGGTAAGATAAGCCTACTATGAAAGTATGCCATCCTCCGAAGGAGGTGTGTAAAGTCATAGGTCCGTGTGTATGGAGATCTATACACGTGGTAATCGGGTATTCGTAAACAGAACTGCACATACTAAATGAAATTGCGTGTAGATAGTGGCAAAATATAAGAAACATATACATCTAATCTATTTGATAACTCTAACACAATAGCATGTGTTTTTTTCAATATCGATGTGTGCTTAAATTAACGATTACAATGCAAACTTCCTCCCCTTAATCTGTTATAAATAGCGTTTTCACAATAAAATCGCAGTATATATGTGTTGCGTCCCTTTTGTTGTGAACCGCCATTTAGGGGCATAATTGACAGCTGGAGCTTCGTCGGGGCATTATTGACAGGAGGGGCTTAAACAACAGCGAGTGATTTGAACCCTACTGCAATAAAACGGTACATTGCAAATAAAGATATCCCCGCCGGATTACATTCTCTTTTACAAACAATGTGGGATTAATAGGCAAAATAAGTATAGTATAACCCATAAATGATCATGCATATATGAATATAAAAAAAAAAAGCTGAGAAAGTCACAAAGTAAGTACTCAATAACTTGACAGAAGCCATATCGACAAGAGAACAAATCATTAAGGGTACGACAAGACACGATTTAAGACAAACATCAAACGTTACCGTCCTTTGAGGTTTTAGGTAGACGCCATCATAGAGAAAGCCTACAAAAACGATATCATTGAAACAATTAGCCTGATTCAATGCATATTTGACAAAATGTCTCGTGGATACAACCTAATGGATAATTATAATTTGTGATTATAAACAGAACAGAACATATATTTTATTTAACTTGTACATACGTACATCGTCATTTATACATACGTAAATACAATTGTTCATACACAAGTCACGTGATTTTACAAATGAATCATTTTATATCAATAGTTTGAGTAATATATATATATATATATATATACAGCAAATAACTATTACATGAGGATGAAAATACAAACGATCTTTTGTTATATATTCAACGATGAATTTCTTACAGATAAAGCTTTACTTAAATATTTTGCTAAATTAATAATAATATTATTATCTTGCGTCTGAAGTAATTCTATGAATTTAAACATACTTGGTCTATTATAATAATATTTCTTAATATAAATTTTGCGTATTCCTGTATAACAAGTGCATTTCAAAATAAAGTGATACTCGTCTTCCAAATCGCTGCTATTACAACATTGACAATATCCTTCATTTCTATGTATTCTATATTGTTATGTATCGACCAGTTTGTATTCTTAACGCATGTGCAGATATTCGGATTTTTGTTAAATATGGCCTTAAATTACATGGTAAAATATCAAGGTATGCTTCGTAATTAAAACTCATTTTACAATGATTATATAATTCAAGTACATTACTTAATGCTTTATCCACAAACCATCCTTGTATGAAACAGTCAACAACTCTTTGTCTAAATACGTTAATAAAGTACTTAACGTCAACCGAAGTTGGATCATTCCAGACATTAGTAAAACCATATTCATTTAACATCTTTTCTATGTGTGATACCCACTTTGTATAACCCTTTATGGTGACATGTTAACATTTTTAAGTATTATGTTATCTGATTTTAGTATTTTAAACCAATATTTAACAAGTCTTACATAACATGTTATGAATAAAGGATATCTACCTAATTCACCATAAACTCCTGCTGTACATGAGCTATTTCTCACCTTTAAAATGTGCTTACAAAATTTTAGAGGTAATCTCTCGATTTGCTTTGATTTTGTATATCCCTAAATTTCCGAAGAATAATTCAAAACGGAGCCGACAAAAGAGTCAAATAATTGACATAGTATTTTCGGTTTCAATCTTACCTTTTTACAATTATTTAAGAGTACATTCAGTGCTTTCAGAGCTTTTCCAATCAAATGTTCTTGGTTTAAGGCAAAATTCCCCGTATAATTAAAAACTGTTCCTAAATAATTGAAATCATGTACTACTTCTATGTTTCCTCCATTATAATTCCAAGATTCATTGTTCAATAGCCCGGCTCATTTTCTAAAAACCATGACTGTTGTTTTCACCTTGTTTACCTCTGAACCCCATTTGTTACAATAATCATAAAGAAGATTAATATTTTGTTGCAATTCTTCAGGCGATTTACCTAAAATGACCATATCATCCGCAAATAGGAGTAAAATAAGTACTATATCATCAATGTGTAAACCTGTCATTTTGTAAATATAATTCTAGGTCCTAGATAAAGAGCGAGAATAATATTGGCGAATGTATCTCCCCTTGTTTCAACCCAATCGCATATTCAAAAACGTCTGAGTAAAAAACGTCTGAGTATTGTTTACATTTCCTAACAAATGATTTCACTTTTTCATACCTTTAAATATTCTTAACAATTTACCCTGAATTTCAACGTTGTAAAGTTTCATCCATAATGCATTTCGATAAATCGTATCAAAACATTTCTTCAAATCAACAAATACACGGTATAATCTTTTCTTATCATTAAGAAACTTTTGCACCGTATTTATTAAGACAAACAATGCATCAGTGGTTGAACGCCCTTTCCTAAATCCAAACTGCGCATCAGATATAACATGATTATTATCACAAAAAGTTACAATTCTCTTATTTAATACAGTTGTGAAAAGCTTAGATAAGCAGCTTACTAGAGTGATGCCCCTATAATTATTACATTATTAAAATCCCCAGTTGTGTGTACTGGAATAATTATACCTTCGGTCCATTTTTTCTGGAAAACACCCAGAATCAAGTATAATATTAAACATGTCACACAAATGAGAAGATAAAATATCACTATTTTCAATTAAATATTCATTCATTATATAATCACTTCCTATATATTTTTCTCTCTTAAGATGTTTTATCGCATCTAAAATTTCTTGTACAGTTATGCGTTTGTCTGGTACTTCAAAGGTGCAGCTTAAATATTAAAATTATGATTATTACATAATGCCTCTGCATCATCATTTTGACATTGAAAATTATCATTACTTAACACCGAAAAATATTTCTTGAACTCATCAAGAGATATATCATTCACAAAACGTTTTTTTTTTCTTTTAAAATATTTCCAAACTTATTTTGTCCAATTCAAACCTATTTCGGTTTTTACGACAAAGTAGTTTATAATGTTTCTTCAAATTACAAAACTGTTCCCTACAATAAATACATGTAAAGTGGATATTTCGTAATTTAAATGTACAATATTTGATTTATTTTATTAAAATATGTAACAGACAACGACCCGCTTTATGATTGTTAATATTTATTGATGTAGGAATAATCGCACGATACAGTAGTATAATTAGTTATAAATGTAATTAATACAGATTTGATTTCTTTGTCGTGATATGTCAGTCAGTAATTAATAATCTGAAGTAGAACGTTTCTTTATCAAGTAATGCTAATTTATTTGTGAGTATGTGGGTCAGATTATGCTGTTCACTGTGATGCATTAGAAGTTTTAAATATTGATTTAATTTTTACTCTTTAAGATTATACACGTAACCTGTTTATTTTGATTCAACTATACGAATGGCTCTAGTGAAATATCCCACGTGAAGTATTAATACTGTGGAACATTGACGAGTTGCCCAAAACACCTTATATCACTGTTTTAGATAAAATATTCTTTAGTCAGAGGAAATCATTACTAAAGTAACACTTTTCACGCACAACTTTGTAGGTACAAGGACGACGAAGAAATAAGAGAGAGCCCGAGGTACACTACGAGATACAACGACAACATTGCTTACCTTGTTGTTCACACCAAGACAAACACCAATGACGAAGGCGTATACAAAGTTCAGGCAACAAACAAGCTTGGCATGGTCAGCTTTAATGCCTTCACGGTCCATTGTACGTTTCCCTCAAAGACTGACACATGACTTTTAGTAACTGAACGTTTGTCAATTATGGTTTGTCAGTATCTTCGTGTTAATACTATACATCAAATGTGTTTAATGATGGATTTACTTTTGTACCAGATCAGTTATTAATGTAAATTACAACATATAAGACTTGGGCGTTTTTACACCTTGTTCAATATAGATAGATAGATATCTTTATTTCCAATTTCCAATAGGCTTAAAAGCATGTGAGGATACAACATGCAATTTCACAAAGCATGGAATCTAGGTATTACAAACAATACATTTCCAATTATAAATATGCATTTATCATAAATGAGCTCATATAATAAGAAGGCGTATATATAACACTTCCTTACATAAACTAATAAAAAATCACCACAGTTCCCTTAACAAACATCATATTTTATCACATAATTCCCTATAAATACGTTGTTTTTGAATATACGATACGACATAGACCTAGCTAGTCATATCAATCAGGATTTAGTTGCCGGGCAATAAAGCTTTATCACACACGTGAAATGAACGGTAAACAATTGTCATATCACGGAAATAACCGAATGTTCTTTATGACTCTTTCAGCGGAGAGATACGGAAATAATCGGTCAGTTACGATTGTATACGATTTGTCACGCGCATGGATTGTCTTCTGCATTCCATCCTGTTTTCGCGCCAAATTATTTGCTATACCTCTACATCTACATGTGTACGTTGAGCTGTCGTCTTTGACCATAACTCAACGGAAATGACTAGTAATGCTAAGAAGATGAAATAAAAGAGATAATAGATAGATAGAAGTAAAATAAAAACAAAAATAAGGCATAATACACGGACAATAAAGAGATTTTAACAAATGTATAATAAAATCAATGATATAGAACCATCCGTGGATGAAATAACCATTTATGACCATTTATTTTCTGAATTAGACAATTTCAAAGTCAATGGCATTCATTTTAAATTAAATTTCGGAAAAAAGGTCGTGTAGATCTACACTTACGCGATAGAAGTGAACACATCAGAATAGGATTACATCTATTAATAATATTACTGTTTTCTCCCCGGAAAACAGCGTAGTAATTTAGCTGAAGTTGACAGTTCAAAAAAGTCATTTGCTGAAGTATATGATAAATAGATTTTTTATTTTTTTATTTTCATATTACACCCTATATCAGGCCCTCGACCCATATCAGCCCTCGGGCTAAAGTTCTCGTGCTGATATAGGGTTTGATATGAAAATACCCATTTATTATACTCTATATATTCCCATGATTCAAATAGAGCAGAGGTGTATATACAACTCTCGTTCTTTCTAATATACGATAAAATTCACATTATATTTAGAAATAGCTATACAGTAATACAACGTTGTGTGTATTTATTTCGTCAATCCCTCCAGAGTAGGAGTTTTACATAATATATATACTGAGCAAACAAAGTTTAGCACCACATTTTAGGGACATAATGTTAAACATATGAACATTGATATAAGTGTTTGAAGATATAAGAAATGCTAGGTAAGGATGTGATTGTCAGAAAATCGTGTTATTTTATTATTTTCTAAACGAAGTATCAGACTTAGCTCCCATATATTAGTAACAACTTATTTCTTTATACAAATTTACTGTTTGGCATTGCCAAGACTTGCCCATTCTGTCATTGATTAAAAACCGCTGAAACATGTTCATAAACGATAGTTATTCTCAAAACAAACATTCCAAATTTCGTAACTTTAAAATTACCTCCATTTTCATTGATTCAATAACCTATAAAAGTATGTTCCCATCAAATTTGCTTTATTTTAATCACCGACTTTACTGACAAATGACTTTGTCGTTTTCATTGACCCCGAACATACACGACTTTGTATCTCGTCTACGGACATGGCATGTATTTTATGTGCTAAATTTATTTTTCTCAGTATATTTACAATATACACAAAATCATACAAAATTACGAGCGGTAATAGCATATTAACATATATTATACATACACGATAATAATTATTAATGTACATATTTTACTGTGATAAGTGATGTCACGTCACACACTCTTATACTCGTATGCACAATATATACTATTTCTTTAGTGACATCGTGTTGTGCTTAATTAATATCGACAATACTAGGAGATACATTCTCGATTGATTACAGGGATCATATGCTCATTATTAGTATAAAACAACAACAACAATAACAACAACAACAACACAAACATGTCATCTGATAAATTGAAACACACGTTTGTTCTTTTCATATGAAAACATATGAAACTCAGTTAATAATCTATAGAGGATCTTTCATTTATTAAAATAGTTTGATATAATTATAATTTATGATGCGAGGCTGTGCCAACCCTCATATCAATGTTTGCAACGAGTTCAATAATTCGATATTAAAAAGGCACACATGTGAGATTATATTTATCACATAACTCCAAAAATGCCACATACCTGTAACATACATTTATCAATGCAGTTGCCTATATATCGTTGTGGTATGACTTCGTTTTCGGCCGTTTCCAAAGGTCCATTATCATACTCTTTTTTATAGCACAGTGGCGTTGCTTGTGCAGTGTGGCGGCAGTAAAACGTCTCACCGCGCTTGCAATCAGTACTGTTATTCATTCGATCTTTGGAGATCGCTGAGCCCGATACTTATATTTAATTATCGGTGGTACTTTTTCATTTCTTTTTGTTTTCTTACTTAATTTTCGATTCAGCGATTCCACTACTCTGGCTATTAAAGGCTCTGGGTGTTGTTTAACCACTTATAGGATATGTTGTCTGCTTTTTAATTTAGTCCTTTGACTGTTACTTGTGATATGCAGACTTCATAACCGCTGCTCCCAACTAAATTCCATTATATTTATTTCGCTCTTCGGGGCATTTAATTTTATTAGATACTGGGACCATACGCCGTACGACATGGGGAAAAACTAAACTCCATGTCCACCGCCATATGCATGCCATCTTAGGGATGGTTAACATTTTGTACTATTGATTTGATTAATATTGAGTTCTGCTCAACCCGGGGCTAGAGGGCCTGAGCGGTAGTTAGCATATTTCACTACCGCTCATGAACAGTCTCAATCAAACCGAGACTGCAATATTTCGTGTGTCGTTTTCGGCCGTTTCCAAAAGTCCATTATCATACTCTTTCTTATGGTTCGTATGATGATTTGAGTGTGTTGTTTCCGTATTCTCCGTACGACACCGAACAACGAAATTGCCTCGTCGATTTTAGTAATCCGGTATTTTTAACGGTTAAAGAAATTGGCGAGGCAATTCTTATTGCACACCGATCTGAACAGAAATGACAGAGCGATGATTCGGCATTCATTTTCATATTTATTACGCTTAGTCTAGTGTATTTCGAGATTTATGTCATGGCTTTTTTACACACTCATGCCGCAAGTTACGTGGTAGAATATTTTACTAAAAAAATAAGGCTTGTAAAATATACAAAATATTCAACTGTGTTTATATTTGATACATGTTAAACGAACACTCAATTTTAAACGCAAATAAAACTTTCACAATGCATGTAGGTACTCAACATATGACAATTTCAGCAGATAACATAAATATTATTATAAATGATACAGTAATAGAATCTGTTGAGTCACACAAATTGCTGGGTGTAAACATAGACACAAATGTAACATGGGATAAGCAAATTGACAGTGGTGTATATCTAAATATGTCTAAATAACTCCTATATTAAATAATACCTATTTTGGACTATGGTTGCATTATTTGGAGAAGATGTTCAAACTCAAACAAAGACCGAATAGTTAAACTACAAAAGCGTTCAGCAAGGCTTATTTTAAAAGCTGACTTTTTAACACACCTGAGCAAATGTTTAAAGATTTAAATTGGTTATCATTCCCTAAACGTGTTCATTATCACACATGCTTACTGGTTTACAAATCATTAAATGGTCAATCGAAATTAGACGAGCATCATCTCTTCACCAATTCAATCGCTTGCTAAAAGATCACCTCATGAAATTGTACAATTATAACTTTATTCTTGAAACTCATGTTGTCTCGTGGAAGCCTAACTTTCACATCCTGCAAGAGTGTTTGATGTGAGATATACTCAATACTATAGAGTGTGCTTTTCACAACATTAGCAGTAGTACCATCTTTTACATTCGGTAGGAGCGCGTTTGGTGAGATATGTCCAATACTATAAAGTGTGGTATTCGCAACTTTAGCAGTAGTATTCCACTATCTTTCACATTATACAAGAGCGTGTGATGTGAGATGTACTTAATAATATAGAGTGCAATTGTCACAAAATTAGTATTAGTATTCCACTATCGTTCACATTCTGCAGGAGTGTGTGACGTGAGATATGCTCAATGCTATAAAATGCGAAGTAGTAGCATTCCACCATTTTTCACGTTTCGCGGGAGTGTATGATGTGATATATACTCAGTCTATAGAGTGTCATGGCCACAACAACAATAGTAGCCGTATTCCACTAGCTCTCACATTCTGTCAGAGGGTGTGGCTTACCCAATAAAATATTGAGAGTGACAAACTGGGTCACTTAAACTGAATACACTTCCAAAACGATCAGGTATTGGTGATTTGTTTTTGTCGACAAATATCATTTACAGTGCAATAGCCGAAGTAGATATGTGCAATACTTTCACGCATATCATCTATTTTCCTTTTATAAATTTGTATCTTATGACATCATTATCTTAAAGTCATTAACAGTATTCTTAATAGTGTATATTCTTAAACTCAATATACTGATTATTTTTGTTTGTTGTTTTGTTTTAATGCTTTTATCTAACGGGTATTAATCATATTAAGCATAATAATCGGTCAAATAAACTGTAATAAATTTATCTCAAATACTAAAGTTTTAAAAAAATCATGAATTTCTAGACATATTTTATTCTTTTTTGTACCATTGTTTTAATAACGTTTGTATATATTGTAAATATATTCTGTTTTGTTTGAGGACCATATGTTAGACTGGCAATAGTAGCCAAATATGTAATCCTCTTGAAATAAAGCTATTATTATTATTATTATTATTATTATTATTATATTACTATTAAAGCCCAGCCGAGAACTGCAGGACTCTTCGACAAACCGTCGGAAAGGAACATTAAAGTGGGCCAAACACTCTCACTTGCTGTCAATATTAGTGCTTTGCCGCCACCGATGATTGTATGGAAATTCAATAAGCAACCGATTGATACATCTAAAGAGATTGTCATTACCACAACCAGCTCTAAGCAGACATTGACAACATTGACCATTCCGAAAACGGCCGTCTATTACACAGGCTTGTACAGCGTCGAGGCAAAGAATAACATCGGTGGTCGAAGAGTGATGGCTATGTTTGACGTTAAAGTTAAAGGTAGATCAAGTAAAATAAAATAAAACGTTTTGCATTTGCTTAATATACATTTACTTAGGTCTGCACTTTAGATATTTGTGATCGTAAAGATCCATGTTTGTCCATCCAAAAGTATGCAAATGGTATTTACGGATATTTTGTCTTCTAAATTAAAACTGAACCAAACAGCTAACGCACCAGTAGACAATACCTTTAATGTATGAACTTATTATATGCCGATTGGTACCGTTGATGATTTGAATGATTTTTTAAATTTACAGTCGTTATTGATAAGATATTTGTCTCTTTCAGAATGAAATTTGTTTTAATTTATTGATTTTTATTATTGAGATATTAAAGGTATTGTCTACTAGTGCGCTAGGTGTTTGGTTCAGTATATAAATGTACAGGCCTGGAATGAACCTTGCTTCACGCCTATTAATGATTATGTTCTCAGGAACAAAAGACAGATTCGAAGTTGGTGTTTTTACATCTTATTACCCTAGTTAGAATCTAAAAACTGATTTCAAAACTAAATTGTATAAATAAAGCAGTTTTAATAGAGCACTTCAAAGTGAATCCAACAGGAATTAGAACTCAACAGTATAAATCTAATTTTACAATAAAGCTTGCAATATGTTACCTTGATATCCTTAGCTAGCTGGTGCTATCAATTGAAATATTAGATAATCCTATCAAAGTTGTTTTTTAAAGAAACAAAATCAATGTACAACATCAATCCAGAAATAAATTGCAGACTGAAGAGATTAGCCTACTATGGATTAACACCACTCTGAGTGAGCGATGTTAATAGGCTGTCCCAGATGTGCGACAGGTTGTACCGGCCCCGTCCTTGTTGAGTGTTGGCTTGTGCGCCCGGATGTATACCGCCTCGCTCACCCCTCTCCCAAACCAGGAGGGATCCCGGTCCAGGATAGTTACTGAGTCCAGTGATACCGTAAGTCCAGAGCGCACAAGCCAACACTCAACAAGGACGGGGGCCGGTACAACCTGTCGCACATCTGGGACAGCCTATTAACATCGCTCACTCAGAGTGGTGTTAATCCCCAGTCTGTAGGCCAATCTCTTCAGTCTGCTGATGAAGTCTTTAGTACTAGAACGAAAGCTCCAGGTTAGCTTTCAATCTATTTTGTGTTGGATATTAAAAAGTTTAAATATGACATTTAATTATGAACAATTCCACACAGACTTTCACCAAAATATTCTCATTGTTTTGTGTATTTTGAGCTTGATTAGAGATATGGTTAAACTGCAAAATAACGAGTGTAAATCGTCTGCTCTGATTGCATTAACATATTTTAAAACTTTTTAGTCAATGTGTATTCTTAGAAATAAGTTATAACACTTATACAACTGGATATATAGGTTTTTATTAAGTACTTCGAATTAGTGAAGCTTTCGATGTTCATAATTCTAAACTAGGAATCTTTATGTGAGGAAGCTATCTAGCTGGCTTGCGGAACGTCGGTGGTTCTACCCAGGTGCCCGCTCGTGCACGAAAATTGCCCGGAGGGGCACCTGGGGTCTTCCTCCACCAATGGAAGCTGGAAAGGCGCCATATGACCATAGCTGTTGTTGCGACTATAAAATGCAATTCAATCAATCAATCTTAATTCTAAAATATGCCAATTGAAATTATTTTGACATCATGTTTTACTAGCATTACCACTACAAATGCGTTTGCAAAAGAAATTTTCGAAATATTTAATGTTAACGCTGAATTACAGTTACTTGAATTTGAAACAATATTCAATTAAAGGGAGGTAATTTAAGATTAACCATATTTCATTTTTTTATAGACGGAAAATTTGCGATAAATGAGTAAAAGTTTTATGTTTTTTACTATTATTTCATACCAATTTTAAGAATTTTGTATCTTTAAGCAATCATGGACTCATGTTATGTGTTTTATCAGTACATTTTATGTTTTCATATAAAGAGAGGGTAACTCTCAAAAGATTTTACAATTTAAACAAAAAATAAATGTTTTACAAACTATGGGTCAAAACAAAATTCTTATCATATATCTATTCTAAAATCTATCTAAAATAAGAAAATTAGTTTATTAAGATACAAAAGTTGATACTTAGAAATTTGTTCAGTGTATCTGGTCATGGTTTTTGATTGGTCACTACCTGTACACATTCTATTTATAGATTATGCTACTCACAATATTTTGATTTTAAGACAGGTGATTTAATAAAAAGTTGCATAAAACAACTTATACATAAAAAAATATTATTTTTTACTTTTTAATGGCTGGCACAACCTAGACAATTATATCAAGGTAATATATTGCAGGTTATATGTAAAAAATAGTCTGATATTGATGAGTTCTAATTCCTGCTAGATTCTCTGTATTGTGCAATGTTTAAAAACATCTTCATAATCATTATTTTTTAGTATTTTAGCTTTTATATGATGTTTATGATAATTATGTGATATACTGTAAGTTTCATGTAAAACTATTTAGTTGTTGTTTTTACTTATCCTACCTTTTTACTTTGCATTTTGTTCAGAGTGCATTCACTTTAAATAACATAAATATTTATTTTGTACTATTTTTTGTAAAGACTAGAAAGTTTATCCATGTGTCACTCATACCAAGCTTTGCATTTGGGATAAAATTACGATATACCATCGATTGTTCACTTCACCGCCCGAGAAATTCATATCCGTTTTCCAGTTATGAAACACGTTTGTCGAGTTTTATGGAAACGTATAAAGATATACTAATTTCGTTAGACTGAATAATAGTGTCATCGTCACTTGCTTAGGTAGACAGATTTTAACGGTCAGTACAATCGATATTAACTGTACACTTTCTTTGGTGAATTAGAGAAAACATGATAATATGTTTTTGTTTACTGACGTACGGGGGACTGTTAAAAAACACTAGTAACACTAGTGCCCGTTATATAATAGGAGTTTACAACACGTCAAATACTAGTTGCCTAACACTTGATTGTTTCATTTCTCATTGAAGTTTGAATTGCTATACATTTTTGTCACCACGCGTACTTTATTCTCATATAATAGCTATTGTACAGTTTTCCGCTTCCGCGGTGAAAGTTACGAGTACATATAGAGTAGATACAAAAGTCGAACAGAAAAAACGCAGCCGATCAAAAACGCGAGTTCAAAACAAACAACAATTACAAGGATAGATAGAAGCAAAGTGTACGACACCACATACATAAAAGGGTTGACAAATGGGTACAGCTTTTGAACGGATAAGTGGCAAAAAGGGCCGCTAGGGATAATCTGAAGTATTGGCACTCTTTAGTTAATCGTGTGATACACACTTTAGATAAGTGTAATAATACATGTTTTCAGGTTTAATTTCAATTCAGCCTATATATTTGATTAATAATCAAGAGAAATAAAGTTGTCCATGAGATGCGAAGCACACATATCGCAGGCGGACAAACATTCATAATATTTGTTATCGTGTTACACCCTGATTACACACACAAACAACGTGTCTAATTCTATTATGTTAACATATTCATCTAATCTTCAAAACATTTTATTTCAGGTACAGCTCTCATCTTTTGAACGAACTGGTACAATTTTTAAGGCGATTTAAAAGTTAGGAAGTGGTTCCATAACGGTGGCACGGAATACCCAAATCCTTACCCCGAATCTACCCAAATCCTTATCCAAGTCTACCCAAATCCACCAACATCTTTGCACAAATTCCATAACATGTTCGACCTATACATATTTTATCATAATGCGCATTTAGAAACAACATCCCATTAAAATAGCATAAGCTTATTTTCTACCCGGGATTTAAATCTGGATCTAAGTGACTTTATAGGGCAAGATCTTAGATATAGTATGTTCTAAACATAAACTGAAACTGTCAGTGATTTCTGACAAACAGTTTATTACTTACATGGTATATATACGAACGTATATGTTTATTATGTCGGACATCGTATTGAGAGGTTTACACAGTATGCCATGGCATTGAGTTTTAGCCCATATATATATCCCTAATGGCTGATATTTTAGGCACAGGATGGGGAAGAGCGCACAAAAGAGCTGTGAGTAACTGGTACATGCAGTTTGCAAAGAATCCAATGAGGTTGGCTCACCTAGTTACACAAAACAAGAGGCTTAAGGGATGGCCACATCGTGATGTTCTTAGGTTGGCACATATCAACTGTAAAGACTGTCCCGAGATTGGCTTTATCGTGAGGTTTGTAAAGCAAACAAATTACCGTTTACCTATTGTTACGGTTAAAATGTAACAAGAAAGGAACTTCATAACCAGAAACAACAAACTTTAAAATATAATCAACACATTTGTTTAAATAGTATAACGAAAAATATTCGTTTAAAGAATACACATACAGTACATCCAGTATTTCATTAAAATCCGATTTAAGTCCTAACTAATATTCAAGTGTCCTTTATTCCAATTTTATTTTAAGTCGTTCCCGGTTTAACTATTCACAATAGTCCAAATAATCCAATGTCCCTTTAAATATAGATGAGCACAATAACTGTTTATAGAAATGTTCTCACAATATATTATGTATTTCATCAGCATCCAATATTTTCACTATGTTCCTTTTAACTTTATTCTGAATGCTGAACCAGATACTGATAAAATATTAACCCCACAAGGCTGTGTCTATACTGTCACAGAGCATCAAAAAGTAAGAAGCTTTAATATAAACCTTTTATTTAAATAACCTTGAATGACAGAAGCACCATAAATATCATGTGATGTAAAAATCTCCATCCACGCATCCAGAAACTTTTATATGCTACCAGTGTTAAATGAATGGCATTGGATAACACAATAACATATCAACATCATCATTACAAACACTCCTAGGTAACATTATTCACATTTCGTTATTGAAGATGCGCATCCAATATATATCGTTTCAAGACTTTCTTGCAAGAAAACATACGATAAACGATACGTTTATTCAATTACAACAATATTGATTGATGCTAACTACCATTTTCCAAGTGATATAAATACATCACGCCGAAAATCGCCAAACAATCGTCCTCTAAAAGTCCTTAAACCCCAGTGTTCGGTAGATTCTACCACCGTTATGTATACACTTTAGCCAGTTACTATTTCGTCTACTTCCAGATAAGGATTTCAGCATTCTGACCAACCACTGATCTTATTTTTACAGTTACAGCTATTAATAGAATCACCAACATTCAAAATTTGACAGTTAGGAATAAAAGTTTTGTTCTAGAAAGTATAGAAAATAAATACATTATATAATTATTCTGATATATCTGTTTAAAGTAATGTTTCATGTATTTACACGCCGAATTTTATGATTTAAAAATGCTTTTTTATTTAGAATTTTGTGATTAAACCTCTCTGAGCAGCATAACAATAATATTTTATAAAAACTGTAGAAACAGATTCAAAGCTACCTGTACGGCAAAACAAAATGAGTTACATGAAACTATAGACAGGAACTTATACAATCAAGAACAAACACAAACTTGTTTTGGAAAACGGTCACAACATGCAGGTTTAAACAACAAAAACCGTATAATGACGGCAAATCTAAAACTAAATGGTTCGACCACTTTAGAATTTACTTTACTCTAATGACATTGCAAATGTCGATGAATTAGTAAACGTGTTACAAGAAAATGATATAATAGACGATATATCCTTAATCCTTTTACCTTTATACAACAGTATTCTTGATACTGGGTCCTTCTCATCTATATGGGGACAGAACATTTTGTGTCCACTACATAAATCTGGTTCATTGAGTGAACTAAAAAATTATCGATGTATTTCACTGATTGATACACTTAATAAAATATTAACTGGAATGATGTTTAACAGATTAACAACATGGGCAGAACGTTTTGATAAAATTGATTTAGCACAATCAGGAATTAGGACAGGCTATTCTACTATTGACAGTTTATTCACTCTTCAGGCAATTATCCAAAAATACTTAAGTAAAATGGGTGGACGTTTTTATTGTCTGTTTGTAGACTTTTCAAATGCATTTGATAAAATAAACCATATAGAGTTATTGAATAGTCTGACGAGGAAAGGAGTAGGTGGTAAATTTCTTAAACTATTGAGTGCAATGTACAAAAGCCTTTCATCCAGTGTTCGTGTAGGTAAGGACAGTTACACACACAGTTTTTCGAGTGTAATATTGGCTGCAGACAACGTTGTAAATTAAGCACGATTATGTTTAATCTTTTTATTAATGACTTGATAGATGAGCTTAAGCAATCATGTACACATGAAATTCAGGTTTCGGATGAAGTTGATGATATTTTTGCTATTTTATATGCTGATGATATGGCTATGCCGATACTGTTAGACAATTACAGTCACAAATAAATGTAATATCAACTTTTTGTAATAAAACAGGTATGTCCATTAATCTCAAAAAAACACAAAAGTAATTGTATTTAGAAATGGTGGTTATCTGAGAAGCAATGAACTTTGGACTTACAATGGAACTCTGATTGAAACAGTTTCGTGTTACAAGTACATCTGTATCTTTATGACACCTAAACTTATCTGGTCAAAGGCAAAAGAAACATTAGCAACACAAAGCAGGAAAACTATTATCTCTATGCACAAATTACATTTTTGATTATTGTGAACTTTTCAAGTTATTTGATTCAATGGTTATCCCCATCTTAATATATGGCTCTGAAATATGGTGATATGAATATTCTTCTCAAATTGAAAATGTCCAACACCAATTTGGCAACAGATATTTAATGCTGTATAAAACAGTGCTATATTATGCTAAGAAATTTTGATGAAGCAGAAAGAACAACATGGGCTACTCATGTAAAAAACTTGCTTTTTAGATATGGATTTGATATTACATGGATTTTTGAAGACATTGGAGATGAACATATGTTTTTATCAGTTTTTAAAAAGCGATTATTAGACTGTTCTCTTCAAAACTGGCATGCGGATGTAACCAAGTCAGGCAAATCTAGACATTATCAACACTTTAAGAAACTATTAATTGTTGAACAATACCTTACTTTAAACATTCCACTTAAATTCAAAGGCCTTTTCCACACTTAGATCCTCATCACACAGTCTTAACGTAGAAATAGGACGACATAATAATATACCGTAAGCTGACAGAAAATGCATTTTTGTTCTTCTGACGATGTCGAAGATGAATATCATGTTATCATGAATTGAACATATTATACAGAATTACGTCAGCAATATTCAAATGTTTTTCTGAATATAACCAATTCAAGTGTGATTTTTTTTTTATTTTTTTATTTTTTTTTAGTGTATTACAAATAACAATAAACTATATCTGTTATGCAAATATGTGCAAATATGTGTATGCATTATTCAATAAACGAAAATTATTTTTCCAAAAGATTAATACAGTAACCATAAACCAGTTTAATTGTTTTATATATCACTTTCAACTCTGCTTGTTACAGTTGCTCAATATTTTCTATAAAATGTATCTCTGCATATATAATTGTATTAGTTGTATTACGGTCCGGAGGCTTCTATTACAGAATAAACATTTGTCATTGTCATAATCCATGAAATGATCAGAACAGTTTCTCTGGGGCCATTTTGGGTTTTTATAGCCACCCCTGGCCTTTTCTATGGCGATAGCACACAATTTGTAAAATCTCAGATGAAGCGTTATTCATTTTGTTTTATGCTAAGCATTGGAATACCGCATCAGCAAAATAAAAGAGTTATTTCATAAAGTGAAATATAGAGTTTTATTATTTCATTGCCGGAACAAAACAACTTGTTTTAAGAAAATAGCTATTAAATTGGAAAGGCATCAGTTAAAAGAGCATTGTGTTGTTTTGGAGTGACACACATATTGTATATAATTAAAAACTTGGTGTTTTACTTATATTGCCTATTGATGCTGCCTTGTTGGTTAGAGATTAGATCATGGCGGGGATTTCTTTATTTACAATGTCCTGTTTTAATGGGATGACAGTAGGGTAAGTGTGAGGTTTGGTGCACCCTAGAACCGGTTTAAACCCCCAGTGGCCTACTTTGCCACTGACCGTTCCAAGGCGGTAGCCCTATTGTCAACCCTTTTTGTGTTTGTGATGTCGTTTGCATTTATTATTGCTTTTGCCTTCTTGTTTGTCTGTTTGCGTGTTTGTTTCTGTGTTTTGTGGTTTACTGTCCTCCTTGAATGCTACTTTCCCTGTCCGATCTTTTTATATTTCTTTTGGCGGGGATATCTTTATTTACACTGTCCCGTTTATTGGGATGACAATAGGATAGAAGTGAGGTTTGGTGCACCCTAGAACCATGTTGAGGCTTTTTTGCCACTGACCGTTTGTCACCATAGAACCATGCAGAGGCCTTTTTGCCACTGACCGTTCCAAGGCAATAGCCATATTGTCAACCCTTTTGTGTTTATGATGTCTCGGTTTTCATTCATTTTTATAATTGTTCTTTGTTTCTGTGTGTGTTTGTGGTTGACTGTCGTCCTTGAATATATGCAAACTAATGTTGCCTTAATTTACTGGAAATAATTTTGCTTCCGATTAACTATTGAATTGTTTTCTTCTTCAGATATATTACAAAAGGTAGCAAAAAAGCTTTAGGTGAATATTGTTCAAAGGATCCGGAAACTCAAAAGCTGAAGGAAATCAAAGATTTCTTTAGCGATTTGAAAGCAGCAAAGCGAACCTGTACGGACGATCTTTGTGGACGTATAGACAAGCTCAAATTGAAATGGGGACACTGTCCGACGTCCATGCTCACGTCTGAAAACGTCTGGCTGTCCCTGCTGCCCAACATGACAATAGAAGCCATATTACGCAATCTAGGTAGAATGGGAAGTCTACAACTGTATGGCAAAGCAGCAACCGACACAAATCGTGTTGTTCAACGAGTAAGTACGCTATTTAATATTTTAAGAAGCGGAAACAAACGTTAAAACACCTTAATTAGTATTGGCATTGTACTATTTCATTGTCCATTATTAATTACAGGCTTCATATTTTGACAGTATTGAGGTTACATGTCCGTTGTTTACATTTAAAAAAACACATTGAGTATCCTTACCGACACAATGCTTAATATACAGTGCAGCATCCATCACCACTTTTTAGGTTTGAACCTTTAAATATTAATCTGTCAATTCCTTGAGTATCTTTTTATGAACAAATATTTTAAAGATTTGGTACAAGTTAGAACTGACTATCCTAAACATATTTCATCTTTAAAAATAATGATAGACGGCCGTTTACGGAATGGTCAATGTTCCATTTTTGGCAAATTGTCTACACTTTCAATAACTCTTAATTCATGTAAAAAGCAAGGAATTTAATTAAGTCTATTTAAAATCAAAGTGTATGATCTAAATATATGTATATATGAAGGAAAGATCATCTGACATTGCGCGAAAATAGAGTAGAATAAGATTTGTATAGCCTTAAAGAGCTTTCTTAAAAAGCGCGCGCGTGTGTGTGTGCGTGTGGTGTTGGTGGTGGTGGTGGTGCGGGAGGAGGGGGGGGGGGGGGGGGTGCGTGGGGGTGGGGGGGGGGGGGGGAGGTGGGGGGGGGGCATATCGACAAAAAGAAAAAAATCTTAAAAATTGATTTTGTTTTTCTTTTAATCCTTCAGTTCTGTTACCAAATATCGCGGAGGCCATGTATTCCCTGAAATTCCTGATAAAATTGTTGTTTTTTTGGAGCAAAAATAATTGTTGTATTTAACTACTAACTTTGTGGTCTTTGATATTATTATATACTATTATAATATATGTAATATATGCTAAACACTATACCTAGCGTCTCCATGTTTTATTACTTGAAGCAACATATATACTATACTTAGAGAGAGATATTATAGCTGTATATAAGGCTAGTGGGCGTTTACCTAAATCAAACGGGTGCTTTCTTCGTTGACGGGGTATAATACAGAAATCCCCGCCACGCAAAATCGCAAGTACTAAATGACTTAGCAGAACCAAGAGCAACAAGAGACAAACATCAAAAGTTACCGTCCATTCAAGATTTAGGTATACGTAACCAAAGAGTCCAAAATATTTCCGGTTATCGTACAATCAAAGAGGAAAGCATAGTTTTGCTTATTGTTTCTCCGATTTCGATTGAGATATGCCTGAGTATGTGGTGAAAGACTCAACATGAAACCCTTTCATAGCAATACAAAAATAAATCTGCGACAATAGGTGAACAGTGTGTATCCATAGCGATACCAAAAATGTTTCTATAAACAGTAGTTCCGTACCTGACGAAAAGAGTATCTAATAGCATAATGTGAATCACAAAATTTCACAAAGTGTAATTGTCTCAACTGCCGTTATTATAAAAAAAGCGTTATTATTGTAATATTGTTACATGCAAACATGTAGTATTTTCTCTAGCAAAGGTCTTTAGAATAAGAGCAATACGGAGTGTTCAATATTTTCTAATTGCCAATTAGAACATAAAAGTATGTCAAATAAAAAAAATTCGAATGTTTGTGTTATGCTGAGATTTGAAGATTCGTATCGAGAATATTATTTTGTATCTTTCATTCGCATATGTCTGTGATCCAGTCTTCTGATGATGAGTTTATATAATGATCATATATGTGTTATACTTATATTGCCGATTAATGCCGCCTTGTTTGTAAGAGAATATAGCCTGGCGGGAAGTACTTTGTTTACACTGTCCCGTTTTCCTGCGATGACAATAGGGTAAGAGTGAGGTTTGTCGCATCCTAGAATTTGGTTTTAGGACACATTTCCCAACGCTACTTGGTCATTGAAAAAGCATGGGAAGCTTGAATATTTACAGCCAGCACGCTTCATGGCTGATCAACTCAGGTATATAAATTGAGGCCCGCTCTTAGTTTATTATTTGAATAGCACTGCTATATTGAGGGTAAGAATAGCTTAACAACACTTTGTAATTTACTTTAATGAAGAAATATATGTTCATAAATTAGCTTTTCAATACAAAATTTATCTGGTATTTATTAATTGTTTTTAGACCAAAAATTAGAGCACAACACAATAAATATACAGCATTCTTTAATGTGTTATGTGAATTGGTCACAAATGCTTTATTGGGTGGGCCTCATAATCTGAAGAAAAATTGAATATCACACTTTGCTCATGAAATTGTATGGCTAACAGTGATGTACAGTTAGCTATAGAAAATCTCTGTTAAACTGCTCATCAACACATTATGGGTTATTTAGAATCGCACAAGGGATGGGAAGTATAAACAGGAGTCCAGGAACCTGGCCTACATTTACTTACAATTAGATTACCATGGTTCTTTTATGTGATCGAAAGAAAGACTCCTATACGCGAAATCTCCCGGTGACTTCATCGCGGTAGCATTTTTCCAACGGAACCATAGATACATTTCTGTTAATTGTGTGTACAGTTGAAAATTAAACACACGATCCATACATATTTTCATTTTTATGTAAATTGTTTATACAGTAACGCAATTTAAAACAAGAGCACTGCCTAGCAGATCATATACGCCCGTCTTGTAACATATTTGGTCTGTATAAGACATTATTGGTAAACAACATTGAAAAATGTAAAACCATCGAAAGATTATGTATTTCATTAGTTTGGAGGTAATTCTGTATGTATGAAGTTAAGTTCCATGGTAAACATTTTTTAAAGGGGAAAAGGTCAAGCAATATCATTGAGTTATGTTTTTTTCAGATTATTAATTAGATAATGCCAAAGAAGTGTTTAACATTTCAATGTTGTAGACCTAATACTTTGAACGTTATTGGACACAACTTGTAAAAGGTAATATCTTTTTTCAAAGGGAAATAATTCAAAATGTATGATTCGGAGGGTTATGAGCCTTTTTCAAATGTATTCATTCATTTGTTTAGACCTTTTATTTTGAAAGTTATTAGCTCCGATCACTTGTAAACGTCAAGATTATGTTCCAGGTTAAAAAGTTTTTCAAATGGAAATAATTCAACATATTTGAATAAAAGAGTTATGGACCTTTTATAGAAATGTATTTATTGTATCATGTTGAAGAAGTGAACACAGAGTCATTGTTGTAGACCAACTACTTTAAATTAACCACAATCACTTGTCAGATAAAAGTTAACGAAAAGACATGAGACGGGCCAATAAAAAATAAATAGTTTTTGGTTATTTTTTTTTTATTTCCACCCTCATGTGAAAATTATATTTTCTCCTTCCACAGGTTGTGAAAAGGTTAAACATATTAAAAAGACCGGACACACCCACGATGCATGAACATGACGAAGACAACAAACAAACTGTGCACCCATTTAAGGTTCTCATTGCATGGGAGACTTACAAATCCGGTCAGTTATAGTTAATAATCAATACGGACATTTGTATTGTATGTTTCTGAAATTCTAACTTTACCATACAATGCGTCTGCATGAAATACATGTGTAACTATTTGTAGGTAGTGACATTTATGTTTGCTTACATTCAGGTATATTAATAACTCATTGACATAATTAATTTCGTTCCATTTTAATTGTCATTAGTTAAATGAAATATCCTATTTATAGTAACTGTTTTATTCATATTCTGAATGAATCAAATAATCTGACTATATACAAAAGCTATGGCATTTTTCCAGTTACTTTTCGAACACTCCTGTACATGGTACTACAAACTTAAATATTGATGACTTTACTCAATATTGATTTTTATTTAGGGTTTATATATTCACATTCTTCACGCTAGCGTTTGTTTCGGGTTGTGTGGCAGCTGTAAAACGTCGCCCCGACTGCAAATAAACTTATTACTTACTCGTCATTTGGGATCTTCAAACCCATTACTTTTTTGTGGTTTTAAAGTAGAATGCCGCTGAAGCCTGTGCTAGTGGGTGTGAGTGGTGATGCGAATTATCTTACGTCTCATGAACAGTCTCAATAAAACCAAGTCTACTACTTTTCTGTCTTGTTTGTGTTTGTTGCTTCCAAGGGATCCTCTTTTTAGTATGTATTTACTATTTATTTTATCCTATGTCTATATGGACTAGGCAAATTATTCAGCCATCAGATCTGCTTTCAGCTTTATGTATAGGCTAACTAAATCAATTTTATTTTATTTTTTAAAATAAAGCATTTATTAGAAGCATTATGTATTTGTTACCTGTATTGACGACAATCTATTCAACTTGTTTAATAATTCATACAAAATGTAGCATTTTACATATTTTGATCAATGTCCCCCTTTGATTGATTGAAATGAAAAACTCCAATGTTTTCTATGTCTGGAAAGTTTTATTGTTTAAATATGATGCCTATTTTTATAAGGGGATAACTACATAATTAAGTATTTACAGTATTATTTCGCGTAGTTTAGAAGTGGCTGTTGTAAACGGGTTATTTTATCAGCATGCTGTTCTGGTAGTTGCAATTGTTATTTAGTTGAACTGCAAACATCAGGTTCCTGGAGCAAAGGTCCAATGTTTAACTATTCGTGATAGCTGATTGTTTCAACTATTTATATATCAATTTGTGTTATAAAGTATTAGTGTTATGATCATAGTGTGACTCACCAATGCAACCCGGGTTCTATTCCTAGCCTTTGTAAGTGGAAATTAATACTGATAAAGGTGATCCTTTGGGAGCAACAAACACAATTAAGAGAATAAAGCAGCAGACTCGGTTTTATTGAGTCTGTTCATGAGAAGTAATGAAAGAAGCAACAACTCTCACGCCCCCTAGCACCGGCTTAAGCGGTATTCTACTTCAAAGTCACCTATATTGGGCTCGTTATATTGGGGTAGTTATACTTCATTATTTTCCAAACCTAACAAAGGAAACGAAATCATATATATATATATGGTTTTTAATTTATTTCTAAATTATCAGAAATATTTTGGTCATATTATATATATATATCGAGCAGTTTTAACTGGGATATGTATTTCTTTCAAAATGCTGATTTGCAGGAAAAGGGTTTAGAGGGGCGAAGAGATGGACACCAAATGAAGCTATTGTAGATGCATTACGTACAGCGTTCTACGGGACATTGGACAAAGTAACGAAAAAATGCTTTCTAGCTATTGATATCAGCAGGTCGATGGAAACCAAAGTCCATGGGATGATGTAAGAATCGTTTTTGTTCAAATTACTAGTACATTATTTTTATGAATTGAAAGTGTCTCTGAAAAGGGTAAAAAAAATGAGTTTAAGAATTATATGTTTTAATTATTTTGTAGAAATTTAAATTGTATCCTAGAAATCATTTATTTTATAACTGTGTTTTCACAAGCTCCAGTCGACGATTGTTCATATTGAAATATTGAACAATGTTAATAATTATTTCAATAACAGTTTGATAAAACTTTTACCGTCATATGCATACCATCTTCTGGATGGCTCAAATTTCTGTACTATTGGCATTTTAAATATTGAGTTCTGCTCAACCCGTGGCTATAGGGCGTGCACGGTAGCAAACACTTTTCACTACCGTTCATGAACAGTGTCAATCAAACCGAGACAGCAATCATTTTTGTATTTATCGTGTTCGACGATATACAAATTTCTCCTTTCGTACTTTAGAATCTTTGATGACGCTTTCTAAAAATATCTCCACTGTGAGCCAGTGTCCACCCAAGTATGCATACACTAATTTTATTTGAGAAACTCTAAAAAGTGTTGATATTTTACGAATTTTAAAATACTGTCCCCCTCAAAATAGGAAGATTTGCATGAAAACTGACGACCTTTGCTGTTTTAGGGTTTTGTTATTCTGTTTCTAAAAACTCAAATTTGATATTATACTGAGAAATTTCAGTAACATAATCAAAATATTGAACAATACAAATATTAGAAATCGTTCTCTAGAGCCCATGCACATTGTTGTAAATTGGTGTATAACTAGTTTGGATAGCTAGCAAGATTATAAGAGATGTCTCATTTGCATAACATGTTAATTTCGAGTATAAGGATTTAATAGACAACATCACAATGTCATTATTTGCGTTCATAAGACGACATAATGGAAATAGATAATATCCTCTAGGCTTGAGATGGTAAACGTACGTATATGTTTTAAAACATATGAGAGTTATTATTTCTCTTGGGGTGGTGAGGTGGGTGGTTGGTTTGGGTTGGTTTTAGATTTGTTAAGCAAAATACATTTTGTAAATGAATCTTATCTGTATAATGGTATACATGGTTAAGTCAAAATTACTTAAGATGTGTAGCATGCAGTCATGTAGCTCCTCGGTATGCGAGAACTTCAGAAAAATAATATTTAAGGACATTTCCTACAGTCGTTTACGGGCATCGCTTTAAGCGACTATGTACACATATAAGCTTTTATATGTTTTTTCACTAGATTTCTTTATTATGAACCTAATTAACTGTTTAGTTTAGATAATGAATTTATATGTTGATACACTAAAATCAAGTATAGTATCTGTATTGTGATACAGACTATGGGGAGATTTTTTTGTTTAGCCGCTATACCTTTTTCATACTTATCGCATAAATGTCTGTCTGGGCCCAGTTGTTCAAACATGGGTTAACTTAATCTAAATAAAATTTCAAATCTCTCTGAATTTCCGATAAATAAATATTTCTTCTAGAAATTGAGTATGTGAAAAATAATATATATAGGGTCCTATAGAAATCACAGCGTCCAACCGCAGTGGCATCGTAGGTCCGCACTGTACTCAAACAAGGAGCAGTTTTTAATTAATTATACAATGAAAGACAAAATACAACAGAAAGGGTGGTGAAGACAGGGTTACCGACTTGGAACGGTCAGTAGGCAATAAGGCCTACATGTTAGCTTGAATCGACTATATGTGTATACAATCCTTGCTATTATCCTGTCTTCAGCACTAATAGACAAGCCAGTGTAAACAAAACTACATCCCATCAAAAGGAATTCGCTAACAATAAAGTCCACATCCAGAGAAACTAACAAAAGACACACAAAGATGTTGTTTTAAAGCTTTATAAAATACAAAATAAGAAACCTATCGGGATATATCCAGAATTGTACTTAACAACCACAGCAATTGCAGCCA
Source organism: Cyrtodaria siliqua (assembly GCA_037043455.1). Classification (NCBI taxonomy): domain Eukaryota; kingdom Metazoa; phylum Mollusca; class Bivalvia; order Adapedonta; family Hiatellidae; genus Cyrtodaria; species Cyrtodaria siliqua. The sequence goes on from JAWPHD010000050.1 coordinate 354,567, forward strand.
GAGGGAAAACCTATCTAGTGTATGACCAGAAAACCTGAGGGACGAAAGCTCATGCACCTACCTCCCTTGGTCGGGGTCTCAGTATGTGCAATCATAGAGTCCCAAGAGGTTGTCCAGTCATCCAGGGAAAAGTGAAGCGTAATGACTGACTGTAGCGGGTTCAATCAGTGCGTTGTAATACTAAAGGGTATTCTTTTCTGACGAACTTCCTGATTAATTTTGCAAGGTGATCAGGAAACCCACCAGATCCCTTAACTTTCGATGTTAATATACCACATCTCTATAAAATAATATATATCTAGTCGTAGAAGTGTTTTAAGTTTGGTGTTGTATTTCTCCAGTAGGTTTTCGTTGCGGCGGTAGAATTTTGAGAAAGATCTACGTAGTTTGTGATATTGAAAACCCTGCTGAAGAAGTTTACTTGTAATAAATTGATTTCGATCATTGAAGTCTATAACATCATTACAAGCTCTAGCAACACGAATGAGCAGGGAGATATAAAAAAGAGTAAGATAATGGACCTTTGGAAACGGCCGAAGCCCGTTTGATGTAACATGAGGTACATCCCATCCAGGTGTGGGTAGTTAACGATGTTAAAGTTGAAGTCATCTCTCTTATCATTGATTTTAGTATGTATGAAGTCATTAGAAATTGAGAGATGAAGATCGAGGAATGCTGCTGCAGTATCCGAACTGTTGGCTTTATTCAACGTGAGCTCAGGTGGATACATGTTAGTAACCATATGAGCAAAGAACGGATTATCAATATTGAGTATGTCATCTAGATACCGAGATGTATTAATAATAAACGCATCAATGAATTGACTCCGTCTAGCAGGTGACAAACTCAACATAAAATCTCTTTCATAGCAGTACAAAAACAAATCTGCGACAATTGACGCACAGTAAGTATCCAAAGGAATACCAATAACCTGGCGGTAAACTGTTTGACCGTATCTTATAAAGAAGCATTATGAAAGCATTATGTTAAGAAGAAATGCAAATTAAAAACGTTTAGTAGTACAAAACATACTTTTATGAGAAAATGTACTTTGCAAGTTTACACTAACCAAGGATTAATTCATCTTTGAACAACTGGGCCCTGAAAGGTAAGACTTAACTTAAAACATTAAATATTACTGACTTGATGACTGTTTGCTATATTTAGCATTTACCAGTTACAGAAAAAGTCTGTACTTTTTTGCTCCAAAACACACACATGTTTAGAATTGTTAGGGTCATAACAGCCTTTTTCTCAAAAACGAGTATGGTGACATATGTTTTATTCCATTGTCATGATTGTCTTGAAGAACATGATCTTTGCTAACAATACAGAAGTTTAAACAATAGGAGTTCATAGGAAATACTTTTTTCCTGGAAAAGTCTCTATTTTACCATTAAAATCTGCCATTTTCCCGAGGTTCTGCTAGACATTAAAGGTACAATTCCCTTTATTTCCGCACAAATCAAGCATTTCTCTTCATATATACATTTTGAGTATATATATTGAGCTTGAATAAAATAATGTATTTCGATTTAATTTCTGTTATACATTTCTTGTTTGTTTGTTTGGAAATTTGTCAAAAATGGAAAATGTGTCATATATTTATCTTCAGATATCCCAGAAACAAAGTTGCTGACCTATTATTTTTAAAGCTGAAATATGCTTAGGAGAGACAGTTCTAGCTATGTACCAAATATCATAGGAAAACACATGAAGAAACTATAGGAAATGTCCTTTATACATACTACTAAAAGGTATCCAATACTTATAAGAAGCCGTCTGCTGAGAAAACACGGTTATGTATACTGACAACGTTTCACCTCGGTGTATTAAGACCGTCAGTGATATGTGGGATAATAAATGAAGACTGCATAGTTTGTATGATGTGTTGAAACTGACGAAAAACACCATTCCATGTTTTAACGAGTATAGTTTATCCAGTCAAATTTTCAGTTCCATGACATGTGTTACTGCTGCAGCGGTGATGGCACTGATAACCGCTCGAGTTGTGCAAGATCCGGTCATAATGGGTAAGTATGCGTCACGTGATATTAAAAATCCATTTTTGCTAAAACACATCGGACTTATTACATGGTCTCCGACTAATTGTGACATATAGAAATAACAGCTTTAGTTAATTCGTTAAATGAATATGATATTATAAATATACACGAGGTGTATTTTCCTTCTCTAAAACACATTTCGGCCCTTAAATTTCCCTCCACAAACCAGTTCGGCTCGCCATCAAGCAAGACGATTTCCAAAAATACATAACAAACCAACAACATTTCGCAAAAGAAGTCCAATCGGATTGATTGACAACGATTCAAAACGGGCTATAATATACAATGGTGTTTGTCGGAATTGTTCAATGTATTATGAGGTGGTCGCCAAGGCCGCCCGTTTTCCCCTTTAATATTTATTTTAGCAAGTGAAATACTTTCAATATGCATACGTAACCTTACAGATATCACGATATCAAGGTGCATGCATGATCAAGAGATAAAAAAGCAGTGTTGGCCGATGATGCAATTATTTTCCTAGACGGGTCTGTTAAAGATTACTTCGGCAAAAATTCCCAAAAAAACACATTTATACAAATTCAGTTTATATGGTTAAATTGTACAATACATATAGATTAAAACCATTTTATACTAGTATGGACCAATAAAACATTTGAAAATAATCACCAGTAGGAAACATCACTGTTTAAATTATATTATTATTCCAAAATTAGCTTTCTATATTCAATTCATTTGGAATTAAAAATAAGATAGGTCAAACGGAGAGAAACGATACAACAAAATGAAGATGTTGTTTTAAAAATGATCAATATAAGAATATAGTTAACTTCCACAAAAGCATCATGGGTAAAACGAATAATAGACTTAAATGCGTGGAATATATTCAACAACAAAGAAGTCGAACGCTATGATGGGAATTTATTTAGTTTTTAACTGTTAAATAAATGCATTTTTTTTTGTGAATTTGAATTTAAAAACATATTTTTAAATGATATATTAAATGCGTGGTATACTATAAACTTTCACAAACGAACACAAATTGTGGAATTTCCATTCAAATCAATTCAAAATAAATTTGACATACCTGAAGCAGATTGTTTACAATATCACCAACTTATATTTTCAATTCCAAAGCAATTGATAATTGAACTTTAAGCTAAATATTTTAACAAAGTTAAACGAAAGAAGTTATTCGATTAAGGCAAAAAAAACAAAATCAGTCTTAGTATTTATTTAAGAAGTAACTTCAATTCGACGACAATCCAAAAGCCAAAAGTCGATAGAATAAAATAGCATTGTTTTAAACTGCCTTAAAGCTACAGAGTCTCTATATCAATCGATTTCTTCTTTGTAGGCGTGTCCTTATTTGTAACTTCACGTTCACCAGTTATGTCGAAATCGGGTATTTAAGCGAGCAAATTTAGCACAGAAAAGTATTTACTGCATAGACATCGACCAGTACACATAATACCTATACACAGGTAACAGTAATTGTTACAGAAAAAGAGTTATCCTCTTTCGGGGCTTGATAACACACGACCTTCTGATTTCAAGTCAGGTGCTCTATCCACTGAACTATAACGCTACTTGAGTAAATAGTATACTAACTACTATTTATTATGAGGCAAAATAACTTAACATATTTGAACGCAACTCAAGATGGATCAATAAATATATAGACCATCTTGCCGCACGTGTAAATTAACACTGCCTGGTATAATACTGTATATTATCAATATGAAACTAATACTTTGCCTCAAAACAACCATATCTCGACTTGTTATTTAGCACTTGATGAGTTCGTGTGTGCGCGCTAGTTATTACGTAAGGCCTATTTAGTGTTGAAAATGCTACAACATTCCAATAAATAGCCGTGGTCTAGTGGTTCAGCGTACATCCTACAAAAATTAAAATTGCAAGGCAGTGGTTCAAATCCCGTTCTGTGCACATATTTTCTGAAGCCGTTTATTTATCGATTTTACCTGTACGGAGGCTAAATAAAAATGTGAAATTTTACGCATCGATTTCTGCCTTATATACCGACTTTTGGGGTGTTCGCTGATTTGAAACTACTACACACGTGACTCATGGCGTGGCGCAGTCGGTAGCGCGGCGGATTTGTAACCGGAGGCCCCGGGTTCAATCCTCCGTGGTGCCACTGAGTTCCGTTGGTGTGTTCTTGGGCAAGACACTTTCCCTTAGCCTCGTCCGTCGGATGGGGACGTAAACCGGGCGGCCCCGTGTATCGGTCTATCCTCCGAGCACGTTAAAGAACCATAGGAATCTATTCGATAATAAGAGTAGGGCAGGTTCCCGGATTCCTATGTATCCTTCCCCTCTCTCTGTGGCGGCTCTAAATAACCTATACTGTGTTGATGAACCGTTAAACAACATTCAATTAATATTCATGAGTTATTTCCAGTTAAAATAGGGACTGTGTAGCTTTAAGGATGTACACGTCTATACACAAGTCGAACAGGAAATGTAGCATTCACAGAACGCAGTCGACCTTATATCCGCATTCAAAACAAAAACTCTACATGGATAAACAATCATTTATAAGCAAAGTAACTGACACCGCAAACGTAAAAGGGTTAGCAAAAGGGTACCGCCGTGTAACGGTCATGGCAAAAGGGCCGCTGGGAGGTTTAAACCAGGTTATAAAAATAAGTATAAAAGTCGAACAGGAAATGCAGCTTTCACAGAACACAGTAAACCCCAAAACACGCAAAACGACAAACATGAATGGCAGTGCTAGTAAGGAATAAAGACATAATACGTCACGAACACAAAAAGGGTTGACAATAGGGCTACCGTATTCGTACGGTCAGTGGCAAACAATGCCGCTGGGGGTTTAAACCAGGTTCTAGAGTGCACCAAACCCCATATTTACCCTACTCTCATCCAAATAAAACGGAACAGTGTAAATACAGAAATCCCCGCCATGAACTATTATTTAACCAACAAGGCAGCATTAATAGGCAATATAAGTAAAACACAAAGATGCTCGTGTATATATAAAAAAAATAGCCTAGAAAGTCACAAACAATGACTTGACAGAAGCCAGAGCAACATGAGAATAAACCATTGAGGGCACGACAAGACAAGATTGCAGACAAACATCAAACGTCACCGTCCTTTTGGGCTTTAGGTAGACCTCATCGTAGAGTCCACAGCCTGTCCGGTCATCGCACAATTAAAGAGGGAAGCATAGTGTCGAACTGTAAATGGGTCTACCACCAAGCATGCAGTGCGTTGCAAAATGATACGGTCATAACCTCTTTTGTTAAATCATGACCAAGGATCTTGTCACCATAAAAGCCAAAAAGCAAATAAGTTGAGACACATATGCCCCATAAGAAGTTGCCGGGGAACATCCCCATCTAAATTGGGATAATTAACAATATCAAAATTAAAATCATCTCTCTTGTCATATTTTTCTAATAATTTCACCATTTTCAATAGAGAGATGTAAATCGAGAAAAGAAGCGTTAGTATCAGAAATATTAGTGTAACCCAGGTTACTTATCTTAAATATGTATTGTGTTATCATTGTTACAGAGCGTACATATCTTTTGTGTTATACCTGTACCTGCTATGTTTACCTGTGTACTGTATTGTCATGTGATTGTCATGTGTATGTCATGTGATATAGATGTACTATACATAGTTGTCTGAATTGTTCCATGTCTAATCCGTGTTGTATGTTAGCTTTGTATGTAAGTGGGGGATCCATCACCTTGCACTGATAATTATGCACGTCACCATCGCATTCCCGCCAATAAAACTAACCAGCCTGTCAGATCTCTTTATTCATCTTTCATTCATTCTCTCCCTATGTCTTGCCGGTTGCGGTTCTAACATCGACCCTGAGATCTTAAATATTCATAGTCGAGTATCGGGTATAAACTTATATTTATACAGACGAGTATAGAGGGATATATACAACTTGATTATTCTGGTAAGGCTATATTTGTATTTATTCATATCCATTGTGTTAAATTCAGTGCGCGGTTGAATTATAAGTGTAATGCATATTTTAGTTAGAGCCGTAAATTTATGTTTTTATTTTTATTGTTGCAGGCCACTTTCGTACTTTTCATATATACGATATGAAGCCTGATGTCCACATATATATTAAAACGATAAAACTATTGACGTAGTATCTCATTAATTACCACCCGATCTACATTAGCTTTGTTGAGTTGAAGTTCTTTAGGATATATATTATTAACCATAGTAGAAAAGAAAGGGTTTTCAATGCTCAATATGTCCTGCAGATACCGAGAGGTGTCATTAAAGGCTTCAATAACATCTGCCGGGTATCTGGTGAAAGATTCAACATGAAATCTCTTTCATAGCAATATAAAAACAAATCTGCAACAAGGGGTGCACAGTTCGTACCCATAGGGATACCAACAATCTGTCTATAAACGGTAGTTCCATACCTGACGAACATATTATCTAATAGAAAAATAAGTGACTCACAAACTTCATGGCAAGTAAAAAACGCTTTAATATTGTTACAGGCCAAATATGTAGTATTTTCCATAGCAAAAGTTTTTTGAATGAGAGCAATAACTTTGTCTTTGATAAGGTTGTGTGGTACAGTTATATATAATGTAGAAAAGTCATAAGTACTTATAGATGAAGCTTGACGTTTATTGCAAATTTTATCAATAACGTCGCCTGAATTTTTAATAGACCAAAATAAATTAATCCCAGAGTATTCATAAGCTTTAGAATACTATTATTTAACGTGATCTTTTACGGCAGTAAGACAAGATGTTAAAAGTTTGGAGATATTTGTAGTGGTGCAAGAACTAGAATTGGAAATAAAACTGGGTTTATATGGTTGTTTGTATAATTTGGGATTCCAGTAATCGTACATCGTTGGAAGTCTGTTTTGCTTTTCATCTATTCAAGCCTTGAAAATCTTGCACTGAGTGATATGCGTCGAAACAACATTTTCTTCAGTAGATTGCACTGGAGTATACGAATTAGTACTCCCGAGTTCCTGAGATTAAACATTGACATATAAGGTGCACCAAACCTCACTCTTACCTAGTGTCATATCAATTAAACGGGGCAGTACTAAGAAGGAAATACCCGACAAACCCTCCTCTAATGAATTAGGTTGCATTATAAGGTGATATAAGTAAAATACAAAGACGATCGTATTTGTATCTGCATATACAAAACAAAAGCCTAGCGAGTCACAAAGTACCTAATGATTTAGCAGAGGCCAGAGCATCAATAAAATACACCGTTAAGGGTACGACAAGACACTATAATTGAATACAAAACATTTAACGTTACCTTCCGTTTTAGAATTATAGGGTCGACAATATGTCGGGCCATTGCACAATCTAGCGAAATTCACATTGGCGGCGATTGTAAATGGGTCAATCACTAAACATACAGTGCGTTTAAGGATAATAGTGGTATAACCTCATTCGGTAAATTTCCTCGCAAATTTGATAAAAAGTAATTATGAAAGTGATCATGACCAAGGAACGTACGAAGTTTGAAAAGCACATCATCAGCGAGTTCACTTTATTATTTTCTTTATTTTTCTTAAATTACATGTATAGTTTGAAACATCAGTGTAACGATAATACCATTTTACTAAGGTTGGTCAAACTTTATGAGTCTCAATCACACCGAGACTGCAATATTTCGTATGTGTCGTTTTCGGCCGTTTCCAAAGGTCCATTATCATACTCTTTTGTATGGTAATGGTAGCCCTCGTGGAGTAAGTTTGGTTATATATTGGTAATGGTTACGATTGCAAAAAGTCGATAACAAACTCCAGAAAAAATAAATAAGTTGAGAACTATATACCCCTATAGATGTTGCTTGAGGGAATACCCACGTCTAAGAAAGGGTAATTAACGATGTCAAAATTGAAATAATCTCTCCTGTTTTTTCTTTTGTTTTTTATTTCTCAATTTTCAGTCGAGAAATGCAAATCGAGAAGAGAAACGAAATAATCAGAAATGTTAACATTGTTAGGTCAAATTGTTCAGGATAGGTATTATTAATTGTAGTAGAAAATAAAGGGTTGTACATCTTCAATATATCATCCAGCTGATACCGTAAGGTGTAATTAAAGGCTTCGATTTCATCTGCCTGAGTATCTGGTGAAAGACTCAACATAAAATGTCTTAGTCTATGCAAACCTTTTATCTTTGACCTATTCAACCGGAATATTATATAGTGTTATTGTATCGTGGTTTGTCGCTTGCATCTACACTAGGAACACAAACAATATTAAGTAAACTTCTAAAGATAATCTAAATCGATTAAAACAGTACGTTTAAATATACTCGGCCAAATAAATACGTTACTTTACCTTTTTACCTTTAAGTAATTCGTACCTTTAATTTTACAACTTTCAAGGATAATGACAATTCGGTGAAAAATGAATTTTATTTTGGGTCTTGGGGATCATGAAGTATGGCAAGTGCATTCGAACATATGTGGGCATACTGTCGTTACAAAGAATAGATATCTACTGATAGCGATTGTACACGTCTATATCTTCCTCTTAATATTTCAAACTACAAATAGGATTCAGCCACAAACACAGCAAACAGCTTGACAACTTTGGCATAAAGAATAAAGACACGCTAGATGATGTAATGCAGAAAATGAAAGATACTCTAGATCTCAAAAGCAACATCGAGGAAGAGAAGGATGAGAAGGATGAGACCGACTGTTCACTACCAATAAAGTATGCAATGACGCCAGAACGAAAAAAAGACGGCATTGACGACATTGATGTCTTTATTATCTATACGGACAATCAAACGTGGTATGTTCGAATTTAATTTAGTATACACTCGTTTGGTGTTCATTTCACTTCAAAAAACTTGAATAATTGATATTTCTATTCACATGTGTGGCGTCTGTTCTAATGAATATAGTCATGTGTGGCGTCTATTCTAATGAATATAGTCATGTGTGGCGTCTATTCTAATGAATATGGTCATGTGTGGCGTCTATTCTAATGCTAATAATCACGTGTCGCGTCTGTTATAATGCTGATAGCCATAACTCGCGTCTACTTTAATATTGAAAGGCATATGTGTCGAATTTGTTCAAATGCTACTAGGCAAGGCATGTTTGTCGAGTATGCTTTAATGATACTAGTCATGTGTCACGTGTGCTTTAATGATAATAGTCATGTGTCACGTGTGCTTAGATTGATAATAGTCACGTGTCACGTGTGCTTGAATGATAATAGTCACGTTTCACGTGTGCTTTAATGATAATAGCCATGTGTCACGTGTGCTTTAATGATAATAGCCATGTGTCACGTGTGCTTTAATGGTAATAGGCTTATGTGTCGAATCGGATTAAAAATTCGAACTAATTTATATAGTCCCTAATATCTGTTATCTAGAGCTGTAAATAAATTCTCTTATCATTTAATTTTCCCAACACGAATCATTGTTTAACAATTTGCAAAAATACATGGATATGGTTAATAACCTTCAGCACGGAATGCAGAGTGTTGCTATACTATCATTAAAGCACACGTGACACATGACTATTATCATTAAAGCACACGTGACACATGCGTGTAGTGGGCATTGATACTGAGGTCAATACTATACTATACAAGTACAGTATGGGATCATATTGGTTATTGCTATAATGCATAGCATTGCATAATGATGTTCAATGTGGATATTCCACTATTTATCGGAATAAACGAATAGTTTAGTCATTAGATAAGTGTTTGGAAGCAGGGGCATAGAAACAATAATTAAACAGATATAAAAAAAATCGCTAAATCAAACATGCGCATTATAGTAAGCAATGGCAACCATATACCTCCTACCGAAATAATGTGTCACTTTATGTATATTAGGTTCATTTTCAGTAGTCCTGCGTACAAGTTTCGATTTTAAATCCCTCCAATTCGTTACAGGTCTGGTAATGTTCACGCATGTGAGGCTCTTCAGAATTACAGAACATATCTCAGAAGTTCAGAAAGTGGACCTCGGCGTGTGAAACTGATCGTGTGTGGAATGTGCTGTACTGAGTTCACAATCGCCGACCATGGTGACGAAGACGTCTTGAATGTTGTCGGTTTTGATCCTTCCACGCCCCGTATCATATCGGAGTTTGTCAACATGTAATATTAAAAGTTCACCTGTCGCCGAACATTGCGAAGTTCGACTCAGCCACACCCAGCACATCATATTGGAGTTCATAATTGGATATATATATATCTTTTTAACGGTACATAGGAACTAAACATGTAAAACTTACTGTCTGGTCTTGTAGAAAATAATAGTTACGTCTCCTTATATAATATGCTCCAGAGGCATGTATTGAACCTTTTAAAGGTTAGGTTGTATATTATATTTAGAGCACCATACTTGCTCCATGTCTATGCCACTGTTTGTATTTATGTCATGTTTTTTTATGTATATGTGGGTTCCGTAACGAATGCTTTGTAAAAGCTGAAACTACATGGAAGAGGAGTTTTCACTATGGTCTGTGAATGCCCCATGACTTGTTCGATGTTTGTTTGTTTGTTTGTTTAGTGTTTTACGTCATTTTCACCACATGTAAAGTTATATATGACGATCGTCTTTTTTTTTTTGTGGTTCAGGCAGACCACCCACTTTTCTTGGGTAGAACCAGTACTATACACCTCCCGTCATCCGTAAGAATCGACACTTCCTCACTTACAAGTCGAGCTCCCAGTGGGATTCGAACCTGCAGCAGTGAGAGGCGAAAAGGTTATATTTAGTTTGGTTATAGCGCTGTTTTGTTTATATTGTTTGAATAGGAATGCTTAGTAAACTTTTTTTTATGTCACATTGAACACAAATACCATACAGTGTACACGTTTATGGCTCTCTTGTTTGTGTTGGTTGCTTCCAAGTGATCCCATTTTCAGCATTTATTATTAAGAAAATTACAAGCACAATTATTTAATGTCATATATTTATCTTGACATACATCACTAGACTGCTGTTTTAGTATGAATTCTAGTTAAAAGGGTTGGATAAGCATGTTTATTACCTTATTGTTTCACTATGGAACTGTCATAGCTTTTATATTGTGTTGATTAATGTCTTCAGTCTTTAATTCAATATAATGGACAGACATCGTGTTTAAAATGACGATAACTTAGTTCATACTCGAGCAATTGCCATACAGTATGAATTGTGGATGTTTGGCACTATAAACGTAATCCGAAGTTAAATGATGTCAATACAAATAAATAAAAGACGAATTTTGATGCAAGACATCAAAGACGCCGCAATTTTGTGTAAGAAAATCAAGGGATGTAACTCTGCAATTGATGGTCCATTCTTGATTGAATTCAAACTTGTCCCAGATTTCATTCATATATGTTTCGTAAAAATCATAAGAGAATTGAAGACCCCATCATCTGTACAAGGCAAAATATAGCATTTTACATTACATAGCTTAGATTTTACTGGTCCAATCTGTTTGGTGTTCAAACTTGTCCTACTTTTCATTAATATTAACAATCCGGTAAAGATCAGATGAAAACCGAAGTTTCCCTCTTAAGTAGGCAACATATAGCAATTTAACATATATGAAGGGTCGTAAATCCGGTGTTTTTGGTCTGATAGAAAGTGTTTTTTTAACTTGTCCAAGATTTCATTGATATCAATATAAAGTTTGTTAAAGGTTGGGAGAAAAGAATCCACAAGACACAAGTTTAGCAATGTTTGTTAATTAAAGGGCTATAACTATTGTGTTACAGGTGCGATTTGGCTGGTTTAGAATTCGTCTAAGCTTTCATTAATATTAACAACGTGATACAGTTGGCTAAAGATCATATGAAAAATAAAGGATCTTGAGTGTAGACACGAAAACATATAGCAGTTTTCGTTAATTCAAGGGCCATAACTCTAGTAGTTCTGGTCAGATCTTGCTGGTTATCGAATTTGACCGAACTTTTACTTATATTAACAATCTGGTAAAGTTTGATAAAGATCATATGAAAAATTAAAATGCTACAGCGCTGGAACAAACAAAGTTAACAAACCAAGTAGAGCTAAAAAAAATAATTCTGTACAAAAAATACATATATATATACGTAGTGACAATGTTGAACTTTTTATTAAAATGATAATACATAGACGTCTTTTAGCCAGATGCTAGTTTTAAGAGTAATGATTTCCCTCAATTTATATTGCCTAACAATTTGGTTTTGATAGATAGTTATGTCATAATATTAAAGGCTTTTCGGACAGACGCTTTCTAACGTTCCATAGCTTTCAAAGAGGCATTCAAATATCCATTGACACGAATATCTTCGCAATAAGGAACAGCTTACCTTGTTAAGTAACTTCTATAATAATAAGATCACATTAAAGGCTATGTAAAAAGTTATTGTCTAAATACGTAATTTTACGGAAAACGCATTCGCAACATCTCGATAACGATATTGTTTATTTGTGTTTAAATTTAAATATAAGATTCGGTCGGAGAGTCGGAATGGTTAAAAAAAAAATAAAAAAAAAATAAAATAAAATAAATATGCATCCTTACCGAGATTTCAACTCGGGACCTTTGAATCCCGAAGTGGGCGCTATACCACTGAACCACAATATCGGTTTGGCATACACCAACCTTGTTATAATATATAGATAGACTATAGTACAGAATATTTTCCTTCTTTACGAGTTTTCAAGATTTCGATGATGACATGACGAAAACAGACACAAAAGATGTACTAAACAATATTAAGTATAGCCATTAATGACCTGTCCATAAAACGACATTTCTCTTATGACGTATCCGTTTCCATAATAACAGAAGTTTAGCCCCTATCCTATTTTTTCTCGGGAGATATAATTATTTTATTTATAAATTATATTTACTTCCCTTCTTATTATAATTATAAGTGTCTACACTATTAAAATACGTATCTCATAATGTACTACTACAATAATTGTCTTTTATGTAGTTTTTATGTAAACGAAATCTGTATTGAGTTTACTGATGTTTCCATAATAACACAAGTTTCTCCCAAATCGATGAATCATCTCCACAGGAGAAATTTCCATCATATTCCTACTAGCCGCCGCCTTCAGGTTCAGGCGGCGGCTAATAAACAGTCATCAATTTGGTAAAATACATTATCGTATCATTATTTTGTAATTCCTAAGTACATCTATCGTAAGTCACTGGACTAGCTACATGGTTACTCCGTTGGGTGAATGAGTGATTCTGAGTGCTAAAAATGTCGCTATAGTTTATAAGTACAATACACGTTTTTGAAAGCAAGCGTAAACATTTAATAATACCGTGTGAGAAGACCTATGTATATGTATCGGAGTACATAGATCTGTGATTCGTAGTATAGTGAATGTCATAGGTTAAAGTAGCTATCCCGCCAATATTTGTGTGCACATTTTGTAAACCTACTGACGACGAGGTATATAGGTAACGTACATATTTTAAGAATCTAAACACAATATAGAAGACTTTAACCAGTCATGGCAAACCCCAACACAGGACCGTCGTATTAAGAATTACCAACTCATAATTAATTTTACGCATAGTCAATCTCGTGTTTTTAAGAACCCATGGATAAACCTATACTTTTTCTCGGCATATATACATTATTATATGACATGAACACCTGGATAAAATTTTGATAAACGTTTTTATAGTGCAATTTTGCCATTATTGTGAGGGTTAGTTTCTTTAATATGCGAGTAGATATCGAAATATTCGTTTCAATACGGAGAAGCTGCATGCATTCTAAGTAGCTGTATGCTATCTGCATAATCAACCGTCAGATACATGCATATGAACGGAAGTAATATGTAAAAGAAAAACAAAAAACAACCTTCTGTACCATACAGTACTTGTACATATTCAAAGAACTCATAGTGACGCCATTCATATTTGGTCAAAAGAAAAGTTAAAACAGTGAATTGAAAATTAACAAACATATTAACAGTGAATCAAAACCTTCCTTCACCTATATTCAATAATTATAATGATTTGTTTAGCCCAATGCTGGGTCCTTTACTCCTTTACAAGTTACATGTGCTTTTCAGTCTTTCCTTTACCCCGATTAACAGTCTTTCTTTACCCCGATTAACAGTCTTTCCTTTACCTCGATTAACAGTCTTTCCTTTACCCCGATTAACAGTATTTCCTTTACCTCGATTAACAGTCTTTCCTTTACCTCGATTAACAGTCTTTCCTTTACCCCGATTAACAGTCTTTCCTTTACCCCGATTAACAGTCTTTCCTTTACCCCGATTAACAGTCTTTCCTTTACATCGATTAACAGTCTTTCCTTTACTCCGATTAACAGTCTTTCCTTTACGCCGATTAACAGTCTTTCTTTACCCCGATTAACAGTATTTCCTTTACCTCGATTAACAGTCTTTCCTTTACCTCTCGATTAACAGTCTTTCCTTTACCCCGGTTAACAGTCTTTCTTTACCCCGATTAAAAAAGGTTATAAGAAGCAGCTGGAGTAAATTCTGCTTTATTAACGTACTTTAAACAGTAAATAGTTTTAGATGAAAGTATTACAGATAATTTTAATCCTGCAGAGATTTTGTTTAGTAATTTGACTTCAAAAATTGGTACCTGCAATGTTCGTGTTATTTGTCTGCTTAATTTTGCTTTAAAACTCATATTAAACAGATACAACTTGTTCATCATAAATCTTGGTTTGGTCATGTGTTAAACGGAATTTTACAAGTTTACCAAATTTAGAAACGCTTGCTGTTAGTGCAACGTCTTCATTAAAACCATTGACCAAATGTACATTTTTGTATGCGTTATTATCATAAGTACGCCTTCGAAAAATATAGCATTTATCGTATATGTTATCGCGTTACTGTCTATCTAAAAACTTAAAATATATCCTATTACTGACTTAATGACAGTGTTCTTAGTCTACTTTTGCACAGTCATATTCAAGACGAAACTGGCTCCGAATTCTCGAAACTTTGGAGTCGAAATTCAAGCTCAATATGTCTTTCAGCTCAACTATAGAAAATCTTACTTATTGGTCATGTAATTACCTAAAACACTACACAAATAACAATAAGCACATACTACAGCTATGTTCATGTGCCTCTTTAAGATATTTAAGTCCACCGCGACCGTTTTTTTAAAGATGAAATATGCTCAGAAAAGGCATTTCCAAGTATGTACCTAATTTAAAGAAAAGAAAAAATAATGTACGTTATTTTTTTCTTTAAGCGTCATCAAATGTCTATGGATGTCGTTCTTGAATTTCACTAACTGATTGATGTTTTGCAAATTAATGAACCATTGTAGAGACCTCTAATAAAATAGTTGTACTTCGATTTTTTAAAGATCTGTTTCCAGCAAATTGCAATTTTAGGGGTGGGTGGTTGAGGTGGCGTGTGTTAGAGTGAATTTATATAGCTAGTTTGAAATTCACTGTTAGTAATACAGATGAATGAAAAATCGTATTTTTGTGTGTACTCAGAGAAAAACATAAAGCTACCAGTAGGCTTTAGGTGAAAATGGAACATTATAGTAGCTAGCGACTTACCTTTAACTGTTTAACATGTCATAAAACTTAATAGTAAGTTTCATCAAAACTGAATATGAACTTTAAATTGAGTATCATTTTAACCCTTAACCCACTAAGCACGACTATAATAGCCTTTGCGTCCATTGTAAACCCAGAGGCTGATCGGGGTTGATCAGTCATTTCCCCAAAACACTCCATTTTCAGTTAAATGGAATGGTCCTAATTCAAAGAAAGAACTGTCCATTATATATCTGTAGCGGGTTAAGGGTTACATCGATAAACTTTACAAACTCATATTGCACACTTGACACTATATTATAGTACACAGTACATTGCTGATAATCCCTAGGTATAATTTACGACTTTTTGTTATAGAATCGAAGTAATCTATGTAAAAATATGACTGTTTAATGTTTTATTAAATTATGAACTATTAATGACATTTCTTTGATATTTTTTAAAGGGATTAGGCTATATAAAATCGAATTAAAAAAACAATCAAAACAAATCAAAACAAAAAAACTCGGTATATTTCTATATTTATTTTACAAATTGCCACCATTAGAATGATACATTTGCATAGAAAACGTCTTGCCAACACATATTTGTTGTTACCCAGTTATTGCCAAAAATGGTAGGGGTTGACATTTTGCTGAGTGTATATAGGTAGAATAATAATATTTAGCAGTCGGTATGCACTTTTAAAGTCAAGTTTTTATGCTTTAGTACGTCTTTAAGGTTTATGTATATTCTTTGGAAATCACATTGAATTATATAAGCATTTGGCCAAATCCTGGAACTAACTCATATCTGAGCATATATGTAATAAAATATTTACGTACCAATCTAGGTAGTACGGATAAGATATAGCAAAATATATCCAAATACTGTTTATACAATGAAATTTTATCTGTCTCAATATTTCTTTTGTTATGAATATACCAACATAGGTACACACTGTCCATTGTACAGTCATATGTGAATGCACATTTTGAAAAGAATTAGTGTGTGTAATACTGGACTGTATATAATTGATGTTTAATAATGGAAAAATGACTGAAAAAAATATTGTTTAAATTTGTTATCCTGCAAATATTCCACAATCGTTTATCCCTACTACCTAGATTGGTATATAAAGAGCTCATATTGCAAATATGTGAAGAAACACTTAGAAACGTTTCAGTTCTAGGATTTCGTTATATAATTCAATATGATCCAATGTGATTTACAAGGACTATTCTATAACCTTAAGCTTGTTTGGAGATATGTCTTTACCCATTCTACTTACTTACTTGTGTGAACATATTGGACTTATATTAATAAACAGAATTGCTAACATATTCGAGTTAGTCATGGTGTACGCCCTTTTAACAAATGTGAAACTGTATAGTTATTACGATATATAGTCACTATATATATATATATATATATATATACATTATATTAGCGTCTCCGTGGCCGAGGTAAAACGTCTCATCTGTCACCGCTGCGGGTTCGAATCCCACAGGGAACTCGACTTGTAAATGAGAAATTGTCGAATTTTAGGATGTCGGGAAGTGTACAGTACTGGTTCTAACCAGGAAAAGTGGGTTGTCTGCCTCGACCGCAAAAGAAAAATCCGCCGTCATATATAACCTTACACATGTTAACAATGACATAAAACACCATACAAACAAAACAAACAAACACACACTGTATATATACTGAAAGGAAAAAAGACACATAATGGGTATTTCCGCTATATATTGTATGTTTAATATGCTACTGCTAATTGAATGGTGCAGAGGGCATTAAGCCTGTCCTTTCGGAAAGAAGGTTTAAACAGAACCGAACACACCAATGGTTACCCCTTTAAAGTTTCGTTATTGACAGAATGCGCACTTGGCTCAGCAGGTGAGAAAGTTTAGGCTTTAAACGTTACAATCATTTAACATTAAACACAATACTGAAATGGCTTGACTTTTTCAAGCGAAACATCAACATTTCTGAATGTCGTGTAACAAAGATCAATTTGATTGAAAGGTCTACTACTTCACAGAGTTGTCTTTTCTGTAATTAGTTGTTATCCCTTTTTGTACAAAACACGTTGAGATATATCTTGAATATTTCGTGGAATTAGGTGTATATTATAATGTAGTATAGCCAATAGTGTGGTTATGCGTTTCCTTTTCCTTTCAGTATATTAATAAGTCGTTCAGGTATTGCACATTCAAGTAATAGATCGAGTATGGTCTCATCGAGTTGGTTGATTTAAACATCGAGATGTTTAAACCAACCAACGAGATTACGTTTTTGCAGCATGTCCATTTCAGCTGTCTAACTTCCAATATCTGGTAGTTAGAGTACGCCATTTTGTCTGACATTACGTTCAATTAAACGGTTAACACCTGTGCATATACAAAAAGGAATTTCAGTGCTACAATTAAAGTTAGACTAGTAGTGTTTCCCCAGTAATTCGGAAACATACACTTAAAATTTGATATAAAACATTTGCAAATGTTTAGTAATTGTCAAAATGATGAATGACAGGACATAGTACAGAGCATACATCAATAAAAAGTGTAGTCCTAACAGACACCTTCAGGACCAGCCTTGGTCAGCCCGGCCTGCTTCAGATATCTTCGCTACGATATGATCTTCAGAATCAAGGCCTGAGGAATACGGAAGTTTGAAATCGTCCCACACGAAGGGGGATATTTTGGCGATTCTTTGAGTAATTCTATGAGACATTAAATTGGATTACTTTTGTAAAATTCAGTGATTTTAGTGTATGGTCATGTATGATACGTCCTTCCAAAGCTTCAATTCCAAAGCCATTGCTGGCTGTCACACAAACACAATTGATGGGGTGCAGATCCCTGTCGCCGTCCCATCCTCCTAAATTATTAGTGTGTGCGCCCTTTGTAACTGAGCGAGACCTAGCCTGAGGGGTTAGGACAGAACGGTGTCCAACAAGGACGGGTTCCGGTATCAAGAAGAGCGTGACCCGGACTCTATCTTGGGTAGGTTAATCGATATATCAAAATATATATTTCAAATAATGTATTGCCACACTGAAATACGACGCCTTAGACACATACATACTGATAAGGGAGAAAGTTGGAAACAACACACACACACAAGGGAATAAAGTGGCAAACTCGGTTTTATTGAGCCTGTTCACCGGAGGTAATGTAGGAAGCAGACTTATCACGCCCCTCAGCACCGGCTTAAGCGGTATTCTACGTCAAAGCCACATATTTTGGGCTCGTTGATCATAAAGAACCAGTAAAAATAACATTACATGCCATGGTTGACTCAACGTCCAGTCCCATTATTCTGACAGCGGACTGACCACACCTAGCACTACCATTTATAGGGAACTACTAGCACCATTTTTATGAAGTATTTTACTTTAGTGGATTGAACTCACAACCTCTAGCATGCGAGGCGAACCTTTTAACACTAAACCATAATCGTAGTGTAACATTTTATGACTCTGCGAATGAAATAAATAAGTCCAGTAATGTTTTTAACTAGCAATTAAACTAAAGCTTTACAGCGCTGATCTTGTATCACAATTGCTCAAACTACATATTGCAAGTCTAATTTCAGCTTTGAATTGCATATCAAGCTAGAAATGTCACCACCTTTTAAAAATCATGAATTAAACTACAATAGACTGCTTTTTTCGCGTCTCGAACGCGCCATATTGCTGCATGTTTGACGGCGATAACGCGGCAACTCTTACTAGCGGCGTGTGTGTGTGTGTGTGTGTGTGTGTGTATTTGTGTTTGTGTTTGTGTTTAATGTCTTAAGGTCCTCCTTAATGTGATCTCGCGATAAGACAAGAAGCGTTAGAGTGTGGACTGTGATACCAGTTGTTAGAGAATATATCGTGGCGGGGGGTTTGTTATTTACACTGTCCCGTTTTATTGGGTTGTCAATATGGTAAGAGTGAGGTTTGGGGCACCCTAGAACCTGGGTTAAACCCAGCGGCCCCTTTAACACTGACAGTTCCAAGACTTTAGCCCTATTGCCAACCCTTGTTTACACCTATTTTGCACATTCGGTGGATTTATTTGTTGGCTGGTTAGGAGGACCCAGGCTGAAGTGGTTTTTACTTTTTTAACAATGATTAGGAGGAACCTGGCTGAAGTGGTTATTACTTTTTTAACAAAGACAATTCCTTAGCTGTCACTGTTCCAATACTGTAGCCCTACTGACAACCCTTTTTATACCTACTTTGCACATTCGGTTGATTTAGTTTTTTGGCTGTTAAGGAGGATCCTGGCTGAAGTATTTTTTACTTTTTTGACAATGGTTAGGAGGAACCTGGCTGAAGTGGTTATTATTTTTTTTACAATGATTAGGAGGAACCTGGCTGAAGTATTTTTTACTTCTTTCACAGTGGTTAGGAGGAACCTGGCTGAAGTGGTTTTTACTTCTTTAACAATGGTTAGGAGGGACTTGGCTTAAGAAGTTTTTACTTCTTTAACAATGGTTAGGAGGAACCTGGCTGAAGTGGTTATTACTTTTTTAACAATGGCTAGGAGGAACCTGGATGAAGTGCGAAATCAAGGTTATTCTCAAATTTTGTAAACGAAAATAGCCTCTCTCCGATAAATTTATCTTTTAAAAGAGATGGCCCTGACTACAGCTTTATTCCTACGAAAGCAATGATCGATCATGTTCTCGCTGACCAAAATACGCTACCATGGTTTAAAAAGTTTACCATACTGGACGAAACTACAGTTTACTCCGACCATCTCCCGTTTATTACTACTCTTGATGTACCTATATATACCGCAGGAACATTTTCAGTCCCTCGTGTCGGAATAGCATGGAACAAAGTAACTGAAAAGCATATAGCTGACTATCAATGCGGAATAGCACTACAACTACAGAGCACAGAAACGTTTTCCTAACAGTTAACAATATTTCGATCGCTATTGTAGAAGCTCTCCATTTTGCAGCCGTTAAAACACTCCCAAAGAGCAAGTTTAACAAACATGCTAAGCCGTATTGGACTCTAGATGTAAAAGAGGATCATACTTGAGCTAAATACTTCCGACGCATCTGGTTATTACAGGGTAAACCTCGTTGTAATTTGAAGAATCATATCGTGAAAAACGTGCGAAATCCCAATTTCGTATAATCCAGCGATTAGAATCTGAGAAATTTCAAGATCAAATGTACGCCGAATTAGATGAAGCGGCAGAACTTGATTATAGGTTATTCTGGAAATTGCTTCGCAAACGCGACAGAAACAGTCCAGTCACATGCCATGAGCTAATAGTTGATGGAGTAACATTTAGCCCGAAAAGCGCTGTAGTTGACGGATTTGCAGCCCACTTTCAAACAGTATTCGAGGAATGTAATACTGAAATAGCTCTTGAAAACTATGTGAAATCAATAAAAACGCGCATAAAGGACTTTGAGCAGGAAAATAGTGATGTACACTTTACAATGTTATAGTCTAGTATCAGCCATAACGACATCGCGAAAATTATGAAGAACTTAAAGAGGCGCAAAGCTTGTGGTATCGATACCATTCCGAATGAGCATGTAATCTACTGTGGTCACGTAATCATTCGTTATATAGGCATGCTATTCAATAAAATAATGGAAACCGAATCTACTCCCGTTTCATGGCAACAAGTTTAGTCATTCTAATCTTCAAAGGCGGTGGCAAATCTAAGTCTGATCCCGGTAATTATCGAGCAATAGCTTTGTTACCGTGTTTTGCTAAAATGTTCGAAGCCTTTATACGAATGCGAGCTAACGCTTTCCTGAAAATGAAACCAGCCAAATTCCCAAACTCTCAGCAACAACGGTTCCAGGAGAATCTAAGCTGCATTACAACCGTCTTCAATATGACCGAGAAAATATTTTAGCTACTTGAATATAACAGCAAAGTATGCGTTGCTTTTCTCGACATAAAGGCGCGTTTGATACAGTCTCTTCTTGCGCAGTAGTCATAATATGTAGTATCTTATTTAAAACGGGTTTCTCAATCTATAATGATCCGAGTGGCTTTACAGTAGAATACCGCTTACGCCAGTGCTAGGGGCGTGACAGTAGTCACAATATGTAGTATCTTAGTTAAAATTGGTTTCTCAATCTATAATGATCTTTGTGGCTTTAAAGTAGAATACCGCTTACGCCAGTGCTAGGGGCGTGACAGTAGTCATAATATGTAGTATCTTAGTTAAAAAGGGTTTCTCAATCTATAATGATATTTGTGGCTTTAACGTAGAATACCGCTTACGCCAGTGCTAGGGGCGTGACAGTAGTCATAATATGTCGTATCTTAGTTCTCAATCTATAATGATCTGTGTGGCTTTAAAGTAGAATACCGCTACCGCTACGGGCGTGATAGTAGTCATAATATGTCGTATCTTAGTTCTCAATCTATAATGATCTGTGTGGCTTTAAAGTAGAATACCGCTTTCGCCAGTGCTAGGGGCGTGATAGTAGTCATAATATGTCGTATCTTAGTTCTCAATCTATAATGATCTGTGTGGCTTTAAAGTAGAATACCGCTTAAGCCAGTGCTAGGGGCGTGACAGTAGTCATAATATGTCGTATCTTAGTTCTCAGTCTATAATGATATGTGTGGCTTTAAAGTAGAATACCGCTTACGCCAGTGCTAGGGGCGTGACAGTAGTCATAATATGTCGTATCTTCATTAAAACGGATTTCTCAATCTATAATGATCTGTGTGGCTTTAAAGTAGATTACCGCTTTCGCCAGTGCTACGGGCGTGACAGTAGTCATAATATGTTGTATCTTAGATCTCAATCTATAATGATCTGTGTGGATTTAAAGAAGAATACCGCTTACGCCAGTGCTAGGGGCGTGACAGTAGTCATAATATGTCGTATCTTAATTAAAACGGGTGTCTCAATCTATAATGATCTGTGTGGTTTTACAGTAGAATACTGCTTACGCCAGTGCTAGGGGCGTGACAGTAGTCATAATATGTAGTATCTTAGTTAAAACGGGTGTCTCAATCTATAATGATCGGTGTGGCTTTAAAGTAGAAAACCGCATACGCCAGTGCTAGGGGCGTGACAGTAGTCAAAATATGTCGTATCTTAGTTAAAACGAGTGTCTCAATCTATAATGATCTGTGTGGCTTTAAAGTAGAATACCGCATACGCCAGTGCTACGGGCGTGACAGTAGTCATACTATGTAGTATCTTAGTTAAAACGGGTGTCACAATCTATAATGATCTGTGTGGTTTTACAGTAGAATACCGCATACGCCAGTGCTAGGGGCGTGACAGTAGTCATAATATGTAGTATCTTAGTTAAAACGAGTGTCTCAATCTATAATGATCTGTGTGGCTTTAAAGTAGAATACCACATACGCCAGTGCTAGGGGCGTGACAGTAGTCATAATATGTAGTATCTTAGTTAAAACGGGTGTCTCAATCTATAATGATCTGTGTGGTTTTACAGTAGAATACCGCATACGCCAGTGCTAGGGGCGTGACAGTAGTCATAATATGTAGTATCTTAGTTTAAACGAGTGTCACAATCTATAATGATCTGTATGACTTTAAAGTAGAATACCGCATACGCCAGTGCTAGGGGCGTGACAGTAGTCATAATATGAAGTATCTTAGTAAAAACGGGTGTCTCAATCTATAATGATCCGAGTGGCTTTAAAGTAGAATACCGCTTACGCCAGTGCTAGGGGCGTGACAGTAGTCACAATATGTAGTATCTTAGTTAAAATTGGTTTCTCAATCTATAATGATCTTTGTGGCTTTAAAGTAGAATACCGCTTACGCCAGTGCTAGGGGCGTGACAGTAGTCATAATATGTAGTATCTTAGTTAAAACGGGTGTCTCAATCTATAATGATATGTGTGGCTTTAAAGTAGAATACCGCTTACGCCAGTGCTAGAGGCGTGACAGTAGTCATAATATGTCGTATCTTAATTAAAACGGATTTCTCAATCTATAATGACCTGTGTGGCTTTAAAGTAGATTACCGCTTTCGCCAGTGCTACGGGCGTGACAGTAGTCATAATATGTCATATCTTCGTTTTCAATCTATAATGATCTGTGTGGATTTAAAGAAGAATACCGCTTACGCCAGTGCTAGGGGCGTGACAGTAGTCATAATATGTCGTATCTTAATTAAAACGGGTGTCTCAATCTATAATGATCTGTGTGGTTTTACAGTAGAATACCGCGTACGCCAGTGCTAGGGGCGTGACAGTAGTCATAATATGTAGTATCTTAGTTAAAACGGGTGTCTCAATCTATAATGATCTGTGTGGCTTAAAAGTAGAAAACCGCATACGCCAGTGCTAGGGGCGTGACAGTAGTCAAAATATGTCGTATCGTAGTTAAAACGAGTGTCTCAATCTATAATGATCTGTGTGGCTTTAAAGTAGAATACCGCATACGCCAGTGCTAGGGACGTGACAGTAGTCATAATATGTAGTATTTTAGTTAAAACGGGTGTCACAATCTATAATGATCTGTGTGGTTTTACAGTAGAAAACCGCATACGCCAGTGCTAGGGGCGTGACAGTAGTCATAATATGTAGTATCTTAATTAAAACGAGTGTCTCAATCTATAATGATCTGTGTGGCTTTAAAGTAGAATACCGCATACGCCAGTGCTAGGGGCGTGACAGTAGTCATAATATGTAGTATCTTAGTTAAAACGGGTGTCTCAATTTATAATGATCTGTGTGGTTTTACAGTAGAATACCGCATACGCCAGTGCTAGGGGCGTGGCAGTAGTCATACTAGGTAGTATCTTAGTTAAAACGAGTGTCTCAATCTATAATGATCTGTGTGGTTTTACAGTAGAATACCGCTTACGCCAGTGCTAGGGGCGTGACAGTAGTCATAATATGTAGTATCTTAGTTAAAACGGGTGTCTCAATCTATAATGATCTGTGTGGCTTTAAAGTAGATTACCGCTTACGACAGAGCTAGGGGCGTGACCGTAGTCAAAATATGTAGTATCTTAGTTAAAACGGGTGTCTCAACCTATAATGATCTGTGTGGCTTTAAAGTAGAATATCGCATACGCCAGTGCTAGGGGCGTGACAGTAGTCATAATATGTCGTATCTTACTTCTCAATCTATAATGATATGTGTGGCTTTAAAGTAGATTATCGCTTACGACAGTGCTAGGGGCGTGACCGTAGTCAAAATATGTAGTATCTTAGTTAAAACGGGTGTCTCAACCTATAATGATCTGTGTGGCTTTAAAGTAGAATATCGCATACGCCAGTGCTAGGGGCGTGACAGTAGTCATAATATGTCGTATCTTACTTCTCAATCTATAATGATCTGTGTGGCTTTAAAGTAGAATACCGCATACGCCAGTGCTAGGGGCGTGACAGTAGTCATAATATGTCGTATCTTAGTTCTCAATCTATAATGATATGTGAGGCTTTCAAGTAATATACCGCATAAGCCAGTGCTAGGGGCGTGACAGTAGTCATAATATGTAGTATCTTAGTTAAAACGAGTGTCTCAATCTATAATGATCTGTGTGGTTTTACAGTACAATACCGCATACGCCAGTGCTAGGGGCGTGACAGTAGTCATAATATGTAGTATCTTAGTTAAAACGAGTGTCTCAATCTATAATGATCTGTGTGGCTTTAAAGTAGAATACCGCATATGCCAGTGCTAGGGGCGTGACAGTAGTCATACTATGTAGTATCTTAGTTAAAACGAGTGTCTCAATCTATAATGATCTTTGTGGCTTTAAAGTAGAATACCACTTACGACAGTGCTAGGGGCGTGACAGTAGTCATACTATGTAGTATCTTAGTTAAAACGGGTGTCTCAATCTATAATGATCTGTGTGGCTTTAAAGTAGAATACCGCTTACGCTAGTGCTAGGGGCGTGACAGTAGTCATAATATGTAGTATCTTAGTTAAAACGGGTGTCACAGTCTGTAATGATCTGTGTGGCTTTAAAGTAGAATACCGCTTACGCCAGTGCTAGGGCCGTGACAGTAGTCATAATATGTCGTATCTTAATTCAAACGGGTTTCTCAATCTATAATGATCTGTGTGGCTTTAAAGTAGAATACCGCTTAAGCCAGTGCTAGGGGCGTGACAGTAGTCATAATATGTCGTATCTTAGTTCTCAGTCTATAATGATATGTGTGGCTTTAAAGTAGAATACCGCTTACGCCAGTGCTAGGGGCGTGACAGTAGTCATAATATGTCGTATCTTCATTAAAACGGATTTCTCAATCTATAATGATCTGTCTGGCTTTAAAGTAGATTACCGCTTTCGCCAGTGCTACGGGCGTGACAGTAGTCATAATATGTCGTATCTTAGATCTCAATCTATAATGATCTGTGTGGATTTAAAGAAGAATACCGCTTACGCCAGTGCTAGGGGCGTGACAGTAGTCATAATATGTCGTATCTTAATTAAAACGGGTGTCTCAATCTATAATGATCTGTGTGGTTTTACAGTAGAATACTGCTTACGCCAGTGCTAGGGGCGTGACAGTAGTCATAATATGTAGTATCTTAGTTAAAACAGGTGTCTCAATCTATAATGATCGGTGTGGCTTTAAAGTAGAAAACCGCATACGCCAGTGCTAGGGGCGTGACAGTAGTCAAAATATGTCGTATCTTAGTTAAAACGAGTGTCTCAATCTATAATGATCTGTGTTGCTTTAAAGTAGAATACCGCTTACGCCAGTGCTACGGGCGTGACAGTAGTCATAATATGTAGTATCTTAGTTAAAACGGGTGTCACAATCTATAATGATCTGTGTGGTTTTACAGTAGAATACCGCATACGCCAGTGCTAGGGGCGTGACAGTAGTCATAATATGTAGTATCTTAGTTAAAACGAGTGTCTCAATCTATAATGATCTGTGTGGCTTTAAAGTAGAATACCACATACGCCAGTGCTAGGGGCGTGACAGTAGTCATAATATGTAGTATCTTAGTTAAAACGGGTGTCTCAATCTATAATGATCTGTGTGGTTTTACAGTAGAATACCGCATACGCCAGTGCTAGGGGCGTGACAGTAGTCATAATATGTAGTATCTTAGTTTAAACGAGTGTCACAATCTATAATGATCTGTATGACTTTAAAGTAGAATACCGCATACGCCAGTGCTAGGGGCGTGACAGTAGTCATAATATGAAGTATCTTAGTAAAAACGGGTGTCTCAATCTATAATGATCCGAGTGGCTTTAAAGTAGAATACCGCTTACGCCAGTGCTAGGGGCGTGACAGTAGTCACAATATGTAGTATCTTATTTAAAATTGGTTTCTCAATCTATAATGATCTTTGTGGCTTTAAAGTAGAATACCGCTTACGCCAGTGCTAGGGGCGTGACAGTAGTCATAATATGTAGTATCTTAGTTAAAACGGGTGTCTCAATCTATAATGATATGTGTGGCTTTAAAGTAGAATACCGCTTACGCCAGTGCTAGAGGCGTGACAGTAGTCATAATATGTCGTATCTTAATTAAAACGGATTTCTCAATCTATAATGACCTGTGTGGCTTTAAAGTAGATTACCGCTTTCGCCAGTGCTACGGGCGTGACAGTAGTCATAATATGTCATATCTTCGTTCTCAATCTATAATGATCTGTGTGGATTTAAAGAAGAATACCGCTTACGCCGGTGCTAGGGGCGTGACAGTAGTCATAATATGTCGTATCTTAATTAAAACGGGTGTCTCAATCTATAATGATCTGTGTGGTTTTACAGTAGAATACCGCGTACGCCAGTGCTAGGGGCGTGACAGTAGTCATAATATGTAGTATCTTAGTTAAAACGGGTGTCTCAATATATAATGATGTGTGTGGCTTAAAAGTAGAAAACCGCATACGCCAGTGCTAGGGGCGTGACAGTAGTCAAAATATGTCGTATCGTAGTTAAAACGAGTGTCTCAATCTATAATGATCTGTGTGGCTTTAAAGTAGAATACCGCATACGCCAGTGCTAGGGACGTGACAGTAGTCATAATATGTAGTATTTTAGTTAAAACGGGTGTCACAATCTATAATGATCTGTGTGGTTTTACAGTAGAAAACCGCATACGCCAGTGCTAGGGGCGTGACAGTAGTCATAATATGTAGTATCTTAATTAAAACGAGTGTCTCAATCTATAATGATCTGTGTGGCTTTAAAGTAGAATACCGCATACGCCAGTGCTAGGGGCGTGACAGTAGTCATAATATGTCGTATCTTAGTTAAAACGAGTGTCTCAATATATAATGATCTGTGTGGCTTTAAAGTAGAATACCGCTTACGCCAGTGCTATGGGCGTGACAGTAGCATAATAATTTTATATAGTATCTTAGTTAAAACGGGTGTCTCAATCTATAATGATCTGTGTGGTTTTACAGTAGAATACCGCTTACGCCAGTGCTAGGGACGTGACAGTAGTCATAATATGTAGTATCTTAGTTAAAACGGGTGTCTCAATCTATAATGATCTGTGTGGTTTTACAGTAGAATACCGCTTACGCCAGTGTTAGGGGCGTGACAGTAGTCATAATATGTAATATCTTTGTTAAAACGGGTGTCTCAATCTATAATGATCTGTGTGGCTTTAAAGTAGAATACCGCTTACGTCAGTGCTAGGGGCGTGAAAATAGTCATAATATGTCGTATCTTAGTTAAAACGGGTAAACAGTATTCATAATATGTAGTATCTTAGTTAAAACGGGTAAACAGTAGTCATAATATGTCGTATCTTAGTTAAAACGGGTAAACAGTAGTCATATAATGTCGTATCTTAGTTAAAACGGGTAATCAGTAGTCATAATATGTCGTATCTTAGTTGAAACGGGGTAAACAGTAGTCATAGTATGTAGTATCTTAGTTAAAACGGGTAAACTGTAGTCATAATATGTAGTATCTTAGTTAAAACGGGTGTCTCAATCGATAATGATCTGTGTGGCTTTAAAGTAGAATACCGCATACGCCAGTGCTAGGGGCGTGACAGTAGTCATACTATGTAGTATCTTACTTCTCAATCTATAATGATCTGTGTGGCTTTAAAGTAGAATACCACTTAATACCCAGTGCTAGGGGCGTGACAGTAGTCATAATATGTAGTATCTTAGTTAAATCGGGTTTCTCAATATATAATGATCTGTGGCTTTAAAGAAGAATACCGTGACGCCAGTGCTAGAGGCGTGACAGTAGTCATACTATGTAGTATCTTAGTTAAAACGGATAAACAGTAGTCATAATATGTCGTATCTTAGTTAAAACGGGTAAAAAACAGTCATAATATATCCTATTTTAGTTAAAACGGGTAAACAGTAGTCATACTATGTCGTATGTTAGTTAGAATGGGTAAACAGTAGTCATAACAGTTAGTATCTTAGTTAAAACATGTGTCTCAATCTATAATGATCTTTGTGGATTTAAGTAGAATACCGCTTACGCCAGTGCTAGGGACATGACAGTAGTCATAACATGTAGTATCTTAGTTAAAACGGGTTTCTCAATCTATAATGATCTTTGTGGCTTTAAAGTACAATACCGCTAACGCAAGTGCTAGAGGCGTGAAAGTAGTCATACTATGTAGTATCTTAGTTAAAACGGATAAACAGTAGTCATAATATATCGTATCGTAGTTAAAACGGGTAAACAGTAGTCATAATATGTAGTATCTTAGTTAAAACGGGTGTCTCAATCTATAATGATCTGTGTGGTTTTTTAAAGTAGAATACCGCTTACGCCAGTGCTAGGTGCGTGACGGTAGTCATAATATGTCGTATCTTATTTAAAACGGGTGTCTCAATCTATAATGATCTGTGTGGTTTTACAGTAGAATACCGCTTACGCCAGTGCTAGGGGCGTGACAGTAGTCATAATATGTAGTATCTTAGTTAAAACGAGTGTCTCAATCTATAATGATCGTTGTGGCTTTAAAGTAGAATACCGCTTACGCCATTGCTAGAGTCGTGACAGTAGTAATAATTTGTAGTATCTTAGTTAAAACGGGTGTCTCAATCTATAATGATCTTTGTGGCTTTAATGTAGAATACCGCTTACGTCAGTGCTAGGGGCGTGAAAGTAGTCATAATATGTAGTATCTTAGTTAAAACGGATAAACAGTAGTCATAATATGTCGTATCTTAGTTAAAACGGGCAAACAGTAGTCATAATATGTCATATTTTAGTAAAACGGGTGAACAGTAGTCATACTGTGTCGTATCTTAGTTAGAACGGGTAAACAGTAGTCATAATAGTTAGTATCTTAGTTAAAACGGGTGTCTCAATCTATAATGATCTTTGTGGATTTAAGTAGAATACCGCTTACGCCAGTGCTAGGGGCGTGACAGTAGTCATACGATGTAGTATCTTAGTTATAACGGGTGTCTCAATATATAATGATCTGTGTGGTTTTACAGCAGAATACCGCTTACGCCAGTGCTAGGGGCGTGACAGTAGTCATAATATGTAGTATCTTAGTTAAAACGGGTGTCTCAATCTATAATGATCTGTGTGGCTTTAAAGTAGATTACCGCTTACGCCAGTGCTAGGGTCGTAGCAATAGTCATAATATGTAGTATCTGAGTTAAAACGGGTTTCTCAATCTATAATGATCTTTGTGGCTTTAAAGTAGAATACCGCTTACGCCAGTGCTAGGGACGGACAGTAGTCATAATATGTAGTATCTTAGTTAAAACGGGTAAACAGTAATCATAATATGTCGTATCAGAGTTAAAACGGATAAACAGTAGTCATAATATGTCGTATTATCTGAGTTAAAGCGGGTAAACAGTAGTCATAATTTGTCGTATCTTAGTTAAAACGGTTAAACAGTAGTCATAATATGTCGTATCTTAGTTAAAACGGGTAAACTGTAGTCTTAATATATCGTATCTTAGTTAAAACGGGTAAACAGTAATCATAATATGTAGTATCTTAGTTAAAACGGGTGTCTCGATCTATATTGATCTGTGTGGTTTTACAATAGAATACCGCTTACGCCAGTGCTAGGGGCGTGACAGTAGTCATAATATGTAGTATCTTAGTTAAAACGGGTGTCTCAATCTATAATGATCTGTGTGGCTTTACAGTAGAATACCGCATACGCCAGTGCTAGGGGCGTGACAGTAGTCATAATATGTAGTATCTTAGTTAAAACGAGTGTCTCAATCTATAATGATCGGTGTGGCTTTAAAGTAGAATACCGCTTACGCCATTGCTAGAGGCGTGACAGTAGTCATAATTTGTAGTATCTTAGCTAAAACGGGTGTCTCAATCTATAATGATCTTTGTGGCTTTAAAGTAGAATACCGCTTACGTCAGTGGTAGGGGCGTTAAAGTAGTCATAATATGTAGTATCTTAGTTAAAATTTGTAAACAGTAGTCATAATATGTCATATCTTAGTTAAAACGGGTAAACAGTAGTCATAGTATGTCGTATCTTAGTTAAAACGGGTAAACAGTACTCATAATATGTCGTATCTTAATTAAAACGGTTAAACTGTAGTCATAATATGTAATATCTTAGTTAAAACGGGTAAACAGTAGTCATAGTATGTAGTATCTTAGTAAAAACGGATAAACAGTAGTCATAATATGTAGTATCTTAGTTAAAACGGGTGTCTCAATCTATAATGATCTGTGTGGCTTTAAAGTAGATTACCGCTTACGCCAGTGCTAGGGTCGTGGCAATAGTCATAATATGTAGTATCTGAGTTAAAACGGGTTTCTCAATCTATAATGATCTTTGTGGCTTTAAAGTAGAATACCGCTTACGCCAGTGCTAGGGACGGACAGTAGTCATAATATGTAGTATCTAAGTTAAAACGGGTAAACAGTAATCATAATATGTCGTATCAGAGTTAAAACGGATAAACAGTAGTCATAATATGTCGTATTATCTGAGTTAAAGCGGGTAAACAGTAGTCATAATATGTCGTATCTTAGTTAAAACGGTTAAACAGTAGTCATAATATGTCGTATCTTAGTTAAAACGGGTAAACTGTAGTCTTAATATATCGTATCTTAGTTAAAACGGGTAAACAGTAATCATAATATGTAGTATCTTAGTTAAAACGGGTGTCTCGATCTATATTGATCTGTGTGGTTTTACAATAGAATACCGCTTACGCCAGTGCTAGGGGCGTGACAGTAGTCATAATATGTAGTATCTTAGTTAAAACGGGTGTCTAAATCTATAATGATCTGTGTGGCTTTACAGTAGAATACCGCATACGCCAGTGCTAGGGGCGTGACAGTAGTCATAATATGTAGTATCTTAGTTAAAACGAGTGTCTCAATCTATAATGATCGGTGTGGCTTTAAAGTAGAATACCGCTTACGCCATTGCTAGAGGCGTGACAGTAGTCATAATTTGTAGTATCTTAGCTAAAACGGGTGTCTCAATCTATAATGATCTTTGTGGCTTTAAAGTAGAATACCGCTTACGTCAGTGGTAGGGGCGTTAAAGTTGTCATAATATGTAGTATCTTAGTTAAAATGGGTAAACAGTAGTCATAATATGTCATATCTTAGTTAAAACGGGTAAACAGTAGTCATAGTATGTCGTATCTTAGTTAAAACGGGTAAACAGTAGTCATAATATGTCGTATCTTAATTAAAACGGTTAAACTGTAGTCATAATATGTAATATCTTAGTTAAAACGGGTAAACAGTAGTCATAGTATGTAGTATCTTAGTAAAAACGGATAAACAGTAGTCATAATATGTAGTATCTTAGTTAAAACGGGTGTCTCAATCTATAATGATCTTTGTGGCTTTAAAGAAGAATACCGCTTACGCCAGTGCTAGGGGCGTGACAGTAGTCATACTATGTAGTATCTTAGTTAAACGGGTGTCTCAATCTATAATGATCTGTGTGGCTTTACTGTAGAATATCGCTTACGCCAGTGCTAGGGGCGTGACAGTAGTCATAATATGTAGTATCTTAGTTAAACAGGTGTCTCAATCTATAATGATCTGTGTGGCTTTAAAGTAGAATACCGCTTACGCCATTGCTAGGGGCGTCACGGTTGTCATAATATGTCGTATCTTATTTAAAACGGGTTTCTCAATATATAATGATGTTTGTGGCTTTAAAGTAGAATACCGCTTACGCCAGTGCTAGAGGCGTGACAGTAGTCATAATATGTAGTATCTTAGTTAAAACGGGTGTCTCAATCTATAATGACATGTGTGGCTTTAAAGTAGATTACCGCTTACGCGAGTGCTAGGGTCGTGACAATAGTCATAATATGTAGTATCTTAGTTAAAACGGGTTTCTCAATCTATAATGATCTTTGTGGCTTTAAAGTAGAATACCGCTTACGCCAGTGCTAGGGACGGACAGTAGTCATAATATGTAGTATCTTAGTTAAAACGGGTAAACAGTAATCATAATATGTCGTATCATAGTTAAAACGGGTAAACAGTAGTCATAATATGTGGTATTATCTGAGTTAAAACGGGTAAACAGTAGTCATAATATGTCGTATCATTGTTAAAACGGGTAAATAGTAGTCATAATATGTCGTATCTTAGTTAAAACGGGTAAACAGTAGTCTTAATATGTCGTATCTTAGTTAAAACGGGTAAACAGTAGTCATTATATGTAGTATCTTAGTTAAAACGGGTGTCTCGATCTATAATGATCTGTGTGGTTTTACAGTAGAATACCGCTTACGCCAGTGCTAGGGGCGTGACAGTAGTCATAATATGTAGTATCTTAGTTAAAACGGGTAAACAGTAGTCATAATATGTCATACCTTAGTTAAAATGGGTAAAAAGTAGTCATAGTATGTCGTATCTTAGTTAAAACGGGTAAACAGTAGTCATAATATGTCGTATCTTAATTAAACGGGTAAACAGTAGTCATAATATGTTATATCTTAGTTAAAACGGGTAAACAGTAGTCATAGTATGTAGTATCTTAGTAAAAACGGGTAAACAATAGTCATTATATGTAGTATCTTAGTTAAAACGGGTGTCTCAATCTATAATGATCTTTGTGGCTTTAAAGTAGAATACCGCTTACGCCAGTGCTAGGGGCGTGAAAGTAGTCATAATATGTCGTATCTTAGTTAAACGGGTGTCTCAATCTATAATGATCGGTGTGGCTTTAAAGTAGAATACCGCTTACGCCATTGCTAGAGGCGTGACAGTAGTCATAATTTGTAGTATCTTAGCTAAAACGGGTGTCTCAATCTATAATGATCTTTGTGGCTTTAAAGTAGAATACCGCTTACGTCAGTGGTAGGGGCGTTAAAGTTGTCATAATATGTAGTATCTTAGTTAAAATGGGTAAACAGTAGTCATAATATGTCATATCTTAGTTAAAACGGGTAAACAGTAGTCATAGTATGTCGTATCTTAGTTAAAACGGGTAAACAGTAGTCATAATATGTCGTATCTTAATTAAAACGGTTAAACTGTAGTCATAATATGTAATATCTTAGTTAAAACGGGTAAACAGTAGTCATAGTATGTAGTATCTTAGTAAAAACGGATAAACAGTAGTCATAATATGTAGTATCTTAGTTAAAACGGGTGTCTCAATCTATAATGATCTTTGTGGCTTTAAAGAAGAATACCGCTTACGCCAGTGCTAGGGGCGTGACAGTAGTCATGCTATGTAGTATCTTAGTTAAACGGGTGTCTCAATCTATAATGATCTGTGTGGCTTTACTGTAGAATATCGCTTACGCCAGTGCTAGGGGCGTGACAGTAGTCATAATATGTAGTATCTTAGTTAAACAGGTGTCTCAATCTATAATGATCTGTGTGGCTTTAAAGTAGAATACCGCTTACGCCATTGCTAGGGGCGTCACGGTTGTCATAATATGTCGTATCTTATTTAAAACGGGTTTCTCAATATATAATGATGTTTGTGGCTTTAAAGTAGAATACCGCTTACGCCAGTGCTAGAGGCGTGACAGTAGTCATAATATGTAGTATCTTAGTTAAAACGGGTGTCTCAATCTATAATGATATGTGTGGCTTTAAAGTAGATTACCGCTTACGCGAGTGCTAGGGTCGTGACAATAGTCATAATATGTAGTATCTTAGTTAAAACGGGTTTCTCAATCTATAATGATCTTTGTGGCTTTAAAGTAGAATACCGCTTACGCCAGTGCTAGGGACGGACAGTAGTCATAATATGTAGTATCTTAGTTAAAACGGGTAAACAGTAATCATAATATGTCGTATCATAGTTAAAACGGGTAAACAGTAGTCATAATATGTGGTATTATCTGAGTTAAAACGGGTAAACAGTAGTCATAATATGTCGTATCATTGTTAAAACGGGTAAATAGTAGTCATAATATGTCGTATCTTAGTTAAAACGGGTAAACAGTAGTCTTAATATGTCGTATCTTAGTTAAAACGGGGAAACAGTAGTCATTATATGTAGTATCTTAGTTAAAACGGGTGTCTCGATCTATAATGATCTGTGTGGTTTTACAGTAGAATACCGCTTACGCCAGTGCTAGGGGCGTGACAGTAGTCATAATATGTAGTATCTTAGTTAAAACGGGTAAACAGTAGTCATAATATGTCATACCTTAGTTAAAATGGGTAAAAAGTAGTCATAGTATGTCGTATCTTAGTTAAAACGGGTAAACAGTAGTCATAATATGTCGTATCTTAATTAAACGGGTAAACAGTAGTCATAATATGTTATATCTTAGTTAAAACGGGTAAACAGTAGTCATAGTATGTAGTATCTTAGTAAAAACGGGTAAACAATAGTCATTATATGTAGTATCTTAGTTAAAACGGGTGTCTCAATCTATAATGATCTTTGTGGCTTTAAAGTAGAATACCGCTTACGCCAGTGCTAGGGGCGTGACAGTAGTCATAATATGTCGTATCTTAGTTAAACGGGTGTCTCAATCTATAATGATCTTTGTGGCTTTAAAGTAGAATACCGCTTATGCCAGTGCTAGGGGCGTGAAAATAGTCATAATATGTAGTAGCTTAGTTAAACGGGTTTCTCAATCTATAATGATCTGTGTGGCTTTAAAGTAGAATACCGCTTACGCCAGTGCTAGGGGCGTGACGGTAGTCATAATATGTCGTATCTTATTTAAAACGGGTTTCTCAATATATAATGATCTTTGTGGCTTTAAAGTAGAATACCGCTTACGCAAGTGCTAGGGGCGTGACAGTAGTCATACTATGTAGTATCTTAGTAAAAACGGGTGTCTCAATATATAATTATCTGTGTGGCTTTAAAGTAGAATACCGCATACGCCAGTGCTAGGGGCGTGACAGTAGTCATAATATGTAGTGTCTTAGTTAAAACGGGTGTCTCAATGTATAATGATCTGTGTGTCTTTAAAGTAGAATACCGCTTACGCCAGTGCTAGAGGCGTGACAGTAGTCATAATATGTAGTATCTTAGTTAAAACGGGTGTCTCAATGTATAATGATCTTTGTGGCTTTAAAGTAGAATACCGCTTACGCCAGTGCTAGAGGCGTGACAGTAGTCATAATATGTAGTATCTTAGTTAAAACGGGTGTCTCAATATATAATGATCTTTGTGGCTTTAAAGTAGAATACCGCTTACGCCAGTGCTAGGGGCGTGATAGTAGTCATAATATGTAGTATCTTAGTTAAAACGGGTGTCTCAATCTATAATGATCTGTGTGGCTTTAAAGTAGAATACCGCTTACGCCAGTGCTAGGGGTGTGACATGTGCTGCACCATAAACTACCTACCATGAACACACCCAATAAAGTCGGAGTCTGGTACTTTTCTCTCTTGATTGTGTTTGTTGCTTCCAAGGGATCCCCTTTTAATTATTTATTAAAATTCACACTAGTGTTTGTTAAGTGACAGCTGTAAAGATCGCCTCGACTACAAGTCAGTACTGTTATTACTTATTTGTACTTTGGGATCATCAAAACCTATCTTTTTGGTTTCAAAGTAGAATACCGCTTAAGGTTATAAGTATATGAATTCATGTTGATTTTATAGAGGATATGCATGTGTAAAGTTTGCTAAATCCCACACACACGGACTATAATCAGTCTATGAGTGGTTCGGCAAGCTTTACATACTTTATAAAAATAAATGCATTCATATTATGTTGTTTCTCGGCCGTCATATTGAGATTCTGACATAATGTTTAACGTTATGTAAAACACTTTGTCATTAGAATTAAAATATTCTAGTTTTAGGCCAGTAGAGCTTAAGTAATGGCGAGTTGTACGTCGCCTGTCGTCCGTCTGTCCGTCGTTAACTTTTGCCTCATTAAGAAGATAGGGCCTTTATTTTCCGTATGCTCTTTACCAAGATTGTTGATATCAATGAACGCTTGAATAAGTCTGAAAACCAGCTGGATCGAGTTAGAAGCACAGGTCATGGCTACTGAGTAATTGAACTTTTCAGAATGTTGGTATCAATAAAAGCTCGGACAAGTTTAAGAAAAGCCATAACGAATATAAATAGCCCCACTCCCTCCCCATTTTATTTGTGAAGATATCTCGGTCATAGAAGAAAGTGGGATATAATTCAAAAGCAAGCAATGTCAGATTAGAAACAGCATTATAGCCATTGGTTTATTGAAAAGTGATTTATGTTGCTTTGATAAATCCTTAGCTATCCTTAGCTACTATTTAGTTGATCTTTACCGGACATTTCCAGAATGTTTATGTCAATAAAAGCTCGGCAAAGTTTGAAACCAGTTATATCTGACACACCTTCTTAATCTCTTTCCACCCCTCCCCCACCAGTTTTTTCAGAACGTTAGCTTTTAGAGCGTTATAACTGTAATACATAAAGTATATATCATTCTTGAATACCGGACAAGAATATCTGTCATTTTACCAGGCTAGATATAGAATTCACGCGCGCCAACATCCGGTATGCCGGAAAACATGTAAAACGTTAGTAGCTGGAGGTGTCAACGCGCAACCTGTCTCTGATAAGCAAGAAAAAGAATCTATCATGGGTATTCTGTTCAGATAGGGAATTCCAACCCTCGGTATAATTGTTTTAATCCGATAAAAACACGTATACCTCGTGTTGAAATTCCCTATCTTCCCCGGATACCCATGGAAGATTATTATAATATTTTACATACATTAGCCCAAAACCCCGTTGTGGACCTATCGATGGCAAAGACGTCTTAGTAGTGATATTAGGTAGTAAGGTTAAACAAACATATATGGGACCACTAACAGTGAGGCATGTTCTACTCCGCTAATTGCAGAATTGAACAGCTCTTTTGGGTAGAGTGGGAATATCCGGGATTAGGACATGCCACTGAACTTTTGTTCTGGGGGAAGTATGAATTAGTTTAGTAGTCTGATGTCTTAATTATTTCTTGACATTGAAATGGGTGTAGGTTTTTGGATGTGTACTGTTCAAGTGGGATAGCTACATGGCTGTTGGTGATCGTGTAACAAAGAGGAGAGCTTACTATATATGCTTCTTGTTTATGCTTTCTCCTGCGTAGTTGTTTGATGTTTGTGCGTAGTAAACCTAATGACTGATTTGCTTGTTTGGTGATTCTGTCGATGATTGAGTTCCACGTGATGTGGATAACTTTGGATTTGATGGATTGAATTCAACATAAATATAAGTATAAAAGTCGAACAGGAAATGCAGCTTTCACAGAACACAGTAAACCCAAAAACACACAAAAAGACAAACATGAATGGCAATGTTAATAAAGAATAAAGGCATATGACGTCACAAACAAAAACAATTTTGACAATAGGGCTATCGCCTTGGAACGGTCAGTGGAAGACAATGCCGCTGGGGTTTAAACCCGGTTCTAGGGTGCACCAAACCTCACACTTACCCTACTGTCACCCCAATAAAACGAGACAAGCATAGTGGCGAACTGTAAATGGGTCCACCACCAAGCTTGCAGTGCCTTGCAAAATGATAGGGTCATAACTTCTTTTGATACACCTTTTAATAAGTCCATATCCCTTTTGTTTTCCATTTTTCAAGTTCTGAATATTTCATTTTGCTGTGGTTTTGAATGTCTTTGTGGGGTGATTGTCTTAATGGCAGTGCCAATAGCCTGACCCGAGAATTCGAAATATTATATCTTTAGTTTAATTTCAACTTTTCAAATGCAGTGACTTACTGTAAAGTTATATTACAATTATTAATTATATTTCCCATGAGATGCTCAATCACGACGCCCCTCCCCTACTACAAAGTATTTTGAGCAATTCTTGCTTGTTTAACCTTGATCTGTTTAAAATGTCTTTTATCGTTTTTCAGGTGCAAGGTGAAATCCGTAAAAAATGGAAAAGATTTGTATTGAAGCGGAATGGAAGTGGTTTCAGTAGAAGATTAACGCGAGATACCATGACTTCATTTGTTTCTAGAGCTCGTGGATCAATGGCTTCTTCAAAAAGTTGTGAAAAAGAAAACCAAAATGGAAATGCTGTGCAAAACAATGAAATGCTGCAACATTCGAGTTGTTTGCCATCGGATGAGAATGTAATCATGCAAAAAGCAGAACACGAATCCCAGCCAATGATTTTATTCTCATCGTCTCATATGAAGGACAAAGATTTACAGCCTATTCTAAACAACAATATACATTTACATGTCACTGACGTCGGATAGAGGACCGTAATATAAATACCATTGTGTACACGTTTATGAAGGTACTAAAAGAAGGCCTGTACATTTATATTTGATTGTGAATAGATATTGTTCATTTACTTTATTTTGTCTGTGAGAGTTCATGCTCTGCCTTAAAGTGGATGGTGCATCGGTCTTTGTATAGAAATTATTTAAAGATGTTCCCATTCATGATAACGATCTCGTATCATTCAAAATAAGGTGTTAACACATGTTGTTCGGTTATCATTACGTGGTCCCGCTTTAATTACAGAATGCGATGGGAAAGCTTATATTAGCAGGAAATTGTAACGGATATTTTGACAATAAAACATGTTTAAAAAACATTTTTTACTGAAAAAATGCGACAACCTGTTTAAAACTACCTATTAAATGTTTTAATTTGTCAACATACAAACTTTAAACCGAAATTAAGGTTTTATTTCATACCCCAGGCAGCTCCGTTTTCGAATCTTGGGGAAAGGGTTGGATGGGGTATGAAAGTTAATACTCGGACCACGTATGTAAAATTTGAATTCACCATAGATTTTGATATAAATTGTCGTAAAATACTTAAATTGTCCCTAGTGCGTAATCTAGGATAACACATATTACTGTGCATAATGAGTTTTCTTGTTAATAAGGAGTCGCTTTGGGCTCCTTCAGTATGTTAGTCCCCTAAAAAGTATGTTGTACCCACTTTAGTAGAATAGCGGAAAGGATCTGTTACCATATATTACCACGTGGAACAGGGTTTATTTATCTCCGTTTCGAAGATACCAATAGAATATGTTTCGACAAACTTCCAACACTTTACATCTTGAACCTTTATTAAATATAGGCTAAATCAAACTTTTCGACTAAAACGAACGTAATGGTTATAATAAAGAGATCGTTTTCTTGTTGTACATGATGGTGTTTGTGTTGTCTTGGATCTTATAATTAAGCAGTACGGTGCTTTTTAATGAGCCTCTTGCCAAAAACAAATCGGTAGGGCATCAGTCTCCCATGTTACACTTTCTAACGTTACAATATAAAGGCAGAATATGCAACATTCAATGAATTTTCTTATAACTTGATTTCGACAAACGAACCATTAAAATGAGACAAATGGTTTCTATAGAAACAGCAGTATACAAAACAAATGGCATCGTAGGTCCGCACACTAAATCAAATGAGCAAATTTAATAGCCAATGTATAGGACAATACACAACACAAAGAGTGGTGAATACAGTTAATAATGAATCACAACGCCTACCATACGACGCATAGAATGTTGCGTTCGTGTCATCATCAAATAGTTTGTCACTGGTTGAAAGCTTTGTCACAACGTATTTGTAATAAAAACAAAGATATTCGTTCTTGTATTTCATCCCGAAGTACTATCCCTAACTTCCGAGATATTCAAAGACGGGTGTTGCTTAATACATTACCTCTCACGAACAGACTCAATAAAGTCGAGTCTGCTATTTTATTCTCCTGGTTGTGTTTGTTGATCCCAAAGGATCTCCCTTATCAGTATTTAGTATAATCATTAACTTTAAAGTGACGCATTTTGTAATATTGTTTATGTGACGTACTTTGTAATATATGATAACATGTCATTGCAGAAGGCGTCAAGAGTTTTGACGCCTTCATTATTAACTGTCTTCAAGAGTTTAGCACATTTAATTGTAACGGATGACGCACGTTGTTATAATTTGTACAAAATGTAGTCTTATTATAAAGATTGTTGTTATTAAAAGGACACATAGAAATCTTGAAGTTTTTATCAAGCATGAGATTAGCATCTCGATTTATTAATCCAGTAACCGTTTGACTTCAAAAGTGCTTGTTCATAATTAAATAGCATTTGGAGTTTTCATATCTTCTTAGTATTATTCCAAATATATTATAGGTGCAATATAATCACCAGTCAGTAATATGCAAAACAATTTGCTTATGCTATTCTTTTAATTAATACTGATGATTGAACAAATGCAAGTTATCAGTAGTGTTATTTTTTACTGGTCCTTAGGGACCAACGAGCCCAATATAGGTGGCTTAGAAGTAGAATACCGCTTAAGCCGGTGCTAGGGGGCGTGAGAAGTGTTGCTTATTTCATTACTTCTCATGAACAGACTCAATAAAACCGAATCTGCTGCTTTATTCTCTTAATGGTGTTTGTTGCTCTCAAAGGATCACCTTTATCAGTATTTATTAACATTCACACTAACGTTCGTTTAGTGCAGTGTGGCGGCTGTAAAAAGTCTCTCCTTGCTACGAATCAGTAGTGTTATTTTTTACTGGTCCTTTGGGACCAACGAGCCCAATATAGGTGGCTTAGAAGTAGAATACCGCTTAAGCCGGTGCTAGGGGGCGTGAGAAGTGTTGCTTCTTTCATTACTTCTCATGAACAGACTCAATAAAACCGAGTCTGCTGCTTTATTCTCTTAATGGTGTTTGTTGCTCTCAAAGGATCACCTTTATCAGTATTTATTAACATTCACACTAGCGTTCGTTTAGTGCAGTGTGGCGGCTGTAAAAAGTCTCCCCGTGCTAAGAATCCGTAGTGTTATTTTTTACTGGTCCTTTGGGACCAACGAGCCCAATATAGGTGGCTTAGAAGTAGAATACCGCTTAAGCCGGTGCTAGGGGGCGTAAAAAGTGTTGCTTATTTCATTACTTCTCATGAACAGACTCAATACAACCGAGTCTGCTGCTTTATTCTCTTAATTGTGTTTGTTGCTCTCAAAGGATCACCTTTATCAGTATTTATTAACATTCACACTAGCGTTCGTTTAGTGCAGTGTGGCGGCTGTAAAAAGTCTCTCCGTGCTACGAATCGGTAGTGTTATTTTTTACTGGTCCTTTGGGACCAACGAGCCCAATATAGATGGCTTAGAAGTAGAATACCGCTTAAGCCGGTGCTAGGAGGCGTGAGAAGTGTTGCTTATTTCATTACTTCTCATGAACAGACTCAATAAAACCGAGTCTGCTGCTTTATTCTCTTAAATGTTTTTATGTTGTGTATGTGTAGGTTTCCATAACATGAAATTATTGTTATTATGTTATACATGATAACGTTATGTGTATGCATTTGTTTGTTTCATATTATAACAGTATGTCAGGTAGATACATTAGATGATTTTCGAGTATGTTGCTTGTCGAACAGTGTATTGTAACTGCGTAGGAACATAGTGTTATAATATGCTTATAAAAATAGTTGAAGATGAATGAAACTAGCATTTAATTTCTCGTGATATTGATGTGTGACCTATTTATTAAACTAACTGTGTTATTACTTTTTTCACAAACGTCATGTACTGAAACAACTTGCGATGTGAACTCTTGTTTTGTTACAACGTATGCTACCGTTTAACTACATATCTATTTATAGTTACGTTATTGTTCATATACATATTAAATGTTTAATGCAAATGAAAACAACACTTGTTTTT
The DNA here is from genome assembly GCA_037043455.1 of Cyrtodaria siliqua. Classification (NCBI taxonomy): domain Eukaryota; kingdom Metazoa; phylum Mollusca; class Bivalvia; order Adapedonta; family Hiatellidae; genus Cyrtodaria; species Cyrtodaria siliqua. Next base: position 397,123 of record JAWPHD010000050.1, read on the forward strand.
ATTTCATAATTTGAAAACGTAAATACAATTGTTGTCGATCAATATTACTATTTTGTCTAGCTGATTTCATATTTAACCTATTTCATGTATGTCCAGTGCCGTGTATATAAAGACACAGACGCACAAGCCTGGTACTATGATTGCATGTTGGTGAAATTTGTGTTTACTTTATGATTCTGGTTTATGATTCTGTAAACATGGTTGGATATCCCGCCATCAACAAGCAAAGTTTACGGCAAATGTACACCGTTTCTAAATCTACAGACGATGAGTTATGCATATAACTTTCATGTTTTGGGAATCCAAACTCTATAGACACAATAGAAACGACTCCGAACCAAACCCCCAAAGCGTATAATTCATTTTACGCATATTTAAACGGTAATTTTAAGAACGCGTGAATAAACATAATCGTCACATATACATTATTATATGACTTGAACACCTGGATAGAGGTTTGATAAACGGTTATATATTGTAATGTTTCTGTTATTTGGCGGGTTAGCTCCCTTAAGAGCGTTTGCTGCGTTTGTCATTACAATATTGTTTCCTAAAAGTTAAAAATAACAGAAATATCTCTCATTCAACTATACAGCATATTATCTAATCAAACAGGAACATTATTAATGTATTTAACCAAACGAAAACAATAAATGCTCGATATTTTGTATTGCAAATAAAAATTCCGTAGACATAAAACAAAAGTCGTACACGACAAATAGTCTTACATAACAAACACACACACGCACACATACACAAATCAGAAATCTAGCAATAAAGACACAATGATTGTCCGGTAATTATAATAGTAATCCCAGCCTTCGTTTCTTCACTCTGTTTGAGTCCGTAAATGAATGGTCGTTATACATATAAGAGACTACACTCTAGTTAATGCTCCAGGTGATCATCGCTATTGAACCTATAAAGTGTTTTTTTCAATACATCTAAAACATATTCGTATAATTTACCTGCATTTTTAAAATGTAAACCAACAAAGGCACTTCATGAAAGATTGGTGAAACTCGTAGAAAACATGCGTATAAGTGCTGTACTTATTGAATTAACAATATAATAGTACCCGGCTAAAGTGAAATTGTTGTCTCTAAATTCCAAAATTTATCACTTTTAAGAAGTTTTATAAGTGATAAGAAGTGTTATAAGTGATGTACTATTACATTCCGTATATATTTATTCATTGACATTAGCCTTTCACCTCTGAATTGTTGGATGTACGTACGCGTTTGCCATATATGATATGTTTGAACTTGGACAATTATCTGTGTTGTTATAGTACCTTGTTCATGAAAAAGAATGTTTAAATGGCATAATTATAAAGATTGTGATCTACAGTAAGGCAACATTTTAAGTTTCATAATTGTATCTTGGTCTATCTTAAATGTTACTACTTCACACATGACTAAACAAGACCAGGCAGTGACGTAGTGTGTGAAGTAGTGCGTGACGTAGTATGTGACGTAGTTCTATAAGTCTTGCTATGTAATCTCCAGTTTCACTAGGACGATTAACTGAAGTCACGTGATTGATGTTGTTTCGACCGTAAACATTTGCTGAATAGAACACAGTAAATTTTCTTAAAACGTATTATTTTTTGGTCGATACTTTGGGAGGTTCCCTTTTCATCTGCCGTTTTTGTCTAATTGCATCGTTACATTCTGCAAGTTGTAGAGTCTTGGCATCCCACGACATCTCTACGCATTTATGGTGGTGCGCTTGGTACAGTGTGTCATCCTGTTGACGATAACGCATTAATAAATACAATCTAGGTAAAGCAAACTAGTCAATATCATATCTGTGAAGGTGCTCACTGGCACCTATTCCAGTCATTTTTGCCACTAGTCAAGTAAGGGGAAGTAACTCTGATGAGAGGAGCTTATCTAGACATTTTGTTGACATTGATTGGTTTAACCTTTTTACTTTTACTTTCGTAGCCCTAGCCCTTAAAATTTAATATAAACGTCTGAACATGAAGCTCTCACAGATCTAAGTCAACCAAAAAGACGCTTTAAAACAAACAACAGTTACAATGTTATAAGAAGCAAGGCATGTGACATCACAAACACAGACGGGTTGACAATAGGACTGCCGCCATGGAACGGTCTGTAGCAAAGAGGCCGCCGGGCTCTAAACCTAAATATAATACTAACACTAACCCTAAGCATAACCCTAATGTTGACGTAGAAAAAAACTGTCTGTAGTCCATGCTAGATAATGTTTTCATATCGTATTTGAGACATCCTCAGTTGTTCGTTTGGAGATCCAATATCTCGGTGTGTTTTAAATAAACAATTTAAGGGTTAGAGTTGGGGTTAGGGAAAAACTTCAATATTTTCATCAGTTTACTTTAGGAAACAAAATTCATAAGCTACATTTCATTAGCCCTCAATCAATACATATACATGCTCACATCGTTGATAAAGTAGGGGTATAATGGGTTTGGTGCACCCTAAAGCCTGGTTTAAATCCCCAGAGCCATTTTTTGCATATAACCGTTCCAATGTGGTACCTCTGTTCCCAATCATTTTACGTGTTCGGCGTCCTTCAATACTAAATACGCATTTGTCCATATTATGGTTGTTTGTTTTACTGCATATTTTTGACTGACTGCGTGTTCTGAATGAAACATTTCCTCTTCGACTGTTGTATAATATACTAAAGGAAAAAAGAAACGCAACTCAGGAATTTACGGTATATATTCTTTGTAGAATATGCGGCTGTGGATCGAATGGTGACTACGTAAAACTGTAAAACTTTTCCTTTCGGAAAAATGACTAAAACAACATATAACGCACCAAATAGTATCCCTTCAAAGTTTCATTATTCATAGAATCCGCGTTGGGCTCAAGCAGGTGAGCAAACTTAAGATGTAAAAATTTGCGTATTCTTGACATTAAATACAGTACTGAAATCTCTCGAATTTTCAAAACGGAACTTCAACATTTATGAATTTCGTGTTACAATGTGTAATGTTATTAAAACGTCTACTACAATACATTTTTGTCCTTTCTCGAACTAGCTGCAACCCATGATCTGCAAAACATCTTCGGATTTCTTTGGAATTTTACACAGAATTAAGTGTGCCGTATGTACATTATATAGCGTAAATTCCCGAGTTGCGTTTCATTTTTCCTTTAGTATACATTTACAAAGGCCCATCAGTTGTACAAAAGGTACAGTTGTAGCATGTCTATAATCCATGAAGTACTCATGTTCAGTTTTTCAAAATGTATGACCTTTTGTTTGCCTTGATTTAGTTGGACTATTCATATATTTTAAATGTTATGCATTTCCCTAATTTCACTTACAGATCTGTACACAAAATCCTGATGTCCTTTTTGCGAATGACATCCAAATATGTTGAGTTTTACGCCATCTGGGGAGTCCCAACAGTTTTCGTCCCTTCGCATTTTATTTGTCTGACTCAGCAACCAAAACTGAAATTGAAACATGTGTCCCATTTATGCTACATATTGGATATTCAACATATTGATTTAATGAAATTGATGAAACTAATAAAACTAGCTGAAACATATGAATTAAACTATTTGAATTTCTAACGAGTTCTGAATCAGTTTACCAGCAATTTCAGACCTACACATTATCCCCCATCTTCCGACTACGAACCAAACTAAAGCTTCCTCTAGATTCTCTGGCATATTAGTGGTAACTAGAGGAACTTTGAATGGCTGATATAATTTTATGGACTGATTTTCATCAAATCAATATTTAAAAACCTCTTTTTATTAATATAATTCACTGAACACGTCAAACGTACAATTATTTCACATCGCATTTGAATTTCTTAATTAAATATTTAAACAAATCAAACATTTAAATAGCTTCAGCACTTCGTTCAGCAGACGTTGAGGCGGTATCTGAGTCTTCACTAAAATACATGCCACAAAATGTGTCTTTTTGTATCATAAGATTTTTTATTACATACCTTACTATAAATAGTATTTATAGGAAAAACTTTGTTTATCACTCCTTTCTCAACATCCATAATCGGCACACTGTGCCATTATGGATTACGGAAATTCGGAACAGTAGCAACAGACTGTTCGCAGGTGAAGACGTCGACGTCATCAAACAACACGACGTCAACGCCATCAAGCACAAACAACGTCATAATAAGTTTAAACTTATTTATTTTACATCGATTGTAACGAAAGCTCTATGAACTTATTTGAACCACTCTCGATGTCTTCCTGGGTAGAACCAGTACTAAGCAATGCAGATAAAGTGTCTTGCTCAGGGACACAACGCATATGGCACTGACGGGAATCGAACCCACGACTTTTGGATCATGGGTCCAACGCTATACCACTAGACCACAGCGCTCCACTAAAAATACGTCATAATAGAGAGTTATAGAGCGCCCGACAATGTTCAATGTCAATTAAAGATAAGGCAGAAAACTGATCTTAGTAATTTATTATTTGACATAATTTATTTATTTGCAAAACAATTGTTTACATCTAAGATTACTTATATGTTTAAATCGTACTGTTTTGTTCTTCTTCTCCATTTATTGTACGGTATGAAATAAAAAGGTAAATAATGGCACACCTAGTGCATGGCCTTCGGGATAAAGCCCTCGGGCCATTAAGGCACTAGGTGTGCCATTATCGACAAAAGGAACACCACGGCCGTATATTAACCTCTAAATAAAACACTGACGAAGAGATAAAGACCTATGAGGAAAACAAATGTATGATATCAACACATTATTTAGTTACAAATGACATCCATTTGTGCAATTTCACCACGTGTCATATCTTGAGCAACCTAATTTACGCTGATGGGGTTCATTGTCGTACCGGGTACTACAGAAAGGCACCCGGGGTACATTTATGTATACAGAAACGTACCCGAAAATCATCGAAATCCAGAAAGGCCCCCAAATATACATAAATGTACCCGAGACAAAATACAATGTCGTAAAACGCGGCCGTAACACGTTCTGTTACTTCATGGAAACGAAACGTTCACTGTTTACAAACTTTAATCGATTCACTTATTAAAGAGACATGCACACGGCAATCTTGAAGTGTTTGAAATGATTCTCGATTTATATATTCAATATCATTTTTACTTTTTCCCTGGTTACATTTAAATATTTTTTTTTTAAGTATTCACTAATTCGTCTTGTTACACTATGCATTTTAATATATTATTGGTGCAATAATATCAAAAAATTATAATATGCAAAAACTAATTGCTTAATACTATTCTTATAGTTAATAATAATGATTGAACAAATGCAAGTTATGCAGAAAAACTGGCGGAAATAAAGATTGCCGTGTGTCCCTTTAAAAGCCGCTCGCAGTTGCCTCCGCCTTAAAGGAATGCAGGTGTCTGAATATTTGACCAGCTCTTCTTGAATGACGAGCTGCATATTTGTTTACTTTTTGCGCGGAGTTTGATGATTTACAACTTCCGGGTTTACGACAATACGTTCTGTATTTTATTACTAACTATGGCAGCCTAAATATGTTTTTAAGAACATTAGCGCAATAGTTAATGATAAACAATATTGTTTAAGTAGTATTTTATCTAAATTATTTCAATTCCACAATGATATTTGTTTTGTCCGCGTACGTTTCTGTATATTTGGGGGCAGTTCTGGAATTCAAAAGATTTTCCGGTACCTTTCTGTAGTACCCAATACGACAATGACACCATCAGCCTCACTTACAATAAATGATAGCAAGAGCAAAGTCGTGTTAAGTTATAGGTTATGCATGTCGCGTATCTATGGCAAAAGCGTTTCAACATGTACATGAATAAGTTTAATTATGTAGTCATCAAATGACAAATAACTATAATTATTACAAAAGAGGGCTGCTAAATCTTCTAAAATCTACACATAAAGTTAAACAGTTGTCTAAAGTTATCTAATCCTGGTTTTGGATTGTATTGCAGGTAAGATTTTTACATTGATACAATTGATTTTAATACAATTCCGATTTCTACAAACAAGGTTTCAACAAATTTCATATTTCAAACATTAATACAATCACGATTTATAAGACAGTGCCTTTATTTGGTTTTGTACTTCAAATGAAAACACGATGTTTATAGATTTAGCAATTGCACCTTGCACATTGCATGTGAAGTTGAAATTAAATGGGCGCCGCATTGTAGAATAATGGTCATTTTACTATTAACAGCGATATACTTCTACCATTTGTTATTAAACTATTATTATTACATATTAAAGGGTCCTGGAAGTGTTACAATTCCTTCAATATTTAAATGGAAATGTTATAATGAAATTATAATAGTGCTAATCAAGTTCTTAGACTAAAATGTAATATTAAATGTTTGTGCCATAGTCACTGTATAACATATAAATAAAATCAGTTACACATAGAAGAAAGAATGCAGTTCAAATCCACGGTAAATGTAAATGCTACGGCACAAAAGTTAGCCACCAAGAATCACTGCAAAGCGTCTATGTATATGGCCACGTCCGCTGCCATCGTTGTCCCGGTATCGTAATGGAATTGTCCAGTTGGGCTCAACCAAACGTTACACCATCGGCCCTCAGAAGAACGTGTTACATGGCATCGTCCAATAATGTTTGTCGTGCCATTTAGATAACCGCAAGTCCCTTTAAAGTTGTATGCAGAGAGTTTATTAATCTGTCCAGGATATCAGTAGGTAAATCTCCTATAGATATTCGAACACCTGTTGTTGATAACGTGATACCGTAGTTCCAATTAGCTATAGGTAAACGATTAGCGTCTATAAGCGTTCAGCATTCCTCTCCTGTAACTCAACTAATTGACTACAGCAAAGTTATAGGCTTACTGATTTCCAAAAAACAATTGCTATTAATTTCAGACAGGGTCATATTTACACACATTGGTTAAAATACTTGAATATTGTAAAAGTTAAGTATGGGGTAGCATTCGGACTAAAACCACTGTTTAGTCCATCTAAATTACACATGTTCTATTTACAACAAGTCAAGATTCAGATTTTGACTAACGTCACCAGTTTATATAACACCAGTGTATATACTTGTATATATTAGTATACAATGTTCACAATTACATAATGTTATATATATAGAGCTAGTCTCTAATATTACACGTGTGTTCACAGTTCTACATATATCGATATATCCGGACATTTACACAGATACCGTGTCGTGAAGATCAGACGGTATGTTCTGTCGACTGGCTTATCACGTGATGAAAGGGTTTCTGACCCCTTTTCAGCAAAACCTGCTGACCGGGAGTCTGAGCCGGCATCGAAGCCCCTCGGTCACCGATACTCACACAACACTTTTGGCAGAACAGAGTCATACACGTGTCAAATTAGGAACATATGTGTCAGAATTAGAATTTTCATTATCTGAGTTATGTGCTTGTTTACTCTGAGAACGGATTCTTTTGCGTAATTCCATCAAAGGGATTCACCGTCAGAATTATTACGTTCTTGGCGGTAATGTTTGACAAATTTACCTAATGGCAGTTAATCGTCATCATTACTGTCAGATGTATCTGAGGTGGGGTTGGAATTATGATCGCTTATCGGCGGAACCACGTAGTTAGCTTTCCTAATTGGTCGACATAACTTATCTGTTGGTATCTGCCACTCATCAACATCAGCTAAGCGGATATGGTGAACGTGGACCTTAGTGACAGTTCCATCAAGCTGGCCCTTGATAATGTATGTGACAGGTGTGGTTTGTTTGATAATGCTATAATAAGGACGTCATTTTTATTCTAATTTGGTCTTTCGAGTGTGGTTTTTATAATAGACAGGGTCACCAACTTCAAAAGTGACTAGTTTAGTATTTTTGTTTGCATATTTGGCTTGTCGGCGTTTTGCATTTTTTAAGATTTTGATGAACTAAGAGAAATGATTGATGCTGTTGTTCTAGGGCAATTTTATGCATATCCTCACCCGCATATTTTCTGAGTGGTTTTAGAATTGTGTCTATCGGCAACACGACATCCCTATTTTATAATAGAAAGAATGGTGAAAATGTCAACGACTCACTGACATTAAAGCGAATTGCAGCCAAAGTTTGATTCAAATACACATCCCATGTATTCAAATTATCCTTCAATTTCTTTGCAAAATATCACCAAACACGCGGTGATACCGTTCTATTTTGTTACTCTGAGGATGGTAATAGGACGTAGTAATATGATGAATGTTCAAAGTAGCCAGGGTCTCGTTAACAGTTCTATTTATCAAATCACTGCCATTGTCAGATACCAGAGCAATCGACGCCCCGTATCTTGGAAATATTTCGTCAATTATGAAATGTGCGATTGTCGCAGCACTTTTATCTGGTATAGGAAATGCCTCGGGAAAGCTCAAAAATAGGTCGATAAAACTTACGATGTACTTGTTACCAGACAGTGATGTTGGATATGGGCCAGAAACGTCCACAGCTATCTTTTCAAATGCATAGGGAGGAATATCAGTTTCTTGCAATGGAGGTTGGATCTTTTGCAAGTTTCTGGTTTGACAAGTAACACAACTAGAGACATAAATTAGCATTTCTTTAAACATGTTTGGCCAATAATATATCTGTTTAATCGTGTCATATGTCTTGTCAACTCCCATACGACCATTAGAGTCATGATATTGCTGAATAACCTCTGGTCGTAAGTGACTTGGGAGATAGAGACGTAAGATAGGATCAGAATCGGCGTTTGAGATATAGTACTATATATCATCGTGAATAGCATGCCTATTTGCTAAGGTAGGTGTCAATTTGTCATTTCGAAGTCCAGCCTTAATTTCTACTAACATTTCTTCTTTTTCCTGTTCATTTACCATGTCTATGCCAGGTTCGAGCTTAGTTTTTTGCAAATGATCTTCAAGATTAACATTGCACTTAACATACATCATTGGCTCAAACCTGTTCGAATTTAGTGCATTAACTTGATAGGTGTTATCATTGATGTCAGGGTCATAACCCTCGACATCCTCGAGTACAGCATCTAAGGGCAAACGAGATAACATGTCTGCGACACTGTTGGTCACCCCTACTTGCAGTCATAGCCGGCAATACCGAGAGCCCACATTTGAAATTTCTTATTTTGCATAGGGGAATCTAACAGATATCTAAATGGAAGGTGATCCGACCTAATTATGAAGGTTGTCCCGTGTACTTCTGCAAGGCTTAATGAATCGCAAAAGCTTCTTTCTCTATAGTAGACCAACGACATTGGGTATCACTCAACATGTGAGACAAAAAGTGAATGGGTTTTTCATTTTTTATACCAGGAACAGCCTCAGTTTGTTCATCAACTGGCTATGTCAAGCAAGCTCCTATGCAATTGTTACTTGCATCCGTATAAAGGATATAAGGTTTTCCTGGGTCAGGGTAACCTAACGTTAGTAATATTGGTAAACTGTTCTTCAAACTTTCAAAAGCCTCCTGACAGTTAGAGTCCCACTTAAATTTAGCATATTTTCTTGTGAGAATTATGATTGGTTGTGCTATTTCCGAAAACTTTGGAATAAATCGACGATAATAACTGCACATACCAATAAAGCTGCGTACTTCTTTTACACGGGTAGGCGCAGGTAATGCTTTTATGACTTCCATTTTCTTTGGATTAGGTTTAATTCCGTCTTTATTGATAACAAAAGAGTATGATAACGACCCTTTGGAAATGGCCGAAAACGACACATACGAAATATTGCAGTCTCGGTTTGATTGGGACTTTTCATGAGCGGTAGTGAAATATGGCAGTTACCGCTTACGCCCTCTAGCCCCGGGTTGAGCAAAACTCAATATTCATAAAATCAATAGTACAAAAATTTAAACCATCCCGAAGATGGCATGCATATGGCGGTGGACATGGAGTGTAACGCATCTCAATGTCGTACGGCGTATGGTCCCAGCATCTTATACAATTAAATGCCCCGAAGAGCGAAATAAACATAATGGAATTTAGTTGGGAGCAACGGTTATGAAGCCTGCATATCACAAGTAACAGTCAAAAGACTAAATTAAAAAACAGACAACATATCCTATAAGTGGTTAAACAAAACGCAGAGCCTTTAATCGGCTAGAGTAGTGGAACCACTGAATCGAAAATTAAGTAAGAAAACAAAAACAAAAACAAAAAATAAATAAAAAGTACCACCGAAAATTAAATATAAGTATCGGGCTCAGCGATCTCCAAAGATCGAATGAATAGTACTGATTGCAAGCGCGGAGAGACGTTTTACTGCAGCCACACTGCACAAGCAACGCCACTGTGCTATAAAAAAGCGTATGATAATGGACCTTTGGAAATGGCCGAAAACGACACATACAAAATAATGCAGTCTCAGTTTGATTGAGACTGTTCATGAGTGGTAGTGAAATATGCTAGATACCGCTCACGCCCTCTAGCCCCGGGTTGAGCAGAACTCAATATTCATAAAATCAATAGTACACAAATTTAAACCATCCCGAAGATGGCAAGCATTTGGCGGTGGACATGGAGTGTAACGCATCTCCATGTCGTACGGCGTATGGTCCCAGTATCTAATACAATTAAATGCCCCGAAGAGCGAAATAAACATAATGTAATTTCGTTGGGAGCAGCGGTTATGAAGCCTGCATATCACAAGTAACAGTCAAAAGACTGAATTAAAAGACAACATATCCTATAAGTGGTTAAACAATACCCAGAGCCTTTAATCGGCTGGAGTAGTGGAACCACTGAATCGAAAATTAAGTAAGAAAACAAAAAACAAAAAAATGAAAAATGAAAAAGTACCACCGATAATTAAATATAAGTATCGGGCTCAGCGATCTCAAAATATCGAATGAATAACAGTACTAATTGCAAGCGCGGGGAGACGTTTTACTGCCGCCACACTGCACAAGTAACGCCACTGTGCTATAAAAAAAAGAATATGGTAATGGACCTTTGGAAATGGCCGAAAACGACACATACGAAATATTGAAGTCTCGTTTTGATTGAAAGTAACAGTCAAAAGACTAAATTAGAAAGCAGACAACATATCCTATAAGTGGTTAAACAATACCCAGAACCTTTAATCGGCTGGAGTAGTGGAACCACTGAATCGAAAATTAAGTAAGTAAACAAAAAAAAATGAAAAAGTACCACCGATAATTAAATATAAGTATCGGGCTCAACGATAAATACTCAGTCTCAGCTTTTAGAAAATTACATTTCTTTAACTTCAATTTTAAACGATGTTGCCTTAACCGGTTAGTTGAAATACTTTTTCAATGTTAGCCAGATGTTCTTCAAGTGTAGAACTGAATATCAAGATGTCATCAAGATAAGCAGTTGTGAAACTGTCAAACCCAGGAACATGTGACATAAGTTCTTGAAATACAGCTGGTGCATTGGTTAACCCAAAAGGCATGACATTGAACTGAAATAGACCTCTATGACAATGAAAAGCTGTCTTTTCAACGTCATCTTCGTCCATGACTACTTGCCAATAACCTGATTTGAGGTCTAGTAATGAGAAGTATTTTGCTTTCCCTAGAGGTCCAATAATTCGTCTACCAATGGTAAAGGGTACGCGTTTGATTTTGTAATTTTATTTAAGGCCCGAAAATCTACACAAAATCGTTTAGACCCATCCTTTTTATCTACAATGACCACAGGGAAACTCCAAGGAGATTTTTATCTGGAAATAATATTTGCTTCTTACTTTTCTTCTATTGCCTGATCAACTATTGTTCGGTTGTTTAGTGGTGTTCTATAGCGTCTTAATTTAACTGAATTATGGTCGCCTGTGTCAATTTTCATTTTGACTGTTTCAGTTTGACTTAAATCAGTATCTTTCTGTGCAAACAGATCAGCATTTTGTTTTAGTATTTTAATTTATTTTGCCTTAAATTCGGGGGGAGCATCAACGCTATGAAATTCACTTTGATCCATAAGAGAAATTTGTTGATTTTTAATTAATTCTATTTTAGCTACCGCGCAACCCCTCCTTAAGGTAAATATTTTGTTTGTGGTGTTTGTTATCACAATAGGAACAATGTTATCACTTTTTACTTTTGAAACTGAATTTGCAACTAAGAAACCTGGTTCATAGCTAAGAAAACCACGTTCAACAGCTGAAGCTTGGTAAGTTTGACCTTTTGTTTGAAAATTAGGACTTTTCCTAATTCGACAATTACAAACTACGCTTGTTTGAGGTGGAAGTTTTGTTTTAGACTTCAATCGAATTACCGATGAAATGTGAATATCTTCCTGAAGTGGTACATATTTACCAAAGATCCTAATACACCCAAGGTCGTAATAAATACGAACACCATTATTAAGCAACCAATATTTTCCTATTATTATTCTCATATTCATGCCCCTGACCACGTAAAAGTTATGACTCATTTTGATACCCCCTATCTCAGAAATGATTTCTGTGCTCCCATCGCAAGAAAGCAGTCCACCAGTAACAGACTGTAAATAAGCTTTGCGAGTTGTATCTAATTTTGATTTTAGTTTAAATTTGTCATAAACGTCTCGATGAATTAATGACACGTCACTTCCGGTGTCAATTAACGCCTTAAGTTTTTTTTTTCTGGATCCTTAACAAACAAAAATTTGGGTTTGATGTTAATGCAATATTAAATGTTGGTTTGCTTTTATTTCTCCCCCCAACGGCTTCTACATGCGAGGAGCGGAATCTTTTAACTGACCCCTAGCCAGTCTACCTTGCTGTCCGTTCGACGAATTTGTCTCATTCGACATTCACTCGCAAAGTGACCTATTTCCTGGCACTGCCAGCACACTAACCGTGTACGGTCGATCGGCCTACGACGGGGTTTTTATTATTTCAGTAATAGCACTCTACTTCCCATTTTTACTTTCGACACTCGTCCACTACATGACCACTCTTATGACAATAAGAACATTGTTGCCTCCTTAAATGGTCAACTTCCATGGGCTGTTCATGTGTCGGTTCATCATTCTGATAATGATGACCTGTCCTTAAAGATGAAATTTGTCCTAAATCAACAAATCCGTTGTTGATATGTTTTTAATTATTAAATATCATTATAAATACGATGTTTACTATGCTATTGATGTATGTTTAGTGAAAATATGTTTTTAAAGATAAAAACCGAAAAGGCGAACAGGCATTGCTAAAAAAATCGAACAAAATCTAAGGGGAAAAACTCTTGCGCGAATTACCGGAAATGACGTCATTGGGAACAAACTATTTTTTGTTTACATTGCGACTGAACGCAAAACAGTATACCTAGTGTGAAAATGTGAGAATTAAGCGATGTCAGAGGAAATACCCGTGATAAAATGGTTACACCATGTGCAACCTTACGATATGGAGCCAGAATACGTGTCTGAGGACGAAAATACATCGGATTCATCAACTGATGATGAAGTCGTACGCGGTGCAGGAACAAATGGAGAGCTTGTAAAGATTATCGTGTCATGTCATTCGTTACGTTCAGTGGTTCATTACACTATTCACTAATATAAAAAAATAGCGTATTTATACACTTACAGCAACAACAAACAAAGAAACAACGTAAACATTGTTTTCATCGAAATCTGACAGTAAGTCACCCGCAACACTGCAATATCTTGGTACATACACAATAACCGCGAAATGTAGTATATTCCGAATGAATGGACCTGGTCTATACCTTTACATTAATACATGGATATATATGTATGTAGATTTATGGTAATACGAGCGTCAGATTTTTTTTGCCGATAAGTAGACATGGAACAAATATATTTATTAGATATTATCCATAATTGATAAAAAATGAATAAAAACAATAATAAATGAAACAGCATATTATTTCGGCGCCATAATTTCTATAGTATGATATATTTGCCATAAGTCGCCATCAACATCAAACACTCTAGGAGCGGTGTTTGCAATATGACGCGCTCTCTAGTCTCCACGTGCCCCCAAATATTAATACAGACTAATAAAATATTGCGGTGCACTATTGAAGTGCGGCCTAATTTGGGAACACACGTCGGTATATCACAAAAGCACGCACCATTTAGGGAAACCTAGTTTTATGATATATTTCCTGTTTATTGCAATTACTTGAGCGGTGTAATATCGCCGAGGGCAGACGCGTATTGCACAAGACGGATATATCACATGATATTTGTCGCGCACAAAGAGAGAAAAATACTATGATTTAAATAATATAGCCAAATGTATTATGAGCACGATATAGACAGTTAGTAAGTATACTTACTCATGTATACTTACTCCTGATATACAGATCGAAAACAGAACAAATATATCAAATTGCCATAATATAAAGTATATTATTATATTATACTTGTTTTACTTATTGCACGAGCTAAGAGGCGTTATTGTTGTTGCTTTGCCATAAAAAATTACTGAATTAATATAAAAGCTAGTAATATTATTAATTTTCTGCCATGCAATAAATATCCATGAAACATTTTGTATTTTTTTTTCAAATCCCTAGCCCTATATATGTTGATAATATCTATCTATAATACTATTGGCAGAAGAGGGTGTATAATTTAAAATTATTAAAATTAAAATTTGGAAACAAAGACACAGTGTTGATTTCACCGAATTCATTTAAATTTATATGCTGAACGTTCTTAGCAATCTTTTAAAAAAACGACGGCTACATAATATTAGCGCCGTCAACTCTTCATTGATTCACGTAAAGACGCATGCTTCTAATTCAACAGCTAAACATTCACGGTGTATATAAAGATCTAAGACTATACACCTTCCTTCCATTTATCATACGTATACCCGATGAGGTGCTAAGATAATTGAACATACATTTCAATCTTACTTCATGTATGAATTTCCTCCTCAACGCCGGTCGAATAGGCGAATACAACTTGCTTGGAGACGGCGGGGTTATGCACTTCTCATTTTCATAGTTGAATATCGTTGGTACCGCTGTTGATTTTAATCTGCATGGCCTTTTGTTCTCCAAATTCAAAGATAATGAAACCAAAGGATGGACTTCCCACGAAGTCAACTCAAAATGTTTGCTACAAACTCGCGCGTCTTTCGAAGGTTCCCACTTTCTCGACGAGTCGGGCGATTATCTTCGGTAACGTCTACCCACACTTCAAATCTTAATATATCATTATCTCGATTAGGGAAACGAAAGAAACTTAGGTTATTATCTTGTACTTTTTTATGCAAACTTTTTCACCCAGCAACAACACACGGCATTTTTAACAAGTACCATAAAACGTTATCCTACATAGACAATACTATACAACTCAATGCGACACCGCGAATCGTTTAGTACCAATGACGTCACAGGATCACGTGTCACTTACCTGTCTTCAAAAAGGGCGAAACTCGAAGCGTGTGCGCTATGAGATAAAATTGGCTACTGTGAGAAAACGGGACAACCAATAAGTGTAAGATTTGCAAATATTGTATATTATATACGTATATTTCCGAATATATACTCAAAATTCACACTATATTTCACCTTTAACTGAAACCTCTTTCTAAGGTTCTGTTCTGCTGTTGCAGTAGCAATTGCATCTTGCAACGTGTTTGGGTTGGTTCGCATTACTCGAAGTTTCATTCCATCGTCATGGAGACCATCGATAAAATACCCTATCAATTGTCTATCCCTAACGTCTTGGGCCTGACCAGCAAAGGTGTCATCACCTAAGGCAATAAGACGTTCGGCATATACCTGAATTGTCTCATTACGTTTTTGAAAGACTTTGCGTAACAACAAAAGTGCATGTTTTGGGTCAACAACTTCAGCGAAACGAGCTTGAAGTTCTGCTTTAACTAGTGCCCATATGTGGGTAGGGTTTGCATCCATATACCTTTTCAAGAAATCACTAACGGGACCCTTACTCGCCTGATAAGCAACAACTTTAATACTGTCATTTGCCAGGCCAACCAACAAAGAGTATTTCTCAATACTTTTTATCCAATTTGCTTTCCCCCTCAAATGGCGTAATGACTTTGGCTACACCCGGAGACCCCATGGTTGTTGTTAACCCCGAAAGCTGGTCACCCATTACCTTAAACATATTCACCAACTCTGCCTGTTCGGCCATATTTGTTAGAGTACTACAGTAAAGCTACTCACGGTGGTCGAATATGCCTCCAGTTCTTCTTGCACGTATTGCACAATTGTCACCAACCTTCAACAAAGTTCATTTATGATCGACTATTGTCCACAAACATGTTCAGAAGCTGTTCGAAGTGTTAATTAGGTCGAATTAACACATAATCTTGATCAAGATAGCACCAAAAGAAGTCCTGTGACACTATGTCACCAGGGCATTAATAAATAACAAGTCCAGACTCTTAAATACACGCTTTAATAATATTTAAAGCTACCCCATTTTAATGTCTGATAGTATAGTGGTATATTAATTCTAACAGACTCTACTGTCCAACTAATCTCTCTACATTCTCCAGATTCTACCAGATCTCCCTCTCGCTACTAAAACATCTCAGTATATACCTGCACCCACGTGCAATCATCTTATTGGATTCCTACACATTTATTCAATTGGTCTAACAAGGTATCCCGTCTACTATATACCTGAGTAAGCTAATATAATATCTGCTATTTGAGAGGATCATCCCAAATTGTAGAATAGTGGTCAGTTACTATTAACTGTGAGATACTTCTACAATGTACCACTTATTATTAAACTATTATTATTACTTATTAAAGGGTCTGGTAGTGTTACACAGATATAGAGACAGTTAATTGGAATAATTAACACATAGTAGGTCGGCTTGAATGAATGCAGCCTATTAAAGGCAGTCTTTATTGATGACAACACGGTGAATATTTATATACAGAGTAAATAAATAAATATGTGTAAAATTACGCCATCAATACTGTGAACGAGTGGTTCTTGTCATCCCAATTATCAATTATACACATTTATGGTACTAAAGACTGACTCTTGTCGGAGCAGAATTGATAAGCCAATTCCTTTCCTTTCATATCACACAATAATGCAGAGCCTACGTGGATGCACTTGAAGTTACTTCAGTTCAAGTAGGCAACATTGATGGAAGCAGCGAAATGGCCATTTTGACTACATGTACACCGCCATTCGAGAATGATTACTATTAGTCGCTACTTCAGTCAATATTCAAAATCGGATGTGCAGTCAAATTTGTTGACAACATTTCAATTTTCAAATTGACATTGGTAAATTGTCTCACTTTAGATCACTTGAATACCATTTATCATTTTCGCAGACCTTACTAGCAACAAAAGTTTGTTAAATGGGGCACATAATCAGTTTTGACAAAATGCACATTAATAATCTATGCTGATTCCGAATTAGCAGTGGTCAGTTTATTTGACAATGTAGTGTATTCTGACACTAGCACTCTATATAGTAACTACTGCACTGGGTTTATGATTCACAGATTCAGCAGTGACTGCTGCCTAATCTAGGTCAGTAGAATCTGGGGTTTAAAGGGACACATGGCAATCTTGAGTTTAATATTGCGAGTTTTTCAGATTTCCTATCCCGGGCTGCTTTATTAGTCCCCATTTAGATATAGCAAGGTCTATTACAGAACTTCTAGTATTTCTCACAATTACTACAGGCGTGTAGTCCCTTGCTGCTTTATATAAACGTACATCGTTCCTACTGTGTAGCATATGCACTTGTCCAGAATATATACTAAGTTATAAGGACATATTTCTGTTTATCCAGAATAAAGCTTCTCTTATGGCGGGACAAGAGCACACGTGTCGTCTACACGTGTTTGCGTGTCTTGGCATTGCAAGCACGTATCTGCCTAACATTAAATGAAAACGATATAGATTACAGGTGGAATAAACATTAATTTATTATTATGCTTCTGATATCCGGAGTATAAATTAAAGTAAAACATTTCTAATCTCGGTAATTTCAAATATATTTCCGATTTTCCGGAGTCTAATATATTCAATGACCAGCCAAAATGCCCATTGTTTTTTTTATACAGGGCGGCGTTCCAATTTATTTGAAAATATTCCCGATGTCCGGAATATACGTATTGATGCATTGTCCGAAAATTGCTCATTGTCCGAAATACGTAAGTATACGTTGAACTGTCAATATTTCCGATTGTAAGGAATAAGAAGTTGTATGTCCTTCCGATTGTCCGGAATAAGTAGTTGAATGTTCAACTGTCAATATTTCCGATTGTCCGGAATATGAAAACTATTAAAGTTGATCTGTCAATACCTCCGTTGTCCGGAAGATGAAATATATGTTGAATTGCCAACATGTCCGATTGTCCGGAGTAAGTAATTATAGGTTCAACTGTCGATATTTCTGATTGTCTGGAACCTGATGCACATATGTTGAACTATCACATTATTTATGCTTTATTAACTATAATGCCATATTAAATACATAAAAGGCCAATGGCCAATTATGCCAAAAAATAATTAAAAATGATTCTCAGTCAGTCTTTTCTGTTTTTTATGAATCCCACTTTTTGTAATCAGTTAAATCAAATGACAAATAATTATAATTATTACAAAACAGGGCAGCTACATCTTCCAAATACCTAAACATAAGTTTAACAGTTGTCTAGAGTTATCTAATCCTGGTTTTGGATTTTATTGCAGGTAAGAGTTTTACATTGATACAATTGATTTTAATAAAATTCAGATTTCTTCAAACAAGGTTTCAACACCAACCCTCCCTTACCCTTTAGATTGTTTCAAACTGTTTTTTGTTGTGCTGCTGGTGTCTTCTGTATAATTTCAGCATCACGACAGTCAAGCTCTTAGTATATCGTCTTATTTGCTGTCACCGACCGAAATTTACAACAAAATGTGAAATTACTTGGATAAAGATCGAAATTGTTGGAGCCCAGACTCTTCATATAGGTGCTTATAACAGGCTACATGAACATGATGAAGACAGTTTAGAAGAATTCAGGAAGTCACTAGTCATTTAGAACAAAGACACAGGCGTGCAACCTGCTCGAACTTACCCGTGAGGGTGTGCAGCAGTATAGATAGATAGACAGACAGACAGACAGACAGGCAGGCAGGCAGACAGACAGACAGACAGCAGACAGACAGACAGACAGACAGACAGACAGACAGCAGACAGACAGACAGACAGACAGACAGACAGACAGACAGACAGACAGACAGACAGACAGACAGACAGATATATAGATAGATAGATAGATAGATAGATAGATAGATAGATAGATAGATAGATAGATAGATAGATAGATAGATAGATAGATAGATAGATAGATAGATAGATAGATAGATAGATATATAAATAGATAGATAGATAGATATCAGGCTTATTAAAAACAAAACAAAACAAAACTATAAAAAAACAAAACAAAAAACAAAAAAACATTGTCATTGCTGATATTATGGACGAATTGCTCTGAATGCAAGGACCATAGATACGCTATCGTTACATCAAAAAACAAAAAAACAATTGAAATTATACCTCATTACATTGTTTATGTAGATATTTTAGATGCGACAATGGAATTTTACAAACGTTCATGATCTGACTTCATGTGACAAGTAACCGCAGATGAAGTACTCTCAATTTACGGAACCCGGTGTTTTAGGATAAAGATGAAATCTGCAGTATTATCGGGAGAGATAAATTACATGTTCTTCGATACATAACTCCCATACATACCAATAGGGGTCCGCGAAAGGCTTGGTATCCCGAAGATGTAAAAGGTTCGATGGGATTAATGGATTTAGTCCAAGATGTACACACTCTAATACGGAAACTGTTAACAATATTTACCAATATATGGGTACTATAACACGCTTTTACTAATTACCATTTATTATATTTGTATTCTATTATAAGAGCAGATACAGATGTTGAATTTAATCTCCGTAGTCACGCATATCAATAACATTGATTTTCCATCGCTTTCCTATTTTCCCTAGAGGTTTTCAGATGGAAATGCTAAAAAAGCCAAGGGGATAGAAGATGCCTTTCTGGTCTGAGCGTAGCTACTTCCTACCTCCCCTCCTACACAACAAAAAAAAAAAGAAATAACTAAAACGCTAGGTTTCAGTTAGGGTTAGGGCAGCTGGCTCGCAGATTTTCTGGCTTTCTGAAGTTTTTCGCTTTAAATCACGAGTATACTCCCGAACTATTGTGGTATGTTCCTTTATCCAGAGTATATATTAAAGTCAAACATTTATAATCCCGGTGGCATTGCCAGCACGTATCTGCCTAACATTGAATGAAAACGATATAGATAACATGAGGAATAAACATTCATTTATTATTATGCTTCCGATATCCGGAGTATAAATTAAAGTAAAACATTTCTAATCTCAGTAATTTCTAATATACTTTCGATTTTCCGGAGTCTAATATATTCAATGACCAGCCAAAATGCGGATTGAGTTTTTTATACAGGGCGGCGGTCCAATTTATTTGAAATATTCCCGATATCCGGAATATACCTATTGATGCATTGTCCGAAAATTTCTTATTGTCCGAAATAAGTATTTATACGTTGAACTGTCAACATTTCCGATTGACCGGAATAAGTAGCTGTATGATCAACTGTCAATATTTCCGATTGTCCGGAATATGAAAAGTATTGAAGTTGATCTGCCAATACCTCCGTTGTCCGGAAGATGAAATACATGTTGAATTGCCAACATGTCCGATTGTCCGGCGTAAGTAAGTATAGGTTCAACTGTCGATATTTCTGAATGTCCGGAACCTAATAAACATATGTTGAACTATCACTTTTTTTATGCATTATTAACTATAATGCCATATTAAATACATAAAATCAGCAATGGCCAATTATGCCAAAAAATAATTAAATATGATTCTAAGTCAGTCTTTTCTGTTTTTTATGAATCACTCTTTTTGTAATAATGTTGACATACATCACTTATACATCATTGGAATTGGCGTTTATTAGAGGTAAACGTGTTCTATAAATATTTTAGTTTTGAAAATCGATGGCGAAATATTTCTTTGCATCCAAATGCTTTTGTGATCGGTCTGTTTCAGTGCAGGCTCCTTATAGTTGGAGAAACAGAAAATAACTTCAATATTTTGTAATAGAAAGGTTCAGTGTGTATTTGTTTAGATTTATTTAATCTTAAGACTATTTTGAAACATATCAACTTTTTTTCTATATAAAAGTTTTGATAAAGCAGAATTTTGCATTAAATATCAAAACATCATTTGCATGTGAAATTTGTATTTCAACTGATTTCGAAAAGCAATACATTTTTATTTTCCAGTAACAATGCACGTTTCACTGAGTCATACCTTGTTAAAGTAAAGTTAAAACTTGGTCTGAACGGTCACAATAGCTTTGGTAGAAATATGCGCCCAAAACAATAGAACTACTTGATGTTGTGTTATTTTAACTTAAAAAAAACTGATTTCGTTCATAAAATAAATAGTGGTTACTTGGTTTCCGCCTTGTCCATGGCACGGATACATAGATATACTCTTCTGCAGTCCTGTTGTGTTCCCATATATACACACTGTCCGATACATGCTTCGGATCTGAAACAATCACAGCATATACACCAATATGAAATGAAAGGAAATTGTATGTTTTACCTCCTTGGCACATCATATAGGGTAAAATTGGGACTGTAACATCAGAGGGAGATGAGATTATTTTTCCCATCCGGAACGCTGTCTACACCAGTGAGCGAACGCATGCGAGACACATGTATGGATATGGAACGCCAAAGCTGTCTGACCATGAGGATTGTATTTATATTGTGTGGTTACGTCGTATGCTATGTACTTACGTTCTTATATTATGTACTTATTTAATTATATTATGTACTAGTCCTATTGTATCATATTATGTGGTAACGTTAGTATATTATGTACTTATTTTATTATATTATGAGGGACATTTTATCTCCTAAAAAGAGGAGGGTAGTATTGAAAATGAAGAGTTTTGCTTTTGCCATAATGGTTTCTATCAGGAGCTCATCCGATTTTACAGGGACTACTTTTTTAATTTTGTTGGGGAATTTTGCTGATATTAGTCCTGAAAGTTTAACCAAAGGGGTTGTTTTTGTGATTGGGTTTCCTATCTTTGACTTTTGAAAAAGAAATTGTGGTCCCAAGTATTGTGTAAAATATGTTGGTCGTCGGTGGCGGAGAGGGAATCGCCCAACTCTTTTATGTAACTTTAGATTTTTTCATTGTATTGGTTGTCTAATTTATTTGTATCGGGGTACCCTAGGGTGGAGAATAAAGTACGGAGTTGTTTATTGTTGTTTTTGAAAATAAAAGGGGTGAAATGCCAGAGTAGTAACACTCTGACTATAAACTAGAAATTAACACTAAGTATATACAATACACAAGATATATGCAATTTGCTAAAAAGAAAAAATATACAAGTTAAAACTGTGACCGTGGGCTAATAGTAATAGATCTTGTTTTGCCTTTTAACTCATGGTTAGACGTGCTAAGAACTAAGAACCGTCTAGTTATAGTATATGCAGCCTATGTAGCCCCGCCAATATCACTATTGTTTAAACAATTAACTATATAATATCTTTCACTTATTGATCGCCTGTATTTTGTGTCAGCGTTGTCAATGTAACGCACAATCCAATACTAATAATAGCACTAAACGGTGCACAGATGTTGTTGTTGCCACTTCGGACCGTAATGAATTTACCAAAATTCAACACCCTGTATTTTAACTTTAACTATTCTGTCGTCTGTATTTATTGTCGGTGTTGATCATATAACGTTCAAACTAATAATAATACTTAACACTAAAGATTCTACAAACATTGTCGGAACTACGGTCCTTATTCTATATATTCCTGAATACAACACCCTGTATTATAATTTTTTTAACACTGTAGCACTACCTATGTTTAATTAAGTTATTTAAGTATAATTGGTTTAATATTAAATTGGTTTAAAATAAAATATGAACATCTCGACAAATCATGCAGCCTGTGTATTTGTTTGTTTAATTTTCCTATCTTCAGATCGACGAATCAGTCATGTAATAACTAACTGGTCCTTTATGATCATCGACCCACATCGATCTGACCTTAAGCTTAAACACTGTATTTAAATCGCCTTCTTCTTTGTAGGCGTGTCTTTAGTTTTAACTTCATGTTCACCGGCTCATGGCGAAATCGGGTATTTAAGCGATCAAATTTAACGAAGGACATCATTTACTTTATAGACATCGAGCAGTGCACGCCGTATACCTGTACACAGGGAGCATTATGATTTACAAGAAAAATCAATCCGATATTGACGATGTTACCTGTACGAATTCTAAATAAAATTTGATATTTTACGCATCGATTTCTGGCTTATATAACGACTGTTTGGTTGTTCGTCGAATTGAAACTACTTTACACGTGACTTATTCATAAGTTAGTATCCGTTTAAATATAGCGGATGTAGCTTTAACGTAGAATGTCGATCAATCCGAAACTACTATAATGGACTTGGGACGTGTTTCGTCTTACATTACATGCTATGTAAATACTGAAGTCTGCCACTTTCTTTTCGTGTTCGTATATGTTACTTCTGCTGGATCCCTTTTCCGTATATCATTTCAGTTTCAATTTCCTTGATATGGCTTGGTTTTTGATTACGAGTTTTGCGTTTTTTAAATATGCAATCATTTTGAATAGCGCATAAGTTCGTGTTGCGTTTAACTACACTTGCCTGGAACAGAATTGAATTGAATTGGATTTTATAGTCGCACCAACAGCTAAGGTCATATGGAGACTTTCTATCTTCCAATTATTGAAGTAAAGACCCCCCCCCCTTCCCCCAAGAGCCTCTCCAGGCAATTGTAGTGCAAGGGCGGGCACCTGGGTAATACCACCAAAGTTCCGCAATCCAGTTGGATAGCTTCGTCTCATAAGGATTCCTAGGCCCATTGAGGGATCGAACCCACAGGGGCAAGATATTTCAAGTCAGAGTCTCTAACCACTAGGCCACTGACGCCCCTCCAGGAACAGAATCAAGTACACGGATTATAAGAATAATATGCGTTAATTCACATACATTATGACCAGCTTACCTCTCCTGATGCTACAGCGTCACCAGGAACGAACAGCTCTGGATAAATGTTGTCCAAATACCATTTAAAACTTTTACACTGTAGGCGTTCTCTAAGAGCCTTTCTTTCGCTTACATCGCCATAATGTTCCTGTCCAACAAGGATGTGGTAAAAATCAAAAAGATAAAGAAAGAAAAAATCACGATCTTCCCTTTGTAAATCTTCACCATTATCGTTTGTATATACATTGATAAATTCCACTATCAAAAATCACCCGTATTGTAACTTTAAACAATCAATGTGCAATGTGTTTATGACGACGTCATGACAATAATAAATTAAATAAATATGCGTTTTAACCTATATATACAATTCTGATCTACTTTGACAAGTGGAGAAAGTGTGAAACAAAATAGTGCTGAGATATATGTTTAATTATCAGCCATGCCAAAGGTTGATGTCAGGACAAACATCAAACCAAAACCTCATCAGAAAATGTATCCCGACAACCGACAATGTCAACGCGACTACGCTTTGACCAAGTGCTATACGGAACTTTGGTTTAAAAATAAGTTTTTTAAACAAAGGCATACAATTAAAACAAAATGAAGTTGTACATGTAGAAATGTATAAAATCATTTGGACCAATAAGAAATGTATAGCCTTACCAAATTATGATTAATTATCATGTAATAGTATTCCTTATAATCGTCCAACCACACCTCTGCCAGTTTTACTAAGTTTCTCTTCAAAGCGATTCTCTTTGAATCCCAATTGTACGGAATTCTACGACGAAACACGTGACCAACATGCGAACAGGGGATCGTTTCTAGCGTTCCACCACACATCCAAGTTTTAAAAGACAATTCCAAGTTTTCACCTCCCCAGATATCAAATCCACTGTCGTAAGTGCCAAGTTTTCGAAAAAAGTCACTATTGATAGCAAACAGCACTCCTGCCATTGTAGGAGATCTAATTAAAAAGGGAAAGATGTATGTAAAGTATTCCAATATCCTATATTGAAAACAAAGGTCAAAATGTAAAATATCAGGATTTTAATTATGTGAATAAAATAATCCATTCCATAAAAGAAAAGGATAGGAAAGCAATAGTAGTTAGTTAAAACAACTGTTTACGTGTTATCAAATCAACTTAACCGAATCAAGCTCCATTAGTGGTGTGAATTTATATTTATTTGTGAAGAAACGAACTCTCAAATCTCAAAAACCCTTGTATGGAGGAGGATTCCTTCAATGTTTAAAGGCTTAAATGCTTCAGGAAACAATATAGTTTTAATTCGTATGCTTATACTAAGGTTAATGTGATAGTGTACGTGTCATAGTTAACAAGTTATCATGCAATTGAATTGACTTTATAAAAAGCAAGCAGTTGTAGCAGATACATTTAGTGTTTGCCCTACTTTTTCCTCCAATCAGACGGTGAGAAATTTTAAAAGAAATGGCGAACTTATTCATGTAAATTTCTAACGATCACCAATTTTAACCATTTAATCATTAATTAAGTAATCGCTTACTAAATGGCACGCGCTTGTTTGGACACAAGGAGGCGGATTTAGTAGAAGC
Source organism: Cyrtodaria siliqua (assembly GCA_037043455.1). NCBI lineage: Eukaryota > Metazoa > Mollusca > Bivalvia > Adapedonta > Hiatellidae > Cyrtodaria > Cyrtodaria siliqua. Next base: position 422,715 of record JAWPHD010000050.1, read on the forward strand.
TCGAACGTGTTAAGAGGCGTAGTTTCGTAGAAGCGCGGGGAAAAACAGGGCAAACACTAAGTCAGTTAGAGGCTATGAAGTGAAATTTTAACAATTAAGAAATCCCGGTCAGTCGCTGCGCTCCTTCCCTGTTAAAATGTCACTTCATAGCCTCTAACTAATGCTTAACAGGCCCATTAAACTACTTTTTTCCCGCGCTTCTACGAAACCACGCCTCATAACACGTTCGCGCTTCTACTAAATCCGCCTCCTAAATGTAAAATGTGCACATTTAAAAACGAAAATGTGCCCACTTATAATAGTTGCATACGTGCATTTAATGACATTTAATAACATTTAATAAATATGGATTTATTTTTTATAATTCTTGCGCCTTCTAACTATACTGGTATGTGAAGATTTTATATTGAAATTCTGTGCAAAAATAACATTAGACATCTTTCAGTTATATAAGTTTGCAAATCCCCTATATAATTCAATGGTATTTGCAAACTTTAAGACATTACATGACCGTTAACGTCTCACACCACAATTAATTTTCCATAGGGTCCCATTGTAATGTTTTTGTTCGTGGTATAGAGATAAACAAAATTTACAACATGTATTTATGCTTAAATTCTTCATTGATCCAATATCTTCAATTTAAAATGCAATTAATAAATATTTACTAGATTGAACTTTTTTTAATTTCATGGTTGCGCGAAACCTATCAAAATTTAGAAAAAAATACAACCCCGTGGTGATTATACCCATGATGTGTAAACTGAGGCAGAATTAGCTAGAAATCTTATATCAAAATGCATTTGTCTGTGATCTCTTCCTAAAATGCTGTAGATTTAGAACCTGCTAAAGATAAATCAATGTATCCTGTGAAATGTAGAAAAGCGGACTTGTTTTTTTTAAATCTACCTCCTTCCTCTGTAGGGCATGAGTATTTAAGGGATATACAAGTGGTGTGAGTCCTTAAAATAAGCAGTTGCTACAAACAGACTATGGCGATATATTCCTGTTGAATTCCTGTTGACAATTTAACTACAAAACTATACATATTCAGTCATTGTTTTTCAATGTTTCCATTTAAAGATCATCTGCAAGAAAATCCATTTAAAGTGGCACACGGCAATTTTGAAGTATTAATCAACCATAACAATTAGTTGTATGGAATTGAATTGAATGTTGTTTAACGGCTCATCAACACAATATAGGTTATTTAGGGCCGCCCCAGTGAGAGGGGAAGGATACATAGGAATCCGGGAACCGTGCTCTCATCTTATTTTCGAATAGATTCCTATGGTTCTTTAACGTGCTCGGAAGATAGACAGATACCATTGACCGCCCGGTTTACGTCCCCATCTGACGGACGAGGCTAAGGGAAAGTGTCTTGCCCAAGAACAAACCAACATCATTACAATTAAAGCACGATTTATATTAATCCAGTTTGATTTTGGCTTTACATAAGCTTTCATAAGATCAAATAAAGAAAAGAAAATCTTGTTCTATCATATGTTTAAATATAATATTGGTTAACGATAAGCAACATATAGTAATTATATATGAAAATACACTTTGCTTTGAAGTTTTCAAAACATGATTAATGATAATTTGCCGGCCAGACAAGACCGTATGTATCATGCATATGTCTTACTTGCAGATATCTGTTCTGGATCCGCGTAGCTAATATGCAAGTAGTCTCGGCCAGACAAGACCGTATCATGCATTTGGCTTACTTGCAGATATCTGTTCTGGATCCGCGTAGCTAATATGCAAGTCTGTAGAATAACTATCTGGACGCCGCGAGTGTTTAAAACATATCAAGTTTGTCGTGTGTCCCTTTAACGCAATCATAAAGCCAACATCAGTAGGTGTAACGCACATAAATAAAAAGACTATTACTGATAGAGCCTGTTAAAACGCAAGTCGTATACAAGCGTTCTGATTCACATGAAATTTGTTTTTCACATATTGATATGTTATTTTCTTCAGAAAATGTATTTTCAAACTGTGTTTAAATTATCTCGTTTTATAAATATTGTGCAACCATAGGCTGTATATTATCTAGAAGAAACATACTGAATATGATTTATGACATAACTAACATATACATAGCAAAAAAGAATACCTTACCGTACAGGGGCTGTTCGGCTATACTGAATGCGTTTTAATTCAGGCTCTGGAATGTGGTGCCATTTAAATATAAGACCCCAATCGAAGCCTCCAGCATAGACCGAAATAATCGAGCCGCTGACACTGTGGGCGTACTTGAAAGTGTCGCCATCGATGACGTCAATAACAGGAACTAGCACATTTGTTTCATTTTCAGAGATTCTTGACAACAGAGGTGGCAGCCATCCTAAGAAATTTAACAGTCACCCAAACTTTATAAAACGAACAAGAGATTTAACTAGTTGCACATTTATGCTAGCAAGCACCTCTATTTATATGCGAAGTTTTCTTTTCTTTTTTGCAGATATTTAGCCCACACTACTTTAAGATGATATGACGCATGTGCGTGCTAGATTGTTGAAACCACACATCATCTTGTAACCTACTTGTTATGTTATAATGTGTATTTACTCGTTTACAGCTTTTACGCAAACTACGTAGACAAAAGCGAAAATGCAGAAATGAAGCTTATTAAAAGATAAGTTAGCATGTAGGTTGTTGTTGTTTCATTACGTGGTCCCGCCTTAATTCCATTAAGCGACGTGGAAGCTTATATAAGCATGATTTTAAACTTTTTAAGCTGAAATTAAGGCTTTATTTCATACCCCAGCCAACCCCGTTTTCGCATCTTGGAGAAGAGGTTGGATGGGGTATGAAAGTTAATACTCAGACCACGTAATGTGTTAAATATATATCTTCTTATAAATAAAAATATCAATGTTTCTGCAACACCTCAAAAAGGTTTCTACTCCCTATCAACATCTCTATCGCCAGTACGTAATTATCTTCACCCTATTGTTGATGTCGGGGTATATTGACAATAGGTTATATTATAATACTGTAACACGTGCTATTGCTTGTCGGAAGTATCGTATTGGTTTGATTGGTTAAAACGAAATCAAAAGCAGACAAGGTAACAGAGGCTACGTTATAATAAATACTGAAAAGTGGATCCTTGGAAGCAACACACTTGAGTATGCAGGTACACACTGACATTTGTCATTTTGAAAGGCACTGGATACATTACCGCACGAATTCCTCATATCTAAACCCAGTATGGGTTGTTGTATTATTCCACTGTATTTACCTGTTTACACTTATAACACTTTCTTTATTTTTCAGTATATAATAATAATAAATACATGTATAATGTGGCCCTCCACCTAAATATAAAGCAAAGTTTACAGCTAGTCCAAAATGAGAACTTTTAGAATAGCTTAACAATTAGTTTTGTTCTAGAATAAGTAAACTGCTCGTAATCACATGAAACTTAAAAAGTCTAAAAGTTCTAAAGAAATGGTTTGATTAGAACGATTTCATTCATATGTGTGTCACTGTAAGTCATTTCTGTAGTGTATAGATTTGCAAAAATTCCTTATAGAAAAATAAACAAAATTAAATTAAGTATAACCTAATTGACGTTAATAAAGCATTGTCAGTGATAACATAGTCTTTCATGATATTACAAAAATAACACTTTTGTTTTTGTAACACGTCTACCATCGAGTGAAGGATTTCATTATAATCGATCGCAGCAGTTAAATAAATCTGTTTATTACATTTTAAATCCGCTTGTGCATGATTTTAAACGAAATTATTCGCTTTATTGAACGTTATCGGTGGATGACGTCGACGTCAGCACCACATATTATGTTATTGTTTTTCGTATTCGGAGTTAGTTAATAATATTTAGTGATTATGAATATTATTTCACTGAGAAATCCCAATCTTTCACCTACAGGCAACAACACTAACCTGGCTGCTTTCAGCTTAATATCTTGTACATATGCCGCTGTACTTAGTAACAAGACAGAATAGTCAGATCAATGTATTGCTATTGTGCAGTTTTATTTTCTAGTCCTCGTTATATAATACAAAAATCACTAACATCTATGCTTTTATCTTAATATTGCCCGAAAATACTAAAGTCTGAATTAAAATGTGCATGTGTTGTCTGTTATGATTATAAGACAGCTAAAGTCCAGACTGAAGCGTACATTTGTGTCTGGTTATATTCTTGTAAAAAAATGCTAAAGTCTAGCTTGAAGTGCACATTACTAGTGATGTTTTTTAAAACACACACAAGTCTAGCTGTAAGTGTACATTTCTGGGGATGATTGTAAATAAATACTGAAACAGGGATCCCTTGGAAGCAACAAACAAGAGATAAATGCAGCAGGCTTGGCTTTATTGAGTCTGTTCATGAGAGGTAATGTGATTTTGCAACACCTCTTACACCTCCTAGCACCGGCTTAAGCGATATTCTACTTTAAAGCCACACATAATGGCTTGATGATCCCAAAGGACCAGTAAGTAATACAACTGCTGATTTGTAGTCGGGGCAACTTTTTACGGCCGCCACACAACGCTAAACAAACGCTAGTGTTAATGTCAATAAATACTGAAAAGTGATATATGCATTGCCGCGTGTTCGACCTTCCGCCCGTATACGTAACGTTCACATAGTCATTAAAACGAAATTTAGAAACGAAACGTGCATGAAAAGTAACAAACGCACGTTAGAAATCTTATCGACAAGACATTTGCCTACTGGTAATAAAGTTTATTAAAAAATTCCGAAAGTCCTGTAATTTGTTATAAGTATAAAAAGCCTATTAGAAATATTAATTTCAACTACAACAAAATAGTTTCTGACCTTGATATAGTACATAATACTCCTAAGGAATGTGAATGCAACACATCAAAATTTTGCTATGCTCCAGCAGGTCATGTCATCACTGGTAATTTTGATATTGTTGATAAACGTATTCGGCATTTGTTTTCGAAAGGTCCTACATATACCCAAACTCGCTTTCTACTTGGAAAAATTCTATTCTTAAAATTATAGATACACGTATTAACTTTTATAATGCTAACCCCTCTTTACTACCTCCGAGACCTAGGTTTTCCTTTCGTAATCTAAAATCGGGAATTCAGGAATTTCATAATAAATTTGTTTTAGTTCCTGCAGATAAAGCAGCTAATAATGTAATTATTGTTTGACGCCTGCATTACGTCAATGTTTTATCTCTGGAACTCGGCAGCACTAATTCGTATACTCCAGTTAATTCTACTGAGGATGATGTTGTTTCCGCACATATCACTCGGTGCACTACTTTCAAGGCTGGTGTAAACGGTAAGCAAAATAAACTGCCTACCATGTACTGGATTCCTAAATTACATAAACATCCGTATAAGGCTCGCTTTATTTCTAATTCTAGTGCCTGCACCACAACAAACATCTCCAAACTTTTAACTTCTTGTCTTACTGCCGTTAAAGATCAGGTTAAACTATAGTGTGATAAAACTTATGAAAACTCTGGGATTCATTTATTTTGGTCTATAAAAAATTCAGGAGACATTCTTGATAAAATTTCAATAAAGGTCAAGTTTTCAGCAATAAGTACTTATGACTTCTCTACACTATATACAACCTTACCACATCATCTTATTAAAGACAAGCTAATTTCTCTTATTCAAAAAACATTTGCTAGAGAAAATACTACATTTTTGGCATGTAATAATATTAAAGCGTTTTTCACTAACGGCAGTTTAGACAATTATACTATGTGGACTTGCTATGAAGTTTGTGAAGCACTCATCATCCTATGAGATAATATTTTCGTCAGGTATGGTACCACCGTTTATAGACAAATTGTTGGTATCCCTATGGGTACGAACTGTGCCCCACTTGTCGCGGATTTGTTTTTATTTTGCTATGAAAGGGATTTCATGTTGAGTCTTTCACCAGATACACAGGCAGATGTTATTGAAGCTTTTAATGACACCTCTCGGTATCTGGATGACATATTGAACATTGACAACCCTATCTTTCCAACTATGGTTCATAATATTTATCCTAAAGAACTTCGGCTTAATAAAGAAAATATATCTGATAATAACGCTTCTTTTCTTGATTTAGATCTCTCGACTGAAAATGGTAAAATAATTAGCAAAATCTATGACAAGAGAGATGATTTTAATTTTGACATTGTTAATTATCCCCACTTGGATGGGGATGTTCCCCGAGCAACTTCTTATGGGGTGTATCTGTCTCAACTTATTCGTTTTTCTAGAGCTTGTACTCGAGTTGAGGACTTTAATATTCGTAATCTGTGTATAACTAAAAAGTTACTCAGTCAGGGTTACCGTTACCATAAACTTCGTAAAACCTTTTCAAAATTTTATTATCGTAACCCTGATCTTCTTTCCAAATATAAATGTAATTTAAGGACTCTTCTGCGACAAGGACTATCACAACCTGACTTCTATGGTGATGTGATTTATAAACTTCGTAAGATTCTTGTTCATGATCACTTTCATACTATCTTTGTTAAACTTGTTAAAAAGTTTATCAAAAGAGGTTATGACCCTTTCATTTTGCAACGTACTGCATGCTTGGTGGTGGACCCTTTTACAGTTCGCTACTATGCTTTCCTCTTTAATTGTACGATGACCGGACAGGCTGTGGACCCTATGATGACGCCTACCTAAAGCCCATTGGGACGGTGGCGTTTGATGTTTGTCCATGATCTTTCTTGTCGTGCCCTTAATGGTGTATTCTCTTACTGCTCTGGCTTCTGCCAAGTCATTGAGTACCTTCATTGTGGCTTTCTAGGCTATTGTTTTTTTGTATTATATTTACACGAGCATATTTGTGTTTGACTTATATTGCCTATTGATGCTGCCTTGTTGTTAGAGATTAGATCATGGCGGGGATTTCTTTATTTACACTGTCCTGTTTTAATGGAATGACAGTAGGGTAAGTGTGAGGTTTGGTGCACCCTAGAACCGGTTTAAACCCCCAGTGGCCTACTTTGCCACTGATCGTTCCAAGGCGGTAGTCCTATTGTCAACCCTTTTGTGTTTGTGATGTCGTTTGCATTTGTTATTACTTTTGCCTTTTCGTTTGTCTGTTTGCGTGTTTGTTTTTGTGTTTTGTGGTTGAAAATATCTTAGAATCGCAGAAAAATGTAACGTTCACAAGTATCCAAAAGACATAAACAGTATAGCATTAGAGCGGAGCGTACATTTACTACTAAAAGTAGCAAATGACCCCATATTGAAAGACCGAGACGTTAATAGAGAACGTATGGTGAAATAAACCATTTCTAAGTGCAACTCAAGAGTACCCATGCTACCAAAAGGCATAAAACCCGCGTTTACTCCATGCAGGGATACAGATACAGATTTATAACTCTACCTAAACGGTAGATAGTGCTTAAAATTTCTTCTGGCCTTTTCCGGATGGGGCACCAGATGCCAGTTAAACATTGACGACCAGGAAAAGCCTCCTGCTTGAGTATGGATCGCAGCTTGATACTGTAGCGCAAATTTTCGTCGTTTTTTACTTCTATGACGGGTACCACCACATTACTGGCATTGAGCAATATTTTGTACAAAATTGGTTCTAACCATCCTATTGTGCGGGGCGAAAGGAAAATTATTCATTAGTGTGAGGTTGGAATGTGTTCTCTGGCATAGATTACCGTCAGTTGTTTTTGCCATTTTCCAGGACAACAGAAGGAGCAACTCTGGTGGGATGATCAACTCTGGCGGGAGAAGCAACTCTGGTAGGAGGATCAGTCGTCTGATGGGATGATCTAACATGAATATTTTTCATTTTTCTTTACTTTTTTTCTTTACACTTACCTAATCCTAACTCTGACGCGTGCCAAAATAACTGACTGTAATGCATGCCAAAGTGTTCGTTGTGAGGAGTCAAAATATAATGGTCCTTTATTCATTGTGTATCATTAAATGCATATAATTCATTATTGTGTACGTTTAAAGCTACACAATCTCGATAAAATAATATAATTTCAAGTTTTTTTAAACATAGGAACGGTTATAGTTGAAGTTCTTTGCTGGATGTGTTGTATACATTGTTTAGGCTGGTATATTGTCGTAGCGTATTTCGAGGCATTTGCATAATAGGCGTGATAAACGCTTCGGTAACTTGGAAATTGTACCACCCAGCGATTACGGGTATATAAGCCTAAACGTTTATATAGCAAATTTCTCAGATATCCGATAACTACAGACTGTTCAATTCGATGAGGATATTCAATGGCATGCAATGTAAATATATACATGTTTGTATTGTTGAACGGAAGCGAACAAGTGAAATGCGTAAGGCATAACGTAAATACATCACTATGTAGAGAATTATAAACACTTACCCGCATATTCCACATAGATTCCATATAGTGTATATACTTATTTCCTATAATATCATTGAAATAATCCAACATCACACACATATTATACATGTATACATATACAGCGAGCGTGTATCGGTAGCCAATAGTATGTAACGTGAAATACATGCTCAAGTGTTGACACTGGACAGGGAGAAATTATTGTTTACAATGAGAAACTTGCAGGGTATTGTTCAAATTAAGTTATAGATATGGAATTTTCTTTTGTTGGTAAAAGACCAGCAATATTATTTCCCGCAAATCGTAGTTTTCAGGATGTGGGGAAGGGGTATACACATGAAGGTCGCCCATCCGTCTATCCTTCAGTTACATTTTTCAATTCCGGAGTTTCTTGGGGGCAAAAACAAGAGTCAATTCGTGAATAAAATGATCTTTCTTGCGTGCGAGCGTGTTTGTGTGCGTGCTATTATGCATATGTTTGTTAATATCTAAATCTGATGAATCTGAAAGGCATTTGAATAAAAAAGAAAATTCATAAAATAAATGTTTTTTAAAAAGTGCTGTAGCCCGGGCTAGAACCCAGTCCGCAACGGGGAAAGCATACCAAGACAGCGCGTCAACCTACTGCGCTACGGAGGCCGATTAACACTGTTGTACTAATTAACTTTACATAAATATTCTCAATCGCGAAGGACCCTGTGCTAATATTACGGTGGATAGACGTAACGGAACCTGGCTGCCCTGTAAAAAATGCGTGTGACTCCGGCAACGGTTACAATCCGTATCATTGGCACCGGATTCTGGTTGATAAATTGTTTTCTATATACCTTCAGATCTATATACCTTCAGATTAAAGAGAAAACGACGATCGGTACTTTGGCTCCACCAACAGAAACAATAAAAGAACATGTTGTTTGCATGCTGTTTTAAGTCATCTTCAGCACATTTTAGGTTATATATGATGGTCAATTCTTTTCGTGGGGGAGGCAGACCACCCAGACCACCCACTTTTTCATAAGTATGACAAGTACTGCATACCTCATGAAATCTGGGAACGAGCTGGATTCGTACCCACGACCGTAGCGGTCAACTTGAAACAGCGCCTCACCACTATGGACCAGCGGAACTAAAATCATTCATTCATGCGACAGCATGATGGAAAATAAAAAGGAACAGCCCAATATTGAATTATTATATCGGTTATGGATGTAGATTGTAGAGGGTGTCATTTTGTTATAGTGAGAGAATCTAGTGGTGAGTTTGGCCAAATGCATCTATGTCGTACACGGTACAAGACTAAACAAAGGTATTCCGAACCTACGTTCGTGTAAATACGTTTGCACCTTGTGATAATTCTCTCTTCACGACCTGTCTTCCGTCCCTAAAATAAACCATGGGCTCGCAATAGACATAAACCAAATTTACTTTCCCCGCAGCGCGCTGCATGACGGTGTTTGTCGCCGTTTTACACGACAATGACCTCACACAGATTTTTTATTTAAAAAGAAAGGTTTATTCAAAAGGCACTATCTTTGAGCACGCAGCAATCAGAAAATTAAAAAAAATATATATTAAAAAAACAAAACGAAAAACGAGGGGCGAGAGGATATAAGTGTCTTATTGGAAATATCTGTTAACAGCACGTCCAATAGTCTACGTGTTTTCACCCTCCAGGGTCCTTTACATTAGCAACCAGGATCAAGGTAACGCTCTTTTGAGCAGCCAGGGTCCGTTACGTCTTTCCACCGTGAATATAAACCATTGCTTTTCAACATATATTGCTTTTCCAGGTCCGTAGCTACACTGGGGCACACAGAGGCAGTTGCCCTGGTTGAATTTTGGGAATGTACATACTTTACATAAAAATAACTACATACTAGTATATAAGGACCCTCTGGGAAATGCAGCACATTGAAGGAAATAAAAACAAAATCCAGGGTGGGGAGGGAGGTTAATGACACCGGACACCAAAATAAGGGATATGCCTCGGTTAAATTTCAGCTGGTTACGGGCCTGTTTTCATTTAATTTAATTTACAAATCATTTAACTTGAATAAAGAAAATTAAAGATTTAAGTAAATAAACTTAGGAAAAGTTAATTACTAGTATTTGAACTTAATAGTTATACTAAAACTTTCGGGTTTTAGTTAACACTTACCCTGTCATACAGACGGAAGCTGACGAAGAATTCTTGATTTCACAGATTGAATACAATTTTCATTGATTTAGAAATCTGATCAATCATAATTTTAATGTTCATACATTTTGTGTTGCATTGTTTGTTTCGTGAAAACATCAATATTGGGGCCCATCTCAAACCATTGGGGTGTGGGTCCTCCTGCTCTTACGCCTATGTCTATAAGACTATATAGAAACTCTCAATTCCTCCCACCCCACCCCTCCTCCCAACCCCTACTCTCTCTCCTCCCTTCTCACTCTTTTCCCTCCCTTCCTTCCTCTCCCTCCCCTCCCCTCCCTCTCTCACTCCCGTTTTCTTTCTCTGTCTGTCACTTTCTCTCTGCATGTCGCTCTCTCTTTCTCTCTCTCTCTTTTCTTCTCCCTCTTTTTGAATCTCTGTGTCTCTCTGTATCTCTGTGTCTCTCTATCCATTTTATTTTTAATTTCAATATTTCAATGGATGTATAAATTAAGAGGAATTTATTAAAAATATGTTAATTTATAATCTACTAATATGTGTAAACCATGCATGCATAACTTCTCATAACCAATAGTATATCCCCATATTTACCATAAAATGTGAGCCTTGGTTACGGCCCCTCTATCAATATTCCAATTTCGATAAACAATGTCTCCCTTGTTATCCAGTACACACACACACACACACACACACATAAAAATGGAGGATTATTTGTTTATAATACATATAGGTATTGTTTCGGATTATATATAGATATTGACTTATAAGGTTGTTTGAGTAAGTAAACCTTTAGCTTCGTTTTTAATTTCGAATGACTTGTATTTCCTATTAGGTTTTTCTATTGAAGATTGGTGTCATCAATCCGGTGGTAAAATGCCCTCTGCTAAAATCCGCTTTTATACTTAATATAAGACCAGTGGTCGATTTACAAAGTACCTGAAGCGTCTTATACAGTACCGCCTTATCTCATTAATATTCAGTGAATTTAGGTTGTGCGCTTGTTGTATATATGAACCCACAAGTATACAGTAATCACTTAGTACAACATGCGTAATAACCGTTAGAATTGTTCAGTTCTAGTGTAACTTTTATAGGGATTATTGTGTAGCTTTAAGACCAACTATTTCATGAATATGTATGGTAAAAGTATAATGGTTCATTATTCATTGTGTATTATTAAATTCATATACATGATCTTGTGTGGAACGAAAGACAGAATAAATGGTGTTTAACGGCACTTCGATACACAAACAAAGGTAATTTTATATGCGAAATACGATGAAAATAAAAGAAAATATATAATTAAACACTACGCTAAAGCTATACAAGTAAAATTATCTACAAAGCTAATATATCAACTACGTATAACTCTAGATCAACAAATGCCTGTCAACGAATATACAGTATATAAACAAGTACATATATATAGTTTTAAAGACACCAGTTTATTGGGTCAAAAGTGATTTTTACACTCGATATATTGGGTCCTTACCTTGGTATTAGGTCCTCAATCTGCCTATTGGGTCTTGACCCAACAATTCAACGACCCAATAATACATCTATGTTTAACAGAACTACATTTACCTAATTAAGCCTCTCCACATAAATTATTTTACACGTTTATCTCCCCTTGATAATTTGCTAAGTGTGTATATATATATATACTGTTTATCCAATCAGAGGTCAGAGTTCAGGACCCAATATATTGGGAAATTAACAATGACCCAATAAACTAGCGATGAGGTATAGATATATATTTTAACAAGACCCAGCAAACATGTTGGGTCAGACCCAGTATTATGGTTTGAGTATAAAAGGTGTTAACAGTTGAATATATAGGCATACATAAGTACCCGTAGGTGTACTTAATTCATAAAAAATACCACAAACGTATATTCACACTTGTTCATGGTGGTCCCAATAAATGTGTTCAAATTGAGAGACCCAGTATCCTGGTGACTTTACGTATATATATGCCTACATATATATAGTGCATATAGTTATGTATATATTGCCTGTTATACTAGTAGAATTTGTATGGCGGTTCGGAACTATTTGCTAGACTGTGTGCAGTTTATGAATACGTTGTCATTAACGGTGGAATGCAATAGTCCCGTCTAAAACGCCCAGCGCTGCTTTAAAACGCCCTTTTAAACCCTCCGTTAGACGCCTAGGGCACCTTTAAAACGCCCACCGCGCCCACAAGTGCTGTGAAAACAGAACACTGAACATGATTGACAGGCTCCATGAATATGAGAGAGCAAACCCCAGTCAATTAATCCATTCGACTTACAGGTGTCAAGACAACAATACAGTCTAGATGTGTCAGAGTAGTGCAACCTTTTATCAACTGATTGACGTGTTGATGTTCATTTCTTCTACATTTCCCGCCAAATGCAATTGTTCACTGAGTTTACCTGAGTGCAATCGCAAATATACATTTAGGTATATTAAGGGTACTGGAGATGTTTTGAAAGAATACTAATGTGTAATCAATACGCGTTAAACCATGATACTGTGTTTTACTTGCATTTAATTATAACGAACGGTAAAAAAGAAACAAAAACATAACATAATGCATTGTAATGCATGTAAATGTGCGTGTACATATGGCCTTGCGGTGTGCACATGTGGCTACACTGCATGAATTGAATTGAATATTGTTTAACGGCTCATCATCACAGTTAGGTTATTTATGCGTGTGTATGTGTACATGTGTGTACGTGTTTGTACATGTGTGTGTGTTTACGGGGTGTGAGTGAGTGCGTGCGTGTGTGTACATGTATGTACGTGCGTGCGTACGTACATGCAAACATGTGTTTGTGTGTTTACTTGTTTACTTGTCTGTACGTGCGTGTTTACGTGTTGTGAGTACGTATGTGCGTGTGTGTTCATGTATGTACTAGCGTGTGTGTACTTGCGCGTGTGTGCGCGCGTTTGTGTGTGCGTGCGTGCTTGCTTGCTCGTGTGTGTGTGTGTGTGTGTGTGTGTGTGTGTGTGTGTGTGTGTGTGTGTGTGTGTGTGTGTGTGTGTGTGTGTGTGTGTGTGTGTGTGTGTGTGTGTGTGTGTGTGTGTGTGTGTGTGTGTGTGTGTGTGTGTGTGTGTGTGTGTGTGTGTGTGTGTGTGTGTGTGTGTGTGTGTGTGTGTGTGTGTGTGTGTGTGTGTGTGTGTGTGTGTGTGTGTGTGTGTGTGTGTGTGTGCGTGCGTGTGTGTGTGTGTGTGTGATTGTGTGTCTGTGATTGTGTAAGTGTATATGTGTGCGTGTGCGTGTGTGTGTGTGCAAAATTCAAGATGTCAGTGCAGTTAACTCTACAGTTGCTCACCGAGGGGGATAATCAATATCAAAAGTGTGAACATTCTTACTATCAGCCTCTCATGAATGTGATATATTTTTTTAAAACCGAAATCCCTCGGGCAAAAACAAGATTCATTTTCAGTACCGATTTCCTTTTTTTGGAAAACAAGAAATGTTCTAAAAGTTGCTATAAATGTTATATTGTTGCATCGCCAATAACGTAACTAATAAAATGAGTGGTAGTTTATTGAAATCGGTCAAGTACTTTTGAAGTTATGATGAGTTAAAAATAGCAATTTCACCATACTGAGCCGATGACGTCACCGAAACAGCGCGCATCAAATATGCGCATGTTATATTTTTTTACTATCACCCTGCGATTTACTATCACCCTGTACTATCACCCTCGCGTGAGATAGTAAGAAATTACACATTGTTGTCTATGGGGATTTAGCATGGGTGTTTTATGTGAGGTATAATAATACAATCTCTTTTCAAAAGTATGATTTGTTTGACTGAAGGAATAATTTTCAAAAATGTGATATCTGTTTTCACAGCAAGATCGCCTTTAGTACGGATTTGTCCCGCATGGTGGGGTTACTTGCGTCTGCTTCTACGTCGGCATTGTATGACAAATACTCCGTTTACTGGGTTATGAACCAGAATGAGAGTGAGTTTGTCTCTTTAAAGACGTGAATTAAATGAATATAATGTCAATGGCATTCCATTCCAACTAGCTGCTCTATATTAAACTAGTCTAGCAAAGCATGCACCATTCTACAGTTTACAATGATATAAATAATAATATACGATTATAATATACTATCATTAAATCATCCAGCTAATGTTTATTTGTATACACCATTTTGTCCGTTTGTGTTGAATCAAATAAGGTGGGTTTTTTCTATCCGAATTCCTAAATTATAACAATATGCATTAAATATAAGGAAAGACAGCAATAAACACAACTAGATTTTGATCAGAACCTGATCAAACGGGCTTTCCATGTCATGTACAATTATTGAACGTGTATGGCGGTTCGGTACTATTTGCTAAACTGAGTGCCGCGTATGAATGCGTTGGGAGGGTCGGTGGAACGCAATAGTGCCTTGTAAAACGCCAAGCGTTCCTTTAAAACGCCCAGCGCACCTTTAAAAAAGCACACCGCGCCCAAAAGTGCTATGAAGACAGCCCACTGAACATAAATGACAGACTCCATGAATTTGAGATAGAAAACCCCAATCAATTAAGCCAGTCAAATTACAGGTGTCAAGACAGTCGACAACAATACAGTTAAGTGTGTCAGATGTGATTGACATATTGTTGTTTATTTCCTGTAATTGCTACATGATTTCCCGCCAAATGCAATTGAACACTGAGTTCATCGAGGTGCATTCGCACTTTAGGCATATTAAAGGGACTGGGGACGTTTCGAAAAAAATACTAATGTGTATCAATACGCTTTAAACCATTTTAATGAGTTTTAGTAGCATTTAATTAAAACGAGCGTAATAAAAGAAACAACAACATAGCACAATATAATTGTCCTGAATGTAAAATTGCGTGTTAATAGGTTCGACTTGAAACATATGTATCATATTGTCATTGTACATGATCGATGTATATGTCTGGCTTTGCACGTATGTGACATACTGGTTGGGAGCGTTTTTAAAGGGACACGCTGCAATCTCGAATTATGTATCAATCATCAAAACTAGCACCTAGATTTACAAAGCAAATACTATTGTGACTTTGAATCATTCAACTGATGCTTTCGTTTAAGGAACACATGGCAAGTATGTCCATCATTAAAATAAGCATCTCGTTTAATACTCCATTATCATTTTGACTTTAAATCTTCCTGCATTGAATATATTATTGGTGCACTATAAATCAAACGTCAGTAAAATGCAAAACCAGTTTGGTTGATATTATCAGTATACTTATTATTAATGATTGAACAAATGCAGGTTATGGTATGTGAAAAACTAACGGGCCGCCGTTAAAATATCAAGATTTCAGTACACCCCTTTAACACATGCGGATGTATCATCGACGATCATTAAAGGAATACATACGGCAATCATGGGGTTTGTATCAAGCTAAAACATAGCACCTCGACTTATGAATCCAGTATTTTGTTAAACACGCCTTGCATATTCAAATACAAGTGTGAGTTTTCAATTGAAAGTAATATGTTATAACAATTTGAAAACTTTGAACCAATAATTAATAGTATTAATTGCAAAAATCAGGATTGCTGTGTGCCCCTTTAAGATTGAACACTAACAACTTCAAAGGAAGATGAGACAGGGGATGAATTGTCCTTTTTGTCTTGGCGCCGCCAAAAAATGTCCACAATGAACAACATTATGCAGCTCTAAAGCGGAATGTCTTATCCATCCACTGAATTTTCCGGGTACTGGACTTTGACGGTCTGGCTATGTCTTGCGGCGTATACATGCAACTCAGTTATACACTAATGCAGGACACGAAGTCTGTATCAGCTCCTTTAATGTCGAAAAATACAAACGTTTAATTTTACTTTCACGTGCGGGTATCAATATTATATAGGGGTATATACGGCGCCAGCAATTTCCGAGGAAAGATAAGATGAGGGATAATGTTTCTATCTATCAGACACGCCTCCGCCATGAAGCGAATCCCTCGGGGAGTAGAGGTCTGCAGTTTTAAGCGCAGTGACTTACCCCACTGAACCTTCCTGTTTCAGTTAACAATGAAGGTCGGGCTATTTATTGCGGCGTGTACATGCTAACACTTCTTCCCTTCATAGTTATACACGAATGCAGGACACGAAGTTTTTAGCAGTTCCTTTAATGTTGAAAAGTAAATTGAAAGGCCTTACAAATGGTACATATGTTCTTGATAACAATTTCAACCGTTACTGAGATATAGGTGGTTATTGGTGTTTACACCTATCGCTTACCTATGACCTTGACCTTTGACCTGGTGACCTGATTTTCCCAGACTTGATCAAGGCCACACAGTGGCACATATGTGAGGGCATTGTTGGCGCTAGCTGGTTCGGTTTTCGAAATATACTTAGAAGTTTCTATTTTAGCCTGTTTAAAATTAAACCACTATGGCCGCCATATTTGATGACGTCATCAAATATTTTTCACACGATCGATAGAAGATGATGAAAACATGATTGTGGTAAAGTTTCAAAATGGTCGTGCAATAATTGTATTTTTGACGATTTTTTCCAGTTTTTAAGCGTCTGGCGTCTCTGACGCCATCACGTTATGACGTCATGACCCCGCATGACCTTCTTGCACAACTAGACCATGACCTTTACAATCTGTGAAAGTTTCATTCAAATCCGACCATAAATGTCTGAGATCTAGCGCGAACAAGATTTTCATCATGACGTCACTGGCGGCCATCTTGGTTGACGTCATGACTCCAAAAGCTTCGCGGCACTATTCCAGAATGAGCTCTATCACTGTGTAAACTTTGGAGGCCGTGCGACCAGTCTTACTATGAAAAGTGGCGGTCACAAGAATAAAGTCAAAATCTTGCCGAACAACAACAATAGGTCTTTCCACTGGAAGGTGGAAAGCCCTAATTAATAGATAGACGAACTTGATGTTTATCAAGAATTATTATAAATAAACATGTAAATAAATTGTTGTAGAAACCAGTTAAGCATACTATTATTTAAAGAGACTGTACCTTCTGTGGTTTCACAATGAGAGTCCAGGAAAATTGCGACCTGGGCGGTGCAGTGATCGAATCCAATGAGCCTCGCTCTGATGAGACCAGATCTCTCTGGTGCACGAAACAGGGAAAACTTGTCTTGTTTGTCTACGTAGTCTTGAAGGGGCTGTTTCAGGTGTTCTGAAGTGAAGAACATACATAATATGTTATATAATAACGAATCTACATACACCAACATATATGCGATATATATGCGACTTATATGCGGCTTATATGCGACATATATATGTCACTTATACTTCACTTACAAGTCTCATCAAATCCTGAGTAAGTAAGTATACTAGCATGTATATGTCAAGTATAAGTCAAGCTGATTTTGACATATAACTCGCATATAAGTCACTTATATGCGGATCTGACATAGGTCAATTAGTTGTACAGGAGTGCTGTATACAGCATTTACCGCATATAAGTGAGCACTTAGGCAATTTCTAATCACTTTCTTAATTGCCGATGTCTGTAATTTTCTAAGTACAAAATAAAGTGTAATATTTACAAATTCTGTAATTTCAATTTTTGCAAAGTTCGATATGACAATATGGGTATCATTATTACCAGATTTCGGAGACATTCAACATGCATTTAACAAGGGTTTTAAGATAAAAATAATTTTAATACAAACTTTTATTTTTATCATTTATTTACTATTGCATGGTACAGCAGTGCATACAGACTATTTTGGTAAAGATAATAACAGATGCACTTATTTACTCTTAATCACATCATGACAGTCTGTTTGTCGAACTTAAGCGGTATAATCCCAATACACCAATGTTTACACACATTAAAGGGATACAAGACAATCTGAAAGTATTTATTAGTCATTGAACTTAACATTTCAAATTATTAATCTAGTTGTTTCTTAACTTTTAACTTGTTTGCATTTATTTAAAAACAATGTACCGTATTCCCCCTTTAAGCGCCCCGGACACTTAGAAAATTGAGAAAAAAGGGGGCGCTTGTTAGGACATGCACTGACGTAAAATTCTGTTGAGGATAATGGGTTAATTCGTTCAGCTTGAGAGTATAAAACAAATACAACACTACATACCTGAAACTACTTATTATTCCAAGAATCATATTGATGGAAAATAATTAAGTTATCTGTTGAAATAGCGGCGATTAATGAATTTTAGACGGAAAAACATGTAGTGGCGCTTAAAGGAGCAGGGGGCGAATACGGTAATACAATTCCGAGTTTTAACTTTTTAACTATGCCGCCACATGTTTAAAAGTATGAACAATTTGCTTAAAACTTACCAAAACATTATAATTATTCATAACATTTTGAGATGCAAACTATGAGCATGTAGATAAACGGAAAGCACGCGTTTTAGAAATAAAATCAAGATTGCTGCATGCAACGTCAAACGTAAAAACAAAGTACTGTGAAGGTTTTAAGTTTTAAACAATTATAAACATGTATCTCATAATTCAAATATTAAAAACAATTTATTAAATTTCAATGTATGAAAGATCAGTATTTTTCAATGAAATAAAATTACGATAGGGCTTTCACTTTATATACCATCAGAAAACAAGGCTAAAACAATGTAGGGGTGGGGTTGGGGTTTGGGGGCGGGGCGGGTATAGAAATCGGTCTATATACAATTATTGTTAGAATCTCATACAAATTATTGTAAAATTTGGGGCAGAGTGTGAAATTTTAATATTTTTATTAGTTTTAATCCCAAATTGCTGTCATATTAAAGAAATTTGTGGTTTAAAGGCAACTCGGGGAGTTTCGAGTGGGGGGTAGGGGAATGGAGTTTCGAGTCGGAGGTAGGCGTGGGGAGGCCTGGAGTGGGGGTGGGGGGACGGGTTGGGACAACATAGCGATATGTGTAAGAATTGACCAAAAGAACACAGAAAAATCTAAAAACAAATTTAATAATTTAAGTGCAGGTGCGTGGTGAGGAGGAGGGAGCCCATGCCCCAATATGGGTGAAGTATGAATAAGATGCATAATGTTATAAGAAATCCCAAACCAAAATTATAGATATATACAACTTCTTAAGTACGTACGCCGGGGTGATTACAAAAGCTCTCTTATTCTTTGAAAAGTCGAGCTAAAAACAGTAACGTTAAGCTATGATGTCAGTAAAGTGTTGACAGTAAAGTGTTGATTTGCCTAGAGAACACTCAACAGAGAAAAACAGTCGGTTTTAAAGATACACAAGCTGATTTCAAAGGAAAATCTTTCAATCAATGGTAGGTTCTTCAGTCACTTTAATCTGGTCAATCGTGAAAAGAACCACATGACTACCATCACATGAACGATTTCCTATAAAAAATCACAGAAGATAAGTAAACTCTATTTATTACATGTCTATGGGTCACGTGAAAGATCGAGATTTCGTGGTGAACTATTAAACTCCGTTGAGTCATGACGTCAATTAAGATTTGCTGATGTCTGCAGATAACAGTTAGTAAAGCGAAACTTTTCAGTTTAAAGTCATACAAAAACTGATTTAGACTTTATTAAATAAACAATTGAACTGCTGGGTTTGATTAGAGGGAAAGCCTTCACTTGACGATTGGCATGTCTTGTTTTTTCACTCACTCGCATCCACTTGCTCGAGAAGAGAACCTCTTGCTTACCATCTCATGAAGGATTTCCGTATAATAAATCCTAGCAGATAAATAATCTCTATGTATTATGAATATACTTAGACTATATAGTCTATAATCGATTTATCGGTAAACGTGTGGCACTTTAATTATGACACTTGTGAAAATGGGCATATACACAAACACATATCATTGAATTGGGTTTTAATGCACACCAACACATGAAAGGTTACATGTATATGGCGCCTAACAGGAATGAACGTGCCAGGCTCATCCTCCATTTACATCAAGAAACAATATGGAGAATGGGCCTAGAACCGTTTTACCTGCAGAACTGCAGAGTTGCTGCAAATTCTATATTAGACATTCCATTTACGATGGAGGCACGTTTCCATACTTGCAAACGCGGTGTCATGATAAAGACCATGATAAACAAGAAATCCGTGGATTCACATGTCTCGCCTAACGGGGGCTGGACTTAAAAATAAAAAGGTCAATGATGCTTAAATGAAAGTTTGCCGTTTGCTGAGATGACATTTAAGTGCATTTGTTTAAAATCAAAATGCCATTCTTTTAAAAACAAGAGGCCCAAGAGGACCTGTGGATACTCTAATGGCTAAAACGGCTCTTATATCAAGGGTTGTCGACATAAAATTCCTATCAGTAGTTTTTTTAAAATATTGCAAATGCAACAGGGATAGGATGGCCTTAGATCGCTCACCTGGTAATCATGGGCAATAAGTCTGCTGTGTCTAGTCAAGCATGGGCATTTTTTAACTTGTCTCACTTTCTTATGAATGAAATAAGAGCGGGGGGCGGGGGGGGGGGGGGTTATATTAACATTCTAAACAAATATGGTAGCGATCAGATAAAAAATGAAGCAACTACAGAATACAATACAGCATTTTTCAATAAATCAATGGCCATAACCTGTCGTTACTAACTAGATCTAGCTGATTTTCGAACTTGTCCAAATTTTCATTGATATACCATGCTTTGCACAACTAGACATCATACTGAGGCTTCCTGTCAACTTTTGTAGAAGTCCAACAAACCGTTTAGGAGGAGTAGCGCCGACAAGAAATTTAAAGTAAAAATGTCAAGGGTCAAGGGTTAGTTCTAGTTAGTAACGACAGGTTATGGCCATTGATTTATTGAAAATCAAGGGTTGTCGACATAAAATTCCTATCAGTAGTTTTTTTAAAACATTGCAAAAACAACAGGGATAGGATGGCCTTAGATCGCTCACCTGGTAATCATGGGCAATAAGTCTGCTGTGTCTAGTCAGGCATGGGCATTTTTTAACTTGTCTCACTTTCTTATGAATGAAATAAGAGCGGGGGGCGGGAGGGGGGTTATATTAACATTCTAAACAAATATGGTAACGATCAGATAAAAAATGAAGCAACTACAGAATACAATACAGCATTTTTCAATAAATCAATGGCCATAACCTGTCGTTACTAACTAGATCTAGCTGGTTTTCGAACTTGTCCAAATTTTCATTGATATACCATGCTTTGCACAACTAGACATCATACTGAGGCTTCCTGCCAAATTTTGTAGAAGTCCAACAAACCGTTTAGGAGGAGTAGCGCCGACAAGAAATTTAAAGTAAAAATGTCAAAATCCCATAACTCCGTCATAAATCAGCAAACTGGAACAAAAGCGCGATATGCACAACTAGACATCTTACCGATGCTTCCTGCCAAGTTGTGTCGAAATCCAACAAGGCGTTTAGGAGGAGTAGCGCCGAAAAGAAATTAAAAAAAAATGTCATGGGCCATAACTCCATCAAATATCAATGAACCGGAAAAAATGCAATAGGCACAGCAATGCTTCTTGCTAACATGGCGTTAACATACAAAAAAATATTAAAGAAATAAGAAAATTAAAAAATCAAAAACAAAAATAAAAAAAAAAAAAAAATATATATATATTTAAAAAAAAAAATTTGTTTTTTATATATATATACTAATAATAATAATAAAAAAAAGGCAAAACATCTAATAAAGTTTGGTAAAGTGAAAGCCCTATCGTATTAACGAGGCAAAATATAGCATTTTTAACTAAATCAAGGGCCATAACTCCGCTGTTATTGTTCCGATCTGGCTGGTTTTCGAACTTGTGCGAGCTTTCATTGATATTAACAATCTGGTTATGTTTGGTAAAGATCAGATGAAAAATGAAGGCCTTTGGCTAGTAAAGCTAAAAACATCAACTCCAAAAAGTAGGTCAAGGTCATAGATGAAATCCAGGCATCCAAATAAAAGATGCACTACCGAAGACACAACTATGTCAAAATAGAATATGTTCTCTTCCAAAGATTAAGTTATAAATTAGGTTTAAAACATCTAGTGCATACTTTTAGTTCATGAGAAAGTGCTGTAAATGTAACAATTAAAGTTATCTGCCCTTTGCTTGGATGGTGAAGGTCACATCCACATTTGCTTTGTCATGTTGCAATGTACCACTCAAGATACAACTATAAACACGAGTATGATAATGGACCTTTGGAAACGGCCGAGCACGACACATACGAAATATTGCAGTCTCGGTTTGATTGAGACTGTTCATGAGCGGTAGTGAAATATGCTAGCTACCGCTCACGCCCTCTAGCCCCGGGTTGAGCAGAACTCAATATTCATAAAATCAATAGTACACAATTTTAACCATCCCGAAGATGGCATGCATATGGCGGTGGACATGGAGTATCACAGTTTGAAAGGTCTTAGTGCATACAGTTTGTGAAAAGGTGACCTAAACGCCAAAGTTGAAGGTAACAATTATAAGGTTATCTGACCTTGCCTGAACGGTCAAGATCACTTCCACATTTGCTTTGTCACGTTGCGATGTACCACTCAAGATGCAACTATAAGCAAAGTTTGAAAGGTCTAGTGCATACAGTTTGTGAAAATGTGACCTAAACGCAAAAGTTGAACCTAAAAATTAGTAAGTTATCTGCCCTTTGCTTGCAAGGTCAAGGTCACTTCCACATTTACTTTGTCACGTTGCCATGTACCATCCAAGTTACAACTATAAGCAAAGTTTGAAAGGTCTAGTGCATACAGTTTGTGAAAAAGTGACCTAAACGCAAAAGTTGAACCTAAAAATTAGTAAGTTATCTGCCCTTTGTTTGGAGGGTCAAGGTCACTTCCACATTTGCTT
The DNA here is from genome assembly GCA_037043455.1 of Cyrtodaria siliqua. Taxonomy (NCBI): domain Eukaryota; kingdom Metazoa; phylum Mollusca; class Bivalvia; order Adapedonta; family Hiatellidae; genus Cyrtodaria; species Cyrtodaria siliqua. The sequence goes on from JAWPHD010000050.1 coordinate 445,972, forward strand.
TATCACGTTGCGATGTACCACCCATGATACAACTATAAGCAAAGTTTGAAAGGTCTAGTGCATACAGTTTGTGAGAAAATGACCTAAACGCAAAACTTGAATGTTGACGCCGTCACCGTCGCCGCCGCCGCCGCCGCCGACGCCGGAAAAACAACACCTATGTCTATTTTTTCTTCGAAAAGGCGAGACAAAAATGAATATGAATGGGGGGTTCCTACCCCTCTGCATGTGACGGTGCGTTTGTGAGATTGCAGTGGTATGTATTCTACCCTGGGGTCGTATCAATTAGAATTATTTTCCTGATTAAAATGAAATAACAATGGCGGGAAAGAATACATACTTAAACAGCTATTTTCAAAGTTCCAGTAAAACAACTTATATTTCAGCCCTGTTTCAGTGATATAAAACACGCCTGATGAGGCCAAATAAAATAATACTTGTGTTTACTTTAAACTGACTGACAGAATTATGCTGACAATTGTTTAATTTGTCAGCATTCGCAAATCGGGCACTCACCAAAATGACTATGCCAAAAAATGCGAGTACACCTAAAAGACTTTCCTGTACACACATGGTTCTGGCAATCAAATAAATTTTTCGATCCATTTTTTTCCAACAATGTAACAGTAAACACTAGTGTTATTTTATCTGATTAGTCCTGTTCAATATAATTTGGCAATTTACAAGCATAGACCAATTCCTTTCTATCAAGCACTTCTACAAACACACACTTGTACAATACAGAATGCAGAGGCACAATGCAAAATCTCTCCAAATTGCTTGGTTGCAACACCTTCATAAAGGCAACATCTGCTTTGGTCAAATCATCATAAGACAGTTTCAACAAAAATGGGTCAGGATGCTTTTCACACGGATTTTCAAGAGCAACATTTATTGTTTTACATCCAGACTGCTTTGAAATTCGGCCATGCTGTTGACAGTAAGGGTAAAGTTGTAAATAGAATGCAATTTGACCAACGTTTTCTTCTTCATTAGTATGATTGTAAGCAACAGTGTAGCTATTTCGAGCATAAACTCGCTAATACTTTTGCGAGTGAAAAATTTCGTTTCCGATTCTTATTCTATTAAAAGTGATATAAGATTTTGGTGCATGACCAAAGAACTGAGTTTCAAGGTTCCTTTCATAGTCTGATACAGAATATCGTCCGGTGATCCAGGTTCTAAGAAACGTTTTTGAAGTCGAGGTAAATTTTGCATTATATTTACACTGCCCACAATTTGGAAGTCCACATTCTGAGTGCCATTACAAAGCTTTAACATACTTCCATTTGCCTTTTCAAATGAAAAACATGAATATGCCCATAAAGGACCCATGTCCTTCACCATTTCAGCCAAGTGTAATAGCTGATGAATGTTGCAAGTCATGTATCTTTCGCCATATAAAGCAGCAAACATACAGCAGCAATGAGTAAGTAAGGCATCCGATTTCTTCAGGTCATCAGCTGTTATAATTTCTTGTAACAAGATAAATATAGCATTCACAAATAGAAGGAAGTGATGAAAGTACTCTTCACTTTGTATATCTCTCAAAGAAATATAAAAAGATCGGACATGGAAAGTAGCATTCAAGGAGGACAGTCAACCACAAAACACAGAAACAAACATGCAAACAGACAAACAAGAAGGCAAAAGTAATAATAAAAGCAAACTACATCACAAACACAAAAGGGTTGACAAAAAAATAATACCAAAAAACAATAGCCTAGAAAGCCACAATGAAGGTACTCAATGACTTGGCAGAAGCCAGAGCAACAAGAGCATAAAGGGCACGATAAGAAATATCATAGACAAACATCAAACGCCACCGTCCCAATGGGCTTTAGGTAGGCGTCATCATAGGGTCCACAGCCAGTCCGGTCATCGTACAATTAAAGAGGAAAGCATAGTGGCGAACTGTAAAAGGGTTCACCACCAAGCATGCAGTACGTTGCAAAATGATAGGGTCATAACCTCTTTAGATAAACATTTTAACAAGTTTAACAAAGATAGTACAAACGTGATCATGACCAAGAATCTTACGAAATTTATAAATCACATCACCATAGAAGTCAGGTTGTGATAGTCCTTGTCGCAGAAGAGTCCTTAAATCACACTTATATTTGGAAAGAAGATCAGGATTACGATAATAAAATTTTGCAAAGGTTTTACAAAGTTTTTGGTAACGGTAACCCTGATTGAGTAGCTTTTTAGTTATACAAAGATTACGAATAGTAAAGTCCTCAACTCGAGTACAAGCTCTTGAAAAAGGAATAAGCTGAGACACATACACCCCATAAGAAGCTGCTCGGGGAACATCTCCATCCAAGTGGGGATAATTAACAATGTCAAAATGAAAATCATCTCCCTTGTCATAGATTTTGCTAATTATTTCACCATTTTCAATCAAGATATCTAAATCAAGAAAAGAAGCGTTATTATCAGATATATTAGCTTTATTTAGCTGAAGTTCTTTAGGATAAATATTATAAACTATAGTTGGAAATAAAAGGTTGTCAATGTTCAGTATGTCATCCAGATACCGAGAGGTTTCATTAAAAGCTTCAATAACATCTTCCTGGGTATCTGGTGAAGGACTCAACATGAAATCTCTTTCATAGCAAAATAAAAACAAATCTTCGACAAGTAGTGCACAGTTCGTACCTATAGGGATACCAACAATTTGTCTATAAACGGTGGTATCATACCTGATAAAAATATTATCTAATAAGAAGATGAGTGCTTCACAAACTTCATAGCAAGTCCACATAGTATAATTGTCGAAACTGCCGTTAGTAAAAAACGCTTTAATATTATTACCTGCCAAAAATGTAGTATTTTCTCTAGCGAATGTTTTTTGAATAAGAGAAATTAGCTTGTCTTTATTAAGGTGATGTGGTAAGGTTGTATATAGTGTAGAGAAGTCATAAGTGCTTATTGATTAAACTCGACCTTTATTGAACATTTTACCAAGAATGTCTCCTGAATTTTTTATAGACCAAAATAAATTAATCCCAGAGTTTTCATAAGTTTTATCACAATATAGTTTAACGTGATCTTTAACGGCAGTAAGACAAGAAGTTAAAAGTTTGGAGATGTTTGTTGTTATACGGATTTTTATGTAATTTTGGAATGCAGTACATGGTAGGCAGTTTATTTTGCTTATCGTTTACATCAGCCTTGAAAGCCACGCACCAAGTGATATGCACGGAAACAACATCATCCTCAGTAGAATTAACTGGAGTATACGAATTGGTGCTGCCGAGTTCCAGAGATAAAACATTGACGTAATATAGGCGTCAAACAATAATTACATTATTAGCTGCTTTATCTGCAGGAACTAAAACAAATTTATTATGAAATTCCTGAATTCCCGATTTAAATTACGAAAGGAAAACCTAGGTCTCGGAGGAAGTAAAGAGGGGTTTGTATTATAAAATTTAATACGTGTATCTATAATTTTAAGAATTGACTCTTTCCAAGTAGAAAGCGATTTTGTGTCCGCATGTTCTCTACGACACCATTTTATACTAAAATATTCAATGGGGTGGGCGATCTGGGCACGACAGGCATTAAAATCAATAGTGGAAGGTAATCTATATTTAGGACCTTTCGAAAACAAATGCCGAATACGTTTATCAACAATATCAAAATTACCAGTGATGACATGGAGCATAGCAAAATTTTGATGTGTTGCATTCACATTCCTTAGGAGTAATATGTACTATATCAAGGTCAGAAACTATTTTGTTGTAGTTGGAAATAATATTTATAATAGGCTTTTTATACTTATAACAAATTACAGGACTTTCGGAATTTTTGAAATTTTTGAAATATTTTGGGATAGAATCAACTACATGAGTATCTCGAAAAATACTAGGCATGTCAATGAAATCAATACCTTTATTAATATATAGAAGTTTTAGAAAATGCCTGACGTGATCAGACTCCTTGTCAATATGGGGTCGGAGAACATGTTGTGTGTAGCTTTGAACTATGGAAGCATTCTCAAGATTGTAAGTGAATAATACAATAACCATGACCTTAGTTCTAATGCTTTCCAGTATTTCAAGTGGTCGTTAATGGAGCGCGGCAGACTTGTAAGGTTATTTGGCGGTTTAATAATCTTCAATCGCTTGTCCACCAAATCAACAGATGTTGAAAGGGAGAAGGACTTGTCTCTATGCTCAGGTAAAATCCACAATGATAACAACAACTTTGTTACTCCTAGCAAAATACCATGCATGTAATCAATGCAAGTTCCTGAAACTAAATCGTAAAAAGAGAGACACTGCAAGAATGAAGGTCCCTTGATCCCTCGACTTGGGAGATTATTCCGTACCGCCTTTGCAACATGTGTTATATTGCCCTCATGAGTTCGCACTGGTCCATTTGGATTTTCTGCCTTAAATGAAAAGATGTGAACATGTCCTCTAGCACTAGTTTTGCATGTCTCTCCAGGTTGCAAGCATTTACAACATCCATATTTGCCATTGAATAGCATTGAATTACAAACAGCACTCCTTGCAGGCAGGTCTGCAGTTGCACCAATGACAACTACTTTGCATGTAAATGTTTTTGATGCACTTAACTCTGTTGTCTCTATTGTTATACCTCTTGTTTCCAAGTTTTTTAAAGTTTAACAAAAGGCTCGGTGTAAGACATCATTGTTGGCTTTTTTGGCCCAAACCAAAGACCACCAAGAATTGTATTATCTGGACATCATCTTTTGTTGTATTGTAACTCATTAATTTGGAAAAAAGTGGCCATAGAGAAACATTCGAAGATTTAAAGCAAGGTACACCATCCGTATTCCACAATAAAGATAAATTATGTGAGTTCTGAAGTATTCCTCCATTCTGTGACAAACGCTTGTAAACTTGTCCATCATATATATCTTTTTTTTATATTTATTAAATTTAATAATATACATTATTTGGATATTGCATTTTTGTGTTGATCGACTTGTTTTGATCGACCATTTGTATTGCCACAAACACGATACGTCGACCTATAAAGTATACAGAAAAGTATATAAAAATCATAGTATTCGTAAATCTTTTTTTTTTCTTTTGTTTTTATTGAATATATATATAATTATATAGATGTATAACAGTAACAAACATACAATATATGAAATGTGTCTTCACATGCTATCTTATTTCGTGTTGTCATTTTAAGCCACATATTATAAACAAAACTATATAACAACCATTTATTTAGATGGTCTTCATTCATTCATTCATTCATTCATTCATTCATTCATTCATTCATTCATTCATTCATTCATTCATTCATTCATTCATTCATTCATTCATTCATTCATTCATTCATTCATTTATTCATTCATTCATTCATTCAATTATTCATTCATTCATTCTTTCATTCATTCATTCATTCATGCATGCATTCATGCATTAATATATTTGCCATAGTCAATGACCAGTTTAATGAATATGTAATTATAATATGACTATTATCACACATGACAAGTAACTAAATCATCCTTCTTTCGGTGTCTTCTGTGTGTATTAAATTAAACACACTAAAACACCCCGTATATATATAGCTGTGATAAAACATAATGTTATATCATAATGTTGTATCAAATTGTTCCTGAATGTAATTTTAACATCATTGTAAACATAACCTTCTTTTATGCTATTTAACCGCCACATAAATGATTTTAAAAAAGCATATATACATATGAATAATTGTATTCTATGTACTACCATCAGGAAGCCCATATATGTTGCCACATGTCTTCTGTGTGAGAGAAGAGCATGCTATGAGAGGCTAGTAAATGCCTGATACAGTTATCGTTGGCTTTTGCCTTATTCATATTTCTTGTCGAAACGAAATACAAAAAGGAGAATGGCATGCTAAACAAGTTAATATTATTTTTTTTTACAGTGATATAATATACTGTAATGCACTAATATTTTCTTTCCACATTCTTTATTCTTTAATTTGATCTTTTAGTATGCTAATAATACGGAAGTATTAGCCGTTAATAGAAGGGGTTATTTCATCATATTTATAGCTGTTTCTGAATTTCCATATTTGCCATTTTGTTTCATAAATAACGGAGTTGAGTATATTTAATTTCCCTGGCTTACTATAGAATCCTAGAGCAACATGTTCAAATTTAAGATTATCTTTTAAAATTACATTTATAGTTCCCCACAGTGGTTTAATAACATCGCAGTCGAAGAATAAATGAAACAGAGAAACTTTCGCTATCATTTTTACACATATTGCATAAACCGTTCGATAATCTCATAGTATGTAATCGATGTTCCGTATAAATAGCGTTATAAATAGAACAGTCTCAATCTAACCGAGGCTGCAATATTTCGTTTGTGTCGTGCTCGGCAGTTTCCAAACGTCCATTATCATACTCTTTTTTATGCAGAAATTTCCATTGAAATTGTTTAGATTTCAATGACCCAAATGAGTGTTTTATATTTTTCCAATTTGGTTACCATGTGATAAAACCTACCCCTAATTTTTCCTCCCATTTAAGTTCGGTTTTAAGTTTATCAGCTTTGTTGTTCATTGACGTTAAAATATGCTTTATTTTTAATTCATTTGGTTTAAATTTGTTGTTATTACTGTTTAAAATGTAGTTTTCTTCCATACTGAATATCCTATTCTTATTCATTTCAACAGCAAATGCGCATGACTTCATTGATAAAATGTATTTTTTTTAGAATCAATGATTTTAATTTCGTCCATCATAATATCGTTGATATTATCTGAAATTGTTCTTTTACGTGTAAAACGATACCGTATATCTGATAAAAAAGATGGTCTTGCGAAAAAAGTTTCGATTTGTTCCGCTATTGGTGTGACACTATGTCACTAGAGCATTAATAAATAACAATTCCAGACTCTTAAATACACGCTTTAATAATCTTTAAAACTACCCCATTTTAATGTCTGATCGTATAGTGGTATATTAATTCTAACAGACTCTACTGTCCAACTAATCTCTCTACATTCTCCAGATTCTACCAGATCTCCCTCTCGCTACTAAAACATCCCAGTATATACATGCACCCACGTGCAATCAACTTATTGGATTCCAATTCTTTAATTCAATTGGTCTAACAAGGTATCCCGCCTACTATATACCTGAGTAAGCTAATATAATATCAGCTTTTTGAGAGGATCATCCCAAATTGTAGAATAATGGTCATTTACTATTAACTGCGACTTATTAATAAACTATTATTATTACTTATTAATGGGTCCGGTAGTGTTACATTGGCAGTTCAATACAATGGGAGATTGAAGAACTTGCAATATCTCGTCCACACTTTTCGTTTGGACATGTTCCTGCCATGAGATCTTGCTCACTTATAACAAGTTGACAAAAGCTGCAATACTTGTGTATTTTCAAATGATGTTTAATGTCTACAAACCATTTCTTGAATGATCCAAGCGACTGAGCTAGTAAGTTTTCAACAGGGCAAAATAGATTTATCAATTTAAGTAAATCGGTAATTCCTTCTCTAGTTAAGGAATACTTCAGGGCAAACGTAATAATGAGCTACATACTGGCACCTGCTTTTAATCTTGAGCCAGGAAATACTTGTTCATCTCCTTTGTTGAGATACTGTTCATCGGTAGATTGAGTTTCATCCTCTTTTAATTCCTTAGCTTCGAGGTCATATTGTTCTACGTCAATACCAGAGTTGTTTATAACTTCCTCATCTTCAAACTCCTCCTGAGAATCAAATTCAACATGTGCCGGTAACTCATCATCTCCGAGTACATTATATAGCAAAAATTCTTCACCATGATATTGTTCTTCGTTGTGTATTATTTCATCAGCTATTGGAAATTCTGAATTATTCAGTTCATTATACTCTGATACATTTGGAAATGACCTTTCCTGTGCACCCTCTGAAACAGGTATATGCACTTCATTGTTTGATACACCAAAGGAATTGGGCAACACCTGTTCTTCTTTATTTTCAATTTCAGGTACATGTAAATGCTCATTCTTGTCTGAAACAAAAACAAAACTAATTATAACATGTATTTAAAGGTAGAACGTTTTATTATAATAATTTACAAATACAAGTATATATATATATATATGTAAGTATGATAGATGATAATGGAAATATTGTCTCAGATAGCGAATCTATATTATTAAAGTGGAAAAACAGTTTTTCAAATTTGTATAAGTCTTCAGCTAATCAAAGTGTTCCGATTAATTTCGATAATGAACATGTAACAAATAATGACACTATTCCAGAATTTGAAAATGAAATTACTATAGCTGAGATACAAAAAGCAATTTTTAATTCCAAAAGGGATAAAGCAAGCGGTATAGATGAAATACAGCTGAAATATTTGATTCGCTGGTTTGGTCTATTGTAGCTTATGGTGCAGCAATATGGGGTACTCAAACCTACTCTTGTATTGAAGCCGTACAACGTAGAGCAATGCGAGTATATTTGAGTACAACAAGAAACACACCATCAGCTGCAATGGCAGGAGACATGGCATGGCAACCGGTTTGTGTTAGACAAATAATTGCGGTATCAAATTACTTGGTACGATTGAGTCATTTGCCAAATATGTGTTTCAATAAACGAATATTCATTTATTGTTTTAATAGTAAAGGTTCTAGATGTAAAAATTGGTGTTACAAAGTTTTAAATAATTTTTCAAAAATTGAGTTTAATAACGTTCCGAGTGTAATTAACACTAATGTTAAACGTAATTTTTTAGATGATGTTAAGAGTGCATCTTTAAATCAGTTTATAATAAACTGGTATGTAAATATTAACTCGGAACGTGGTAGTAGTAATATTGGTGGCAATACATTACGTACTTATAAGTTATTTAAAACTACATTTGAAACAGAAAGGTACTTAATTCGTGTATGTGCCAAATCCTGCTACTTAATTCTTCTACGTCGATCTAGCTTTTTGTATCGCTGATATTTTTTCCTTCTTAAATATGCCAAACAATGTCAATTGTATATATGTAAATAATGTCAATTGTTTTTATCATATCGTGATTCTGTTTTATTTTCTTCTATGAAAATGATGCTAATCAGTTCCTTTTTGATCTGATCAAAGGGGATAAATGATTTTTTAATTTTGTTCTAACTGATGCGCAATAGTGCTTTGTTTATTTTGTCAAATCTTACAATACTCATTCTTAGTACATATTTTATAGATAGATTAGCATCATTTACATAGTCTTAATGTGTAATATATATGCTAATATCGTTTGAGTTTGATGTTATTAGCTACTTTTAAAATATGTTGATGGTTTTATAACTATAGTCTCTTATAATTCTAATTAGAATGGCATGGCTATCTTATAATGTTTACGATGTTTTATTTATGTTTGTATTTTTTGTAAACCCTGATGAGACTTTAATATAAAATATATATGTATGCAATTCATGAGAAAAACTAATGAAATGCTGTGAGTTTTAAAACCTAACCTAACGATATAAAGACTTATCAAATAGCAAGGTGCCGATGGTTTTAACAATCAAGTACATGTATTTGAGTGTATTTTAACCAGGTTAATTATCAAATTATGTGTTTGTGTACACATGTGACATGTGGACATGACTGTATGTTTTGTTTTGTTTATGTTTGTTTATGTTTCTTTTCATTCTTACTTAACATCACTTTGGTCAATTAAATCATACTAACGTCTTCATTAATGGAAAGATAACATGTAATTTTATTTACGTTTTAATCGATGTTTATATTTATTATTTTTTCGCTCGATAATGCTTTTACCTGACGATGTTTTCGTATGTTTTACGGGGGAAAATGACAGAATATAAACTGACAGACTGGATTACAGTATATTCTAGTTATACATTATTTCAACATGTTTTAAGAAGTAAACATAAACCAGTCTATGAAATATTCGTTTTGTCAAGCAGAGATTTGTTCTGAATATGTTTTAATCAAGTCTTTCATCATATAGTACAATGTACATGAACATATTTTACACACGATGACTAGACTGGCATCCAATTCCTTTTAAAAGTTATTATAGAATTTCCTAAGCACTGAAAGAGGCAAACATCTCCACTAATAACTGTATGGTCTTATCTGAATATTAATTATAAATTCAGCCATGAAGAGTAACAGAGCTTGAAATAAAAAACAAACAATTTTTATGCAGAAGAGTATTATTTTATTTTTAATTTGTCTAAATTTATTATTTATATTCTAATTTATAGACTGTACGAGTCTAACGAGTGACTAGTATCTGAAGATGGAGATAGGCAAATGTTAAATGCTGTATATTTATTGTTTTGCTACGCATTGAAATAAATCTTTTTTCTTTTTTTTCTTATATATTTTTACATTTTTAATAAACATCAAACAAAATTGTTTGGCTCAATGATTTGAGTAAATTATGCAGCTTATCTAGAGCCCTGATAATTTCATAAACAAAGAAGCAAAAACAATAGATGACAATTTATACCTTGCAAAGTGCATGATTCATTCAGTAGAGTCTGCGAAATTTGTCTTTTTGATGACACTAGTGTAAGCTTAAGTGGGCTTTTCTCTGTTAAGTATTGATTATATTGGCCTGTTGATACCCTCTGACGTTTTACACTCTGATGTTTTGTCACTTCTTCTATACTTCTCAAAAATCCCTCGATGCTGTCAGTTGATTGTGGACTTATTTGATGAGGGGAATATGAATGCCTTCACCTCTGGAAATTAATTAATATGCAAGATGACAATCACAATATGGCGGATATAGTAAATAAAAGTGTACTTCAAAACATAAATGTTTTATCGTGTCACTACCATCGATAAAGGTGCAGTTTTATCATTGTAACGGTATAATAAACATTAATTGATCAATCAATCTGTTAAGCTAAATTATCGTAAAAAAAAAAGACACACCGCAAACATCTTTGAAAGTGCATGACTGTGTGTTTTTAGTAATCCCCCTGTTTTCACTATAGGAGTTCCTCTGCCCCTATAAAGCCGCAAAAAAAGGCTTTTAGGGTCAGAGAAGGCTCGGATTACCATAAAGTTTGATAAAGTTGATTACTCAAACTGGAACAAATCCCCGTTCAACTACATGCCAGAGCTCTAAATGATATGTGTATCTGCGTAATTTACGCATATAATCCAAATATAAAAAAATGATGTTAACAAAAATAATACTAGTAAAATCCTTATCTACACCTTATCTACACCTCTTTACTTTATGTTTAGCAGTAAAGTAGTGGATTTTAGCAATGAAATAAAAGTGTCATTTCATAAGTGTGAAATATAGAGATTTATGTTTTCACTGCCGGAACTTTTTTTTTCAATATCAAAAACATTTTTTTTATTTGTTTAGATATAGAAAATAACAGATTAATATATATCATTCGACTGTAAATGGTCTAACTAAGAAAATGAGCTATAGCTTTTACAACTGGTCAAGTATTTCAGAATTGTTGTCATTTACATTGAAAAATGTCCGTTGCAGATGGTTGCTATAAAAGTTATATCATTGGATTGGACATAACAAAGTAAATGAGTCGTACTTTATTGAAATCGGTTAAGTTAGTCAGTTTAAAAGTACTAAGTCAATGACGTCGTCAATTATTTTTTTCTGCATACTGCAGCACACTTTGCTTATAAAGCATAAAATAAATAGAAAATGTGTTGTTTTGTCGTGAATAATAGCTTTTATTTCATCTCGAAACGGGGCTTTTTATGACGATCAACACATTAATTATCACCCCAGCTCGAAGAGATCAAACTTCTATAAATGTTCACACTTCTTGGTGAAATAAAATCTGTTAATCACTCCAAAACAACAAATATCATCTATGTCTTGACTTTATTTCATATGTATATATATATTTTGTTTATAATAACCCTGATTTAAGGACTATTGGTCAGCCATCTTTGAAAACAAAATCCAAAATGGATGGGGTGTGGTTAATTGAAATTTTTATCCACATGAATATTATAGGCATGAACATTGTCAATGATATAATAGATGACAGTAATTCAACACTATTGATGTCAACATAATATCAGAAACAATATTTATTTGGCAGAAATAGTGCCCTTTATATTCGAAAAGGTAAGTACAATTTTACTCGAAGATGTTTTGTTATTTATGTTAAATAAATTTGTCTGTAAAATGTTTCATATATCTAAAAATGGCACACGAGACATCATTTCTAAATTAAATACGACATGTTATCACACCATCCAAATTTCAAAGTCAATCATTGTAAAAAAAACAAGTTATTCTTTCAATGGCATGCACTTTCAAAATAATCTCAATGCTATAGTATGGTGGCACTGACGGGTTTTAATTGTCAAACTATTATAAATGGCAACTATATTTGTTGGATGTATTAAACACAACTGAGTGACTGTTGTGAATAGTAACAAGGCAAAACAAGAGTAATGTATTATTATATTCGTATAAAAACAGCACAAACTAAATAATAACATATGAATACGATCAAATGACCTGTTTATCCTTATGTTTCACCCGGGAGTAATTATACGGGGAGGAGAAACGGATCGTTTTGCAGTTTTATGTTATCGCGCGTGTGTTCCACTACTGCGTTAAAATGACTACTTCCGGTTGTTTCGCGCTTGTTTGATGAACAGCAAATTCTTATAAATTATTACACTTACAAATTCAATAAAGGTGCGAAATATAAACATAAGTATTATTTATTCACAATGTGTCCTCTGATACAGAGCGTGTATTTGTTGGCATGTATAAAAGCACATTTTACCAGATGGTTCCGTGTAACAAAGATGGCGCCACTCTTCGTCAAATAAAAGATGGTGACAGTGTATAGCTATTGCGAACGAGATAAGAGACTATGGGTTATTTAGGCATTAATAATAACAAAAAGTGAATAGTTGACATATTTATCTTTGTCAAGAAGTTCATTTCAAGGTGGTGATTATAAGACAAAGCCTAAAAAGAGGTAATGAAAATGTGCCTTTTCGCGACAACATAAATCGATAAACTAGATCGTTTATGAAAATGTTTCTCCTCCCAGTATACTTACTCTCTGGTTTCACCATACCGCATGTTTCATTTTACAATTCACGTGCATGCTTTCCATGTGTATCATGTGTGTGTGTTGAAGGCACATGGCGTATAAAGAAAATCTTCATTTTTAACAATGGTGTACTTCGAATTTTGGATGATGTGATAACATGGCTTACTTTATTTAGAAATGATGTCTCGTGTGCCATTTTTAGATAAATGGACAATCCTATGAACAAAATTATTTAACATAAAAAACAAAACATCTTCGAGTAAAATTGTACTAAACTTTTCGAATATAAAGGGCACTATTTCTGCCAAATAAATATTGTTTCTGATATTATGTTCACATCAACAGTGTTGAATTACTGTCATCTATTATATCATTGACATTGTTCATACTTATAATATGCATTGGGATGAACATTTCAATTAACCATACCCCATCCATTTTGGATTTTCTTTTCAAAGATGGCTGACCAATAGCCCTTAAAGGAAACTATTCATAATTACATGGTATATATGCTAGACTCCGAATCTAGCCGCTCTGTCAGCTGCTTATTATAACTTTTTTGAAAGGGCCGAGGAAATGGCCATCACATCATAACATGCTTTTTCAGGTTTTTCTTTGCCTCAAATTATTTAAAAAAAACAGATGTCGCCCGAAATTTTAGAGAAACTTTACTGTGAGGCGTATTATTTTACCATCATATGCAACGCAATTATTCGTAGATAACTATAACTTACCATGCTTCTTGAAAGTATAAGATCGTAATGATGTTTTTTCTGAGTTGATTTTTCTACGATTCTGTTCAAAATCAGGAATTGTCCACCATTTTGTCAGCGAGTTCATGGATAAATAATTACGGTTGATTTCATTGGCTCGCAAGACTATGTATCATTTGTTTACCGCAATCATCTTCGCTGAAGGTACAAACCGTCCCAGCATCGGGTACCAGTTGCATCTGACCTTATCAACCGCTGCGATTGGTCAACACTTTGTTGTGTCAATTTTTCAAAGACTTCCAGAAATTCTATAAACGTTTTGGGTAAAAATCAGCAGTATGAGTAGTGAATTTGAAACTGTGGACGATTTATATGTTTTGCTATTTTTGGTATGTTGAGGAAAGACAATGGTCAGTACAGAGTTCGGCTACCATCCTCAAACCAAGGAGGGAAGCTGGAGAATATGGACCTGGGGACAAGCCGTATAGGGCAGTTATTGTCCGAGTAAAAGGTTAGTCCCCAATTTGTTTTTCTTCAATAATACATAAGTACACATGGCTAGACGTTAGAATCCAGGTCACTAGTTTGGCCATTTTTGGGCCCCATTCTCCTAAATGTATATATATTTCACAACCTTTCCTGTGAAAAATTTCCCTCTTAAAAATGTAAAAAATTTCCCGCTTAAAAATGTAAAAAAATCAAATAGAAATTGTTATTGTTAAACTCAGGGAGTAAGTATATGTATACTTACTCCCTGTTAAACTCCAATATAGAAAAAACAGCATACTTTTCGCTATTTGGAATGGTACATTCTTGGATCCACTTAATTTCTTAACAATAAATGTATAATTCATAACTTTAGATAGTGGCGGACCAATTCTAAAAGCGCTCCGACAATTACTGTAGGCCAAGTCACCCACAATTGCAATTGGGAATGGGCCCTTTTATCAGTACTACTTACATAAGACAAAACGCATGCTGTGTTCATCTACATTTAGTCTCTGTTACCCAGCTTGCTTCTGATTTCTTCGCTAAGCTATGATCTTCAAAAACCAAGGCATAGGAGAAAAACAGAAGTTTGAAATAATCGCCCTCATGTAGGGAGCTATTTTGATAGATGTGTGTACCGCAAAAAAATATAGTACCACGATATACCGCAGTTTTTTAGCAAATACCACGGTACGTACCATGGTATACCGTGTAAGCTTTGTAGCTTTGGTTATCGCCATCGCTCTCTCTGAGTTTGACTTATAGTGTGATTGTGAACCTACTACTTATAGTATATTGGACTATATTCAGTCGAAATAAAGTGCGATGAAACTTCTACTTTCGCTGCAACAACAGGTCCCACCGGTTGTGCAATAAATTTGACCATTACGCGACTTACAAACTGCAACATTTTCTTCAATCATGCAATCTAAATTTTTATTTTTTAGGCCAAATTACTCCAAATTTCCGATTCGGCACGCTTATTTGTGATGTTATCGAAATTGTCCGTCTTTTTTGAGGAAATTACCATACACCAGTTTGTTATTATTTTTAATTATTTTTAATGAGATTGTCTATAGTTATATTTTCAATCGTTAGATTAAATGTGTTATATTCACAATGAAGCAGCAAACAAATGTGAATTAGCGAAATAAAACATAATTTTTCTTCGGTACCGTAATTTCCGTATATTTCTTGGTCACGGAAAGAGCCGAAGTACCGGTACGAATCCAAACACCGCGGTGCGTACAGCCCAAGCTAAATACTGGTATATCGGTAATACCGCGCACCTCTATTTTATTGACGAGACTTTGAGAGATTCTGTGAGATTTTCATGAAACGTAATTTCACGTCAGTCAAATGTTAATTTCTTTTAATTTCTGATAAGCAACAAAAATGACGTCAAAAAGTGTAACTGGTGCTTCAGCAACTGACGCTGTCATTCTTATTTACAACATGTCATCAAAACGTCGATTTGCGCTCAAAAAATGCGAGTTTAAAATAAACTTACCGCTAGTGGGTGCTTTATTTGGCCTAATCTACCTTGACTAATATCTGCAAGTAAAGCATATGCATGATAGGGTCTTGGCAGACCGAGACTAATTCAGACTGGTTTAATTAATGTTAGCCTAAGCCTGCCAAGACCGCATCATGCGTATGTCTTAGCCTTACGTGCACATTTTGGCAAATGGTGTTAGGCATTTGCATGTACAACAAAACAGTAACATATATGGCCAATACTTACATCAATTATGTATCATTGGAACTGGAATTTGTAGTGGTAAATGAAAATATCTTAGTTTTTGAAAATACATATTTTACAGTGAAATAATTTTTGCTGGGGTAATAGAAAATAGGGCACTACAAATACTTAACTGTCTTGGGAGGCCCGAGTAAATACCCCATATTCTTTTCATTTTCAGAAACCAAAGAGCTGTTTGTTAAAGATCAGATTATATTTGATGCACTGTTGAAGGACAAAAAAGAGCGTTCTCCAGCACAGATATTGGAAAAGATGGGTGTTACTGGTGTAAATGATCTAGTTGAAAATAATGGTAATTTGTTTTAATTTATTTTTACAACCCAGTGACTCCCACCATACATTGGGATTTTGGGAAGTGGGGAACATTGTGTTGCCCTTGCCATCTGTACGTCACATTTTTTCTGTACATGTAGCTCACATTCTTGTCTAAAAAAGGGTTTTCATTAAGAGCCCAAATTGACTGTTTCAAGTGAGTAGGATGCCTGCTCAAATAATCTTTAGTCCTGCTGAGCCAAATTAATGAAAACCCTGTTAAAAGTACTCCTCAAATTATAACGATACTTGCTAGTATCTTGTACTGTTCCAGCCCATTGATGTTTGGCGAATGTATGGCCCTTTACTATTTCGTATAAAATTCATAATCATATTATAATCATATTTCACCTGATAGCTTACAGCCAGGCCATGATTATCCACAGAAAAATTTCTAGTTTTAATTTGTATTTTTTATAATGATTCAATCTTTCACTGGCAGACGAGACAACAGTTTCCTGCAAAGTATTGTTGTCACTTAGGTTTTAATTTGTCAGTTGTCTTACGACGTCGTCTATTGTCCATTGGTAGTCACACTTGTTTCTGCTCAATGTACCGATTAATCGATTGTAACCGATCATAGGTTACTTAAGCTTCCGATTATGATGATCGATTATGAAAGTCAATATTAAATCTATCATCGGTGAAATGTAAAAATGCGCTTTAATATTAAAAATCGTAAAAAAAATGATTATCCAGAGCTGGAAGTTAGGAAATACACTTGTGAAAATGAGCTTTTAACACAAAATTAATAAATACATTTATATCAGTTATAATTATTTCGCTAATTAAAATGAAATAACAATGGCATAAGAAACAAGACAGGGGTAATCAGAAATTATTCTAAGTTCAAGAATCTCAAATTTCCATGCACATATTATACTTCATTAGCTCTACTTTTGCCTCGTTAGACGATAGAGCCTTTTTCATCCGATCTTAACCAAACTTAACCAGATCGAAAACCAGCCATATCGAGTTATGACCCTTGATTTTGTTAAAAATGCTGTTTTGATTAAAGAAAGAAATTAAAAATACTTCAAGATGTCCAAGTGTTCCTTTTAAATTACATGAAACTTGTAAAGTTCTTAACTGCAGTGTTATAATTATTTTAAAATTCTTTTTCCTTATTTCCTAATTAGGTGAAAGAACAGTCAGTGCATCAGCCCCTTAGATACCCACACAAGTGAAAGCAGCAAAGCCCATAGGTCAACCAGAAAAAGCAGCAAAACCAAATAGAGCAGAAAAACCAGGTCAAGCAGCCAAGAAAGCAGTGAAAAGGCTAGCAGCAGACACTGAGCAAGTTCTGGCTAAGAAGCCCAAAAAACAACAAGCAGCAGACACTGAGCAAGTTCTGGCTAAGAACCCCAAAAAACAACAACAAGCAGCAGACACTGAACAAGTGTTGACTAAGCAGAACAAAAAACAACAATAACAAGCGGCATTGGAGGCAGGCAAAATGATGGCTGTCCGAATCATTGAGAAGATGGGTGCGGTACAGCAAAAAGATGCAGACAGAACCACGCACACGCCAACAACACTGCAGAACCTTGATGTCAGCAATAGTACCCATAAGCAGCAGAAACATAACAATCGCATCTCAGACAAACAGAATAAAGATGACAGCACCACACACAAACAACATGCCAACTTCACACACAGGCAGCAGGAACATGACAACACCACACATACACCACAGAAACAAGGCAACACCACACACAGTCAGCAGGATCATGACAACACCACACATAAACCACAGAATCCAGACATCACCACACACAAACCACAAAAACAAAACAGCACCACACACAAACCACAGAAACAAGACAACATCGCACATAGACAACCGGAAGATAACACCATGCACAGTCACTATTTTCATTTTCCACTACCGGTACACATTCTTCCCAAAGTCAAGGCTACTTAACACCACAAATGACACCAGACTTACACTCTCTACAACCTCATAACACAGATTCAGAAGATGAGAACATAGGCTGTGCACAGGAAACATGGCATCCATTTGAAAGTGCCTCCTCTTACTTGGAAGACACATTTACACAGCCATCCATCAACCAATATCACCCATATGGAAACTATTTTGTCCCAAACCAATATTCACCACACATTAATTACAACAACCAGTTTCACTCATCCAGCCACCAGTCAACAACAAACTCTAACACAGACCAGTGCTCAACAGTGGATTGCTCTTGCGATTCCCAAATTGAAATCATGGAACAAAAAATAAAAAAATTAGAGGAGAAGATTGACTTTCTTATGCAAAATACACCATCAATGCCACCTGCACACATACTGCAATCCATTCCACTGAACACCCAGCATAATATGCTCACCTCACAAACACAGCTAATCACACAGAAAACAATGCCACTTAACAGGCTGCAGATAACTACACCAACAAGATCAAACACACATACTATTTCACAAACAAGCTCACCAAACACACAGAATATTCCAACAACAAACTCACTAATGACACCAAACACACAGAAAAATATTCCGTCAGTGAGCCAGCAAGTGGTAAGTATCGATTCCATGGATGACGACATTTATATTGCATATCAAGCTGAAAGTACCGGTCTATAAATACGTTCTGCTTGACATTTTCAAAGTACGGAGTATCTTCCATACATATTTATATTCACTGATGATACTGTGTAGATATAGAGATTATTTAACTGCTGGGGTCGATTATAGGGTAATCATTACGAGATGGGAGACGTGTGGTTCTTTTTACGAACGAGCGTATGTGAGTGAGTGAAAAAAAAACCGTCTACCATCGAGTGAAGGATTTCTCTATAATCGAACACAGCAGTTAAATAATCTGTTTATTACATTTTAAATCAGTTTGTGCATGATTTTAACCGAAATTATTCGCTTTATTGAACGTTATCAGCGGATAACGTCGACGTCAGTACCACGTTATTGACGCCATAACTCAATCACCAATAGTTATTTTTGTGTTCGGAGTTTGTTAATAATATTTAGCGATTATAAATATTCTTTCACTGAGAAATTCCAATCTTTCGCCGATGAAAATGTAATAAAAACATGTTATTCTATACTTTAAAAAAACTGTAGGTATAAAGTGCAGACATATATTCCTTTTTAGATATCTAATTTTTGCTGAGCCCGTTTACGGATCTCGATTTAGCGATTACAATGTCCGGGTATATATTTGTCCATTAGTCTGTTTGTTCATCCGAGCTTTCGAAATATAGGTCACATTTGGTCGGATCAGCATGACGGGATGTTGATCCTTGTTGAAAACTATCTTGATTTGACATTAAACATGGCCGCCAGAGGCCATATTTGTTTACATAGCGTTACATAGTAAAAACTTGTAGCGAATACTCCTGAAACTACTTGACAGATTTCCATGAAACTTCACAGGAATGTTGCTCTTGATGTCTAATTGATCCCAGCAAAATTTGGGTAGGCCGGAAATTCAAGATGGCCACAATGGCTAAAAATAGATTTTTCAAAAACAAGAATTAGCGACTACTTCTTGAAAACTATGAGTGATATTGATATGGACTTTTTCTAAAATGATCAGCATGACATGATGTTAATCTTTGTTAAATATTATTTTGATTCGACATTAAACATGGCCTCCAGTGGCCATATTTTTTACATAGAGTTTGTATAGTACAAATTTGTAGCGACTACTCCCCTGAAACTACTGGACGTAATTTCATGAAACTTCGCAGGAATGTCTAGACAACTGTAAGTGATATTAATATGGGACTTTTTCTAAAATGATCATGACATGATGTTGATCCTTGTCAAAAATCAGTTTGATTCGACATTAAACATGGCCGCCAGTGGCCATCTTTGTTTACATAGAGTTATATAGTAAAAACTTGTGGCGACTACTCAGGAAACTACGTTAGAGATGTTTATGAATCTTCACAGGAATGCTGATCTAGCTATCAAAACCTATCAGTAGAGCTTCAAGGTCGTTGACCTCTTGTTTGTTTCATTTAGAGTTCAATCACACATAAAGAAAAAAACTTACTCCACCAAAGAAGAAAACATTGTGTTACTTCACACTCATTTCAATAATTGGTTTATGTTACCACTCTAACAGGTGTTAAGCACTGTTTAGATTATAATTGTTCATAATGTACTAATGTCCCAATTCTGGCAATTTGTTGATAAAAAGTCCACAATTCGATCTTACTCCACGTCGAGACGGTACATGTACTTTGTTGTTGCTCCTCTATTGAATTCCGTCAAAACATCTTTTTTCTATTTAGTAAATATTCAACAATGGTAGATGTGTGAAGTATGTCAACATAATTTGTGTTTTGTAACCTAAAATTTACGGCCAGTGAATTGGTGTTTGGATTCTTGTATAGGTGGGGTGATCATCCATCTATTGAAGAAGATCTCTTAGTTTGTATCAAACATTGAACTATAAAGCAACTTGACATATTTAATATGTTGACTTTAATTAACCTGCTTGTTACTACATGTATGTATACACGGTAATTAAATACAACTTTGAGTATTTAGTTTTTCGTCACTATTCTACTTAAAATTTACATATATTATTGTTGCATCAACAGTTCCTAAAATACAAAAACAAATGACTTCGAATATTTTAATGATTGCAAAAATGTTGTGAAAAACTAAAAAGATGCCACTAGTTCTAATAAAGTTGGTATGGTCTTGTGTTCCTTTAAAGTACCATGCACAGCAATTTAGAACTATTAGCTCTCAAACATGTAAATAAACACTTTCCTTTATGAAATAATCCGGTATCATGTTTGATATTAAAGGGACACATGGAATCATTTCTATTATTAATGTAAGATCTACATTTATAGATCTATAGATATTTTCCTCATATGAAAAAATCCTATCTTACATTTGACATCAAAAAGCAAGTAAAAGTTTTAACTATCTTTTTTTTTCTATAACTAGCGGAATGACAGTAAATAATATTGATATAAAGTGGCTAGTAATGGGCCGTACAATGTGTTAAATAAGAATGAAACATACAATTTGATTAGTTAAGATTTTGGCTAGCATTATTTAGATTTACCGATATATGTTATTTTGATATCAGATACATGGTTTATAGAACACTATAGCTATGCCCTTGAGATGATGACAGACATGATAAACAATACAAGTTTTATGTCCGAATCACTTTTTCAGAATATGTAACATCAAAACGACCAGGCTGTCTGGAGAGGGACATCACCAAGGCCGTAAATCAGAAGTGTGCCGATTCACGAAATCTGATGAAAATGAAACCTGCAAGTAACAAATCCTAAAGGTATGTTTGCGGCTGCTAAAAATACATGTAGACTGAAATTAAAGACAACAGTTCCGTAAATTGTATTTAATTAAATGCAAGCAGGTTTAAATTCAAAATGATACTGTATACATAAATCAAGACGCCAATTGTAATGTTTGATAAAATCTTCAAGATTGCCACGACTCCCTTTAAATACATTTGGCATTTTAGTCACAAAGTCAATATCATATGGTGAACAAGTTGTTTGTTTGTTACGTTAAAGGTCAAGGTCGGGTGAAGTGGGGATTAGTCAGTGGGTTATGTCTTACCACAGTAAATGAACATTCCAAGTTTCATAGCAAATATGTTGATGGTGTTGAAGATGTATGTCTTAAAAGAAAGAGAAAGAAACCCTATGACATTTCCTAAGTTTGTCTTTAGAGTTAAGGTCAGTGTCACTACCAAGTTTCAGAGCAATGTCTTTGATGATATTGTAGGCACTTTGTCTTTAAGATTGTAGGCGCCGGAAAGGTGATGTCTCGTTTTTCATTTTCCTAGGACTGAAAAATTACTGATTGTACTATTCAAATCAAAATGAGTATGAGTACGATAGTTACAATCAATTTGCGTACGAAATTGGTAAAGAGTTCTCGATCGTGAATTAATTTTTGGGCATTCTTTTTTTCCTCGCATTATTCAAATTTCACTAGATTTTTTCTGTCAACAGCATGCTTTTCGAAATTGAATGCATATATGCGTTTTAAGATTATTCTAATTGGATTTGAGAAGCATTTTTTCACCCAACAGAGCCCCATATTATAGAAATGTTTTTTGTTTTGTTTTTGTATTTAGCCCCTATAGAAGCAATTAATGGAACTACCCCCTACATATGTTTTTAAAAGTGCCGTCTTTGGGGCGTTCATGTTTTCAGGAACAGCTGGAGTAAAGCTGCTATATACATATATATATATTTACATCTCATCAACTCCTTTTTCCTCTTAATATGAATTTTAATAAGTGCCTCCATGAAAAAACGATACGACTGAAGCTTTCTCGTCTCTCACCGTTGTGTCTCACCGTTGTGGGTTCAAATCCCCCTGGGAGTTAGACTTGTACAAGGAGGAAGTGTCGATTCTTACGGATGGCGAGAGGTTTATAGAACTGGTTCTACCCATGAACAATGGGATGGTATGTCTACCACAAAAAAATCGATTGTCATATATGGCCATACATGGGTTTAAAATGACCTCAAACACCATTCTGTTCATTTCAAACAAACAATAATGATGAATATGCTAGATATATAGCTGATTTTTGAAAAGTATATTATATTTTATATATTTCAAAAAACATTTACGTAATTTAATATGTACATTAGAGTATTTGATTACAGGTGGTTGCTGGATCAAAGCCCTGCGCTGGAAACATCTGCTGCAGCTCTGTGTTGTAAAAAGAAGATACCAATTAAACCTCAATATTATGTTCAAAGTTTAAACGCTTTCTGTCTTTGTTCTTTCCATATTTTTCTTTTTATATGCCCTTAGGGACGTATTAGGTCTTGGCGATTGTACGTCCGTTTGTCCGTCCGTTAACTTTTTGCCTGACAACTGATTGGCTAATAACTTTAAAGTATAAGGTCTACAACAATGAAACTTTGTAAACATCGTTAGCATGATCCAATGTATGCATCTAATAAAGGCCCATAACTATGGTTCATATTTTTTTAAATGTACACCCTTTGAAAAGGTTTATCTGCCTTTTACAAGTGATTGTGACTAATAATTTTCAAAGTATTAGATGTATAACAATGAAACTTTGCACACATCTTTCAACATGAGCCAATGAATATGTGTTATGAAAAAAGGACCATAACTGTGTTTTGTTTTAATTATTTCCCTTTGAAATAGGTTTAACCTTGACAACCACAGGCGTATATGCCCTGCTAAGCTACATGTGTATGCACCGCTAAGTGGTGATCTTGTTGCAGCAGGAAACAACAGAAAACAAGATCAGTGGGTGACCTTGCAGATTCTAGAAATCAATCCCTGCAGGTCTCTGCAGGTGGTCAAGAAACTAAATGTGCTTCTGTCTGGTAAATTATAATTGACATATAAGTGACATATAAGTGACATATAAGTGGCTTATATGTTGCTTATATGTACAGCATTGACATTCCAGCTAAACATATAAGCCACTTATAAGTCACTTGTATGTGACATATAAGTGAACTGCAATACTTATCTGGACATACAAGTGACATAGATTTCATTTGCTTACTTATAATCGGCATAGCTCTCATTTGCATTTAAAATCAATATAAGTCACTTATAAGTGAAAGATATAAGCCAAGTATAAGTGACATATATATAACATATATCTTGACATATAAGCAACATAGATCTCGACATATAAGTAATATATATGCATTTTCCGTAAGGTTGTACTGTCATGTGTTTCAAAATAATGTATTCTTATTTTAGACGTAATACAAAATAAAAACAATGAAAGTCCCATATTTATAAAGAAAGAGTAAACAGTAATATACATATATATATTGCGTGTCAAATTTCATCATGCATCCTTCTCGCAGGTGTTATACGTGACGATCACATGGAAATGTTCATTTACATCCACTGTTGAAATTAATTGTTAAACGTATAAGTCGCTTCAAAACTTGTAACTTCCGATGTTGTTGTTATTCCATTAACTCCAAATAATGACTCTTTGTAGGTCTGCACACACAACACATTTCTTTCAAAGATATAACAATCAGCGACAAACTGTTTTAGAAAAAAGCTTAACTTGGTACAATCGCTGGTCGATAAAAGCGGTCTCCATTTCATGAACTGATTTGACATTGTTCTAGTTGATGCTGGGGTCAGATACTCATCCGCCGGTACATCTGCGAGTCCAGGTATGCTCTTAAACAGCATGGTAAGCTAGTTCTTTGTGTGCATAACTTCAACCGTCTCCTATTTAAGGAGTTCCGGCATTGAAGTAACGCTGCTGGTATTCCTGTCGATCCATGTCTTAATTTTAGGAAGATGCCATTCTGCGTCGACTTTATCTGCTTGTAAAGGATGCAGACACCGGCAAGGAGGTGGATGTCACTGGCAAGGAGGCGGATGTCACTGGCAAGGAGGCGGATGGTTGATACTATACTGTCAATGAGGTCATTTATGAATATCAATAATAACAACGTTTCCATAACAGTGGTATCCCGCTGACGACAGGTACCCAGTCTGAAGTAACACCATCTACCAGTACTTTCTGAAACCTGCTTGACAAGAACGTTCGTATCCATAATAGTGTGCTGCCTCTTATCCCATAGTGATCCAGTTTCTGAAACAATATTTCAAAAGGATTTCCTACCTTACCAGTCCTTCGGATGAGACTTAAAACCTAGGTCTGCTCGCTAAAATGCTTAGTGCAATACAGCGAGGATAAATAAACGCTTATACACACAAACATAACTGGATCGGATCGATCAATAACACTGTGAACGGTGCGTAGTAACGCAATCCAAGCCTCGTTGTGGAATATGATTATTACACAGGCGTCCGGAAGATTAGTCCCGTACTCCAAAGTCTTGCATCTAAAATAAAATAATAATAATAATAATAATAATAATCAAAATAATCAATAATTTGATGTGGTAAAATGGGGTGGGAGAGGGAGGAGGTGAACATTTTCATCTTTTGATTATTTATTTATTTATTTATTCATTTATCTGTTTGCTTCTCCGACTTTTTAATAGATAAACTAAATAACTATTTTTAATATGGGAATGATATTGTTTGGGGCGGGGGGAAAAACTTACTCTGGTCACCCTCTGTCAGATTTTTGGGGGTGGGACCTACGCTCTTCTCTCTGATCCCTACCCACCCCGCCTCTGTTCAAGTTTTAATAGTCTTTTAAATGTTCTTGAACAAAATAGAAACAAAATTATCTCTCAGTTTATTCAGGGAGTAAGTACACTGAAAATACACCTGTCGCTACAAAAACTCACGCTCAGTCCACCTCCGGTTCCGTTTGAGAAAGTGATATCAAGTCCCTGATATGACAAAATAGCAAAGTGTTTTAGTATTACAAAGTGATATCCCATATAAATACAAATGCAACGCAATTTGTGATGCATATTATATTCTGTGACGCACTTGATGATAAGGTTGGTTTAAGATTCGTGTATTGTCTATGTAAATTGCCATGAATTCTATAGGAAATTTGCGAAGTTTCTATATAGAACTAACACATGTCTAAGTATTGTTTTACACAGACTTTGCAATAAAATAAAGTACATACCAATCTTGGTAGAAGGGATAAGATGTTGTAAAATAAATCCATATACAATTTATGAAATTATATTTCATCTTTTTCAATATTCCTTTGTTATTAGTGTTCATTCATTCATTCATTCATTCATTCATTCATTCATTCATTCATTCATTTTATTTATTTTATTTATTTATTTATTTATTTATTTATTTATTTATTTAATTTTTTATTTATTTTTTTATTTATTGATTTATTTTTTGTTTGTTCGTTCGTTCGTTCGTTCGTTCGTTCGTTCGTTCGTTCGTTCGTTCGTTCGTTCGTTCGTTCGTTCGTTCTTTCGTTCGTTCGTTCGTTCGTTCATTCATTCATTCATTCATTCATTCATTCATTTTTTTTTTTTTTTTTTTTTTTTTTTTTTTATTTATTTATTTATTTATTCATTTATTTATTGATTGATTGATTTTTTTTATTTATTTTTATTTTTATTTTTTTTTATTCGTTCGTTCGTTCGTTCGTTCGTTCGTTCGTTCGTTCGTTCGTTTATTTATTTATTTATTTATTTATTTGTTTGCTTCTCGCACTTTTTGATAGATAAAACACAAACTAAATAACTATTTTTTCTATACTCAGTTGCAAAAGAAACTGGACACTTTGAAAAAAATTGTACTTTATACCCTATCCTCTTTATCAAACAACCGTCCCTTAATGATTCGACCTATTGAAAAACAAATGACAACGTGATATTGGCAATGGAATGATAAAAACTTTGGTACCAAACATGACATATTCATTTTGGAATTTGTCAATTTAATTCTTAAAAAAACTCAGTATCCACTTTCTTTTGCAACTGAGTATATATCAATTAGCTAATTGTATGTCCTCTAGTCCATTTTGTTGGAGTCACAACACATAATTTGGCAATGATATTGTTGTGGGGGTGGGGGGGGGGACATTCTCTGTCAAATATTGTCGGGGTGGATGATACCCTCTTCACTCTGATCCCTCCCCTGTTCCTGTTCCTTGTCCCTTGTAATTGTGCATACCAGACTAGGTAGAAGGGATAAGATCTTGTAAAATAAATCCATATGCAATTTATGAAATTCACATATCATCTTTCTCAATATTCCTATGATATTAGTACAAAATTACATCCCAGTACAAGAACAGACTGACCATTTCAGTGAATGATCTGTGAACATTTTGAAAAAGATTAGTGTGTTGGCAAAAAAAGGATGAATGGATTGTTGATAATTGGTGTTGTGTAATGGAAAAGTGAATGAAACAAAATATTATTTAAACCTGTTATCCGGCTATAAATATTATACTAATTTGTCCTACTACCTAGATGATTGGTATATACTTCATATAAAGATGTTATATTGCAAAACTTGTGTAAAAATACTTAGAAATGTGTTAGTTCTATTGCTTTGCAAATTCTCAATATATTTCAATTAGATGTAATGTGATTTACAACGAAATACAATAACTTTAAACATGTTTTACAGCATGATAATTAATTTGTAATACATAGTATAACAATCTGAAACGAAAGAAAGCAGTTCTTCACAAAATAAGCTCATATCCTTATAAGGCTGATGTGTTAGTATCAGTATCGACTTTGTTTAATTTATAAAAAATATATTTTCTTTGTATTATAAATTTATTGGTCGTTAGGAAAATATAAAAATATCGGACAGGGAAAGTAGCATTCAAGGAGTACAGTCAACCACAAAACACAGAAACAAACACGCAAACAGACAAACAAGAAGGCAAAAGTAATAATAAATGAAAAAGACATCACAAACACAAAAGGGTTGATAATAGGGCTACCGCCTTGGAACGGTCAGTGGCAAAGTAGGCCACTGGGGGTTTAAACCGGTTCTAGTGTGCACCAAACCTCACACTTACCCTACTGTCATCCCATTAAAACAGGAAAGCTACAGAGTCATTATATCAATCGATTTATTCTTTGTAGGCGTGTCTTTATTTGTAACTTCATGTTCACCAACTCATGTCGAAATCGGGTATTTAAAGGAGCAAATACAGCGCAGGAAATCAACAGTCAACACATTATGCCTGGGGGTACCGAGATTCTTTGGTGTCCATATAGGCGGAGGGAATATAATCCTTAGAATTACACACACACACACGCAGGAAAGCATGTACTGTATATACATCGACCAGTGCACATCGTACCTATACACAGGTAACAGTATTTTTTACAGGAAAAAAGTTAGCTAGCTTCTTTCGGGACTCGAACACACGACCTTCTAATTTCAAGTCCGGTGCTCTATCCACTAAAATACAACGCTACTTGAGAAAGTAGTATACTAACTTCCATATATTATGTGGCAACTAAAAATGGATCAATAAATATGTAGTCCATAATGTCGCACGTGTAAATTAACATTGCCTGGTGTAATATTGTATGTTATTAATATGAAACTAATACTTCGCCTCAAATCAACAAAATTTCGACTTGTTATTTAGCGCTTGATGAGTTTGTGTGCGCGAGCTTGTTATAACGTAATGCCTATTTAGTGTTAAAAATACTACAACATACCAATAAATAGCAGTGGTCTAGTGGTTCAGCGTACACCTTTCAAAACTTACAAGTGCAAGGCTGTGGTTCAAATCCCGTTCCGGGCTATTTTTTATCACGCATATTATGCAGCCGTATATTTATCGATGTTATCTGTACGGAGGCTAAATAAAAATGTGAAGTTTTACGCATCAATTTCTGCTTATATACCGACTTTTGGGGTGTTCGTCTATTTGAAACAACTTCACACATGGCTCATTCATATTCATGAGTTATTACCAGTTAAAATAGGGACTGTACAGCTTTAAGTGGTGTATATTTAGGCTTCGTTATTGAGCTCTATGGTTTCTGCGTTAGATTGTATAAATGAAAAAGGCACACATACCGAACTTTAAGTCATCTTAGTCTTTGGAGCAAGATGTGAACGAATATGTGTGCCAGAATAAAACATAACACAAGAAATAGTATATAACGCCTGATGACAAATAAAACACCTCTAACTATAGACTTTGGTGATGTACGGGTTTGCAGATTTCAAAGAACCGTTTAATAAATTGTTTTGTCATGATACTTTTGTTTTTCTTGAGAGCAAGAATGACATTTGAACTGATATAATATAAACACAAATTATACTGTTCCACTAAAAATAAGTTTAAAAGTCGAAAAGGAAATGCAATTTTCACGGAACACAGTAGACCCAAAAACACGCAAAAAGACAAACATGAATGGCAATGTTAACACAGAATAAAGGCATATGACGTCACAAACACTAAAAGGGTTGACAATAGGGCTACCGCCTTGGAACGCTCAGTGGCAAAAAAGGCCACTGGGGGTTTAAACCAGGTTCTAGGGTGCACCAAACCTCACACTTACCCTACTTCATCCCAATAAAACGGGACAGTGTAAATAAAGAAATACCCGCCATGAACTATTCTCTAACCAACAAGACAGCATTAATGGGCAATAACAGAAAAACACAAAGATGCTCGTTTATATATAAAAACAAAAAACAATAGCATAGAAAGCCACAAAGAAGGTACTCAATGACTTGGCCTAAGACAAAGCAACAACAGAATAAACCATTTAGGTAGACGTCATCATAGGGTCCACAGCCTGTCCGGTCAGCTCACAATTAAAGAGGAAAGCAGAGTGGCGAACTGTAAATGAGTCCACCACCAAGCATGCAGTGCGTTGCAAAGTGATTGGGTCATAACCTCTTTTGATAAATCTGTTAACAAGTTTAACAAATATAGTATGAAAATGAGCAAGACCAAAGCGCTTACGAAGTTTGTAAATCACGTCACCATAGCAGTCAGGTTGTGATAGTCCTTGTCGTAGAAAACTGGTAGTTCAATATTTACTTAAAGCTGTACAGTCCCTATTTTAACTGGTAAAACCTCATGAATATGAATGAGGCACGTGTGAAGTAGTTTCAAATCGACGAACACCCCAAAAGTCGGTATATAAGGAGAAATCGATACGTAAAATTTCACATTTTTATTTAGCCTCCGTACACATGTCCATTACGTCACTGTTTTATCTCAGGAGCACGGGATTACTAATTCATATACTCCAGCGCAATCTACTTAAGATAATGTTTTTTCGACGCATATCACTCAGTGTAAGATTTTCAAGGCTGGAGTAGACGAAAAGCAAAATGACTTCATCGATTTACTGGATTCCAAAATTACACAACAATCATATACATCCCGTTTTATTTCCAATTCAATTTCTTGCACCACTAGAAATATCTCCAAACTTTTAATATATTGTCTTACTGCCGTTAAAGATCACGTTAAACAATATTGTGCTAAAGCTTATGAAAACTCTGGGATTAATTTATTTTGGTCTATTAAAAATGCAGGCGACGTTCTTGGTTGCAATAAAGTTCAAACTTCATCTATAAGTACTTATGATTTTTCTACATTATATACAAAATAAAAGATATATAAAAAGATCGGACAGGGAAAGTAGCATTCAAGGAGGACAGTCAACCACGAAACACAGAAACAAACACGCAGACAGACAAACAAGAAGGCAAAAGCAATAATAAATGCAAACGACATCACAAACACAAAAGGGCTGACAATAGGGCTACCGCCTTGGAACGGTCAGTAGAAAAGTAGGCCACTGGGGGTTTGAACCGGTTCTAGGGTGCACCAAACCTCACACTTACCCTACTGTCATTCCATTAAACCCATTAAACCAGGACAGTGTAAATAAGGAAATCCCCGCCATGATCTAATCCTTTACCACACAACCTTATCAAAGACAAGCGTATTGCTTTCATTCAAAAAAAAGGAAAAATACTACATTTTTGACCTGTATCAATATTAAAGCGTTTTTTACGGACAGCAGTTTAGACAATTACACTACGTGGTATTGCCATGAAGACTGTGAATCAATTATAATGCTATTACATATTTTCGTCAGTTATGGAACTAACGTTCATAGACAAATAGTTGGTATCCCTATGGGTAAGAAGTGTGCACCCCTTGTTTCAGATTTGTTCTTATATTGCTATGAAAGAGATTTCATATGAAAGAGATCTCATGTTGAATCTTTCACCAGATACCCAGGCAGATGTTACTGAAGCCTTTAATGACACCACTTGGTATCTGAATGACATATTAAACATTGACAACCTTTTCTGTTCTATTATGTTTAATAATATGTATCCTAAAGAACGTCAGCTTACCAAAGCTATATTTCTGATACGTAGTCCTCTTTTCTCGATTTTACATCTCGCTATTGAAAATAGAAAGCAGGGCTACCGTTACCATAAACTTCGTAAAAACTTTGCAAAATTGTATAATTTAACCCTGATCTTCATTCCAAATATAAAAATAATTTAAGAACTCGTCTGCGACAAGGACTATCACAACGTGATTTACAAACTTCGTAAGATTCTTGGTCATGATCACTTTCATACTATCTTTGTTAAACTTCTTAAAAGGTTTATTAAAAGAGGTTATGACTTTATCATTTTGCAACGCACTGCATACTTGGTGGTGGCCTTTATTCCTTATTAACTTTGCCATTAATGTATGTCGTTTTGCATGTTTTTGGTTTAGTTTAGTTTAAATATATTTAATTAACATCGATTGCGAAACAAGTTATTGCAACTTAGATTAATCACGCTCGATGGCTTCCTGGGTAGAACCAGTACTAAGCAATGTGGATTAATTATCTTGCTCAAGGATAAATAACGTGTCTACGGCAAGGTTCGAACCCACGACCTCTCGATCTCGAGTTCGGCGCTCTACCACTGGACCACGCATTCCACATGTTTTTGGGTTTACTATGTTCTGTGAAAGCTGCATTTTCTGTTCGACATTTATACTTATTTTTGGGTACACATAAAATCGAGTCAAGGTAGCCTGTTGACCGTATTGCCTACTGACCGTTCCAAATCGGTACCCTGTCTTTACCTCCCTTTCTGTTGTTTTTGGTCTTGTTCATTGTATACTTATTTAAAAAGTGCTCCTTGTTTGTAGTACAGTTCCGCCTACGATGCCACTGAGTTTGGACCTATATGTGTGTGCTGTGTGGCGCCCGTAGATAGTTTCACCTTGCATCAAATAAGTATTGTTATATTTTCATCGCACAGCAATTTCACATTTATGGTTCTAGTCTTTGTTAAATTGTTTTAACAATTGCGTGCATTTGCAGATATTCATAGAATAATACTGTGACATTCAAACAGAATGTAATATAAACACCAGTTCCTGTTCGAACTTTACATCTGCGTAAATTATTCATAAGTGATACATCATTTTCAATAATGGCACACTTTTACGTCGTTAAAGATTAATGTGTATGACATATGCTTCCAGATATTCCTATTACGATAGCGGATAATGGATGAATGTCGAATAGCTATATTAAACGTAATTAAAAAGCAGATTGAAAGTGAAATTAAAGGGACTTCCAACAAGAATATATCTAATATGAATCGTACTTTGATTATTCCGATACTGTTTTATAAAGCAGAAGAGATCAATTTTAAAAGATTAATATGTATATTAAACTCAATAATCTTACTAAAAGTTACATTTATTAAAACAAGTGCAATCAGTAAAATATCTTCAGGAATCTCAAACCTGTTCAGTTTGGTTGTATTGATTTAGCCGACATTATGTTCGAGTGCATTATATTGTGAACTACCACATTTAACGAATAATTTCTCCCCATATCAATAAATACTGATAAAGGTGATCCTTTGGGAGCAACAAACACAATTAAGAGAATAAAGAAAAGTATTCTACTTCAAAGTCACCTATATTGGGCTCGTTGGTCCCGAAGGACCAGTACAAATAACACTACTGATTCGTAGTACGGGGAGACTTTTTACAGCCGCCACACTGCACTAAACGAACACATAATCAACATAATTGTATTGGAAATATCATTCTGAACAAATCTAGCGGCAAGTCACTTTGTAAAATGTTATATCAGGGTAAATTGATATCGCGTTAATGTGTGTTGGTTTGGTTAGCAAACAATGACTAGTTACGACATAGTTGAATGTGGCTTGCGGAAAATGGATCTGTTCTTATGGATAAGTATGTATTAAATCAATCTTGTGGTTTGTTTTAACTGTTTTAAAAAAATACATCTGTTTTAAATTGTACATTATGCAGTTTATATTTGTTGGTAGATTTTATTTCGTGAATGAACTATTATTTAAACTAACAATGCTCGATGTAGCTTTCAAGGAACCCAGTCAACCGATGTATGTTTAACATTTTTTTCTGAGGTAGAACAATAAAGAAGTATGTATGTGAACGTATTAGATTTCCTGCTGTCCCATACCACATTTTAAGTGCAAACGAATAAGTAAATAACTTAATAAAAAAATAGTATTTAGTAAAATCAATTCAATTTAATTTATCTTGCAGGTAGTGTTTTATGGATTTTAAGCACAGGTACGTTGTTTATCCTAATATTGTTGCTCATATGTCTGTAAATCATTGTTACATTTTAATTAACGTGTACGGTTTATAGTCCGTGATATGAAGTACAGAAACGCCATAAATCTCGAGTTTAATTCACCTTAGATTCTAAAGGACACAAGTTATTTTATTTGCAAGTTCAATGTCCCTAGATTTCAAACAGGGGTGATGTAGATTACACTCTGGGCCATATAAAACAGGAGAGATAACTCGTTACCCTCTTGCATGTAATTGTGGACTATACTGCATCCATATTCACAAACTAGCTCATGTTTTATCTGAAAACAGCTCCCTTAATGTTTAATTAATAAAGTATTGGTATTTATTATTATGTATACAAAATGTTTAAATGAAATTTCGTAATACACATTTCCTAAATGGTCATTTTTATATAGTTTACATGATAAGTGTGTCTTTATATATATTGATACTGTGTGAAACAGAAATTTGCACACTATTTTGTAT
Source organism: Cyrtodaria siliqua (assembly GCA_037043455.1). Taxonomy (NCBI): domain Eukaryota; kingdom Metazoa; phylum Mollusca; class Bivalvia; order Adapedonta; family Hiatellidae; genus Cyrtodaria; species Cyrtodaria siliqua. The sequence continues at coordinate 479,796 of JAWPHD010000050.1, forward strand.
ATTTTTTAAAACACAAGCAAGCAAACTTACAAAATATAACATACAGATAAATATATGCATAATTAATATCACTACGCCATAACGCAATATAAAAAACCCAAAGGAATAACGAAATGCATCGGACTGTCTTTGGTATTGCATCCCAGCTAAACAAGTTGAGCGTAGACATACCATGTTATAGTTATTGACGATCCCGTAACAACGTGAAGAACAGGCCATAAGTGGGGTAAATTCTTTAATACAAAGAAAGGCATCGGACTGTCTTTGGTATTGCATCCCAGCTAAACAAGATGAGCGTATACATACCATGCTATATTTACTGACGATCCCGTTACGACGTGAAGAACAGGCCATAAGTGGGGTAAACCCTTTACTACAGTACTTGCAATACTTACACATGCAACAGAACACATTTCAAATCGATCCAAAGATTTGCATGTTTCGCTTTGATATCAACTGCATTTCGTTCATTATCGATTGTAATTGTGTAAGCATTCCTATTTTATATTCCGGGTTTCATTCATTATCAATTATAAAGGACACATATTTTATTTTTAAAATATAGATGTCTGTAAATGTCCTAAGTAGGTGATATAGCAATGAGACTATAGACTTACCCATACAAATCTGGGGAGATAACTGTTTTCCTATAAAGATACCATACTTTGTGTTTTAAATAATGAAATATTGCTGTTAAATAAATATTAGTACGAATGTGAACACAATATTTCATAAGTATGTATAACATATGCTAAGAGATAACTAGTGTCTGTATATCACAATGGTAGAAGGCATGAGAACATTTGCATTTTAAAAATCTAAGATAGATCAAACTCTGAAACTTAAAAATATAACAAACGGACAAGAATATGCAGAAATAATTTCCAATTATCAATAAGAATCACCTGACTGTCTTTGATATCCCCTCTAGAAAAGTCTAAGTTGTAATTGAAAGTCAAGCATACGCTCCGTTAGTAGGAGTTTTACTTTGAAATATACACGAAAAATACCAACATATCTGTGATTTTAACAAAGTTGTTCTTCATACTTTTATCACATATTCGCACATATGTGATAGTACTTATTCGAATGCAATACGACCAATTCAGTATGACGTATTCAGAATTGTAGGGGTGATATCACACCTGGAAACATGTGACATCACGTACTGGAATATGTGAAAATGAGATATAGTCGGTGTATACTGGTAAATGGTTTATTGTTCCTGATCGGTGATTATATATAGTGATGGTGCTGGAGTGTACCATTTTATAGAGCGGTGGACTTGTAAACCGGGGTCCAGGTGCAAGCCTACTTCAAAAAAGAGTATGAGTGTGGACCACGGGTTGAGCAGAACTCAATATTCATAAAATCAATAGTACAGAGACGACCCAAGGCTGGTTGGGTGAATCACAGGGATATACTTGATATTAGTGTAGGTGGGTTCTTGAAAAGTGTTTAATTTAGGAGTGCCTTTATCACAATTTAGCCCACCTTAGGTAAAATGTGGTAAATGGGTGTTGTTGTGTTTGTGTAGGGGGATACAATAAAATCGTTGGGTATGGATACGTGATTTTTCCCAGATGGGGTGGGATCTTTTGTCAAAAGTAAGTAGCCCTTTGTAATAGAGGTAGGGAGAATACATAATACATAGTGTGTGTGTGTGTGTGTGTGTATGTGTGTGTGTGTGTGTGTATTTGTGGCGGTAGTGGAATCTCAAGAAAGTTATTAAGATCGATAGTTGGAGGTGGCTCTTAAGTGCCAGTCACATTGGCCTTACGACTTCTTGCGATCAAGAAAATGGAGAAAATCGCAAGAGATCGCAGAAAATCGTGCAGTAAGCCGTATGCAGTCGCAGGCGATCGGAGATACTCGTACAACAAAATTCGGTCGCAGCAAGGTTTTTGAACATGCACAAAAACGTTGTTGCGACCGAAGTGATCGCAAGAGGTCGCAAGCAGTCGTGCTACTTGTTGCTCGCACGACCAGCTGCTACCGATTGCACGACATGTTGCACCTCCGTGCGATTGTTTGTGCAATAGCTCGTGCACGTTCACGATATGTGGTACGAGAAGTAGTGAAATAACACGACCTCTTTGCGATCGGCAGGCCAGTTGCAGAATTTAAATATATATTTATATTGTAATTATTATTTATTGATTAAAATAGTCAGTGTACTAACTTAATTAAAAATGCAAATCAACTATAACCTTAGAAAATAGCATTTCATGAAATATTAAAACAGTCTTTCGTTGAATGTCAAGTTGCAATTAACATAATACATGTATGAAACGTTTATTCTCTGTATACACAAAGGAGAAAAAATATTTTCGACTTGATTTTATATATTTAATAAATATTATTAGGAACCGAAGAGCCACAGGCAGGTCACCCAGGAGGTGGAGTGATATGTGTGTATCTGAAGATCAGCTGAAAGCAGAGAACAAAAAAACACCCGCAAGATTGCAGACTCGGGTTTATTGTGTCTGTTTTTCCGACACCCTGGCTTTGAGGCCCCGGTTTTAGCAGCACTCATATATCTGCTTCTACCTCGCATTTTATGAACAATTTCCCGAACTTCGGGATTATAAAAATCGCCAAACTAAACAGCCTGTCCCGCATTTTCTCCGTGGTATCGTACCCCACGTTACCCCACAACCTAGAGGTTCGAACTTCAACTGAACAGGACCTCCAGGGAGCTCCCTCCATATACATGTATATTATATATACACTAGAGTGTCCATAACGACCGTTAGAATGGTTTGCACGGGTTGCAGTAGGTGTTAAAATAATTGAAAATAACGAAGTATCCTATCTTTGATTATCTGCCGGGCACCCAGCAACCGAGAGGGTGGAGGGGGGGGGGGGTGTTGCTAAGGGGGGTTGTTTTATATATATATGTACTTGAAGCTTTGACCCCAGGGATGAGATCCGGACTGGGATCGGACTTACAGGTCAAGGTAATATGTCAGCACGGGTTACATAAGCTCTTAGAACGATTGAAAAGTGACCGCACTAACTAATTATCCTAATTATCCTATTTTAAAGTATAGGACTATTTGATTATCTGCCCCTAGCAACCGAGGGGACGCTGCTAAGGGGTTGTCGTATATGTACTCGTAGATAAGACCACTGGGTGTGATGCAGACTGGGTTCCGACTTATAGGTCAATGTTATATGTCAGCACGGCTTACAGAAGCTGTTAGAGTGATTGAAAAATAACGAAGTATCCTAAATTTAAAGTACCAGCCTTGATTTTCTGCCCCTAGCAACCGAGGAGGTGTTGCTAAGAGGGTTGTTTTATATGTACACGAAGCTTAGACCCCAGGGGTGAGAACCAGACTGGGTTCGAACTTATATGTCAAGGTTATAAATTATGTCAGCACGGGTTGCATAAACTCTTAGAACGATTGAAAAGTGACCGCACTAACCTTAAGTATAGGACTATTTGACTATCTGTCCATAGCAACCGAATGGGTGTTGCTAAGGGGGTTGTTGTATATGTACTCGTAGCTTAGACCCCTGGGGTGAGATCAAGACTAGGTTCCGACTTATAGGTCAAGGTTATATGTTAGCACGGGTTGCAGACGTTCTTAGAAAAGCTGAAAAACAAACCTTTTTATTGAAAGTGGCCTGAGGTTCGAACCTTAACCACACGGTCATGGTTAGCCGGGACCCGAACGAGGGCAAGGTGTCTGGTCTTAGAACCTAGGGTCGGACCCGGACTAAATTCGGACTTATTGGTCATTTGTGCACTTAAACTCGTGTATTGAAATTTATAAATCTTTATGAAGTATTGGTATGTTTATAAGTCGGAACCCAGTATGATGGAGAATGGCTTTGTGGGTTCGACCCCCGCTACGATCAACCGACTCTTTATGGGAAAGAAACTTGGTGGTTTTTGTTTTATACTGGTACTCCCACATTGGTTCGGAAACTATGTACCTGTAAATAACTATATGCATTCAAAGTTTATTTTTGTAGAATTAAATTATCATTTATCTTCCTAATCACTTTATTTATCTCCCGTATGTATTCCCATATTTATGCGGATTTTAGCTATCATATATCGTCACTTTAAAAAAGATTTATCTCCAATATGTATTCACTTCTCATTACAACGGCATTCGACGTAAAAACGTGCAATTGAGACAACTAAACAGTTGAACGCAGGAGATATTTCTGTTCCGTTCTTTGGTTGCATCCTGATATGGTTGAGTATTATAATACTAGGGCTAATACACAAATGACAAGTTGCTTTATGTATTTGAATAGCAAATAATATTTTCTGTAATTCCTTAGACTCTCAAATTAAATGTTCACACCAGGCCACACCTCCAAATAAAACGACCGATCACACAACCGATTGCAACAGGCTGGGAATACTCGCAGCTATTTCCGATCACTCGCACTACCCGTCACAAGTAGTCGTGCTGCCGGCTGCAAAATTCTGCAAGTGATTGCAGGTAGTCGTACGACAATTCGAAAGCAATCGTACGATCGTTGGGATCACACGCACGATTGCTACAGCCATTTGTTATGCGATCAGTCTTTTCAGTGCTCGGAGTATGACTGCAACGTCTGCGATTGACCCCGACCTTCTCGCGATTATCCCGGTCTGCGACTGGGGGAAATCGCAAGCGATCGCAACTCAGTATGACTGAGGCTTTAATAAGTGATATTTCCACGTGGATCTTGGTCAAAAGCAGCTTTACTTTGGTAAAACATGGGGAAGTGAATAAAAAAGTTCTTTTACAGAGCACTTAAAATGTGTGTTGTTTATTTCGAAAAAAGGCTACGTTTTCTATTTAGTAGTGGCTTTGCTTTGATGTTAAAACAAAAGCTAGGAAAGGGAGATGGGAAGGAAAATTTCAGCCGGTTGACGGGGTGTGCGGGCAGAGACGTACTTGATAAAATCAAAGGCAGGAAGAGATGCGTTAAAGAAGAAAAACAACTTCTGGTTGAAGTCCTTGTTTTCAGAAGGGTGTAGACTTCCGTTGATAACTTGAAGTGTGTTCCACGGAACACTTGTGTCGACTGCCGTGTGCTTATTTCAGCACGTACAATCTAACAATAAAGTTTGAAGACAGGGGTGAAATCCTTCATGAATTATGGAGCAGTTTTTTTTAAAGTGTTACAGTTTATGCCAGAGTTATTGGTTGTGAGTAACAACAGTCTGTGTGGTAAGATGAATACGTGTGTGAAGTTTCATGAACATTGGTCAAATACTTCTTAGGTTATGGCCAATTATGACCTTGGTTAGGTTGCAGGTTAAATTTCATGAAAGGGGGCATAACACTGTCAAAATGAAAGTCAGAGTAATTGGACATAAGTAGCAGTATTTCTTGGGTTAAGATGAAGATGTGTGTGAAGTTCCATGAACATATGTCAAATACTTTTCATGTTATGGCCAAAGTTAGGTTGCAGGTTCAAGTGTGACGGACGACGACGGACGAAGACAGCCGACGGACGATGGACAAAGTCATTCCTAAGTGTCTGCCATGCTAGGCAGGCGACACAAAAAAAGAGACAGGGAGTTTAATAAAAATCCGGAGACTGTGGTGGTGGTGGTGGTGGTATGGTCATGGGCAATTAATTTCGGAAGTGATTCTCTTGATAGGCGGAGTGGTATGCGTCTATGTGAGAGTACCTTTAACCTTCCAGGTTGGAATGGGGCGGGTTGTACATTTGATTTAAACGCCATTCCTTATTGAGGACTATGTATATAATCTATAAAATCGGGAACAGAACATGGCGATGTGGTGGTCCGATTTATTATGTGACCACAAATCAAACTGTGGCACCAGTAAACTCTAGAAAAGTAGATATAAAAGTCGAACAGAAAATGTTGCATTCAATGACAACAGGCAACCAAAACATTACGTGTTCCCGCCTTAATTCCATTAAGCGATGGGAAATCTTATACTAGCAGAATTTTATAATGGATATTTCGACAATAAAACACATTTAAAAACTTAAATGTTTTAATTTTACAATATGCAAACTTTTTAACCGAAATTAACGAGTTCTAACTTTCATACCCCAGCTAACCCCGTTTTCGCTTCTTGGAGAAGGGGTTGGCTGGGGTATGAAAGTTAGTACTCGGACCACGTAATGAACAGGCAGAGAAACAAATAACAATTACAAATGAATAAGAGGCAAGATATGTCATCACAAACAATGAAGGGTTGGAAATAGGGCTACCGCCTTAGAACGGTCAGTAGCAAAATATGATGCTGGGGTTTAAACCAGGTTCTAGAGTGCACCAAACTTCACTCTTACCATATTCAGTTTCGTCATCCAAATAAAACGGGACAGTGTAAATAAAGATATCCCCACCATGTAATATTCTCTAACAATTACGGCAGCGACGTTAATTTTGAACGGAATGAACGTTCCTGGCTGTATATTTCGATCAAAACGTGCGATGACGAAACTGAATTTGGTATGTTGTTACATGTTGAATAAAATGCTTGTCGTCAGTAACTAAACTGCAAATACGCATGCACATTGTATATGTACATATCATATACATTTTCATGCAATTGCTTATTGTTTTTTGTTGCTTTGTTTTCTTTGATGAAAAGGACACAAAATCCCGTTTATACATACATTTCAACTACAAAATGTGTATTACTTGGTGTTATATTTTGTATATTTAAAGCAAACTAAAGCATTGTAATCTACAATAATGTCATTTTCTAAAAGGCATTCTTATTTTCTACGAACCCGTAACATGTGATAACAACACACACTATGGATATAAGTAAGCTAAAATTATCACAGTAAAGGACAATGTAACATGTATAACAGAAAGTCATAAAATATTATCCATGCATATATAATTCAGTCTTTAACATGCAAATCTGTAATTACCACCCTTTAAACTAAATCTCAATTGAAATTCAGGTTAATGATATACAAGGTAAACATTTCAGAAATGTATTCATTTCAGAATTCTAACAAATGCTTTTGAAAAAATACTAGTTTAAATATATAGTACTCGAATGTATCAAACGTCGGAATAGACTCACAAACATGTACATACGCCGATTAGGAAAAGTATATTACGAAATATCATTTAATCATTTTGTATACATAGTAATAAATACAAATAGTTTATTATTTACACAGAGGTATCTTTTTTCATATAAAACATGATTTTTTATTCAATATGGATGCATTATAGACCATATTTACATGAAAGAGGGTAACGAGTTATCTCAGCTGTTTTATATGGTATGATCCGGCACTTACAAATAAATAACATTGTCCTTTAGAATCGTAGGTGAATTAAAATCATAAAAATGACATCTCACATCTCGCAGACTATTATTGAGTGTTTACTGTTTGCACGTAACACGTTATAAAGGTTGTACATCATTTTCTGCAATGCTATTGATTAACGTTTAAAAATGTGTCAGTATTACATAGCCATTGTCCGTCGCAAATCAAATATGGTATGTTTAAACGTGACACAATTCAGATTGTTTCAATGAACTGTCAAGAACAATGAAATGACATAAACATGTGGACTCTATGACAACGTGTTTTAAATCCTTTAAGGCGGGAAATGTTTTGTGTATGTCATTCACTCCGTTGTGTCGTGCCCTTAAAGGTTTTTTCCGTGATGCTCTGAATTCAGACAGCAGAAGAACCGACGGATATTTCTTAGGTTTAACTTACTTTTAATATAGTATATACATGAACATGACTGTGTCTTTTTTTTTTACATCTATCTACGTTTTCCCAAATGTAAGGTGTTAACTCGGCGGGGATTATTTTTATTTACACTGTCGTGTTGTTTAGGGATGATGACAGGGTAAGAGTGTAAGGTTTGGTGCACCTTTAAACCGGTTTAAACTCCCCGGTGGTAACTTTGCCACTGACCGTTCCAAAGCGGTACCCCTGTTGTCAACCCTTATATGTTTGTGATGTGCTTTTTTACTGAATGTGTTTGTGATGTACTTTTGAATCACCTTTGCATTGTAAATATAGATATAAAAATCGAACAGGAAAAGCAGCATTCAAGGACGACAGTCAACCACTCAGAAACAAAGATCACATTTAAAGATGAATAAAAAGCCAAATAAGACATCACAGACGCAAAAGGGTTGACAATAGGGCTACCGCCTTGGAACGATCAGTGGCAAAAAAGACCGCTGGGGTTTAAACCAGATTCTAGGGTGCACCAACCTCACACTTACCCTACTGTCAACCCTATAAAACGGGACAGTGTAAATAAAGAAATCCCCTCCATGAACTATTCTCTAACCAACAAGGCAGCATTAATAGGCTAAAAAGATACTCGTGTATATATAAATAAAAAAAATAGCATAGAAAGCCACAAAAAAGGTACTCAATGACTTGGCAGAAGCCAGTGCAACAAGAGAATAAACCATTGAGGGCAGACAAGACTGCAGAAAAACATCAAAGGTCACCAGCCTTAAGGGCTTTAGGTAGACGTCATCATAGGGTCCACAACCTGTCCGGTCATCGCACAATTAAAGAGGGAAGCATAGTGGCGAACTGTAAATGGGTCCACCACCAAGCATGCAGTGCGTTGCAAAACGATAAGGTCATAACCTCTTTTGATAAACCTTTTAACAAGTTTAACACAGATGGTATGAAAGTGAAAGTGATCATGGCCAAGGATCTTACGAATTTTGTAAATCACGTCACCATAGAAGTCAGGTTGTGATAGTCCTTAAATACTTGTTGGAGGGACTGTAACTCTTCATGTTGGATTTATAACCTTTTCTGTATCCAGTATTGAAATTTTGACTTTTGCGATAGTATGCTAGCGGCTTAGCGATCACGGATTCACCGTTGCCGAATTCAACATGTCAATACAATTACCTAATATATATATATGAGCCGAAACACGCGAAAATGACCCTTCAGACAATTTTTTTACATTCTATGTTTTTTGATATTTATGAAACACGGTGATTTTCTCTTTGAAAATCTCTTTATTTTATGTTGATACGTTAATTAAAAATTATTTGATCTCAATTTGAAAATTAAAGTTTGTACTCACCATTAATTTTGACGTTAACGTCGGCGTATTGGACGACGTCGTTGATTAAATAACAACAAAGAACATAGACAATTACCATTTTCTATGCATCAACTATTTATATTAAGAAACATATTCCCTATGATATAATAATTAAGTATAACGTGGAACTGACGAGAAATGTGATTAGTAATTAATTGATTACCAACCGACGTCATAAATTGTTACTTTTATGACGTTGTCCTCTAAACGTCCGATGGGATGTTTTCGTGTGTTGCGGCTCAAATATATATATATATATCTCCCTTAAATATATTAAATGTGATCCCACCCATATGAGCTATAATTGTATGTATGCATGCGTGTATATGTTAATTGTACCTCCAGACGAGTATGCTATGATGTAGAGATACAGTTTATCAGCGTGTGTTGCAGCTATCTTTTTCTGGGAAGTGAATGCATATGTTGATTTCTGTGTCTCTCGTCAATGCTAGGTGCCCTGCAGTAGTTCGTCCGAATGTTGTCTGTCCTTGGTAGTTCGCAACTATGTCTCCCTATATATAAAATAACCGAAAGCTTGCGGCAAAATAAAATAGATTTTATAATATATATATATATGCTTACATGTATATATATATAGTATACATAGTTATGTATATATTGCTTGTTATACTAGTAGAATTTGTATCTCGGTTCGGAACTATTTGCTAGACTGTGTGCAGTGTATGAATACGTTGTCATTGGTGGAACGCAACAGTTCCATAGTGAAGGGCAGCCTGTTGACATAGTAGCTGGCTTCTACGTGGTCTGTTTACATGGCTGCCAGGCTGCAGAAGCGTCGACCCGCACGTTGTTGTGCCTTTAATGAATGTCTGCTGTACTTCATCTTTTCCTTCTTCTGCTCATTTCTCCGTTCTTTTCTCTCTATCGATGGAAAGGTACATAGACCCCAATAAACCGGTTCTCGTCCGATCACCGAAGTTAAGTAACGTCGAGCCCGGTTAGTACTTGGATGGGTGACCGCCTGGGAATACCGGGTGCTGTAGACTTTTCTTTTTATATATTATTATTTTATCATCTGTCACCTGTTTCTTCTTCTTCTTTCACTTTTCTCAGTTATGTCTGTTTTGTTTGCATTTTCCTTCAGAAAACATGCACTGAGAACAAATACGCAGTAAAATTAGGCAGTTGTTGGTTTTTAATATCAGTGTCAGATAATTAAACGCGTAATTGTGTGTGCCGATCGTTTACAGACAATGTGTATATACTGAACACAAATTCAGGTGCTGTGGGAAAGGTCATCGGAGGTGAGAGTAGTGTTAAGAGCAGTGTTTTGATGACCTACCTACATGTATGTGGGACACTCTCTACAGTGGAGTTTGTTGAAGTTTTCGTATTTTTAAGGCAGTTGCTGTTTGACGACGGGAGCGGCGCGGCGCGGAGTGGAGTGGACACACGTTTATTAACTGCTGCAACGAAGCGAATGGCTGTGTGTTTGACGGACGCACGCATCATACATGGTCTCCTAGTGATGCAGACCCTCTTATACTGTGCGTCAGCCGCCTACGGTGATGGATGCGTTCAGAGCGTGTGTGCGTGCGTGCTTACGTGCGTGCGTGCGTGCGTGCGCGCGCGCGTGCGTGTGTGTACATGTGTGTACGCGTGTGTACTTGCGTGTTTACGCGTGTATGCGTGTGCATGTGTTCACGTGTGTTTACGTGTGTTTACGTGTGTTTACGAGTGTTTGTGTGTTTACGTGTGTTTACGAGTGTTTGTGTGTGTGTGTGTTTACGTGTGTGTTTGTGTGTAAGTGTGTTTGTGTGTGTCTGTTTGTGTGTGTGTGTTTACGCGTGTATGCGTGTTCACGTGTTTTTACGTGTTTTACGTGTGTTTACGTGTGTTTACGTGTGTTTGTGTGTTTACGCCTGTATGCGTGTTCACGTGTTTTTACGTGTGTTTCGTGTGTTTATGTGTGTTTACGAGTGTTTGTGTGTTTACGTGTGTTTACGACTGTTTGTGTGTTTACGTGTGTTTACGAGTGTTTGTGTGTTGACGTGTGTTTACGAGTGTGTGTGTGTGTGTGTGTGTGTGTGTGTGTGTGTGTGTGTGTGTTTGTGTGTGTATATGTTTGTGTGTGTGTGTTTACGCGTGTATGCGTGTGCATGTGTTCACGTGTTTTTACGTGTTTTACGTGTGTTTACGTGTGTTTACGTGTGTTTACGAGTGTTTGTGTGTTTACGTGTGTGTTTGTGTTTGTGTGTTTGTGTGTGTGTGTGTGTGTGTGTGTGTGTGTGTGTGTGTGTGTGTGTGTGTGTGTGTGTGTGTGTGTGTGTGTGTGTGTGTGTGTGTGTGTGTGTGTGTGTGTGTGTGTGTGTGTGTGTGTGTGTGTGTGTGTGTGTGTGTGTGTGTGTGTGTGTGTGTGTGTGTGTGTGTGTGTGTGTGTGTGTGTGTGTGTGTGTGTGTGTGTGTGTGTGTGTGTGTGTGTGTGTGTGTGTGTGTGTGTGTGTGTGTGTGTGTGTGTGTGTGTGTGCGCGCGCGCGCTTGTGTGTGTGTGTGTGTGTGTGTGTGTGTGTGTGTGTGTGTGTGTGTGTGTGTCTGTGTGTGTCTGTGTCTGTCTGTGTCTGTTTGTGTGTGTGTATTTACGCGTGTATGCGTGTGCATGTGTTCACGTGTTTTTACGTGTTTTTGCGTGTGTTTACGTGTGTTTACGTGTGTTTACGTGTGTTTACGAGTGTTTGTGTGTTTACATGTGTTTACGAGTGTTTGTGTGTTTACGTTTGTATACGTGTACGAGTGTGTGTACGTGTGCACGTGTGGATGTGTGGATGTGTGTATGTGTGCATGTGCGAGCGCGTGCGCTTACCTGTGCGTGCGTGCGTGCATACGTGCGTGCGTTCGTGCGTGCGTGAAATATATTAAATTTATTAAGAATTAACATGGGTCACATTTAAGCGTTCGACCACAAACAGCTATTTTGAGACAGTGACAAAGAAAGGTGCCGGATCTGTGAATTCAGTAGATTGAAGTATATTAAAAGGAGATAATAAGAACACACTACTAATATAGATATATATGTATGTATATATATATATATATATACAATTATAGGAACATGGTTACTTTCCTCGTGATCTGACCTCTTAAACGTTTTGAAATCATGCAAGTTATACATAATATATATTTTGGATTGCAACATAATGTTTAAACATGTATTTATAGTATAATACACGAATATTCCATTATTTTGTTCTGTGATAATGTTCAGTGTGTCTTATATGCATAAGTAGATATAAACCCCTTCATGACATTTAGGGACATCGAACTTCCAAATTAAATAACACGTTTTATTGCGAATCTTAACTGTATTAAATTATCAAACTGTAATCTCAACTGCCGGACTAACTGCTTCGTACACTTTTATCTGTAATTCAAATCAATAGTATGTGCAGTCTCACTACAGACACAGTATTCAAGCCTCCATATTTATTTATTCCAACCGTCCATTCAGTGTTATATACAGTTAAATGCACTATCAATTTTACTTACTCCTTAACATAATACTCATTACGTCTAGTTTCAGAAATAAACTGCTCCGAGTCTATTTGTGGTTCTGGGCTCCGTGCGTTCTTCACCGGGAAACCCTTTATGGAGTGTGACGGTATATTTGACTGTGTTGATGGTGAAGATGAGGCAAATTGTAGTAAGTTTTATATATAATTTTACTATATTTAATGTGATACATGTAATTATAACATGTGTACTTGCGCTGATGTTTGTAGAGCTTTATGTTTTCCTTTAGATAACATCTTTATTAGATACTGTGAAACCGCCAGGTTGTTGGTACATGTATTCACATGGGTACTTACTGTGCGGCACTTTTCGCAGATATGTCTTTATACTGATTTGACTTTACACTGTTACAAAATAGATGTTATATTGAGTTTGTCACCTGCTAGCCAGAGAGCCATTATAGATGCGTTTAATAATACATCTAGGTATCTGGATGACATACTCAATATTGATAATCCATTCTTTGCTCATATCGTCACTAGGCTAGTATTTATTCATCAGAGCTCAAGTTGAATAAAGCAAATGTTATGGGTAAAATGTAACAAGAAAGGAAGCCAAACCAGTAACATCTATTTTTAAGAAATAAACAAATTAACTGTACAATATTTTCACTCGATACTCAGATTTAAAATCTCAATCCAAATATTAAACCAGATACAGAACAAATTACAACGCCAAAATACTGTGTTTATACTGTCATGGAATGCCATAGATCATCGTAGAAGTTTTTTAATATTCCAAAAACATTGAATGACCGTCGTAGGATGTAAAATGTAAACATCACTATTTTATTTATTCATCCAAAACCTTCTATATGTTACAAATTATAAATGAATGGCCTAAGATGACAAAATATCATGTTTACATAATAACTTGTTATCATTACTCTTAAACCTATTCAGGTAACAATATATTATTCATTAATCAAAAATGATATCAAAGTAACACCAACAGTTCGGATTCCATAGCAGCATCAATCGATCTTCATCTCTCGATTTCAAACGATTAAATACCTACTAAAATTGATGACAATACAGACTTTAATATTGGCATTGTTAACTATCCACACCTAGATGGGGACGTACCTCGTTCTACATCATGTTGGGTTTATATCTCCCAGCTAATTCCTTTTAGTAAGGCATGTAACGATGTAAAGGTTTTCAATGATCGAAATCAATTTATTACAAGCTAACTTCGTCATAAAGGTTTTCATTATCGTAAACTACGTAGATCTTTCTCAAATTACTATCGCCGCAACGCAGGCCTGCTGGAGAAGTAAGTACAACGGCAACATTAACTCTTTTCTGCCATTATGAACACCACAACTTTTATTCTATAGAGATGTGAGCAATAAACTTGGGAAATAAAAAACTTCTGCGGATTTTCTGACCACTTTACAAAATTAATTAAGAACCTCGTCAGAAAAGGATACAATCATTTAGTACTACGTACAACGCACTGCATGCTTGGTTAGGCTACGCTTCACTGATCGGACAACATTGATGGACTCCATGATTGCACCTTCTGAAAACCTGAATTGTTGGTGCATAAACGTTCGTTTCTGGGGTTTTCTGGGCATATCGTTTCCTAATATTTTTGGATGTGGAATTTGTTGTTAGATACTTCCTTTTGATGGGATGTACATTTCTTTACACTGGCTTGTCCATTTGAACGCTGAAGCCAGGATAATAGCGAGGTTGTGAACACATAAAATCAATTTAAGCTAACCAGTATGCCGTAATGCCCACTGACCTTACTAAATCGGTTACCCGGTTATCACCATTCGTTGTGTTGTGTATTGTCCTTTACAATGTACATTTAATTTGCTATTTTTGGTGCAGTGCGGACCTACGGTGACATTGCTTTTGGATGCTGTAATTTGTAGAGAACCACTAGTCACACTAAATCTAAACCTCTAAATGAAACACAAATTGAAACATCCAAACACCTTTTAAAACCGATTGAAATTATCATATGGTCATCATAGATAAACCCATAGAAAGAAAAGTTTATAAGTTCAGCAGGAAGAGTAACATTCACAGAATACAGTCACTGCAATAAGTATTACAACGCTACAATTGAAGGGCTACGTTTATTAATTATCACACTAATTATATTGATGATAATTACATGTTTAGAACAAATATTTGACTTTAGACTGAACGAGTTTTATTATACATTTCAGGAAATAAGCCAATTTTTTCCAAATATTATCTTTCCGAAATATCATAAATATTCTATGACATTATATGACAGTATAAATACAGCCTTTTGAGTTGGTTGCTTGGGTTTCAAAATTCAGTATTCAAAGCTGAGTATCTGGGTTAGTATTTTAATTGAGAATTTACAAAATATTGGACACTATGAATTAAATTTATTGTGAGAGGAAAAACAATTATAGTGCCCATTTATAATAAATAAAAGTATGATAATGGACCTTTGGAAACGGCCAAGCACGACACATACGAAATATTGCAGTCTCGGTTTGATTGAGACTGTTCATGAGCGGTAGTGAAATATGCCCTATAGCCCCGGGTTGAGCAGAACTTAATATTCATAAAAATCAAAGTACAGAATTTTAACCATCCCGAAGATGGCAAGCGTATGGCGGTGGATATGGTAATGTTTTTATCTTTATTTCATCCCCTTATATCCAGCGGCGTATGGTCGCAGGATCTAATAAACTTGTATGCCCCGAAGAGCGAAATAAACAAAAAGGAATTTAGTTGGGAGCAGCCAAAAGACTTAATTAAACAGCAGACAACATACCCTATGAGTGGTTAAACAATACCCAGAGCCTTTTATCGGCCGAAGTAGTGGAACCACCGAATCGAAAATTAAGTAAGAAAACAAAAGAAATTGAAAATGTACCACCGATCACTAAATATAAATATCGGGCTCAGCGATCTCCAAAGATCGAATGAATAACAGTACTGATTGAAAGCGCGGGGAGACGTTTTACTGCCGCCACACTGCACAAGCAACGCCACTGTGCTATAAAAAAGAGTATGATAATGGATCTTTGGAAACGGCAGAACACGACACATACGAAATATTGCAATCTCGGTTTGATTGAGACTGTTCATGAGCGGTAGTTAAATATGCTAGATACCGCTCACGCCCTCTAGCCCCATGTTAGTGACATTGGATTATTTGAACATTTTGACTATTGTGAATTAATAAACCAGAAGACGTGAAGTGAAATTGGATTAAGGGGTCACTTGACAAATTTAATTAAAGGGACACTTGATAATTTAGATTAAAGGGAGACTTGCAAATAGTGTGTCTACTTCACACGTGTATCGTATTTTAAAGCAATACTGGATCCATTTCATGTATTTTATGTAAGTGAATATTTTTCAATGTAGCATTTGAATAAATTCGTTAATTCTGTTTTTAAAAAACATAGTTGTTGCTGGTTTTGCTTCCTTTCTTGTTACATTTTACCCGTGCTCATTTGGCAGTGTGGTCCACTTTCTAATATTGAAGGTGTAAGTTTACAGTTGTTTTAGCTTGCTTAATTGAAACAATGACCAATTGAAAGAAGAAATAACACATGTGTTTGCTATTGAATCTCATTATAAAATAAAATTACCTATATTCCGAGTCAGGCAATGACTACTGAACTGAAATTGTTTTCGAGTTTGAGCTCAACATTGGTCAAACAATACCATAGCATGGACACCTGTTTCGTATTCTTTGCAGGAACATGTATGTACATATGTTACCATTTTGATCACAGTTCTACATGAAACAATGGATTTTAGATTATTTTTCTTTTTTATTAAATTGATAATGAATAGTTTACTGAATAAACTATAAAACTCCATGAACTGGGAAGCTATGTTGCGTTGAATGTGTAGATACGTATGCCCAGGAAATGCAAAATTTAGTTGTTTTGTAAATTAAAATGGTCATTTTTAAAACCGTTTCAGTCCTAGATTCAGGTGTTTGCCTGAGAAAAATTGGTTTGCACATGTTAAAGGAGCATACGAAGGAATGCCCTGCACGCTTGCTGTTCTGCTCGTGTATGAGTGAGTGATATAATTGAAACTATTTGATGTTTTAGCACTGTATATCATTGTACGTTGGTAGACAGAATATATATTTAAAAATGCTACTTCAGTACATTATATAAATGTTGTATCCCAGTGAGGATGACAGTGGATATTGTCAACCGGAGGAAAATGATATTGACCGAGTCGAAGCTGGGCCGACATTAATTTTCCGAAGGTTGACAATATCCACTGTCACCCTTAATGGGATGCAATATTTTATTGTACTAAAACAATGTGTTTGGAAGAATTGAAATAAGTCTATATAAAACAGGTCTTTGTTTGTAAAAATAAAGGATGTGTGTTATTATTTTCCTTTTAACCAGTTTTGATTTAAGTAACCAATTAAGGTTAGGAAATACACTACTCACAAGACTACTTAATTTCATCATTAATTCATTTTACACGTTATAAATCTATCAACATTTTAACAATATATACTACTTTAGCCGTATGACAGCGTTCACAGTTTTATTTGTGCATAACATGCTGAGCTTGGAAAAATGTATATTTAAACGCTTGCTATGACGTCAAAATTACGAACCATTCCTTTTTTTTGGCCGCTCCGCGTCTTAATCGGGAAACAGTATATAACATATTGCATTCCAGTGAGGGTGACAGTGGATATTGTGATCCTGAGGAGAATAATGTCGACCGAGGCGAAGCCTGCTTTAGCACGATTAAACAAGTTTCCTCACTTCGAGATGAAAATCAATCCTATATTCACACATATCCTGTACATGTATATATAGATCCACTGACGTAAAAACCACGAAACAGTAATTTATCACCGCTCCGCGTCATAATCGGGAAACAGTCGATTTTTTTAAGGGGCGTGTATGGGAATTTTAAGTGGGTTTTTATTGTGAGGAATCCTAATATACAGTTATTTCATGGGTGTTTTGGGAACAGTCAAAACTATTGTCCTAAGGTATCGGGGACGACCTTGCAAAAGATCGGCCTCGGGCAACGGATTAATTTGAGAGTTAGCTGTAGAAAAACAAAATAATAAAGTTTAATGATTTAATTATATTTCATAAACGCTAAAGCATGCCCGTAGCTACGGTGCGGCACATATTTTGGGAATGTACACAGGCTTAATTTACCTATAAACAACTTCTATCCATCGAAAAAAAATCAATCATTGAAAACAAGAACGTCGTGCTTCGAACTGAAAGTGCACTTAAACACAAAAAATCGCATGTAGGGAACAAAGCGGATGTGAGTTGGGGCGTGACGTGCATGTCACCGGAACTACATAGGGATGAGCCTCGGTTAAATTTTAGGGCTCGCTAAGGGCCTGTAAATATTGATTATTTACTGCGAACAAAAATTACATACTGTGACGTTGAGACATGACGTCAATAAAGTGTTTGTGAAGTCGAAGTCATCCTCCGAATAAAGCTAAAACATTTTGCTTATAATATAACTTATTTAATATGTAATAAATAGATTATTTAACTGCTGGGTTAGATTATAGGGAAATCATTCAATCGATGCTAATTGTGTTATCCCGGCGAGATAATTCTTCTCTCAGTCAGATCGCGCATGTCGTTACACATTCACACGCACATGGAACAGTTCATTGGCAGGAGGTCAACAGTCGAACTCTTTCACTCCTGTGAAAGGAACATCGAGAAACAGTCAGAAATGACTAATAACTACAGAAATGACTAATACGCATTTGCATAGAGAATTAGGTAATAATATAACATGTTTAAAAGGTATAGGCATTGTTATTGAAGCCTTTAATGACACCTCTCGGTATCTGGATGACATATTGAACATTGACAACCGTTTCTTTTCTACTACGTTTCATAATGTATATCCTAAAGAACTTCAACATAAAAAAGCTAAATTTTCGACCCCTTAGAGCATCAAGGTGCTATCTGCACTTTTGGTCGATTTTGACTTTTTGTAATAAATCCATTGGAAATAGTCATATCTTGTTTGAAAAAAATAATTGGCATTATATTCCATCAATTAGCATATGTAATAAGAAATTCATCAAAGTCATATCTGCATATGTTACACAAATTCCATGCATAAAGGTGCTATTTGCATTGTTTGCATGCATCAAGGTTTCTATTTGCCAAATAGCACCTTGATGCATCTGATAAATATGCGTATTTCTGAAAAAATACTTAAATGTAGTTTAGTTCAAATAGCTCCACCTATTTGTAAGATTTCAATTTACACATTAATTGGGGCCGGGGAATGTGCTTTAACATATTAATACTAAACATACATTAAAAACTGATTAAATGTGGCATTTTACAAAGTATGGCGATTACAATCATCACAAGTCTAATAATTGGGTGCTAACATGACTATAACTCTCTCTCAGTGGTTTATGCAAATGTGGGCTTATAGAAACTGAGTCAGAAATGGACAGCTGTAATTCAATGGTAAGTAATATTATATCATCGTTATTACTAGATTACTAAAAAAATAAATAAATTATAATACACAATATTCAAGGTAATATTTTAAACTATATTGTGCAATAGGTTTATCTTTGTATTGTTTTAAAAGTAACACATTTAAAATAATTTACAGTCTATAGATATTATAGTGAATACTATTATTTAAGTTGGTTAAGATCTTTTTGTAAAATATTGCATGCAGGTTTAAGACGATGAGATGCCAATCTGGTCAGATAGTATGCAGAATGATATATTCAAAAACAGAACAATTTTGAACGAAAACAAAGAGTACTCCCTTCATGGAGGAGATTTGCCAACAGGTTTAGTTGACGAAGATAGTGAGAATGAAGTATTGTAGGCATATGCGAGAAAGAATCCTGATTCAGTCATTTGAAGCAAACATTGATGATTGTGACAAGTGATAACAATTACCAATAGTCAAAAGAAGATTTCAATCAATCTGATTCAAATATATCCAGTTGCTCACCTGATAAATTGCAATGATAAACAAACATCATGTAAGAAGGAAGGAAGGTTAAAGAGAGCGTTCGCCCTAAATGTACATACAAGTCCACTAGCGGATACAGGGGCGCGCGCCCCCTAAAGAGTCCGGATCATACATGTATGTCCATGTTACTGTAGATAAAATATCAAACAATTTCGATGCACGCCCTCAGTATAAAACAAATTCTCGCTAGCTTCGCTCGCTCGACGCATAATGGCTAATGAGTGGTTTAATTAACACATTGTTAAATCCTTTTATTTGATAACGGACTTTTTTACCCTATCAATGCATTACCGCAACCGTTTTATAAGGCTAGAAACGGACCCGAAAATTGACCAAAATCTTACGCCCCACCCCCACTAAGCTGAAATCCTGGATCCGCCCCTGAAGTCAGTACTAGAAATAAAAAACTTAGCAAGAAACAAGTCATTAAAGTCAAAAGTCAAGCCGACATCAACTAGCATACCAAAAATACACTCTAACAATTTAAAACCTGCTACGATGAAAAGCAAACAATGTATGAATTAAAGCAACTCATCAGGAACTATAACATCATGCGACTTGATAACTTGCTAGCTTGCAATGCATTATTTCAAACGTGTCCTAGTCTTAGCTGATTAAGACGGCTTTTTCGCAGTTCAGTGTCAATTGTCAAAAGATCTACCTACAGAAATGCCTTACCTATCAAAAGCTCAGCACTTGCTAGAAAACACTGAACATTATCTATTGTTTTACAAGATGATGGGACTAGAGGACAGAATAGCATGATTTGTACGAGAAGTTGAATCAATTACAAGGAAGAGGCAATGGAAAGCAAGTGTGCTGACTGAATACCTATGGGAATCAGAGTATCGATATATTATTCCTGAAATTCTATAAAGATAAATGATCTTTGAACACAGTATTGATAATGGTGATGAAATGGGATAAAAATGGTGATGAAATGTGATAAAACGCCATTGATTGAAAGTACTTAATACTGAATTGAATTGTATACCATTAGAGGCAGCGAATGTATTGAAAAAACAAACAAAGGTATTCAATTGAGATTCCTAATTATGTGTTTGACATTAAACCAGATTTAGCAGACTTTTGCCAAACCTTGCATATAAATTTAGCACATTATAAAGATAAAAGGTGAGGAACATTATTTTGGGGTAGAAAGTAGTTTTAAAAGAAACAAACATAATTAAGGCATAGAAAATACAAAATGAAGGTCGTCGAAGCATCTCCAGAAAGTGTATTTGTAAATAAAACATTTAATGAAAAAGTTTCATGGAAATCAACGTTTTATCAAGTACTAGGTTAAACAATCAATTACCAAATGTACCAAGTGAATTGGTACCTTGCCACACAGAAAAATACCAAATATCGAAAGATAATAAGGCAGATCTACTGTCTCTATAGGCAAAATGGGGCATATACCGAAGAATTCTACTCATACGAAAGAATACCAACATCAAACGAATTGCCTCAGATTGCCATATGTATCCGACAGCGGACATGACACTGAGGATGAATAGGCTATTGTACAGTATAATGCTGCAGAAGCGTTCAAGGATAAATGGAACATACTTGAGTTTAAATTATTCTCGTCATTTACATTTTCTTTTAAATAATCTTTCATTCAGTTACATATATACTGCATTAAAAAAATAAAACGTGCAGCCTACTATTAGTATTTTAATGGCTGACGACTGTTAAAGTACTAAAACTACCGTTTTGCACATACTAACTTATACTGGGTACCTTATTATATGCACAGAAGGGTCTATTTGAGAAATACATGCTTATAAAAGTCAGAAGGGTATGTGCATCAAGGTGCTATTTGTCAAATAGCACCTTGATGCACAGATATATTCAACGATTTGTGTATGCATAAAGGTGCTATTTGATAAAAGGGGGCATAACTCATAGTTCAATAAATATATCAAAGAAAAACAAACATGTTTCGATAATCTACATATATTTATAATATATAATACAACATTTTAATGTTAAAAGTGTAAAGATAAGTTTCTGTAAGTGTTCAAATCTTAAAATCCATTTATCTCAATAACTCAAAAAGAGCACCTTGATGCTCTAAGGGGTCGTAATATTCTGATACTAACGCTTCTTTTCTCAATTTACATCTCTCTATTGAAAATGGTGAAATAATGAACAAAATATATGACAAGAGAGATGATTGAATTTTGATATTGTTAATTATCCCCTTTTGGATGGGGATGTTCCCCAAGCATCTTCTCAGTACGGGGTTTATGTGTCTCAACTTATTCGTTTTTCTAGAGCTTGTACTCGAATTGAGAACTTTAATATTCATAATCTTTTTATTACTAAAAACTACTCCATCAGGGCTACCATTAGCATAAAGAAATATAAAAAGATCGGACAGGGAAAGTAGCATTCAAGGAGGACAGTCAACCACAAAACACAAAAAGAAACACGCAAGCAGACAAACAAGAAGGCAAAAGTTATAATAAATGCAAACGACATCACAAACACACAAGGGTTGAAATAGGGCTACCGCCTTGGAACGGTCAGTGGCAAAGTAGGTTACTGGGGGTTTAAACCGGTTCTAGGGTGCACCAAACCTCACACTTACCCTTCTGTCATCCCATCAAAGCAGGACAGTGTAAATAAAGACATCCCCGCCATGATCTAATATCTAACCAACAAGGCAGCATCAATAGGCAATATAAGTAAAACACAAATATGCTCGTGTATATATAATACAAAAAACAATAGCCTAGAAAGCCACCATGAAGGTACTCAATGACTTGGCAGAAGCCAGAGCAACAAGAGAATAAACCATCAAGGGCACGACAAGAAAGATCATAGACAAACATCAAACGCCACCGTCCCAATGGGCTTTAGGTAGGCGTCATCATAGGGTCCACAGCATGTCCGGCCATCGTTCAATTAAAGAGGAAACTACAACATCTTATTATCGTAACCCTGACCTTCTTTCCAAATATCATGAAAAGAAAAGCAATTTAAGAACTCATCACAACCTGACTTCTATGGTGACGTGATTTAAAAACTGTATACGATCCTTGGTCTTGATCACTTTCATACTGTATTTGTTAAACTTGTTTAAATGTTTATCAAAAGGGGTTATGACCCTATCATAGCATGCTTAGTGGTTGACGCATTTACAGTTCGCCGCTACCGTCCCAATGGGTTATTGACGCCACCGTCCCAATGGGCTTTAGGTAGGCGTCATCATAGGGTCCACAGCCTGTAAAAGTGTCCACCACCAAGCATGCATTACGTTGCAAAATGATAGGGTCATAACAAGCTTTTCATTAAATAACATTACTTTTAATATAAACGTCTTTTCTGTTTTATATAGCCTCCTGCCAAAGTGATCTATTCAAATGCAATGGGAGATGTATGAATATGGCGTTAGTTTGCGATGGTAAAGTTGACTGTGACGATGAATCAGATGAACTGGACTGTAGTAAGTTACTAAGAGACGACGTAGCGATATTTATAGGTTATTAGATTTGTATTGGAACATATATGAGGTCTTTCGCGTATTAATATTGCGCAACTTTAGGACCGCAATACTTATGCTCGAAAGAACGAGTGCATATTTCCCAATAAAACATAATAACTTTTTTTTTTATTGCAAATGCAGTTTTAAAGTAGAACAATACATTATGGTGTAACATTTAATTTTCACCAAAAACATTTATTTGAAACAAACATATTGCCGTTACAACATTGTTTATATTATGTGACATACTTTCTTTGACATGAAGAGAAAAAATGCACCAATTAGGAACGAGTATACATTACACACCAAACATGTCTTTACTACACGTCAATATTAGCAAATATTGACGTTTTCTGTTACATTGAAAGTAAATGAAGCTTGTAAATGCGTTTGCAATGAACTATGATATGCTTTCAAACAGACCTGACCTGACATAACTTTTTTTCCAGAGTATTAGATAATATACCTAAACGTTTGTCTGATATTTGCAATATTGCAAACGGTGTAAATATTTATGACATTTATTTGCGTTTCGAGAGTTGCTTAATCCAGTTTCTGACTTCTATGTCAACCGTAAATAAATAACTTATAAATGTAATACCGTGCAACCTCTTGTTTTCCCCATTGGATATAGGCAAGACACTTTCCCTCGCAGCTAATGTATCGGAGCATATTCCCGAGCACGTTTAATACTGATTGGAATCTAATCGATAGTAAGAGCATGGCAGCGTTCTTAGATTGCTGTGTTTCCTTCACCTCTCTCTGCGACAGCTCAAAATCAACATACGCAATGTAATAACGAGCTATTACACAACGATTTAGTTCAGTTCAATTAGTTGTATGTATATTTTAACACATCTAAGGTAAACAAAATCAAATTCGAATGCGTAACATGGTCATCGTTGGGTTCTATCTAGTTTGAAACCAGTTTAAATACCATTTTCAGCTGTCGATTGCAAAGACACAACAAGTTTCCATTGCGACAACCACAGTGCTGAGTGTGTCAACATTAGAGTGATTTGTGACGGACATCGTAACTGTCGGAATGGCTTTGACGAAGAGGCCTGTGGTATGTTTTGTAATGTGTGGCTCAAACTTCAGAAGAATAGGAGAGTTTATGCAATGTTATCATCCTGACTTCGGCGTTGCGTATCACTCCACATCAATTGTTGCGTGTGATTTGTGTATACATGTTTATATTTTACATTTCCGTTCCTAGCTTAAAGCTACACACTCCTTGATTAATACTGTAAAAATACCAATGCAACCTATTGGTATTGACATTTTGTTTTGCAGTATAGGGTGTCCACTTGTTGCATAACTTTTACGGTGCATGCCTGACTTGATTGACACAATTTGGGAGTGGCTAATTTCGTTATCGCTCTATTGAATTTGAAGTCAAGACCTGACTGCAGCCGGATATACAAACGTCTCGCTACTGTATATAATTGTATCGATACACACGCCTCGCTTGGTTCTATTACTTTGTCTAATACACCGCACGATAATCATGCACATTAACTGAAAAAATGTCTCAAACATGATTTAAATGTGACATTTCAATAATCCATCAAGCAAGGACACACTTTTCTTTGATAAAACATAATTCTGATTGATGTAAGCGGTTATTCAGAGTACAAAGTCACCGTGTTGACTGGGTAAAGTACGGAAGAAAGGCTTTCTTGAAGCATATGCGAAGTGGCAGAATTTAAATTGTAGATTTGTGTTTGTTTGACATATGCTAGTCTTGTCCGACTATTGTAGATTTGTGTTTGTTTGACATTATGCTAGTCTAGTCCGACTATTGTAGATTTGTGTTTGTTTGACATATGCTAGTCTAGTCCGACTATTGTAGATTTGTGTTTGTTTGACATATGCTAGTCTAGTCCGACTATTGTAGATTTGTGTTTGTTTGACATTATGCTAGTCTAGTCCGACTATTGTAGATTTGTGTTTGTTTGACATTATGCTAGTCTAGTCCGACTATTATACTGATTTATAATACGTTTGACTCTAAATAATCCGGAGATAACATATTGGAGCCCCACTGACGCCATTGTGATATTTTGGTATGCGCTTGCTTTTCATTTATTTCTCCAAACGTTATGGTGCCAAAACTCAGATTCTAGATCGGCACCTGATGATGATAAGAATTACCAATAGTTTGATTTCAGTTTCTGCCTTTTACGTTAATTGTATCAATATATAACATGATAACCCGCGACGTACTTATAGTTGGTCTTCGAAAGTAAGCTTTGAATTTCATGATCACAAACATGCTGAATCATGTACTCTCCGGACATGTGGTCCTTAATACGTACCTCGTTTATCAGGTCAGTGGCTACTCTGAGGAACATTGAGGAAGTTCACACTGAGGCAACAGCCTCTGCGTTTGAGGACAAGTGCATACATTATAATGTTTGCGTGCACTATTTTTTTCAAACTTTCAATGAACAAAATTCATGCAGCTACCTTGCAATGTCAAATGGCTAATGTTATCACCGATGACAACACAATTTTCCGACAAAAGCATAATTTAATTTTTTAGGGAATGTGGGGTGAGTTGAAGGGGCCATCATATACTCTGCCAACCTCCAACCTTGCCAGATTATATCGCCCCCACACCTTCACCTCGCCCTCTGCTCCTACGCCTATGCCCATGATGCATTACAGTATATATTTTGAAATATATACAAGAAAGCTTGTTTGTTCGATTTTAAATTGAAATTTAATAGTTGAAAGTTTATGTTCTTCAATTATAATAACTGATTTAACTTATTGTTGAAGGTTCTTTGTGAGTGAGATGACCGAACTAGTTATTCATTAAACATAACCGTTTTTGATCATTTTCTCCGCAAACAATATATATTTTTCTCCACAAACATTATATTTACAATGTTTTTATAATGTAT
Source organism: Cyrtodaria siliqua (assembly GCA_037043455.1). Classification (NCBI taxonomy): domain Eukaryota; kingdom Metazoa; phylum Mollusca; class Bivalvia; order Adapedonta; family Hiatellidae; genus Cyrtodaria; species Cyrtodaria siliqua. Next base: position 505,782 of record JAWPHD010000050.1, read on the forward strand.
ATATATTCATTTCTTTCTCGTTATAACAAAAACATTTTCTGAAAGAAAATGATGTCAGTGCTTGATGCATTATGTAAAGGGCTACAGTTCTGGATCTTGTAAACTCTGGACTCATATGGGCCCACATTTTGTAAACTGTGTAATTTTCATTTTTACATCGAGATTAGCTTGTGCTTTCCTCTTTATTTGCACGATGACCGGACAGGCTGTGTACCCTATTATGACGCCTACCTAAAGCCCATTGGGACGGTGGCGTTTGATGTTTGTCCATGATATTTCTTGTTGTGCCCTTAATGGTTTATTCTCTTACTGCTCTGGCTTCTGCCAAGTCAGTGAGTACCTTCATTGTGGCTTTCTAGGCTATTGTTTTTTTGTATTATATTTACACGAGCATATTTGTGTTTTACTTATATTGCCTATTGATGCTGCCTTGTTGGTTAGAGATTATCTCATGGCGGGGATTTCTTTATTTACACTGTACTGTTTTAATGGGATGACAGTAGGGTAAGTGTGAGGCTTGGTGCACCCTAGAACCGGTTTAAACCCCCAGTGGCCTTTGTTGCCACTGACCGTTCCAAGGCGGTAGCCCTATTGTCAACCATTTTGTGTTTGTGATGTCGTTTGCATTTATTATTGCTTTTGCCTTCTTGTTTGTCTGTTTCTTTCTTGTTTCTGTGTTTTGTGGTTGACTGTCCTCCTTGAATGCTACTTTCCCTGTCCGATCTTTTTATATTTCTTTTTTGTAAGCTGTGTGTAGAGTGCTATAACTATTACATGTCTTGTCGTAGCAGAACCACGTGTGGGCATTTGTCTCCTTATTGTATTTCGAACTGTGTGCATATGTAATGTCGTATTGTATAAATCCACATTTTAACAGCAGAGCAAGATTTGCTTGTAAGCTGTGGTATATATCTATATCTCTTCAAATGTTCAAAAGTCTTTCTCAAAACTACTATGGGATACCGTATGAAAATATCTATATATGTGGGGAAACTATAAGTAATTATAGCCTATGAGCCAGGACCCAACATTTTGTCATTCTGCATTAATTTCATTAAGCAATGAGAGAGCTTATATCAACAGGATTTTATAAATGATATTTCGCCAATTTAACACGTTTAAAACCATTGTTTACTGAAACAATGCGATAACCTGTTTAAAATTACCTATTTAATGTCTTACTTACAAGCCGAAATTAAGGTTGTATTTCATACCCAAGCCAACACAGTTCTCGCTTCTTGGAGAAGGTATTGGGTAGGGTATGACAGTTAAAACTCATACCATGTAATGAAATGTTGGTCACAAGGTACCAGGCTTATAGTCATTTTAAGATAAGTATAGCCTCCTTGGGCTGGAAAATGTATGATAGCATTGTATAACTGTTTGCCAAATGTGTGTTATCTTCTGTTGTTATACTGTACCCTTAAAACACACAATGCTTGCTTTTCCTGATGGTGTTGTATAGCAGGTATGTCTGACGTTCATAGCGTTGTGAACATTTAAGGTAAATTCATGAAGTTTACACATAACCTACGTCTATAATTTGAATTTCTATATATATAAACTCAAAAAAACTAGCTTATCATTGGTGGACACTTAGTTTTAGTGTTTACGAGCACATTTTAAAAACAAAAACCGTAGAGATTAATATAGAGTATTAAAATATATAAATTAAAATAGACTATCGGTGTGTTGAAGAAATACAAAAAGATCGGACAGGGAAAGTAGCATTCAAGGAGGACAGTCAACCACAAAACACAGAAATAAACACGCAAACAGACAAACAAGAAGGCAAAGGCAATATTAAATGCAAAAGACAACACAAACACAAAAGGGTTGACAATAGGGCTACCGCCTTGGAACGGTCAGTGGCAAAGTAGGCCATGACTTGGCAGAAGCCAGAGCAGTAAGAGAATAAATCATTAAGGGCACGACAAGAAAGATCATGGACAAACATCAAACGCCACCGTCCCAATGGGCTTTAGGTAGGCGTCATCATAGGGTCCATAGCCTGTCCGGTCATCGTACAATTTAAGAGGAAAGCATAGTGGCGAACTGATAGAGTCCACCACCAAACATGCAGTACGTTGCAAAATGATAGGGGCATAACCTCTTTTGATAAACGTGTTATTAAGTTTAACAAAGATAGTATGAAAGTGATCATGACCAAGAATCTTACGAAGTTTATAAATCACATCACCATAGAAGTCAGGTTGTGATAGTCCTTGTCGCAGAAGAGTCCTTAAATTACTCTTATATTTAGAAAGAAGATCAGGGTTACGATAATACAATTTTGCAAAGGTTTTACGAAGTTTATGGTAACGGTAACCCTGATTGAGTAACTTTTTAGTTATACAAAGATTACGAATATTAAAGTCCTCAACTCGAGTACAAGCTCTAGAAAACGAATGAGTTGAGACAGATACACCCCATAAGAAGTTGCTCGGGGAACATCCCCATCCAAGTGGGGATAATTAACAATGTCAAAATTAAAATCATCTCTCTTGTCATAGATTTTGCTAATTATTTTACCATATTCAATCGAGAGATCTAAATCAAGAAAAGAAGCGTTATTATCAGATATATTTTCTTTATTAAGCTGAAGTTCTTTAGGATAAATAATATCAACCATAGTTGGAAAGAAAGGGTTGTCAATGTTCAGTATGTCATCCAGATACCGAGAGGTGTCATTAAAAGCTTCAATAACATCTGCCTGGGTATCTGGTGAAAGACTCAACATGAAATCTCTTCCATAGCAAAATAAAAACAGATCTGCGACAAGTGGTGCACAGTTCGTACCCATAGGGATACCAACAATTTGTCTATAAACGGTGGTACCATACCTCACGAAAATGTTATCTAATAGGAAGATGAGTGCTTCACAAACTTCATAGCAAGTCCACATAGTATAATTGTCTAAACTGCCGTTAGTAAAAAACGCTTTAATATTATTACATGCCAAAAATGTAGTATTTTCTCTAGCGAATGTTTTTTGAATAAGAGAAATTAGCTTGTCTTTAATAAGGTGATGTGGTAAGGTTGTATATAGTGTAGAGAAGTCATAAGTGCTAATTGATGAAACTAGACCTTTATTGAAAATTTTATCCAGAACGTCTCCTGAATTTTTTATAGACCAAAATAAATTAATCCCAGAGTTTTCATAAGTTTTATCACAATATAGTTTAACGTGATCTTTAACGGCAGTAAGAGAAGAAGTTAAAAGTTTGGAGATGTTTGTTGTGGTGCAGGCACTAGAATTAGAAATAAAGCGAGCCTTATATGGATTTTTATGTAATTTAGGAATCCAGTACATGGTAGGCAGTTTATTTTGCTTATCGTTTACACCAGCCTTGAAAGTAGTGCACCGAGTGATATGTGCGGAAACAACATCAGCCTCAGTAGAATTAACTGGAGTATACGAATTGGTGCTGCCGAGTTCCAGAGATAAAATATTGACGTAATGTAGGCGTCAAACAATAATTACATTATTAGCTGCTTTATCTGCAGGAACTAAAACAAATTTATTATGAAATTCCTGAATTCCCGATTTTAAATTACGAAAGAAAAAACCTAGGTCTCGGAGGAAGTAAAGAGGGGTTAGCATTATAAAAGTTAATACGTGAATCTATAATTTTCAGAATTGACTTTTTCCAAGTAGAAAGTGAGTTTGGGTCCGCATGTTCTCTACGACACCATTTGATACTAAAATCTTCAATGGAGTGGGCGATCTGGGCACGACAGGCATTAAAATCAATAGTTAAAGGTAATCTATATTTAGGACCTTTCGAAAACAAATGCCGAATACGTTTATCAATAATATCAAAATTACCAGTGATGACATGACCTGCTGAAGCATAGCACAATTTTGATGTGTTGCATTCACATTCCTTAGGAGTATTATGTACTATATCAAGGTCAGAAACTATTTTGTTATAGTTGAAAATAATATTTCTAATTGGCTTTTTATACTTATAACAAAATACAGGACTTTCGGAATTTTTTAAATATCTTGGGATAGAATCAACTACATGAGTATCTCGAAAAATACTAGGCATGTCAATGAAAAAATAATTACATTTATTAATATATAGTAGTTTTATGCCTGACGTGATCGGACTCCTTGTCAATATGGGGTCGGAGAACATGTTGTGTATAGCTTTGAACTATGGAAGCAGTGTTATACAAGGGATCTGTATGAATGAAAATTTTGTCGGCTTCCTCGTCAATCAACTTTAGTGATGAAATGGACAAAGAGGTAAGCCGTGAAAGCATAGAGTGCTTTTCAGACTGTTTAACAATAGTATGTAAATCAGCGACAGAAATAATTACTCGCGATTTACGTTTGATGTTACCATTACGCCTTATAGCATGAGACCTAGATTTACGCTTACGAATAGAAAATATAGAAAAAATGTCAATATTAGGATCTTTAGAAATATTTCCATCTTGATAAATATTGTCATTAAGGCCGAGTGGATAAGGTGTCTGTAAGTTTTTCATCCACCTAAGTTCTGCAATATGTCTAGCTTTTATTTTAAAGCTTTTAGTAGCATCATTATCAAAAAATATATATAGTCAACCGAATAATATAAAAAAAACATTTTTTAATAAAAAAATCATTTTTCCTGAGTATAGCATATGTGCATTTGCGTATAAGCAGATCGAGTACATCATGCGGCTTTCCATCAATCCAGCTAATAACAACCTTGTCCTGCTCTTCAACAAATGGTCACCCTTTTTCTATTGAAAATGTCATCTCCGGACATTTGTCAAGCATTTTAAATATCCTGAAAACGTTTACAAAGAATTAGCGCCGCTGCAAAAACGGTATGAAATGAACCTAATCTGAAAATTATATTTACATATTGCTCGTTGCCGATGCTTCCATTTTATTTCATCTGATTGCGAATAAATGAATGCTTTATGTTTAACAACTCCTTTCTGATTATGTTTGACTGGTTTAACATGTCAAACACTATTGTTGACTCCATGGCGAGAGAATTGATGGTTGGAAGGTAATCAACGGTACCTTGTGACACATTACGTGGACGCTGCTTTATCTTTAAGACCCCAAGGTCGCATCTTGGCTTATATGGCGAAACGGGGTACCTTGTGGTCTTCATTTTAACCTACTTGATCTGCCTTCAGTGGCCCCAAACTTTGATTTTATCGAATATATTTGATTTGATATGCATAATATATCGTTTGTATATGTTTAGTGCTTTAAATATGTGTGGAAGACGTAAATATATCCATTAGTACGAACTCAGCTCCTGACCGAAAACATTAGACCCGCCTACTTTGTGACGTCATAATTTATTTTTCCCAAAACCCGGGCAATTGTTTAGTTATACGTTCACTGTTTAGCGTGCTAAATTAGAGTACATTATTAGTCGGAATAATTGCATTATCTTAAATGTTTCATGCTGATGATGGAGCGGGTCGTTGGAATAGGCCCGTGTCATCGAATTCTAAGATTGCTTTCATTACGATCAGAAGGATAAGAAAACAGAAAGTGTCGGGAAGAGATAGTGTTATATCATAGGCATGTACATATACTGTATATAACACTTTAAATATAACCGGTTTAAACCCCCAGTGGCCTTTGTTGCCACTGACCGTTCCAATGCGGTAGCCCTATTGTCAACCCTTTTGTGTTTGTGATGTCGCTTGCATGTTTTATTACTTTTGCCTTCCCGTTTGTCTGTTTGCGTGTTTGTTTTTGTGTTTTGTGGTTGACAGTCGTCCTTGAATGCTGCTTTCCCTGTCCGATATTTTTATCTGTCTCTTCTATATATATCCGTCGAAATGAAAGCATGTGGTTGAGAGATAGCGGATTCTAAATTTGTAAAGTGGTAGAGGGCCTATAATCCTTAAATAACCCACCATTACATTTGGTCTAATTTGTCAAATGGATAAAAACGTATGATCAAAGTATCTGCAACATGCGTATTTACATGTGAGAATGTAGAAACAAGCAGATTTCAAGTCAAAATAATACTGGGTTAATCAAACCGGTAGGCTTTTTTTGATGATTCATCCCACTTCAAGAGTCCATGTGTGTATTTAAAGAATGCATTATATTTTAAAAAAAGTTCATGGATGTATAGGCTAGGCGATATATATTAAAGGGACATACGGTTATATACTGATTTGAAAAAAAAACTCACGGCGTTACGGTAATTTTTCTACATAACTTTCATTTATTCAATCATTAATATTAATTATACGAATAGTATAAAGAAAATTGTTTTTGAATATTAGTAACTGTTGATATTATTGCACCAATAATATATGTAAACTTATGATTGAATATGGTGAAAAAATGAAAACTCAAAATTATATTATTTAATATATTAATTACTGGTAAATGCAAGCAGGGTTAACATTTCAGTATTTGCGTTTGTTCCTTTAAAATAATTCTGTAAATATCTAACATGGCGATATACCAGTTTGACACGGTGGTAAACATGTTCATAGATGTGAAACTGAGACAAGTATCTACGTGACAGGCGACATCTTCAAAGATTGCGGCAAGTGTCACAGATTAGTAGCGCACGTGGCTTGAGTAGACCCTGAATTTGTGTCGGCAATTTGGACATAGACAATGTACACGATTAAACAGTAATATAAACATAAAACAATGGTCTACATTGGTGTGCTTTATGAATATAACAGCGATGCACTCGCTTTCTACGACTAGGGGAACCCATTTTGTTAAAAACAAAAAGAAGAAACAGTCGTATTATATATTCTGGCTATAATTTTAAAATGGAGTTGTAATTAACTTGAGGAGGTCCTTCACACATGTGAGAAGCACGTTTTTCAACACGTTAGTATGTGGGCACTGACTATATGCATCGTCTTGAGTTACACTGATTTTTTCTCATATATGATAGAGGCTTCCTTTCTTTTCACTACATAGATATCGTGTTTTTATTCAGTTTTTAATATAAATACCGAGACAATTATCGATCTTTTAGTAGACTTGATTTTAAATAGTCCGATAAGCTCCGCCCACAAATTACCTGTATCGATAAAACTATAATAAGCTCCGCCCACGGCTAATCTCTATTTGCTTAAACGAAATAAGCCGAGTCCACATAATGATACACGTAATATATAATTATATGTGTGCATATTGCTCGTTGCCTATGCCTGCGGCCCTTGGCATCGATGGTCGTCAAGTCCCGCCCAGGTATTGATCTGGGACAATATAAACCCGCTGGAAATATTTTATTCTGACTTTTCACATCAGCTTATCAAAGTCAAGATTAATGCTCTCATTAAAAAACAACAAAAAAACGTTCGCTAGAGAAAAAATACATGTTTAGCCGGTAACTATATTAAAGCGTTTTCTACTAATGGCAGTTTAATAGACAATTACACTATGTGGACCTGCCAAGGTGTTTGTGAAGCACTCATTTTCCTATTAGATATGATTTTCGTCAGGCATGGAACTACCGAACTAACATTGACAATCCTTTCTTTTCCACTATGGTTAATAATATCTATCATAAGGAACGTCAACTCAACAAAGCTAACATTTGGGATACTGTCGCTTCGTTTCTTGATGTTAATCTCTCTATTGGAAAGGGTTAATTAATTAGTAAAATCTATGACAAGAGAGATGATTTTAATTTTGATATTGTTGATTATCCCTCTTAGATGTGGATGTTCTCCGAGCTACTTCCTACATGTTCTTTGTTTCTCAACTTATTCGATTTTCTAGAGCTTGTAGTCGTGTTGAGGACTTTAATATTCGTAAAATTACTCCAGCAAGGCTACAAGTACAATAAACGTTAAATAAACATTTGCAACATGTTTCTATCGTAACCCTGATCTACATTTAAAATATAAAAATAATTTAAGAACTATTCTGCGACCAGGACTATCACAACCTGATTTCTAAGCTGATTTGATTGACAAACTACGTTAGATCTTTGGTCATAATCACTTTCATACAATCTAAAACTTGTTAAAAATCTATTCAAAATAGTGTGAATGACACTATCATTTAGAAAGACACATAAAGAGATGAGTTTCCAAATTTTGATCAAATGGAATTGTTTAACGGTTCCGTTCAGGCAAATATTGAATATGCCCACACATATGCACCACATGAAACCTGATTGACTGGGGAACAGTTGTTTGCATGTATTATATCATGCTGTACAGTATGCATCAACTCGTAATAGACCTATTTTCGAGGAAATGAGGAAATAAAAATTATTATTCTAAATAATGTCAACCTCGGCTTCACGTCGTTCGGTATTATTTTCCTCAAATTGACAATAGACACTGTAATCATCACAGTGATTCAATATGTATATATTGTAATACATACACAACTATAACAAACAAATTTATCTTTAACATACATCTATTTATAATATAATATCAGGTTAGTGGAAAAGTTAAATTAACGAGCTCAGTTAGTTGGTATGCATACATTTATTCATGTACAAATCGAAGCCTTCTCTACGATATTTCAGATATTAAGAGGAAATATAAAATTCAAACAGGAAATATAGCGTCAAGGATCACAATCAACGCTTAAAAGTATAGGTTTATTCATGGGTTCTTACAATACCCGTCACTGAATATACGTAAAATGAATTATGAGTTGGTAATTCAACGTTCCAGTTTTTGGCTTTGGGCTGGCTGGTTAAAGTCGTTTATATTGTGTCTATAGAGTTTGGATTCTTAAATTTTGTAAGTTATATGTACACCTCGTCAGCAGTAGATATAGAAACGGTGTACATACATGTGGTTTATATAACTTGGATGTTGTTGGCGGGATAGCTACTTTACGGTCTAGGGTAGTGGAACCACCTATTATAAATTAAGAACTTAGCTATAGGTGAGCATATATACATGAATATAAAAAGAAGATTAGAAAGCAACAATGCAACTAACTGTAAATGGATCAACCATCGATGAAAAATAATAGGGCCATACCCATTCTTGATAACTTATTTAACAAGTTTAAAGATTGTATGATAGTGATTGTGACATAGGATCTTGCGACATGAAGGTACTACAGAGACAAATACCAAATGTAACCGCCCTCTGAGGATGTAGGTAGATGGCATCATGAAGTCCACAATCTGTCCGGTGCATAATGAAATAGGAACGCATTGAGGCGAACTGAAAATGGGTCAACCAATAAACTGCGAAACGATAGGTCATAATTAACTTCATTTGATACAGACTTTAACAATATAATGAAGCTTGTATGAACGTGATAATGACCAAGTATTCTAAGTGTGTAAATCACATCAGCATAGAAGTCAGGTTGTGTTCTAATCGCATAAATATTCGTAAATAACTGTTATATGCTAAAAGATTTATCGAAGTTAATTCTGCGATAACCGGACAGGCTCCGGACAGGCGACACTATGATGACGTCTACCTAAAGCCCAAAAGGAGAGTGACGTTTGATGTTTGTCAGCAATCTTGTCTTGTCGTGCCTTCAATGGTGTATTCTCTTGTTTAATGGCTTCTGCCAAGTCATTGAGTATCTTCGTTGTGACTTTCTAGGCTTTTTTTTTTTTTGTATTTATATATACCCGAGCATCTTTGTGTTTTATTTATATTGCCTATTAGTGATGCCTTGTTGGTTAGAGAATAGTTCATGGCGGGAATTTCTTTATTTACACTGTCCTGTTGTATTGTGATGACAATAGGGCAAGTGTGAGGTTTGGTGCACCCTAGAACCTGGTTTAAACCCCAGCTGCATTTTTGCCACTGACCGTTCCAAGGCGGTAGCCCTATTGTCAACCCCTTTTGTGTTTGCGACGTCATATACCTTTATTCTTTGACAACATTGCCATACATGTTTGTCCTTTTTGAGGGTTTACCGTGTTCTGTGAAAGCTGCATTTCCTGTTCGATTTTATACTTATTTGTATGCTAACGGAGCCCTGATAGAGTAGCCCTTTAGATATACAAAGGTCACTACAATTAAAGTCCTCAGCTCGACTACACGCTCTGATACAACGAATACGTTGAGAAACATATACACGCTATGATGTTGCCCTAGGTATATCCCTGTCTAAGTTGTGATAGTTAACCATATCGAAATTAACATCATCTCTCTTGTCATCAAACTTGTTGATTGCTGCCTCTAATTGTAACAAAATATTCAACTATATAAACTTATGTTTAAATTTTGAGTATTTGAAGTTTGTACTAAATTTCTTATACATACATAAAAGTCAATGCCAACAGGTTAATTGTGTTTATATTTAATTCATCGACGTTTTTAGGACAGTGCCTTTTTCAAGATGAATATAAACAATACATTCCGGACGTAATGTAACGTTGTCATGACGATACGCGACGTAAAGCGGGGTAGTTCGCACAATTATTAGCGTTATTGACCTATGACATTATAGTATATATTATTATGTACTTTACAGTGAAATAGTGGATTTACGATTAAAAGAAGCTGAGTTATAATACAAGAGAGACCACTCCAACTTACTTATGCCTAACGGATTTTCATAAGCCCAACAGCTTTAAATATATGCCTCGGAAGGCTCTAGTATATGCATAATTTTCTTCGACAGCTTGTATATGTGTGTTCTAGTAGTGGTTTATTTGTATACCACTACAAGCTCTAGTATCTGCTTTACAGCTTCGACTGTGCCCACTAGCTTGGAATACATACCCCTATACGCTCTAATAAATACCTAGCGGATTGAATATGCCCAGCAGCTTTGAATATATTCCCAACAGGCTTGAATATATACCCCTTACATGCTCTAGTATATGCCTAACGTAATTGAATATGCCAAATAGCTTCGAATATAAGCCCAAAAGGGCTCTAGTATATGTCTGACGTATTCGGATGTGCCCAACAGCTTCGAATATATGCCCAACGGGCTCTAGTATATACCTAACGTATTCGAATATGCCCAACAGCTTCGAACATATGCCCCAACAGGCTCTAGTATATGCTTAACATATTCGAATATGCCCAACAACTTCGAATATATACCCCAACAGTGTCAGGAGTTATGGTTCTAAATTAACTTTTGTACTAAATGAATGTACTTATTAATTTCTGTGAACCCTCCTGCTCTTTAAAAGAGGTCCTTTCATAAGGTGACAGTGTCTTGGTCCGATTATACATTCTAGCTTTTATCTATTATAGGCTCTAGTATATATCTAACGAATTTGAATGTGCCCAATAGCTTCGAATAGATGCCCAACAGGCTCTAGTGTATGTCTAACATATTCGAATATGCCCAATAGGTTCGAATATATGACAAACGGGCTAGATTCATAAACAGTTTTAAAAAACAAAATACTTATCACTTAATGTTGTATCTTTCAATCAATGACTCTGTTCCATATACTGTACATTTCAGCCAACTTCCACATAATACAGATCATATCATCTTATCACAGATTTTTGAAAATGATCAAAAATAAATGTATGCAAATTTGACATGTTAGATTGATATATGTTTTATTTTTATATTAATATACATTTTTTTTAATTTTTGCAAACAAATATAAACCTATATAAAAAGAGACATCACAAGTACACTTCATTATAATATAGTTAGATCTCAACACGAATAGAAGGTTTTAAACAGACACCGAAACGGTCAATGATATCGGAAAATCAATCGCCCACAAAGCATATATTCAAAAGAATATTTATTTTCATTCGGATGGTGTTTTGAAATATTTACAGAATGTGTGACTTCTTCAAAAGCAAACACATTTAATGGTGGACATCCGTACGTGTTCAGTTCTTAAACTATTCTAACACGATTTCTTCAACACGTGATCAAAATATAAGACAAAACTGTGCACAATCGTTGCAAAACAACGCTCGCACCTGCGTTATATACTATAACATTTGCAAGCATGCATGTCAACAACGTGCAGACTAACGCGAGAGGTGTTTTAAACATCACTCGTTTAAAATAATGCATAACACACGTACTAATTTCGGCTTTATTTTAAAACGTAAAATACTGCAGCGAATTTATCCCGAAAGCACGAATAAATACGCTAATACTTTGTAACAAGTGAACTATATACAACTCGTATATAAAACAGGTAAATAACACAACTTATCTTTTATTTCGCCACGTGTCGCATCACACCGCTTGTACACAAACTATAACGTGCGTCGTTGTACCTTTCCAATTCTGTGCTATTGTATAGCTATTCTGTGCTATTGTATAGCTATTCTGTGCTATGCTATTCTGTGCTATTGTATAGCTATTCTGTGCTATTGTATAGCTATTCTGTGCTATTGTATAGCTATTCTGTGCTATTGTATATTGTATAGCTATTCTGTGCTATTGTATAGCTATTCTGTGCTATTGTATAGCTATTCTGTGCTATGGTATAGCTATGTGTCTTGCGCGGTAACTAAACCTCAAATGACTTCTTAAAATGAACACTGCACTGCGTGGTCATTTACTGCCAAATACCTTTCTATGAAATGTTAACCCTTAACTGATCTCTTGCATAACTAGCTACCACGTGATACATATGAACACATGATACGTATAACTACTTACAAATACCGTCTTCTTGACAGACCGTCCTATGAACATAACAAATATAAATATATATATTTTCACTTGTGCTAGAGTTATCGTGAAAATATGTTTTCTCATTTCTCGATGAAAATAAATCCTGTATTCACTACAAACCAGCAAATATCCTCAATCTATTAAATTACGTTGGCGGTAACGGATCAAAGATCCACAATTTACTATAGGGAATTCAAAAACACAAATAATGACGTCACAAACACAAAAAGCGTTGACAATAGCGCTACCGCCTAGTAACGGTCAGTGGCAAAAACCGCCGCTGCGTGTTTAAACCAGGTTCTAGGGTGCACCGATCATCCCAATAAAACGGGTCAGTGTAAATAAAGAAATTCCCGCCATGAACTATTCTCTAACCAACAAGGCAGCATTAATAGGCAATATAAGTAAAACACAAAGATACTCGTGTATATATAAGTACAAATCACATTAGACTAGAAAGCCACAAAGAAGATACTCAATGACTTGGCAGAAGCCAGAGCAACAAGAGCATAAACCATGAGGGCACGACAAAACAAGATTGCAGACAAACATCAAATGTCACCGTCCTTTTGGTCTTAAGATAGATAACATGCCTGTCCGGTCATTGCACAATTATAAAGGAATTCCTAGGGCAAACTGTAAATGGGTCCACCACCAAGCATGCAGTGCGTTGCAAAATAATAGGTTCAAACCTGTTTTGATAAACATTTTAACAAGTTTAACAAAGATAGTATGAAAATGATCATGCCCAAGGATTTTGCGAATTTGTAAATCATGTCACCATAAAGTTAGATTGTGATAGTCCTTGTCGCAGAAGAGTTCTTAAATTACTTCTATATTTGGAAAGAAGATCACGGTTAAGATAATGAAATGTTGTAAACGTTTTACGAAGTTTATTGTAACGGTAACCCTGATTGAGTAGCTTTTTAGTTATACAAAGATTACGAATATTAAAGTACTCAACTCGATTACAGACTCAAGAAAACCGAATAAGTTGAAACACATATAATTGATAGTGTCTTTCAATGGACAAAGAAGAGAATTAAGCGAGATTTAAATTGCTCATCATCGAATATTATATGTCTATATCATTTTGTTCTTTTTACCATGTTTACTAAATGTCTTAAAATCTATATCATGTATATAGTCCCAAAGTTAAACGAAGCAAATAGAATACACATTTAAGTTGTTCTTAATTTGCTTTGTTGAATATAAATAAATAACGAAGAATCAATTTAAGTTACAATTGTACCTTTTTCAGACACAGAAATCATGGATTTGTGTTCACAAGTAACAAGAGGTCATGGACCAAAGGGATTCACAGATGAAGTGACAAAAGTTCAGTTTGGAAAACTCAGCAAGTAAATATGTTTAAAAAAGTTACACAATTATACATATTACCACATTTAATTAAACAGTGAATACTGAAGGAAAGCTACGAACAGAAGCAAAACAGAATAGTAGCCCACTCCGTTTCATTGAATACTGATCAGAAATGGTTCGGCATATGCTTTACCTTAATTAGACTAGGAACGCACCAACATTTGCCGACTACGGCCTAACTCTGCCGAACGACTTACTAACACATACTGACAACATTCACAACAATTAGGTTTACAAGTCAAACAGATATATAGCATTCACAGAACACAGTCAACCGAAGTCACACATTCAAAGTCAGAAACGGCCACAAGGACAACACATAAGAACCACATTTACGTATGTAAAACCACACAGACAGTGTTAACAATATGGGTATCTGTATCCTCTACACAACTTAACAGCAATAAAGCCAATATAAGTTTCACACACAGATGGTCATCTACATATGAATAAAAAAAGTACTCAGTGACTTGGCAGGAGCCAGAGCAACACTACATTAGTTTTTAACCGAATTTTTAAACCAATCAGATGGCTCAGCATTTCAAATATGGCTATATTTTTTAATGTAGAATTTACTACCAGAGCTCTTCGCAGGTTAGATCGTGACCTATTTAGAGACTATCGATAAGATATAGGGCAAACACTAAGTCGGATAGAGTATATGAAGCGAATGTTTACGATTAAGAAACCGCGGTCGATACGCTTCCTCCCCTTAGGTTTATTAATGGTGAAGACTGCTCTTCATAACCTCTATCCTATACATAAACAAGTATCGTCACCATTAGGTCAACAATATGTAGGGTCATCGCACAATCAAAGAGGAAAGCATAAGTGTGAACCGTATATGGGTCAACTACTAACCTTAGTTTAAACTTATTTATTTTACATCGATTGTAACGAAAGCTCTATGAACTTATTTGAATCAGTCTCGATGTCTTCCTGGGTAGAACCAGCACTAAGCAATGCAGATAAAGTGTCATGCTCAGGGACACAACGCATATGGCAATGACGGGAATCGAACCCACGACTTTTGGATCATGGGTCCAACGCTCTACCACTAGACCACAGCGCTCCACCTTGCAGTGCGGTGTAAAACTGTGGTCTTACAATCTTTTGACAAACGTTATAACAAGTTTAATATTGATTGTATCAAACGTTATGACCAACTATCTTAACAAATGAGTACGTTGAGAAACATATATTCTCCATAAGTTGCTCGGCAGACATATTATGTTTATTCATTTGAATTTCCTTTAGATAGATGTTATTAACCAGAGTAGAAATAACACAGTTTTCCATTTTCAACATAGCAAACACGCACTGACTAGAAAGATAAACTGAAAACATACTAACACACAGTATACACTAAATATAATACACCAACGTGTATTGACTACTACATACTACTTGCAGCTTAATAGCATAATACTACCCGAATACTGAATTTGGCAAAATAAACCACTACTAGAACTCACGTAAACTGCCTTCGGCCTTAAACACTGACATGGAATTATTATGGCGTGGACCTTATGTCTTATACCTTAATCATGAAAGGACGCTAAGTGTGTTTTTTCATCCCAGTCTTGTCGTATCGCGCCCTTAATAGCTAAGGACCAAATTCCAGGTTTTAGACCAAATCAAGACACGCCGGACAAAAGCACGAGTCTTTCCTTAAATGTGTGTTTTATATTTCTTCATATTTTTAAAAGGCTCCCCAAAGGTTCGTGAATCCCTAAATGTATTTTTAAGTGGAAAAAATTGGAAAAATATCAAAATCGCTGATTTCTGGAATAATTCAATAAATATATATTCTAAATGTTTATTCATTATTTTATTTACCCATTTAAGTGTAATGGTATATTCCTATGAAATAATAAATACACAAAGGGATAAATGTGGGTCTTTTGGCAAAAAATATGGAAAAAATAGTAAAAAAAGACTAAAACTGTTAATTCATAGAATAGTTCAATAAAAAATATTTTTTAGCATATCTCTTATTTTCTTTTACCATATTAGGTATAATGATATTGTTATTTTTAAAAGGGTCCCCAAAGGTTTGTGAATCCTTAAATGTATTTTTTCATTTGGTCAAGATGTTGGAAAAACAACTAAAACTGCAGATTTGATAATTCAGTAAACATATATTTTAAATGTTATTCATTATTTTATTTTCCCATTTAAGCGCAATGATATATGTGTATGAAATAATAAATAAATAAAGGGATATATATGGGTATTTTGGAAAAAAATATTGGATAAAAGAGTAAAAAAAAACTGCTTATATCTGGAATAGTTCAATAAAAAATAATTTCTTCAACGTATCTCTTATTTTCTTTTATCATATTAGGTATAATACTATTTTATACATTTCGGCTTATTTTTTAAAATGGTTCACAAAGGTTCATGAATCCCTAAATGCATTTCTTTTTTGGTCAAAATGTCGGAAATATAATTCAAACTGCTGATTTCTGGAATAATTCAATACAAACCATTTTTAAATGCTTATTCATTATTTCATTTACCCATTCAATTGTATGGATATATGTCAATGAATTAATAAATAAATGAAAGGATACATACTGGTGTTTTTGGCAAAACAATGGGAAGAAAAGTAAAAATAAAGTACTAAAACTGCTGATTTCTGGAGAAGTTCGGTAAAACACATTTTTTTTGTTTAGGTTATCACTTATTTTCGTTTACCATATTAGGTATAATGATATTTTATACATTTCAATTTGTTTTTAAAATGGTCCCCAAAGATTTGAAAATCCTAAAATGTAACTTTTAGGGTAAAACAATAACTAAAAATGGTGATTTCTGTAATAAACATATATTTTAAATGCTTATTCAATATTTTATTTATTATTATGAAATATCAGAATATCCCTAAATTCCTATAGCACACTCAGTGTAATGATACCTTTCATGTAATTAATTAATTAAATCAATCAATCAGTCATTCCAGGGATACATGAGGGTATTTTGCCAAAAAATAAAGATAAAAAAATAACTAAAACTGCTTATTTTTGCAATAATTCAATAAAAACATATTGTATTAGTTTCCGTTATGACTGTGTTTTTGTTTAAATCCTTTTATAAGAAGAGAACGTTAGATATACGCCATTTTGGGTGAGGTCTTTTGAGTAAAATGACAGGTGTGGCCTGTACATGTATGGGTGTGAGTATATTATAACCTACTGTGTCTATGTTCTGTACAAATATGTAGGTGTGGTCTTACGTGTAACATGACAGGTATGGCCTGAATCTGTGTTGGAATGGGTAATTTGAAGCCCGCTACTCTAGGTTCTTTACAATGGGTGGGTCTGTACTTACTTGTAACATTGTACAGGTATGGGTTGTATCTGTATGAGTGTGAGCTACTTCAAGCCTTCTGATTATATATGGTCGTCTGTACATTACGTGGGTATAGTTTTACATGTAACATTACAGGTGTGACCTGTATGTGTATGAGTGTGAGCCACTTGAAGCCTTCTGACTTTATATGTTCATCTGTACAGTATTTACGTGTATGATATGGCCTTTATCATTTTGAGTGTGAGTAGCTTAAAGCCTTCTGACAATCTGTGGGTGTATACTTAAGAGTCACATGACAGGTATGAATTGTATCTCTATGAGTATTGGTTGCTTTAATCTCGCTGTATCCATGTTCTGTACAATATGTGATATAACATGATAGGTATGGCCTAAATATGTATGAGTATGAGCAGCTTGAAGACTTCTGAAGCTATGTTCTGTACAATACATGAGTGTATACTTACGTGTAAAATGAAATTTACGGCCTATAGTTGTATGAGTATTGGCTACTTGAAGCATTCATTCTGAATCTATGTTCCATACAATACATGGGTGTGGGCTGTGACAGGACTGGAATGCATGGTCTGTATATATGTATAAATATGGGTAACTTGAAGCCCACTGTCTCAGTATTATGTCAAGTATGGGGTTGTGATCTTATATGTAACATGACAGGAAAGGCCTGTATCTGTATGAGAGTGGGCAACTTCAAGCCTTCTGTATCTAAAAGTATGTTCTTTACAATACGTGGGTATATACTGAAGTGTAACATGACTAGAATGACAAGTATCGGTATGAGTGTAGGTATGTTGAAGCCCGCTTTCTCTTGGTTATGTACAATATGTGAGTGTTTATTTAAGTGTAACATAACATGTATGTTCTGTATCTGTTTGGGTGTGGGCAGCTTGAAGCCTTTTGCATCTATGTTCCGTACAATATTCGGCTCTATACGTACGTGTAACATGACAGGTATGAACTGTATATGTAGGAGTAGTGTGGCTAGGTTGAAGCCCGCTGCCTCTATGTTCAGACCAAATATATGTGTGTGCGCATGACATGTATGGCGTGTATCTGTTTGGGTGTGGGCAACTTGAAGCCCACTGCCTCTTTTGTTTCGTACACTATGTAGGTGTTAACTGATAGGTATGGCCTATATATGTTTGAGTTAGGGCAACTTGAAGCCCATTGTCTCTCACAATTTTCCTTTGAACAATATGTAAGTACATGTATATACGTTCTAGTAAAAAGACAGGTATGACCAGTATTTGAAGGAAAGTGGGTAACTTGAAGCCTCTTCGTTCAGAACCATACGTAGGTATGGGCAACTTGAAGCATTCTGCATCTATATTTCGTGCAATACTTAGGCATTCTTACATGTTAATATGACAAGTATGGCTGTTAGTGTGACTTGAAGACACGGACGAAATTTACATAACATCAACTTAATTTTACCTAACCCACACTGATTAGGAAATAACTAAAATATGATGTACATTATTTAATTACTAAAACTCGTTCGGGATTGGTAAATTAAGTTGCAGTTACATTATATCACGCCACCGGAATTATGTCTCGTGATTATAACAATCGTAACATTTTTGTTTCATTGTGCAAATATCACGCGATGATGTTACGAACATATGTTTGTTTTACAACTGTTTTTAATGGAAATTAAACGTATATTATCGTTCTAATTATTCATTGTTTTATTAAAAATGAGTATGAAATAAAACGGTTGCATGCATTTGATTCATATTGCCAGGGATATATGCCTTCGGACGATTTCGCGAATACATCTCCATACAAATATAATAACTTACAACTAATAAATATATACCGACAACATGATTTGAATGCTGATTTTCCTGTTCGATTTTTATATCTATATATATTTCTAGACTGACTAGGAAATAGATCAAATATACATGATATACCCGCAACTTCATAAGAAAAGTATGATAATAGACATTTGTCTATAAACGGCCGAGCACGACACATACGAAATATTGCAGTCTTGGTTTCATTGAGACTGTTCATTAGCGGTAGTGAAATATGCTAGCTGCCGCTCACGCCCTCTAGCCCCGGGTTGAGCAGAACTCAATATTCATAAAAATCAACAGTACAGAATTTTAACCATCCCGAAGATGGCAAGCACATGGCGGTGGATATAGCACTATTTGTATCTTTATTTCATCCCCTATATCCAGCGGCGTATGGTCCCAGGATCTAATAAAAGTGTATGCCCCGAAGAGCGCAAAAAACAAAAAGGAATTTAGTTGGGAGCAGCGGCTTTGAAGCCTACGTATCACAAGTAACAGCCAAACGACTAAATTAAAAAGCAGACAACATATCATATGAGTGGTTAAACAATACCCAGAGCCTTTTATCGGCCGGAGTAGTGGAACCACCGAATCGAAAATTAAGTAAGAAAACAAAAGAAACTGAAAATGTACCACCGATCACTAAATATAAGTATCGGGCTCAGCGATCTCCAAAGATCGAAGGTGTAAATGTAAATATAATACAAAAAAACAATAGCCTAGAAAGCCACAATGAAGGTACTCAATGACTTGGCAGAAGCCAGAGCAGTAAGAGAATACACCATTAAGGGCACGACATGAAAGATAATGGACAAACATCAAACGCCACCGTCCCTATGGGCTTTAGGTAGGCGTCATCATAGGGTCCACAGCCTGTCCGGTCATCGTACAATTAAAGAGGAAAGCATAGTGGCGAACTGTAAAAGGGTCCACCACCAAGCATGCAGTACGTTGCAAAATGATAGGGTCATAACCTCTTTTGATAAACTTTTTAACAAGTTTAACAAAGATAGTATGAAAGTGATCATGACCAAGAATTGTACGAAGTTTATAAATCACATCACCATAGAAGTCAGGTTGTGATAGTCCTTGTCGCAGAAGAGTCCTTAAATTACATTTATATTTGGAAAGAAGATCAGTAATACGATTATAAAATTTTGCAAAGGTGTTACGAAGTTTATGGTAACGGTAACCCTGATTGAGTAACTTTTTAGTTATACAACGATTACGAATATTAAAGTCCTCAACTCGAGTACAAGCTCTAGAAAAACGAATAAGTTGAGACAGATAAACCCCATAAGAAGTTCCTCGGGGAACATCCCCATCCAAGTGGGGATAATTAACAATGTCAAAATTAAAATCATCTGTCTTGTCATAGATTTTGCTAATTATTTTACCATTTTCAATCGAGAGATCTAAATCAAGAAAAGAAGCGTTATTATCAGATATCTTTTCTTTATTAAGCCGAAGTTCTTTAGGATAAATATTATGAACCATAGTTGGAAAGAAAGGGTTGTCAATGTTCAGTATGTCATCCAGATACCGAGAGGTGTCATTAAAAGCTTCAATAACATCTACCTGGGTATCTGGAGAAAGACTCAACATGAAATCCCTTTCATAGCAAAATAAAAACAAATCTGCGACAAGTGGTGCACAGTTCGTACCCATAGGGATACCAACAATTTGTCTATAAACGGTGGTACCATACCTGACGAAAATATTATCTAATAGGAAGATGAGTGCTTCACAAACTTCATAGCAAATATTGCAGTCTCGGTTTGATTGAGACTGTTCATGAGCGGTAGTGAATAATGATAGCTGCCGCTCACGCCCTCTAGACCCGGGTTGAGTAGAACTCAATATTCATAAAAATCAACAGTACATAATTTTAACCATCCCGAAGATGGCAAGCACATGGCGGTGGATATAGCACTATTTGTATCTTTATTTCATCCCCTATATCCAGCGGCGTATGGTCCCAGGATCTAATAAAAGTGTATGCCCCGAAGAGCGCAAAAAACAAAAAGGAATTTAGTTGGGAGCAGCGGCTTTGAAGCCTACGTATCACAAGTAACAGCCAAATGACTAAATTAAAAAGCCGACAACATATCATATGAGTGGTTAAACAATACCCAGAGCCTTTTATCGGCCGGAGTAGTGGAACCACCGAATCGAAAATTAAGTAAGAAAACAAAAGAAACTGAAAATGTACCACCGATCACTAAATATAAGTATCGGGCTCAGCGATCACCAAAGATCGAAGGTGTAAATGTAAATATAATACAAAAAAACAATAGCCTAGAAAGCCACAATGAAGTTACTCAGTGACTTGGCAGAAGCCAGAGCAGTAGGAGAATACACCATTAAGGGCACGACATGAAAGATAATGGACAAACATCAAACGCCACCGTCCCTATGGGCTTTAGGTAGGCGTCATCATAGGGTCCACAGCCTGTCCGGTCATCGTACAATTAAAGAGGAAAGCATAGTGGCGAACTGTAAAAGGGTCCACCACCAAGCATGCAGTACGTTGCAAAATGATAGGGTCATAACCTCTTTTGATAAACTTTTTAACAAGTTTAACAAAGATAGTATGAAAGTGATCATGACCAAGAATCGTACGAAGTTTATAAATCACATCACCATAGAAGTCAGGTTGTGATAGTCCTTGTCGCAGAAGAGTCCTTGGATATAGCAATATGTGTATCTTTATTTCATCCCCTATATCCAGCGGCGTATGGTCCCAGGATCTTATAAAATTGTATGCTCCAAAGAGCGAAACAAACAAAAAGGAATTTAATTGGGAGCAGCTTTTATGAAGCCTGCGTATCACAAGTAACAGCCAAATGACTAAATTAAAAAGCGGACAACATACCCTATGAGTGGTTAAACAATACCCAGAGCCTTTTATCGGCCGGAGTAGTGGAACCACTGAATCGATAATTAAGTAAGAAAACAAAAGAAATTGAAAATGTACCACCGATCATTAAATATAAGTATCGGGCTCAGCGATCACACCCACAATGACTAGGAACTAAATAGCATACACCGACAACGGCATAACCCACACTATGAAATAAAGAACATACAACGACAACAGTATAACCCACACTGACTAGGAACTAAAACATCATACACCGTCAACGGCATAACCCACACTGACTAGGAAATAAATAACATACACAGACAACGCCATAACCCACACTGACTAGGAACTAAGTAACAAACACCGACAACGGCATAACCCACACTATGAAATAAATAACATACAACGACAAAGGTATAACCCACACTGACTGGGAACTAAAAAAACATACACCGTCAACGGCATAACCCACAATGACTAGGAACTAAATAACACACACCGACAACGGCATAACTCACACTGACCAGGAAAAGATAGAACACACCGACAACGGCATAACTCACACTGACTAGGAACTAAATAACACACACCGACAACGGCATAACTCACACTGACTAGGAACTAAATAACACACACCGACAACGGCATAACCCACACTGACTAGGAAAAGATAGAACACACCGACAACGGCATAACCCACACTGACTAGGAACTAAATAACACACACCGACAACGGCATAACCCACACTGACTAGGAAAAGATAGAACACACCGACAACGGCATAACCCACACTGACTAGGAAATAAATAGCATACACCGACAAAGGTATAACCCACACTGACTAGTACTAATATATACCGACAATTGCATCAATTACACTGACTAAATAATTACTTACA
Organism: Cyrtodaria siliqua; assembly: GCA_037043455.1. Classification (NCBI taxonomy): domain Eukaryota; kingdom Metazoa; phylum Mollusca; class Bivalvia; order Adapedonta; family Hiatellidae; genus Cyrtodaria; species Cyrtodaria siliqua. Next base: position 528,631 of record JAWPHD010000050.1, read on the forward strand.
TATACGATGTTCCTATTCATTTGCTGATGACAAAACGTCAGCGCGCATAGTGTTAATGTGGCGGCAGTAAAACGTCTCCCCGCGCTTGCAATCAGTACTGTTATTCATTCGATCTTTGTAGATTGCTAAGCCCGATACTTATATTTAATTATCGGTGGTACTTTTTAATTTCTTTTTGTTTTCTTACTTAATTTTCGATTCAGTGGCTCCACTACTCCGTTATAAGTTATAGTGTCACAAGTTTTAAAGTAACGAGAAAGAAAGCAAACCCAGCAACCCACAAATATAATTAACACATGTATTTACATACAATATTCACTTACAGAATACATACATCGAATTTTTCCTTAATACATTAATATTGATTTGTTAATTAAGTCCGATTGCAATTATACAATATTCCTTTAATTCACATTAGCAAGTGTATCTTCATCAAAAAAAGTAAGTGTCTCTTTAATCCAAATCAGTAAGTGTCTCTTTAATCCAAAACAGTAAGTGTCTCTTTAATCCAAAACAGTAAGTGTCTCTTTAATCCAAAACAGTAAGTGTCTCTTTAATCCAAAACAGTAAGTGTCTCTCCAATCGAAATGTTAATTGTCCAAATTAATTTCCAATATTTTAGGTTTAATCCAAATATCCATCTTCAATGTTATTATGAATGAGCACAATAACAAATAAGTAAATCCTCTCACAAATATATTTTATGTTTATAAACGCATCCAATTCAAAATTAACATTTTTTCTGAATACTAATATTTTGAACTGACCTGCTGAGCTGCTTCCAGAGTCTGTTTTTATACTGCCAAAGATTGTTTTAAAAGCTCCCACAGTAATAATTAAGTCAATCCTCTGACAAATATATTTTATGTTTTTAAACGCATCCAATTCAAATTAACTTTTTTTCTGAATACTAATATTTTGATCTGAACTGAACTGCTGAGCTGCTTCCAGAGTCTGTTTTTATACTGCCAAAGATTGTTTTAAAAGCTCCCACAGTAAAACAGTCCTATGAGAGCGGTCACAATTTTAGTATAAATGAACTTGCATGAATAATTTGCATACATGGTAAATACGTTTCTAATTTTAGCTGTTCGTCAACACATTCCCCATTAAAGCAAAACAATGATTTATGTAATAAAGCATTATTTTGAAATAATGTAAGAATATTTCAATTTCAAAACATATGTCAAAACATACATTACAACATGACATGTTTTCTTTTTTTTGTTTTTCAAATCAACAAGTGTTAACACGTATATTAAATGACACTTGTTTAAATATACACAAGTATTTTAAACACGAGATAGGCAATCTGCAATCAAATATCGTTCACATGTCTTATCTCAATATCGTGCTCTCGCAACATCAAACTCCACCTCATCAATCTTTGATTTTGGTTTTCCATATTTATGAATGTGAATGGATTGTGATCACTGAAGAAACTATTGGCGAAATAGATGATTGATATTGATCAAGATATTGTAATGCCAAAATAAGTGAAAGTCACTCTTTTTCAATAGTTGACTGATTTTTCTGATGCTTGTTGGACATTTTTGAAAAGTAACAAACTGGTTGATAACCACTTCTTGTCTTCTTGAAAATGTACTGCATCAGCACCAATGTCCCTGGCATCAACTGCTAATTTAAATTGAAATTCTAAATTTGACGCCGAAAGCACTGATGCACTCATCGGTATGGCTTTTAATTTGTCAAGTGACTGTTGGCATGTTTCAGTCCAAACTGATTGATTTCTTTTACTCAATAAATTGGTTAAAGGTTCAGCAATGACTGAAAAGTTATTACAGTTTATTCTATAATATTCAGCCATACTGAGAAAACGCATCCATTGCTTTTTACAACTCGATACAGGAAATTCAGAAATATCATTAACCTTAGCTTCAATAGGTTTAACATGACTCTGTCCGACTTCCTGTCCTAAAAATGTGACAATAGCACGAGAAATGTTTGCTGAGGTAGACTGTTAAATTCGCATTTATAAGACGGTCAAAGAAACTTCTTATACATGTAATCCGCAAATGGTATTCTCATGTGTTGTTGTAAATGATCGGTGTACGCGTCACACCCATTTAAATCGGAGATTAACATATTGACGAGATGTTGAAACGTTGCTGGATAGTTTTTCATTCCAAATGGCATAACCTTATTTTGAAACAGTCTATCTGTAGTTACAAATGCTGAAACTGGTTTTGCTCTTTCTGCGAGAGAAACTTGCTCAAAACCTTTGAAAATATCAAATTTTGTAAAATATTTTGCATTTCAATTCTCTCAATACAGTCATCAATACGTGGAATTGGAAATGAACTGTTGACTTTTCTATAGTCCGGAGTGTAGTATCCGGTTTTGATACAAGAATACATGGTGAACTCCAGTCACTTTTACTTGATTCAATGAAATCATTGTCCTATACGTATTTCTTCTTTGAGATACTGTTGTTTAGAACGATTCATTATATATGGATGCTGTTTTATTGGTGAAGAATTTCCTACATGTACATAATGATAAATTGTTTCAGTTCTTGTTGAAACATCAGAAAATATGTGCTCATATTCATGTATTACATGTATCTGTTTCAGCTCTTGTCTCTGTGATGGTTCTAGATGTGACAGTTTCTCGTCAAGATTTCAAAATGTCACTGTTTTATAATTTCGCTAAACCAGGCTAATTTTTGTCAAACTGTTCATTCTCATTCTGTAATCCGTCACTTTAATGTTCAAGTGGGACAGAGTAATCTACTATAACTATATGTGGAGAAAGTTTCACTGTAGTCCATCTGAGATTCAGATGGGCTAATATCAAGAGATGTGTTAACCTCTGTATTATAAGACTGACCAACACAAGTATCGGCCAAGTTAATGTCAGAAGAAAGATCATTTTCAGTGTTTTTTTGCCATGGCTCGAATAACTGCACAAGCCGGATACAAATCAGGTATTTCCCGTTCAATGGGATAAGGGGATTGAGCCAAAGAAGGCTTGTCAGATACATGTGGAATAACCATGACCTTATCTCCAGCTAGGTCATTGCCTGGTAACAAATCGACACTTTTAAATGGCAAAGACGATTTTATTCCCACAGCCACATTTCCAGTAACCAAATCTGATGACAAAACTTATGGAGGGGTAAAATCAAATAACCGCAATCTACCCCTTTAATAATAACATAAGTACCATAATGAGTCTTCTCAGAAAAAGGCAGGATATCTACTAATATAAGACATTGAGAAGCTCCTGTGTTGCGTAATATTTTAATAGTGATAGGATTGGTTGAATCACCAATAAGTGATATAGAACCTTCATACATGAATGGTTCATAAGTCTCCATAGCTGACTCAGACTGGGATTACTTGACCTTAACAAATGTATTGTTTCCAACACAAGACTGAGTTCAGACCTTAAAGAGGTAAGACCAGTAGGTTTTACACCTTCTTTTTGTTGTTGCTTTCTTTTCAAAGTGACGCACTAAGAAATGAAGTGACCGGAACTTTTGCAATAATTTCAAGTAATTTCAGATAAGGATTTTTGATCTGTATTCTCATTAGATACTTGATGTTTAGAGGTACTAGTACTTAATGCACCAGATTGAGATTTAGAATTACAGTCGTACGAGTGAGAGGGTTTCGTAAATGAAGAATGCTGTTGAGGGCTTGATTTTTTAATAAACCGTGTGAGTTAGCGAATAAGCATACGTCAAACGTGTAGAATCTTCTAACGTTTCAACTTTTTGCTCATCTAAATGGTTTTTAACATAATTCTTAATACACATGTTGAACTCTTCAATTAAGATAAGTTGCCTTAACTTATCATGATTGCGCTCAATTGTCTTGTTCTTGGATGCACACCATATATTAAATAATTGTTCTTTGCTTCGAGCAAATTCGACATGTGTTTGATCACTTTTTTTCTTACAATTTCTAAACTTCTATCTATATGCCTTTGGAACCAATTTACAAGCTTTCAAGATAATATCTTCAGCAGTTTGTTATGAAAAACGGTGCTTATCTAAGATGTTTGGTAACATCCAAAGTAGAAGTTGAATGAGTGGGGTGGAGGTGTAGAACTTGCTTTGCTTGCCAAATCCATTTTTCGCGTCTCTAATTCAAATTCTCTTCTTTCTTTTTCTTCCTTAAATTACATTTCCATTTCGTTGTCTTTAATTTCTTTTTCGATTTTTATTTCCATTTGTTTTTCTTTCAACTGCATTTCTTTTTCTATCACCATTTGTTTTTATTCCTTGTCTTTCAATTTTAGTTGTAATGCTTCCTCTCCAAATATTTTGTTTCATCAACCAAACATTGCACTGACATGTTTTTAATCTCATTTTGTCTCATAGAAGATTTACATTTCGATAACTTACGATAATGTTTTGCAAGCAAAGCAATTCATCTTTTTAAGTGAATCAAACTCCTCCTGGGTAGGCGTAGCAACAAGTCTTTCAAGTTCAAAAAACATATTGACTGTAGCTGGTTTCACTCTTTATAATATTGAAAATGTACAAAATGTAGAATTAATTTGGTGCTTCTTTTATTATTTATTTATTTTTTTATCATTGCCAAAAGCAATGTATTTATGACTAAAGCACCGAAAATGTTTCTCTCCCGGACGAGCCCCCAATTTATGTTACAAATTTTAAATGTAACCAGAATTGAAAAAAACACCAGCAACACAAAAAATATAATTAACAAATTTATTTACATAAAATATTAACTTAAGGAATACACAAATCCAGTTTTTCATTATTATCCCTTTTTTAATTAAGTCCGAATGATATTATCCAATGTTCCTTTAATTCACATTAGCACGTGTATCTTTAATCCAAAACAGTAAATGTATATTTAATCCAAAAGAGTAGGTGTCTCTTTAATCTAAAACAGTAAATGTCTCTTTAATTCAAAACAGTAAGAGTCTCATTAATCCAAATGTTAATTGTCCTTCTACTTTGGTTTAGTCCAAATATCCAATTTCATCTTTATTATGTATAAGAAGAATAATGAATGAATGAATGGTGTTTTAGGGCACGTCGACAAATAAATAGGTCATATTGTGCCCAAAATCTGATGAATGATGAAGAAATGAAGGATTAATTAAAAATTAATGTAAATATATAAAGATAAGACTATTTAATAGTAAGGGATGATATGGCAGTAATATAAACTATATATGTAAATCAACAAATGCCCGAAAACGGGTATATAAAGAAGTAAATATATACAAGAACATATTATAATGATTTATATAATCTAAAACTAGACTAAAATCTATAGTATTAAATAACTCGATCATAGTATTAACATTAAAGTACCTTTGACGCATAGGATGAAAGTCTACACATTCAAACAATATGTGTTTGACCGTTAACGCTGCAAAGCAGGGTGTACATTCTGGTAATTGCTCACCTTGTAATAAATATGAATGAGTATAACGTGTATGCCCTATCCTGCACCGGGCTAGGACAACTTCCTCTCGACGAATGGGTCTACTAGAAGAACGCCATTCTCCGAGTAACGGTTTAATTGAATGGAGTTTATTGTTAACTGACAAATCCCAAGCGGCTTGCCAAGAGTTACGAATATATGTGTTAATACAACTTATAAAATCAGTATAAGGTAATTTGGTATTAGATATATGTAAACCTATTGCTGCTTTAGCAGCACTATCAGCTCTATCATTACCACGTATTCCTACATGGCTTGGAAGCTTGGAAGCCAGCAGAAAATAATAACATTATCAACTATAAGAGAATTGTACTTCTCTAAAAGTTGAAGCACAACTGGATTATCATGTTTCATATTACCCAGCGCTTGAAGGGATGAAAGGGAATCAGAAAATATTACAAAATGGTCATCATCAGATTCCTGAATATAATTTAAAGCAAGTTCAATTGCCTTAAGTTCAGCTGAAAAGATAGAGGCCTTGTCAAGCAGGTGGCTCTTTATGCTGTGTTTGTAAACAACAGCTGCTGCAGCTATTTTATCTCCATCTTTAGAACCATCTTTGTATATATAAAGAAATATATAAAGATCGGACAGGGAAAGTAGCATTCAAGGATATATGTTGAAAGTTACTGTATTTCGAATTAATTTCATTAAATTTCCTTTGAAAGACAGAAGGGTCTGTATTGGATTTGTTACTATTACACAGATCGAAAATAATTGTTGGTGTTTCCAAAGTCCACGGTGGAATTTGTGGTACTTTGTACTTGACAATCAAATTTACGTCGATTTCAGTGTCTCTTAATTTTGGTTTAATACGAATACCAAATGGCCGAATGGCCTTTGGTTTTCGATCAAAAAGAGGTCCTCAGCTAGGATTAAAAACATTATCGAAAGTTTGGTGTGATGGTTCATTCGCTTCAACGAATGAAATTGCAAGGGGTAAAAGTAGTGTTGACCTTTGACCCGGTGTTACTATACAACTGAAGAAATGTTTCTTAGAAGGTATTAAACCCCCTATTTCCTTGTTGATGTTTAATAGCAGACATGTTTATTTGCATGATAAAGTAAGTTTCCCAGAATCCTAACGAGGTTTGAGTTTTTTAACAGGTTGTCAACATTCTAACTTTACTATGAAAGGGCAATGGAGACTCATTTACGCTATTATAACCTTCGGACACGAAACTGTCTATCCTCTAAGAAATTCTCTATGAAAATTGGTAATCGACATCTAAGACCAAAGTCATAAAGATCATCTATGATACCGTACTTCTATGCAGTATTATAAGCTTTCTCCAAGTCGAAAAATACAGCGACTAGATGTTCTTTCTTTACGAAAGCTTCCCTAATAAATGATTCAAATCGAATGAGATTGTCGGTTGTGCCTCGTTGGCGCCGGAATCCACTTGATACTTTGTTATCAGCTTATTGGATTCCAGGTACCAGACGAGTCTCTCAGTAATCATTCGTTCCATGGTTTTACATATACAACTCGTTAAAGTAATAGGGTGATACTTTATTGGGTCCGTATGATCCTTTCCAGGTTTGGGGACTGGAATAACGATTGCTTCCCGCCAAGAATCGGGGAAGTTTCCAGTCAGCCAAACCTTATTAAATATATCAATAAGTGTAGAGAGATAGGTTTCAGGTAAATGTTTTAATAATTGATAATGTATATCATCAGGACCAGCTGATGTATCATGAGCCTTTTTAATGGATTCTCGAAGTTCTTTGAGAGTGAACAGTTTATTGTATTTCTCCAAATGTTTAGACTTGAAATTCAGCTTCTGTTCTTGTAGCTTCTTATTTTTTAGAAAATTTTGTTGACGATTTTCAGAAGAAGAGCCGCAAATTAAAAGCATTCAATGCAGCTTTATGATCGCTGACTGCCTTTTTGCAGTCATCATCGTACCATGGTTTATGTGGGCGTTTCGGATTTGCCGAGGTGTTTGGAATAGTTTGATCAGGTATATCATGATGGGTTTTGGTAAAAATAGCAGTTGCGTCTTCGACATCCTTGAAAACGGTAGGCTTTAATTGTTCCTCACAAATAGATTGAAACGTATCCCAATCAGCTTTGCGAAGTTTCCATCGTTGCGTTTTTTCGAGAAGTGGAGGGCCGATATTTTCAAGAAATAAGGGGAAGTGGTCATTTCCACATAGGTCGTCACCAACACTCCCCGAAAAATCCATCAAGAGCGTTGCATCGCATATTGTTAAATCAATGATGAATGAGAGCCTGTAGCTGGATGTAAATAAGTATGTGATTTGTTATCATTAAAAAGACACAACTTATTTTTGGCTAAGAAATCCTCAACTTTCTTGCCTTTATCGTTGATATCCTTACAGCCCCAAATGTAGTTGTGTGCATTAAAATCACCCAAGAGTATAAAAGGTGATGGTAATTGTGCAACTAGGTGATTTAGATCTTTAAGGTCTAGTGAAGAACTGGGCGGTTAATATAAGTAGCATATTGTTATAACTCTGTGCATCGTAACACTGACCGCAACAGCTAGCAAAACAGTTTTCAACGCAACAGTTCTGTGAGGAATGTTTCTATTCACAAAAATCGAAACTCCTCCGGAAGCTTTATCACCAGTATCACAAATATAGTTATACATTGACTAGTTTTTAAAAGATATCTTATCACTAGTCTTCAAGAAAGTTTCTTGAAGACAAAATGCAACAGGTTTGTGTTTATTTAAAAGGAAGCTGATTTCATCATAATTAGGTTTTAAACCTTGGCAGTTCCATCGAAAGACCTTATTTGATTTTGATGTCACTAAGGCGGAAGTATGGGTTTACGGCCGTTGGGTTTGGCAGACCTTGGAGACTTTAGAAGTTCCAGACGTGCTGGATCATCAACCTCCATCTCCAAGTCTGCAAATCTGTCGTGCAGTTCAATCGGATCATCAGATCCTTTTGACTGCTTCCCTAATCCGGGAGTTTTCTTTTTCTTGCTGTCACGTCCGTGGCAGCAGTTCTGCTTGGTGACGAACTCTTCGTCATATTTGACGAACCTTTAAAAGATTTCGTCGGGTTTGGTGGACTATTGGTTGCACCAGAGTTCGTCGATTTCGAAATAGATGAAGTAGATGAAGTAGATGAAGTAGATGTAGGAGTTGTTGAGGATTTAGTTGAAGGAGTTTTAGGCTTGGAAGCCACAAGAGGTTTGGGAGCTACAGGAGGCTTATTTAGGAGGACCACAGTTTGAGAGGCTGAAGATGTTTTAGAGGATTCCTGAACAAGTAGTGGAATAGTAGCAAACTTGTCGGATTCTATTGGCCAGGTTATCACGGTCTGCACCGCGATAGACCTGGTAGCTGGTTTCTCAACCCTACTCGCATCGGCATATGATTTGCAAGATGGAGTAGGCGGAGTAAGGCTCTCGGCAAGTTTCCTAGCTTCAGAAAAAGAAATGTTCTTTTCAATCTTAACTTTCTGTATTTCCCTCTCGTGCTTCCACTTCTGACAATCCTTAGAGAAAGCTCCGTTGGTCCCCTTGCCGTTAACGCAAGAGGCGTAATTTTTGCAATTGCCGAAGTCGCTATGACTCTCCTGGCCGCAAAGGGCACAGACAGGAGCAGCTCGCTTGCATCTTTCTCTATGGTGACCAAAGAGTTGACAGTTAAAACATCGAAGAGGGTTTGGAAAAAAGGGGTCAACAGGTAGAATTATATATCCAGTCTTGATGGTCTTTGGAAGATTTGGTGTGCTGAAAGTAAGCACAAAAGTATGTCTAGGAGTGAGCTTGCCACTCAGTCTCGTACTGATGCGCGTTACCTCAGTCACACCTTGAGATTTGAGATTATGAGTCATTTCTTCAAGAGTGCAGTGCTCCAGTTCCCTGGAGCGTACTAATTGAGAGAAATGTGAGGAATAACCTCAACACTGATGTTAACGAATTGTAAGGGGATTGTCAGAGTGTGATTGTTTGGCACATCCAACAAGAAGTTTGCCATTATTGAGTTTTTTTACACTCCTTGGCTCACCGGCGATGCCAAGTAAAGCCTTGGAGATGGTTAAAGGAGAGGGTCTAGTTATAGATTTGTCATCCTCTAAAGAGATAATATCGAGAAAACGAGGCCAATTTAAATGAGAAATAATCTCATCAGATTCTGATTCGGAATCTTCTCGAGATCGTTTAGGATTATGAGTAGTTTTGTGTGAGTGTTTTGGTGCCATAATTGGCAATTGATATTCATTTTCCACGCCTCTCAGCTACCTCGGACCCAACAAGGGGACATTTGCTGTGGATATCCGACAGACAAATGCCAAGAATGCGTGAAGAGTATACTCATATAAAACTAACGCCTCAGACCCCCCATACCACCCAGCGGACATAATCCCTCAAGTAAAAAGTCGAAGAGCCGCACTTATGTTCCACTTACAAGTGGCATGAGTATAGCCATACAGCATTCAGAAATACATGATTAGCCCTAGCGCCACCGCCATAATGGATCCTTCCTACATTATGTTTAAAGAGGACAGAATGAAAGGGGAGTAAGATATGTGAATTAAACAATAAGCTAGGATCCCGTATAGCTGGCGTGACAAACCGGTTAATCAGATCAGGTTGATCTGACCGCCCGTCTAATTGAAGTCCGAACCAAAGTGGTGTGTTGTAACGTGGAGATAACTACCAGATCTCCACGTCACTCAACCACTAGGGGTCCTTTCTCCAGAGAAACGGGTCGCCACCCACGGTCAACAGGTAGGTTAAATTTCGGGGGGTCCTACTCCTCTGCTAAGTAACGAGCTGTCGGTTGATTCTTATCACCCCACCATCGACTGGGTGGGTATAATAATAATAATAAATAAATACTCTCACAAATATATTATATTTTTGAAAGCCTCCAATTCAAAATTAACATGTTTCTGAATACTAATCTTCAGAACTGACATGAACTGCTCAACTATTCTCAGTTGATATGCTGCTAAAGATTTCCCAAAAGCACCCACAGTAAAACAGTCCAGCGAGAACAGTCCAAATTTCATCATATTAAATAAATTTGAATAAAAAAATTGCATAAATGGTATGCATGTTTACATCTATTCCAATGGACATTTATGCAGAAAAAATATAATGCGCCGAAACAATGACGTCAATGCATGACGTCATTTTGTTTGAACATGTAAAATATAAACAATGAAAATATAACGGTTAAATCTGCTATTTCACTGGAAAGTATATAATATTTATTTGTTTCAAAGAAGTTATGATGATATCGTAATTTTGTCAAAGAAATGCAATTTGATTTGAGATCAAATGAAGGTGTCTTCTGAAATACTTTAAGACGACAATGTTTTAATTAAATAAATTCAATAGTGACGCCGATATACGTTTCCACAGGAACCCTTTCTGGAAATATAGCTTACGCAAAACATTACCGTACATAATGCTCATATTAATGTAAATTCATCATTGCCTTGAAAACAAAATATTTGGACATGCATTAAACGCTTATTATCTTACTGTAAGTTATAATACAATTTCAGGAAATCCTGCTTTGTGATACTGAGTAGAGCTATATGCCATGCAGTAAATGGGCAAGTTTTAGTAATCAGACGTGAAAGCACGCAACAAATACTGAATCATTACTGGGACAATGCAGATATAGACCAACATAAGATGATGCCAGGTATTTGTATTATATTACTCTATTATACCTAAACTTAAAGCTACAAAATCTGTATTTAAATCTCATGGAAAAATCGAATATTTAAGTTATCAAAGTTAACGCATCTTCTACTTTATAGACATCAAGCAATGCAAATCGTGTCTGTACACAGGTACATGTAGCATTATGATTTACAAGCAAAAATATTTCCCTCTTTTGTTGCTCGAACACACGGCCTTACAATTTAAGGTCCAACCTGCTTACAACTGAGCTATGGCGCATACTCAAAATTAGTGTATATTTAGTAAATATATTATGATGCAAAATAACATATTTGAACGACCCTCAGTATGTATCAGTATACACTCCATCATCCGGCACATATAAATAACCATGCGTGGTGTAATACTATTTATTATCAATTTAACTAAGATTTTGTCTCAAAACATAAGTATCGATTTTGCATCTAGCGGATGTGCGGGTGTGTGCTTTTATTATTAAGTAATGTATATTTATTGCTAGAAATTATGCTACTATATACTAACAGAATTACGTGGTGTAGTAGTAAATCCTTCATATAACGAATGAATCTGCATAAATAAACTGTTCAAATCACGTTTCGGGCAACTGTTTTATAAAATTTATTCGAAAGCCATGCATAATAGTCACCTGTACGAAGATAAAGTGTTATATTTTACGCATCGATACGACATTTTGGCCTTTCCTCGAATTGAACGTACTTCATCCGTGACTAAAATTCATGAGTTAGTATCAGTGTAAGTATAGCTTTAAGTATTATCAAATACTTATATGGACATACTAGGCGTGTTTAGTGGCAGGGTTTTAATATAAGGAAAGAAACTATCACTGGACATAATTTTTAATCCGTTTGTTCAATGTAGCAAAATCAAAAGCTGCACTGCCATAATCATTGTAAAACGGGATCATAATCAAGACATCCGGATAAAAATTAGTATACTTTACCATTATGCTATAGAGCCATCTAATAGCCTAGTTTTTATTTAAGTCTTATAATGCAGTTTACATGCTTAGCAAGTTATATAGAAAACGAAGTATATGTTCAGTTTATGCGATTCCAATGTCGAAAAATTCCTATCACAGTTATAATTTCTATATTCTAAAATAGTGTTCGAAAATCGTTGGTGCATGTGTATAAGTAGAAACGCTTCGAATGACACATTAAATGAACAAAGGATAATTTATTATTTTGATTTTATATATATTATATATAAATAGTACACAGATAATCATGCTCTTGGGGTAAATGATGTAACCGACAGGAAAATGAATAATGCATTTAATGTTCTTGTATACTGTGTTTTAACTCATTTAAATCATTTCACAGACAGTTGTTGAAACACCAAACACACACTCAGCCATACATACTAGTTCGTCTTTTAAAGAGAAGAACAGGAATTAAGTCAGGCCTACGGGCATGCATAATACTGCAGTAGTAATTAGTGACTAAAAGAGTATGAGAGTGGACCTTTGGAAGTCATATTTTGTTATAGTTATAGACTTGATGGTGAAAACCGGGAATTTAACGTATGCAGATTACGTGTGGGGTGACGGTTCACCGCTGACCTATACGAACTGGTAAGTTATAGGTTGAGGACCTATTTCCAGCCTATTGTATTTAGGGGAGTGGGGAGACAATTTGTATAGGTAACTGTAAGTCACTGTTAGACATACAATTGCATGAGAAACTGGTGGCATTTAATTCTGTTTCAGTTGATGAGTCCGCCCTCCCAATACAGCTTTTGTATGAGACCAACTTGTTAAAACATAGCAAAATGTGTGGTCTAACGGCCATGGATTGGAACAAACAAAACAATTATTGACCCCAAAAAATCGGCCAATTTTCATTGATATCATGAGTTAATATGATATGTCATGTGACAAAAAAGAACAACTGTAAGGTTGCATCACATGTCATTGAGGTGTTATCAGTGATTTTGCAAAGCAGGTATAGTTTGACAACGTCGAGTATAAAACCTTGTTCAAATTGAGTTATTTTTGAGATTTAAGCGTCATAACCGTTCAATTTCGAGGGATAATTTACCCCACACACCTACTTATTTTGTGTGTCTCATTTGCTGGTTGTCCGTAGGGTATTTGTGTTACCATTTTAGGGTGGTAACTCATAAATTATATATGGTATAATAAGACCAACACGATGCAACATACTCAGCATTTGCAATAACTGCAGGTTTGGGATGAGAAAGGTATATACTGTACAAAAATAATAAGTACCAACTGTTAATGCAGGTATTTCCAAAGGCCGGTATCAATGCTTAAACACATTTTTAATAAAACAATGTTTGATGCTGGTAAGCACACTTAATTCAGAACAAAACACCCCATTAAAGGGTTTCAAAGTTGGCAAGTAGTAATCTGTTATGGATGACATAAAACTTAAAATGACCCTATCATTTTGCAACGTACTGCATGCTTGGTAGTGGACCCTTTTACAGTTCGCCACTATGCTTTTCTCTTTAATTGTACGATGACCGGTCAGGCTGTGGACCCTATGATGACGCCTACCTAAAGCCCATTGGGACGGTGGCGTTTGATGTTTGTTTATGATCTTTCTTGTCATTCGCTTAATGGTTTATTCTCTTGTTGTTCTGGCTTCTGCCAAGTCACTGAATACCTTCATTGTGGCTTTCTAGGCTACCGTTTTTTTTGTATTATATTTACACGAGCATATTTGTGTTTTACTTATATGGCTTATTGATGCTGCCTTGTTGGTTAGAGATTAGATCATGGCGGGGATTTCTTTAATTACACTGTCCTGTTGTAATGGGATGACAGTAGGTTCCATGGCGGTAGCCCTATTGTCAACCAGTTTGTGTTTGTGATATCGTTTGCATTTGTTATTACTTTTGCCTTCTTGTTTGTCTGTTTGCGTGTTTGTTTCTGTGTTTTGTGGTTGACTGTCCACCTTGAATGCTACTTTCCCTGTCCGATCTTTTTATATTTCTTTCTTGGTATCATACATTAACGATTAATTCTGAAAATGTTTACCTGAATATTTCTTTTCTGAATTAAGATTTGTGTTTATAAAGAATGCCTTTAAGCGTTCATACTCACTCAAAACTGGCCTATGGGAAATACCATCATTAACTGTGGGTCCTTTTGTTGTGCTCAATTTTCCTAAAGTAACCGCTAACACTACACTAACCACATACGATACAACCATACAACATCCATTGTCAAATGAAATGATTCTTTAATAAAAAATATAAATAAACAATCTGGTTTGATAATGATATGTGAGTTATATTAGTATTTAACATGTATATACGATATTCCATAAGTGTGCTAGTACATAATTAAAGTAACCGCTGGTAATACCCTGACGAAATGTAATACCACCATATAACCGCTGTTTTATGTCCCCTAAAACGTTATATTATACGATGGAATAGGCGAATATTTGCCGAATTTTACGAATAGTAATGAAGTCGACTAATTCATAACAAAAACTTACAATTGGTGCGGTAAATTGAAGCCCCAATGCCATGCCTAACTTCAAATTTTATGTTGTGCTCATTGTCAAATGAAGCATATCGATACTTAAGGACACACTTGGTCATTGAAAAAGCATGGGAAGCATGAATATTTACAGCCAGCACGCTTCATGGCTGATCAACTCGGGTATATAAATTAAGGCCGCTCTTAGTTTTTTTATTTGTATAGCATTGCTATATTGAGGGTAAGAATAGCTTAACAACACTTTATAATTTACTTTAATGAAGAATTATATGTTCATAATTTAGCTTTTGAATACAAAACTTATCTGGTATTTCTTAATTGTTTTTAGACCAAAAATTCAGAGCACAACACAATAAATATACAACATTCTTTAATGTGTAATTGTGTGTACTGGTCACAAATGCTTTATTGGATGTGCCTCATAATCTGAAGAAAAAGTGAATATCACACTTTGCTCATGAAACTGTATGGCTAACTGTGATTTACAGTTAGTTATCTATCGAAATTCTCCCCCCCCCCAACCCCACCGCCCACCCCCAAATACAATAGGCTCGAAATATGTCCTAAAATAGTATCATGAAACATTTGTTTTAATGGAAATATTTTAAATATTTTTAGTATTTAATATATATATAAGATATTCCATATGTTTGCTAATACATACTTAAAGAAACCGTTGGTTATACCCTAATCCCCTGAAACTTTAGAATTTTGATGAAATAGTCGAATATTTGCCGGATTTTATGAACATTAATATACTCAACTAAACCATATAAAACCCAATAGTGCGAGGAGTAAATTGATTCCCAATTGTATGCATTATCGTGAATTTGAAGCAGTGTTCATTGTCAAATGAAGCATTTTGATACTTAAACAGTTAATGAAATCATTCTTTACGAATAATAGAAAACATGAACCGTATTCTGGTATGAAAATGATGAGTGAGTTATGTTAGTTATTAACATGTATATGCGACCTTCCATAAATATGCCAGTACATACCTTTTATTCTTGTTCTTTTGCATACACTATTACATTATAAAATACAATTACTATTACATTATAAAATACAATTACTATTACATTATAAAATACAATTACTATTACATTATAAAATACAATTACTATACAAATTTAAACGGTACGTAACAATTAAATTGCATAACACTGTTTAGATAATATTTAATATATTGTATGACAATATTTTAAGAGATGTAAAAGGAAGGAAGGGGAACAAAGCAGTTTTAGAAGAGAATAATATATAGAGAATAACAAATGGGTATTTTCATATCACACCCTATATCAGGCCTGAGACACCATATCAGCCCGAGAGCTTTAGCTCGAAAGGTGATATAGGTCGAGGGCCTGATATAGTGTGTGATATGAAAATACACATATTTTATTCTGTTTATCATATACTTCAGCAATAACTTTGTTGAACTGTCAACTTCAGCTAACTTACTACGCTATTTTCCAGGGAGAAAACAATAATATTATTAATAGATGTAATCCCATTCTTATGTGTTCACGTCTGTCGCGTAAGTGTAGATCTTCACCACATTTCCCCCCGAAATTTGATTTAAAATGAAAGCCATTGAATTTGAAATTGTCTAATGCAGAAAATGAATGGTCACACGTGGTTATTTCATCCACGGATGGTTCTATAGCATTGGGTTTATTATAAATTTGTTAAACTCTCTTTATGGTTCGTGTATTATGCCTTATGCATTATGCCTTATTTATTTCTTTATTTTACTTCTATCTATCCATCTATCATCTCTTTTATTTTATCTTCTTAGCATTACTAGTCGAGTCATTTACGTTGAGTTATGATTAAAGATAACAGCTGTTTTGCCAATAATCTGGCGCGAAAACAGGATGGAATGCAGACGACAAAACACTATGCGTGACAACTCGTATACAATCGTTACTAATCGATAATTTCCGTAAAACTCTGCTGAAAGAGTCATAAAGAAAATTCGGTTATTTCCGTGATATGTCATTTTTTTACCCTTTATTTCACGCGTGCGATAAGCTTTATTTCCCGGCAACTAAATCCGGATTGATATGACCAGCTAGGTCTATTTCGTATCGTATATTCCAGGCTTCGTAACCGCTGCTCCAAACAAAATTCCATTGTGTTTATTTCGCTCTTCGGGGCATAGAATTCTGTTAGATACTGGGACCATACGCCGCTGGACATGGGGGTGTAAGTATAAAAGTCGCTACGTCCACCGCCATATGCATGCCATCTACGGGATGGTTAAAATTCAGTACTATTGAGTTTATGAATATTGAGTTCTGCTCAACCAGGGGATAGGGAGCTTGAGCGGTAGCAAGCATATTTCACTACCGTTCATGAACAGTCTCAATCAAACGGAGACTGCAATATTGCGTATGTATCGTGTTAGGCCGTTTCCAAAGGTCCACTCTCATACTTAGGCTTACTAGTACCATGTTATTGAATACCTTGTAGAGAAACAACATATCCATGATAGCAGTGTGAACAGGGTAGCTGATTCCTGTTATTAGAGTTATCTTCCCCTTTTGAATAACAATTTTTTTTTTTAAAAACCAAACATTTTCTCTGAAACTACAAAAGCTACAGGTCTAATGTTGTGCATGTATCACAAGTTTAGGGTCTTCTACCAAGTATTTCTAAAATGTGACCCTGGGGTCAACTCCAAGGGTAACAGTTTTACATAGAGTTATGAAGGAAACATTTTAAAAGTCTTCTTCTTTAAAATCGTAAGAGGTAAAGGTCTAATATTATGCATGCAGCATAAGCTTATGGTCCACTAGCAAATTTGTTAAAAAGGTGACCCTGGGGTCATATTTGGCCCCACCCAAGAGTTCATATTTTTACATAGAATCTTATAGAAAAATCTTTAAAAACTGTTCTCTGAAAAATCAAAATAAAGTGCCAGCGGTCTAATATTTTGCATGTAAAATAAGCTTATGGTTCTCTACCAGTTTTATTCAAATTATGACCCTGGGGTCATATATGGCCCGGTTCTGGGGTCACAGTTTTACAAAGAGTTCTATAGGAAAAACTATAGGCATCTTTTTCTCTGAAACTACAAGAGCTAGATGTCTAAAAAGTTGAATATATCGTAAGATTATTGTTCCCTACCGAAAGTTACTTTTAAATGGTGACCCTGCGGTCACACTATTACATTGATTTATTTAGGAAAACCTTGGTTAACAATTTCTGACAATGGGGTTAAATACGGCCTCTACAGGTTTACAGTTTTACATAGATTTCCATAAAAAACAAATGCTTTGCTATTTAAGATCATGATGACACTTTGAGACAGGCCAGTGGATCAATTGTTTATGGCTTATAGTTGTACAATTTTCATAAAATCACTTCAATTTTGTTTAAGAATGGGATTTTTGATTAGGTATTACATTTTAAAGACTTGAATAATTAAAACTAGTATATGTCTATTTTAACGATGTTTACAAAAATCGCATATTGAACAAATCCATGAACTTAAATCACAAAGGAGACCTCAGCATTTTCACTACATGGCGAAAAAAATGTATGGTTATACTGTTCATTTTTAGGTGTTTGTAATACAAATTTGCACTCTTAACTGTAGTAGAACCGGTATGTCAGACATAGCTTATAGAGTATACATCTGTAAATTTAACCGTGATTACTAAATGTGAACTTTTTCTTCCGATTAAAGGGTTGTATTCTTCACAGAATGTGGTTTACCCTGTGCTTGAAACTTCGCTAGCCCAATAAAACAGGTGATCTTCTCTATCTCTATGTTACAATGAAAATTGTTCAGATATGGGTGATTTAGTTGATGAAGCTTTGCTTATGTGGAATTTAACGTCATTTTCCGGCACATTTTAGGCTATGTATGACGGTCAATGTTTTGTGGTGGAAGCAGACCACCCCCATATTCCTGGGTAAAACCAGTACTGTTTACCTCCCACCATCTGTAAGAATCAAAGTTGATGAAGAAGATAAGCCTGGCCCCTGGATACCTCTACAGTGTCGGTGTTGGTGGTTAGGGCTGGAAGAAGAATCAACTCTCTGATCGTCTGTGGTAAAAGTAGTACTTGTATACATCCTTCTGGACAGTAGGTTGATATAGTCGCTGGGGACCTCTGATATGCCTGTTGTTCGGCATTACTAGGTTTGTGTCTACATCCACTAGTCCATGTTGGATCTTAAACATCATGGTTAGTCAATTGCTGTACCTTCTAACTGCAGGTCCTGTACCATCTGGGTTACACAACCTGGGTAAGATACGTAATTCCTGTGTACAAACAGTGCAGCTCTCCGCTGGACTTGTTCCAAGTTGTGTATAGCAGTTGTCTTATGGGGATCACATACGGTGGATGCATTCTCTAGTGTAGTCGTACATTTGTAGTATATGTGGTATACTTCACTGGTTTGGTGCAATCACAAAAGGTACATCTTATGAACCCCATGGTCCTGTTGAGCTTGGCTACTGTAGAATTGATGTGCTGCTTCCATGTGAAGTCTTCGTTAAAACTTACTCCCAGGTACGTGCTACTGTCCACTACTTCAAGTGTGTGGCCATGTAGTTGATCAATATGATGTGTTAATCAGCTGGCGCTTGTTCCTTGTGTCTCTGATAACTGTACATGTAGCTGGGTGAAATTTCATTTTCCAGTCTTCTTCCCATTTCTCAACAGCTGATAGGTCTTTCTGAAGTACTTAGTAGTGATACTGTGGGTACCAATCCTTATATATAAGGATTGGTACCCAGAGTGTAAGTGTCTACAACAATTGTTATTTTATATTTTATGCTATATTATAATATCAAGTGATATTATTTAAATAAGTTAATACTTACTGGATATTTTTAACTGTATTGTATTATCCCAAAGCCTTAATTGCAACTTGACATACATGAACATGATGCCAACTTGCTAGATAAAACTGACCGTTTTTGTGACCCCAGCTTCATGGATATAACCTTCATAACGGTTTAACATTTTAGTTATATGTATTTTAATGCAGTACCCTGCTTGAGCCCATACAGCCTGTCGATGCAGTGGATAAATCTAGGGTCTTGAAATCCAGAGGACCCTGGTTCAAGCCTCACTGGTGCCAATACATTTCGTTGGTGTTTTCTTGGGCAAGACACTTGCCCTTGCAAGACACTTGCCCTTACCCTCTTCCGACGGATGAGGACGTAAACCGGGCGGGCTGGTGTAACGCATTTTTCTTCTCCGATTACGTTAAAGAAACACATGACTTTAGTCATTAGTAGAAGTAGGTCAGGTTTCTATATTTCTATGTATCACCCCCCCCCCCCTCTCTCTCTCTGGGGTGGCTCTAAATAACCTTATATGTGTTGATGAACCATTAAACAACATTTAATTCCGTTTCTTTAAAAGTGCATATTGAAAAGTCTCATCCACAAAATAAAGGGTAAAACTATGCATTTTCACAAAATATTTTGGAGTAAATACTCATCTGCTCATACTGACATAAATGATGACCAACTTATGGCATTGTTACCCCTGCATTGGCAACAAAGCTTTTTTTAGGTACCGGTCATTCAAGTTGCACTGGTGTGCGCAAAATAACGAGTTGATACTTACTAATAGTCCAAATAATAGATTAATTCCATACTATAAATCAAGTACGAATGACATCACAACCTATGTTACGATACACATATTAATCAGGTGCTATTGTAACAACTGCACCGATACTAACGAATAGTTGCCTAGGTAAGTGGTTAGTACAGTGGTCTGGGTATTACCCTTAAACTTCCTCGTCGAGTCTATTTATTGACACAAATATGGTTCAGGCAAATGCATAATAGTTTTACATTTCAGATGCAAAATTATGCATAGTGATGTATGTGGGTGGGGTATTTCAGGTGTTAAAATTCTTAAACTATACGTATATTACTATTAAAAAGTATTATACATTTAATAAGATTTTGTGTTGGAATTTGCATTTTTTACTTTGAATTCATTTCTTTATATGTAAAACTGAATCTAAATGTTTAATCATATTAAATATTGAAATAGCGCATATACTTAAAATAAATGTTATGAAAAGCGTAAAACCGCACATTTCTAGAATTCTTCGGACTGTTTATGTCGTTTGTGCAATAGATGTCTATATCAGAAAAGGTTAATAATCGAGATGTTGCAGTAAAGGAAGGCTTCTACTTCCATTTCAGCGTGTGTATCACTGAACAAATATATGCAATGCCATGAACGATTGAACGTTGCAACGTATATCATTTCATTAATCTATCCTAAACATCCCTACTTCATATAATAATATCATTTAAACCATCGTAGAAAGGTTGTAAATTAGTGATTCTTATAAGTTTACACAAATAATGTAAACAATATCGATTAAACTAAATGCATAAAAAAATGCGTCATTAGTGGGTGGGGTAAATTAACTTGTAATTTAAAGCAAAATAGAGATTTTAAACAGAATTCTATGCTAAGCAGTGCTTATTTGCTCATTATATAACTAAATGAATTGTAAACTTAATTGCATCTTTTAAAAATTCCTCAATAATTATTTACATAATCATGACATGCAAAAATAAAAATCAAACAACTAGATGAAAGCGCTACACTGATAACCTGTTAATGATTTTTTTTATATAAGCTACCTGTTCCAGATTCTATCATGGAAAAATGTAACCAAAATACATAACTCTTTTCAAAGGGTGATGGTAGAATTTGTCCCTTGAGTTGGTAACAATATCGAAAAATTTGGGTCCTGGCTGAAGGCCTAACTCTTTCTTATATGGTCATAGCAACCTTGACTTTTGGCCCCAAACACAAGAGGTTTCTACTCTCACAAAGGTCTATGTACGTATGAAGTTTCATGAATGCTGTTGTCATGGTTATGAGTTATGATATTAAATTCGTATTTCATACGGTCATGGCGACCTGACCTTTGACCTATTAAGTATAGAAAACATCATGATTCGTCCTCTCCTCACGGGCAATGTACCTATGAAAGTTCATGTGGTGTTGGTGTTATGGTTAAGTTATCGCTTGGTATGCATACTGTATATTCATATAAGATCATGACAAACTTGACCTTTGAATACAGATCCTAAAAACATTAGAGGTCGTCTTCTCAAGAGTAATGTACGTATGCAATTCATGAATGTTAAGGTTTCAAAGTTAGCATGCCGAAAGCGTAATTGCTTATTGTCGGACGAATTGACGGAAAACCCCATACCATAATGTCTACTTTTTCAAACGGGCACTTAAAATTGTGTTGTCGAAACATATCAACAGATCAATTATAATAATTTCTGTAGAAATCTCAGTATATTGAGCATATTAAATATATAACGTTGATGCTGAATTTTTTACATCATGAGGTATAAGTATTCATTTAATTTACAATGCAATAATTTCCACAAAATTGAATGTGTCTTGATACAAAATAAACAATAAAATATGCTTAACACATGCGAAACATATGGTTGTTTTACTCATATGATTTTAGTTGCACCTACAACACAAGCCAATACTAAAATGTTGTTGTTGCCATATCCTTTGATTTCACTCATTGTCAAAATTGTCCTCTATCGTATTGAAGCAAACTCTAACAAGGTTAATCTCAAGATTGATCTATGACAAATCTCTCTGGATATGCTATGCAATACAATCTTTATAAAAATAAGTACAAAGGTCGAACAGCAAATGCAGTTTCCACAGACCACAGTAAACCCCAAAACATGAATGACAATGTTAATAAAGAATGAAGGCATATGACGTCACTAACACAAAAAGGGTTGACAATAGGGCTACCGCATTGGAACGGGCAGTTGCAAAAATGGCCACTTGGGGTTTATACCAGGTTCTAGGGTGCACCAAACCTCACACTTACCCTACTCCCATCCCAATATAACGGGACAGCGTCAATAAAGATATCCCCGCCATGAACTATTCTCTAACCAGCAATGCAGCATTAATAGGCAATATAAGTAAAACACAAAGATGCTCGTGTATATATAAATTCAAAATTATCAATAGACCAGAAAGCCAAATAGAAGGTACTCAATAAATTGGCAGAATGCAGAGCAACAAAAGAATAAACCATTGAGGGCACGACATGACAAGATTCAGACAAACATCAATCGTCACCGTCCTTTTGGGCTTTAGGTAGACGTCATCATAGGGTCCACAGCCTGTCCGGTCATCGCACAATTAAAGCGGAAAGCATAGCCAACACGCATGCAATACGTTGCAAATTGATAGGGTAATAACCTCTTTTGATAAACCTTTTAACAAGTTTAACAAATATAGTATGAAAGTGATCATGACCAAGGATCCTAAGTAGTTTGTAAATCACGTCACCATAGAAGTCAGGTTGTTGCAGTCCCTGTCGCAGAAGAGAATTTAAATTACTTTTATATTTGGAAAGAAGATCAGCGTTACGGTAATACAAATTTGAAAGGTTTCACGAGGTTGATTGTAACGGTAGCCCGCATAGAGTATCTTTTTAGTTATACAAAGATTACGAATATTAAAATCGAGTACAAGCTCTAGAAAAACTAATTAGCTGAGACACATAGACCCCATAAGAAGTTGCTCGGGGAACATCCCAATCTAAATGGGGATAATTAACAATATCAAAATTAAAACATCTCTAACATTTTGATAATTATTTCACCATTTGCAATAGAGAGATGTAAGTCGAGAACGGAAGCGTTAATATCAGAAATATTAGGTTTGTTACGTTGAAGTTCTTTAGGATAACTATTATTAACCATAGTAGAAAAGACAGGGTTGTCAATTTTCAATATGTCATCCAGATACCGAGAGTTGTCATTAAAGGCTTCAATAACATCTGCCTGGGTAGCTGATGAAATACATGAAATCTCTTTCATATCAATATAAAAACAAATCTGTGACAAGAGGTACACAGTTCGTACCCATAGGGATATCAGCAATTTGTCTATAAACGATAGTTTCATACCTGACGAAAATATTATCTAATAGACAAATAAGTGATTTACAAACTTCATAGCAAATCCACAGAGTGTAAATTGTCCAAAGTGCCGTTAGTAAAGAACGCTTTAATATTGTTACAGGCCAAATATGTAGTATTTTTCCTAGCAAACGTTTTTGAATGAGAGCGATAAGCTTGTCGTTGATAAGGTTGTGTGATAAAGTTGTATATAATGTAGAAAAAGCATCATTACTTATAGGTGAAGCTTGACGTTTATTGCAAATTTTATCAAGAACGTCGCCTGAATTTTTAATAGACCAAAATAAATTAATCCCAGAGTTTTCATACGCTTTAGAACAATATTGGTTAACGTGATCTTTAATGGCAATATGAGAAGATGTTAACAATTTGGAGATATTTGCAGTGGTGCAAGAACTAGAATTGGAAAGAAAACGGGCTTTATGTGGTTGTGTAAATTAGGAATTGTTAAACCGTCCGTTTAAACTGTGTGAATAGCCAGAACATTATCATGGCAATTATTCTCCACAACACACGAGTCAATTTTGATGATTGCGAAACATTTCGCATATTAAATAAAAGCTTCTGATGCAGAATTTATAACATCATGAGATATAAGTAGTCATTATACCCACGTTTTAGAAGGAAATAAAACAGGGTATATTAAAATCGCCTCCGTTTGTTTGCCCGTCCATTCGTCTATCTGTCCTTCCGTCCGTCCGTCCGTTACCGTATATCTTCCTAAACCGCTGAACAGAATGCAACCAAACGTATGATATGACTTCGCCATACGACGATGGCGTACAACAGCAACATTATTTTTAGCTCCGCACCCAAGGGCCCTGCGTGGGGTCAAAGGTAAAATATACTAAAAATTCAATTACACTGTAATTCTCCATATGTGTGCACATAACTTGGAGTATATAATCGTCTATGAAAGATAAACAACATGTCAAACGATTTTATTATTTCGAATTCTGACGTCTGTTCGGGGGCCCAGGCTGGATGGGGTGCGGAAGATTTGGGGGATTTTTGTTTGTAAGTATGTTTCAAATGAAACATTGTGATGATATGATTACATTGTATACATTTGTTTCCTCCTACGTCATCGGTGGGGCCTGGAGGAAGGGGCATCAAATACACTAATAATTCAATTCCATTGTCATTTTTCCATACTTTTGCATATTAGTTGATATATTAGTCGTCTATGAAAGAGATACACAGCATGTCGAATGATTTATTATTTAAAACTAGGACGTCTTATTAAAAACAGCTTTCGCATGTGAAATTGTTTTTTCTGAACCGATTTTGAAAAACTTGGTGTTTTTATTTACCACTAAAAACGTCTGTTTCTCTGATATACAACTTATTTCGGTACTGATGGAGTTTTGTCTTAAAAGTCCATAAACCCTTTGGCTGAAACAAGAATATTGTTCGGGAACAATAATCAATGTTTCTACGTGCATGCAACTAATGTCTTTAGAAACTGGTACCAGGTATGTTAACGTGTGTTATTGTGCTTGCACATAATGCCACTACGAACATATACCGGGTACTACAATATGATACCGTATACTATAAAGGGTTATTGGAATGCAGCTGATGAAACAACATTACCAGATACTATAAAGGATGTTTATGCGCATGCAACTACAAACTAGTAACGTTTACTATAAAGAATGTAAAGTGCATGCAAATAATGTCTCTAAAATATGATACCGGGTATTATACAGCTGATAAGGTTTTCTTTGCACATTTAACTAATTGTACTACAAACTGGTGATGGGTACTATACGAATGAGAAAAATGGTCCTACAGATATCACAGCACCAAAAGGCAATGACATCGTAGGTTCGCATTGCACCACAAACAAAGATCAAGTCAAATGTACACTGAAATGGACAATACACAACGCGACGAGTGGTGAAGACAGTGATAGATACCGACTTGGAACGGTCAGTACGGAATAAGTCCTACTGGTTATGTGTTCACAACCACGCTATTATCTTGTCTTCATCGCTCAAGTTGACAGTGTAAATTAGTAAATACCATCAAAAGAAAAACTCTAAGAATAAAAAACACATCCAGAGAAATTTGGAAACGATGGACGTATATGTTATTGTAAAACTATATAAAACATATAATTATAAATACCACTGGATGTATCCAGAATTGTACTAAACGGTGCCACGACAGATGCAGCCAAAGAAAAAAAAATCTAGGGTACGACCAAAACATCCTAGGAACGACAGTTCATATACCAACACCGCCTCCTTTCAAGATTTCAGATTGTGCAATCATTTATTCTCACGAGTTTGTCTATACATTGTGACACGCTGAAATATCTTCAACATGAGGAACGATTGTGTATAAGGATATAACATCCACCGATATTAACAGGGTGTCAGGAGAGAAGATACTTGTGACTCTACATTCCTCAAGTAATCAGTTGTGTATTACTGGAAACATACGCCCCTGGCCATGGAATGGTATAAATTTACATTGAAGGGCCCATGATCACCGTCATACGCATACCATCTTTGGGATGGCTTGCGTGTTCTTACTTTTGACACTTGAAATATTTTGTTCTGCTCAACCCGGGCCTAGAGGACATGAGTGGTAGCAAAAATGTGTCACTACTCTCCACGAACAGTCTCAATCAAACCGAGAATGCAATATATTTTGGATATTGATCGAGTTCGGCGATTTCCATTATTCGCTTTGTGTATCTCTCATGTAGCATTTCCTGTTCAGTGTGGCTTCGGTAAAACGTCTGCCCATGCATTCAATGAGAACATTTCGATCTTTGCAGATCGATGAGACCAATATTTATATACAGACATTGGTAGTACATTCTCATATACGTGTTCTTACTTCCACTTTGAATGTAAAGGCTCTGGGAATGTTTAATCACCCCTTAGGATATGTTGTCTGTTGTTTATTTTTTAATTTAGTCTTTTGACAGTTCCATTTTGTTTAGTTCGCCCATTGTTTTCTAGTTTAAGGGGCTACGTATACAGGGGTCATAGGCCCCTGGCCATGGAATGGTATGAAAGTACCACATTGAAGGTTCCATGCCATCTTCGTGATGGCAAAATTATTCGTGTAATCGACATTTCAAATACTGAGTTCTGCTCAACCTGTGTCTAGAGGACGTGAACGGTATCAAACATTTTTCTTTTCACTACCGTTCATGAAAAGTCTCAATCAAACCTAGACAGCAATAGTTTTGTACATTTATCGTGTTTGACAGTTTTCAATTTACTCCTTTTATATATTGCAACCTGTATATCGAAAGTTTACATATATTGCTGCATGTGTTTAAAAGTGTACATGCATTGTTGAGTGTTTATTATTGATTTGACCTTGAAGAAAGTTGAAAATAATATAGATGTAAACATGTCTGCAAATTATTTATGCAAATTCATTTATAATGAAATCTGGACAATTTCCATAGGACGGTATTAATGGGGAACCTTCAGGAAGAGTCTTTGACAGTATATATACTCTGGGAGCAGCTCAAGGGATCAGATTTCAGTATTCTTCAATAAAGTTAATTTTGATTTCAAATTGGAAGCTTTTATAAAATACATTTTGAGAGGATTTACTTATTATTGTGTTCATTCAAAATAACAATGAAATTGGATATTAGGGCTAAACCAGAACTAGTGGAACTTAATTTAGACTGAAAGGACACATACTGTTTTGGGATTAATGAGAAACTTATTATTTTGGATTAAAGAGACACTTGCCGTTTTGGTTTAAAGAGAGACTTACAGTTTTGGATTAAAGAGACGTTTACTGTTTTGGATTAAAGAGACACTTGCTAATCTGAATCAAAGGAATATTGGATAAATTAAATTTTATTTGGACTTAATTCAAAATTGGATATTAATGAAAAACTGATTTGCCTTTGGTGTTTCTCTTTAATCTTGTCTTGCCTTACCCTTAATGTTTTGCTCTCTTGCTGCTATGGCTTCTGCTAAGTCGTTGATTACTTGCACTGTGGTTTTGTAGGCTTTTGTGTTTTATATTTTGGTCACCCTAGGAACTGGTGTAAACACCCAGCTGCCTTCCCTTACAGAAGATAAATATGTCCCTTATATGTTTGACTCATAAGTGACATATAAGTCGCTTATACTTGACATAGGCCAGTAACATATATGTAACCTATATTGAATTTAAATGCAAATGAGATGTTAGTCATATAACTCACTTATAAGCTACTTATATGCTAAGCTCTCTGTCACTTACAAATGACTTATATGCGACTAATAAGTGATTTATATGTTGCATATGCGTGACCTAAATGTGAACGTATATGTGACTTATATATCACTTATAATGACATATATATCAATTATAAGTGACATATATAAGTGACATACATGTATATGTTACTTATAAGTGACATATATGAACTAGTATGTCAAATTGAATCCTAAAGAATGATAACATTGGGTAAAATGAAACGTCATAACATAAAATAAAGATTATTAATTTTAATTTATTAGAACACTATCAGTTGATCTAAATGAAACACAACATCAATATAGAAGTCATGTTGAGGCAGTTTGTTTTCAAATGCTTTCTTGACTTCTTCTGTTCTATTTCTTTCTGTTTTTCTGTCACTCTGAAAATATTCAGTTATGAATAAAAAGTCAAGAATATATATTACTGAATGAATTGTCCTGTTTCTTTAACATTCTGTTGAGGGTAGACAGAGTAAGCCTCGTCTGCGAATAAATCACCCAACAATGTTATTTAATTGACATGTTTAATATCACAGAATTAGGAGACAGTCAAGTTAATCCTTCAAACATGATGCTTGCTCTTTTGAACTATTTAACATATTTATGTATTTATACCAACATATCAATTAACTACATAAACCTATCTAATATGATCAGTGGAGCCTAAAGAGGATATGTTTTTGTTAAATAAGATCAGTTAAATATAACCATAATGTACTTACCAGCCAATAATCCCATACTATATGACGTATACTGTTGACAGTATCCTAAGCAGAGCCAATAATCCCATACTATATGACGTATACTGTTGACAGTATCCTAAGCAGAGTTGGTTTCACTTTTCAATATATTTACAATTACAATCAAATCCTCTTCACATTTCACAATGATAATAAGTATTTCTAATACATCTTTTAATCAACTCACACAATTATGGTGGCTGATATGTGCCATCTCGTCTTTTCGTTATTTCGCCGCAAAATAACGCCGGGCGAAAAGACGCCGGGCGAAATAACGAAAAGACGAAAAAACGCCGAGCGAAATAACGAAAAGACATTAAAACGCCGGGCGAAATATCGAAATAACTTCATGCGAAAAGACGCCAAGCGAACCAACGAAAAAACGAAAAAGCGCCCACCGAAATAACACCAAGCGAAAAGACGACAAATAGTCAGAATGCCGAGCAAAAAGGAAAAATCACGCGACTGGTTCTATGGGGTCCGTCTTGGCACATCCGAGTGTTGGACGGCGACTCGAAACAATTCACAGGTGTTAGAAGGTGTGGGTTGCTGAGGTGTTAAAGCGTGCTCAGATACTCACACAACCTAGCCCTCAATAAGCTATCCTGTCCAAAGTATCCACACAACCTACCTCCGAACACTCACTCCTATCCAAGCTATCCACACCTCACCAAGCACGCTATCCTACCCAAAGTACTTATTCCTCCTAACATCGAGCAAGCTATCCTACCAAAACTATTAGTGTCTCTTAACACCGAGCACACTATTCTACCCAAGCAATTCATAGCATGCTATCCTACCCAAGTAACTCACGCCTCCTAACACCGAGCAAGGTATCCTACACCAGCTAAAAACAATTGCTATTATTCCCTAGCTATCCACATCTAGCGTCGAGAACGCTATCATGCCCCTAGCTGTTCATATCTTGTACCAAGTGCGCTATCATGCCCGGCTACTACACATCATACCACCGAGAACGCTATCATACCTATCTACCCACATATCCTAGCATCGAACACGCTGGCATTCCCCAGCTATTCACAGCTCCTAGCACCAAACACGCTATCATATCCAAGCAATCAACATGTGAGGAACCGAGCATGCACGCTATTCTACACCAGCCACCCACCCCTCCTAGCACTTGTGAGTAGTTTCTAATCGCGGTCCGATACTCGGATGAACAAAGGCGGACTCCACATGATCTGGCGGGGTTTTATCTTTTCGCACGGCATTTTGACTATTGGTCGTCTTTTCGCTTGGCGTTATTTCGCCCAGGCGTTTTGTCGTTATTTCGCTTGGCGTCTTTTCGCCCGACGTTATTTCGCGGCGAAATAACGAAAAGACGAGATGGCACATATTAGCCACCTTACAAAATGTATATGTGTTTCTCGCAGTATTTTAGTTGTACTCCTTTATGCCTTTTTGACATTAACATTTTACGGCATAAATGCAACTTCTATCCCAGTTGAGAATGTTTCTCACTAAATTCCAATCCTGTTCTCAAAATGAGGCATTTCCGTTTAAAGGTCATCCGACTGACTAAAGGGAGTGTCTGATTACAGGTCACATTGACTCAACGTATTTCATGATGAGGATATTGGCACTTTCATATAACTGCCTATAAATGCTCTTCAATATCAGCTTCACATATAAGTTTATATGTCTCCGTGATCTGGAGATATTAAGTGACTTATATGCGAAGTATATGTGACATATAAGTTACATATAAGTCACTTATATGTTTGTATATGTAAATTCTGTAATGGATTATTTGCCACTGATCGTTCTAAGGCGTTAGAAGTAGTGTCAACCCGGCTGTGTTTATGTCTACTTTTGTTGTTTACAGCGGATCAGTTTCCTGTACTGTAGTATCGTCTATCTGTGAATAATGACTAGTTTTCTTTATTTCCACGCAGAATTTAACGTACATCAGCCAGTCCTGTTTTTGATACATATAAGTATTTATTTCACAGGGAATTTACAAGCACACAACATACGGGAACGTGTTTCTTCATAATGCGTAATGACCAAAGGTGGCAGTTAATCTCATGTAAGGACCTTCCTTCATTGGGCTATTTCTGTCATTTTACAAACACCGATGATGTTAAAACAAGTAAGTGGCATTACCATTCGGTTTTCCAAACAACCTCCAACATATTGACACAATTATTGTACAAAAAGGGTTGCAGCTAGTTAGAGAAAGGGCACAACTGTGCTTTTGTAGACTTTTTCAGCAGTACACTTTGTAAAACGAAATTCAGAAATGTTGAAGTTCCGCTTTGACAATTTCAGCCATGTTAGTATTATATTCAATTTTAAGCGATCGCAATGTGTCATATTCTAAGTTTGCTCACATACCTGACCCAAATGCGTATTCTATCAATAATGAAACTTTGAAAGGATAACATTTGGGGTGTATGTGTTGTTTTAGTATTGTTTCCGCAAGGAAAAAATTCTAATATTGCCATGAACACTTCGAATAAATGTTACAGCAGAATAACACAATATAGTGACTGGCTTGAGTGTGCCTGTGACCTTATTCACAACGTTCGCATGACACCTTCAACATTATTTTACCAATCAGTGACCAATACCATTACACATATTCACATTGGGGTAGGGAGTTTTTATTTATCGGTGATGATCAACTGACATTAGCTCATTATATACTCATTTGTTGAAAACGATAGTAACAGCCGCCGGATTTTTTACCACGCCAAAAACAGCAAGTAATTCCGAATAAGCTAGGGCGCTTTCGCCTATATCATATGAAAGTACAAATCAAATGAATGTACAATTATATTATATTTCATCGGCGACACTTAAATTTTTCCGAGAAATTTGACGCGAAGTTGACCTCTCCAATGGGAAAACGCCTATTTTCCCATGGGAGCTCCTATTTTCCCATGCCAATGCATGCCCATGGGAGCCGATTTTGGAGATTAAAAAAGTATTTATCTTTCAATATAATGTCAAAATAGTATGCAGTTTTCACATTTATGGTATATGACAACGTTTTACAGCAATATGAGCACTTTGTGATTTTTCCATGGGAAACATCCCAATATTGTAATTTGGCAAAATTTTCCCATGGGAAAATGAGTTTTTTCTTAATAGCTTAAACGACATTTCAAGACCTGGAAACATCTTTCATTGCAGTGTCGACAATTAAATATGCCATTATATTTATAATTTAATGAAATAAAAACTTTCCCAAAATAAAATGGGAAATTTCTCCCAAATTGTTTTGGGAAAATTCTCCCATTTTTTGAGTGGGAAAATTCTTTCAATATTTTTTGAGGAAATCAAACAAACAAATTCTCCCAAATCTGAAAGAATATAGCCAATAAGCCAAATAAGTATTAGTAAAAAGATCAAGCAAAACAATACCTGGAAGTATTTCCAAATATGTTCAGTAGCATTGCCTATATCATATGAAAGTTCATCTCAAATGTAAAATGTTATTATTTATAAACTAGTAATGCGTCCCTGGGACACTGATGCCCAGATGAGCAGAACTCAATATTAATTATGTCAATATTACAGAAATGTTATTCATCCCGAAGATGGTATGCATATGGCGATGAACATGGAATCTTCAGTGCGGTATTTTCACACCATTCTATGGCCAGCTGCGCGTATGGTCCTAGTTTCTAACAAAACGCTTTGCCCTAAACAATAAAACAATGGGCAAAATAAAAAAATGGAACTTAGTTGGGAACAGAGGTTATTTGAATTTGATAAAACTGCTGACAAAGGATACAAGATACAAGTTATACATATTGCTGAACTCAAAGGAATAATAGAATTACAAACTCCTATCCATTAGGTTTAAGCGATAACATTTATCCAGAGGAAAACATTTCCAGTAGCCATGATATAGATATATAGGGAATCCGGAACCTCCATACTAAATGTGTTCTAGTTCCTGCAGACAAAGCTTCCAAGAATATAGTTATTGTCTGGCGATTGCATTTTATCAATACGTTGAATGTAGAGCTAGTGAGCACTTCTGCTTATCTTGTCGGTAACCTTGTCTTCATCACGCTATGTTATGTATTATCCATTTCATTGACATGTTAAACATGCTCATATTTCGGTTTGTGGTGCAGTACGGACCTACGGTACCATTGCCTTTGATTGAGTTGGTTTCTATAAGAGTATTTTTTCATTTTTGTATGTATTTTACTATTATTCTATGCTTCGTTCAGTACACGGAATGTTACACAAGGATAGCATAAGAGTACCCGTTTGAACAAACACGCACCATTTGTCACAATAACAGTGACACAAAAACTTTAATGCGCAAATGTGTCATATCAAATTTAGACTAGGCTTGCTTGAACAGTTACCTTTGTCAACATTCATAAAATAAAGTAATCAAAATTGTTTGATGTAATATAGGGAAGACACAAATAAAAAGGTTTTATACACCCTCTATAAATGATATTTGTATTTGTTTAGTCACACTGCCAGAGGTAACAGAATGGCATACGCATGTGGACAAGTATATGCATTTTGAATGTAACAGTGGAGAGGTAATACTTACTATCTATGTGTGTGATGGTGTTAAAGACTGTATCGACAACAGCGATGAAATACACTGCGGTAAGTTATACAAAGATTTTACCATATTTTTGAGAAAAAGGATTCGCACTTTGTGGTAAGATATACTTAACGCCATTAAAAGTCCTTTTTTTATTTTGTGTTTATGTCAAAGACCGATTGTTGTGTTATGTACATGTTAGAAATTATCCACATTCCCTATAAATCTGGTGACCGATCAAAATCCATGTATTGAAAGAACTAAAATCGGAATTATTCAATCGATCTTGGAGACATTTTAATTAAAATAAACAAAAAATAAAAAAACTTGCACTTTTAATGGCCTTAAGTATATAATTATTTAGCGTCTTAAGTGCTGATACAGTATTAGACTAAAACATATGAAAGGAGAACTTTGGAAATCGTCAAACACGATAAATACAAAAAATTCTGGAGTCTCGGTTTCATTGAGACTGTTTATGAACGGTTGTGAAATGTACTTGCTACAGTTCATACCATCTAGTCCCGGGTTGAGCAGAACTCAATATTTAAAATTCCAATAGTACATAAATTTGAGCCATCCCTAATATGGTTTACATATGACGGTGAACATGGAACCTTCAATGAGGTGTTTTCACACCAGTCCATGGCCAGCGGCGTATGGTGTCAGTATCTAACAAAACGCTTACGTGTTATTATACTTTTAGTAGCATGGTCAGGACATTACCACTGAAGTAAAAGTCATAAAATTCAGATTTCAATTCATTTTATTTATCTTTTGTGTATTAATTACTATGTCTGTTTATTTGTTTAGCAACTTAAGTATTTTCTTTAGGTTCAAATATGTTTTCTGTCAAAACGGTACACAAAAAATGCCGCAACCGCTTGAAGTAATATTTAAAACATTATGTTTCGAATGTATGCTATTTATACTGCTTCTCGAGGGCCGCAGGCCCGAGAGTACATTATAAATCGCATACGAGAAAAATATGCTATAAAAGTGTTGTACCCTAGCCATTCAATGAGAGTAATTGACAGTTTAGTTGACAGGTTGTGTGTAAACATTACAACTACGCGCGTGTAAAATGGAGTAGGTCATGGTATAAATGCCGAATCTGTCATTTATAGCACGGCTGAAATATACCGGCATTTATAGCACGGTTTTGGTTCATACCTTCAGGTTTATGAAAATTATATCATAAGAAAGAACAAAGGAAAACTATTAGAGCTGTGGTACAAATAATAGTTAAACACCTCAACTCGTCCACCTTTTTTGTTGCGAATAATTTCACATTTTAGGTAAAAACAGCAAAGTTGTAAGGTATATGTGTGATGATGGAACACAAATAAATATCGGTCTGAGGTGCGACTTCAACCCTGACTGTCAAGACAGATCGGATGAAACTAACTGTGGTATGTGTAAACTGTCTGATAGCCTGTTCATGTGTAAACTGTCTGATAAAACTATTCAAATATGATAAAATAATTCAGTATTTTAACATGATTTGAATATGTTAGATGGCCATGGGAACACGCATTACCATACAAATAGTGCATGCTTAACATGACAATGCAAGCACAAAATAAAAGTACCGTTTGCGATGAAGATTTGTTTTTTGAATGGTGTTCATGTTACGCTTCGGAAACATTAATCTACATATATCTATAGTTATGATCAGCAGACTTCAAATCGCTTCAAAATAAAGAAGATATGCCTACCAATGTGGCCAAACATGTCAGTAGTGTATTGCTTTTTGCGTGACAATTTTTAAATGCTAAATTTCAAATGAGTATGGAATAGAATTACATAGTGTCTCCTAGTAATAACGTATTTGTGTTGGCATGTAATATATTAGATTAAAATAATTAGATATTGTCAGGTTTTTTCGACGTGAGTTACCTACTTATTACAGCAATTTATAATGCTCTCAGGAAATTTAAAAACTTATTTTTGTAGAAAACAATTTACCAGACGCAATTGATTTCAGCTTCAAACACAATTCTCTTGTAGTAAATACTTAACAGATACCATAACTAACATGTTAGCTTTGTAAAACAACTCCGTTTCTCGTTATACTTTCACCAATATACATTTTGACTTCAGATAAATTCGATGACATGTAAATGTCAGGAGTGTAATAGGTTGTGTTAGAATGATAATTATCGTTCCAAATATTGTTCTAGGATACAGTTTACTTTTTTTTCAGAAAATCATAAGCGACAATCATACTAATCCTGTAGAGTATATTGTGGTCACACAGTACACACAGTGGGCAAACACAGTTTTTTTAACTGATTGGAACCTTAATTTTCAGACATAAAACTAATACATGCTTGTTTCATTTTGATAAGATTGAGCTACCAGTTTTAGCAGGAGAGGTATTGGTTGTTATTTTAAATACATTTCTAGGATAATTATTAATATTTTGATTTTGTTTTGTTTTATTTTGTTTTGTTTTGTTTTTAAATTATACGTAATATTTTCAGTAATTCCCTTAAACCAATGTCCATTCTCTTTAGCGAAGATGTTGATTTCAAATACAATACAAATTAAAAATGTTCAGATATCTTATTATAGTTATACGAGAGGCGCCCCACTTATATTTGAACACTTTTGTTTAAGGTGGGTTTTTTCAGCGGAAGTGATTGTCATAAAAAATACGTGATTTAATGATATGAAACTGTCATTTAGAACGTATGTATTTTAAAATTAATATCCAATTTCACGCGGTCCTTTTTAAATTGCATTTTGAATAAGGTGTACACCTTTTTCTAATTAGAAGCCTATATGTTGCTGTTGCCGTGGAGTTTTACCTTAAACCAAATAATTGCACTAAATGCATATCATAATTGTTTAAACCTGTGTTTATAATTTAAATATGATCGTATGTTTTATTTTAAGACATAAATATAGATGCTGAATTAAAACCTCGACTTTTGTTACTTTTTACTGGTCCTTTGGGACCAACAAGCCCAATATAGGTGGCTTTGAAGTAGAATACCGCTTAAGCCGGTGCTAAGGGGCGTGAGAAGTGTTGCTTTTTACCATTACTTCTCATGAACAGACTCAATAAAACCGAGACTGCTGCTTTATTCTCTTAATTGTGTTAGTTGCTCTCAAAGGATCACCTTTATCGGTACTTATTTTTATCGCAATATTAAAACATTGACAGATAATAGGAAAATTTGCTGATAATTTTATAAATTAACCAAAATAACTGTTTTTATCATATTTTGTGATATAAAAACATGAACAGTTAGTGTTGATATATATCATATATGTATATCGTATACCTTATAAAGATATATTTGGTAAACAAATATATTATTTTTATCATTATTTGCAAATGTGTGTGTTTTGACCCTAAATTTTAAAGTTATATATTTTTCTATCTTTTCTTTTGAGAAACTTATGAAACTTGTTTTTTATAGCGGAGGAAGTCACACAAATGCCTGCAGTTAATGTTTTGAACTAGACGCTTTCGTAAATTTAGTCATTTTCATAGTTGAATTTCATGTTAATTTTCGCTAAAATCTTGAAAATCGACAAATTAAAAAAAAAATGCATATTACACTTTTCTACGTTCAGGCATGGACATAACGGATTACTATAACCTTTAACGATATTTTAAAAGCATTTGTGTTAAAATTTGTATTGCAGTTATTTTTATAATTGACGATTTTTGCTTCAAAATGTCATTCTCTACCCATTTTCAAAAATGCGGATGCAGCAACATTAGGAAGCACATAATAGTGCATGTCATAATGTTTCATATCGAAGGAATCATTAGACTTGACATTACAATCAACATATTCGGCGAGAATTTCAAGATAGTTGAATCAGTTACACAATAAAAGTGTTCAAATGTAAGTAGGGCGCCTCTCGTAATTCATTGAATGTAACTAATTTTCATTTTAAATGTACACAAACATCACAATAGTTAAGGTATGGTAAATGAGTTACACTCCTGACATAAATGATATTTTCCATCAATTTGTCACAAATGTCACATTATACTCAAACTGATATGATTTAAATGAAGACATTGCCACAAACGAATCATGGAAAAGCTTACATAAAAGTGTGGAAGTATGTCAAGGTCCTTCTGAAATGCATGTTGCTGTCATGTAGACGTGTCGAGAAAAAAAGTTAAAATAAAACAATGTGTTCAAAATCCAAGGCTTAAACTGGAATGCTTTCCTTGTAAGAAATTAAAAGTAAATGTTGATGTTTAGATCTAACAGTGATTAATTTAATAATACGAGCGTTGTTCCAGAAGTCAGTGTACTTTTCTTTTAATATTCGTATGTTGCTTTACATCGCCATGATATTATATTTTCACATATGTTCTTAAGCAATCCAATGTAAAATCGAACATTGTTGTCGTATTTATTTATATAAAAAAAAAATCAAAGCAAGATTGGTTGCGTTGCACGGAGCACATTACGTGGTCCCGCTTAATTCCACCAATCGATGGAAAAGCTTATATAAGCGGAATTTTATGACGGATATTTGAAAATAAAAATAAGTATAAAAGTCGAACAGGCAATGCAGCGTTAACAGAACACAGTAAACTGAGATATAGGGTCCTATAGAAACCAAAGCGCCCAAACGCAATGGCATCGCCACTGTGCTACAAACAAGGAGCAATATTTAATTAGTTATACAATGAAAACGACAAAATACAACAGAAAGCGTGGTGAAGACAGGCTTTCTTGTCGTGCCCTTAATGGTGTATTCTCTTACTGCTCTGGCTTCCGCCAAGTCATTGAGTACCTTCATTGTGGCTTTCTAGGTTATTGTTTTTTTGTATTATATTTACACGAGCATATTTGTGTTTTACTTATATTGCCTATTGATGCTGCCTTGTTGGTTAGAGATTAGATCATGGCGGGGATTTCTTTATTTACACTGTCCTGTTTTAATAGGATGACAGTAGGATAAGTGTGAGGTTTGGTGCACCCTAGAACCGGCCCCCCAGTGACCTACTTTGCCACTGACCGTTCCAAGGCGGTAGCCCTATTGTCAACCCTTTTGTGTTTGTGATGTCGTTTACTTTTATTATTACTTTTGCCTTCTTGTTTGTCTGTTTCCATGTTTGTTTCTGTGTTTTGTGGTTGACTGTCCTCCTTGAATGCTACTTTCCCTGTCCGATCTTTTTATATTTCTTTTGACGTCACAATAGTGTTGTTTGTGCCGTGTGGTGACCGTAAAAAGTCTCCCCGTACATCCAAAAAATATTGTTATTTTTACATCCTACAGGGATTGTATGACATTCTTTGATCCAGTTTTTCCTTAAACACGTGTGTTTCATATACCACGTTGAAGGTTTTGTGCTCATCGACATTTTGGCCCATTTTATTAGGGTTTTCCTTAACTTTCCTCATTATTTTGTATTAGACATTGATGTGAGTTTTGGACCTTTTTTAACAGTCCGTAAGTTTACTAATATTATTTCTTATGGATCTTTGATACGATTCTATTTCGTATCTCTAATAAATACTAATTGGCCCTTATATCGCTTTTCACAGAATGGTATTACTCTCCATAAAAACAAGTATTAGTCTTTTACTTAAAACTTTAAAAATAAATCGTTCACCTCTTCGGTTACACTCTGCGTCATTAATACAAATTCCACAAAATAACTTTTCATTTCTTAAAATTAAACCATATGTACGCCTTACACCTTTAAATCTTCATTCGGCAATCTCGTTTCATGTTCCTTCTAATAATATTACTAGGATGTTTAATAATGGCTCAAAAGTTTCCGTAACTCCTCTAGGATCACCTGTTTGGAGGAAATACCATATAAAGTCTCATTTCAGAAATTTAGTTCATTCAAGACGCAGGGTGTTTCCCTCTATTAATAAGTGCTATGCTAAGAGGTACAGTTATTGCAATTATTTATCTTGCAAGTCCAGCATTAAATCAGCTGTTAATGGTAGATTGTTTTATGTGTGTCTAGCTTCAAATGTTGATTGACGTACTACTCACGTCATTTATGTTCTGACTTGAAATGCACCACGTTGTGGTATACAATATGTTGGACAAACAGGTCGATCCTTAAAAGTTCGATTTCGTGAACACAAATATAATGCGAGTAATCCTAAAAAGTTAAAAAATTACTTGTACCAACACTTTCGTCAGCCAGGTCATAATTTTACTTACGTAACTGTTCAACCGGTTGAATATATATGTTTTGATAATGATGCTACTAAAAGCTTCAAAATAAAAGCTAGACATATTGTAGAACTTAAGTGGATGAAAAATTTATAGACACCTTATCCACTCGGCCTTAATGACAATATTTATCAAGAAGGAAATATTTCTAAAGATCCTAATATTGACATTTTTTCTATATTTTCTATTCGAAAGCGTAAATCTAGGTATCATGGTCTTAGGCGTAATGGTAACATCAAACGTAAATCACGTGTAATTATTTCTGTCGCTGATTTACATACTATTTTTAAACAGTCTGGAAAGCACTCTATGCTTTCACGGCTTACCTATTTGTCCATTTCTTCACTAAAGTTGATTGACGAGGAAGCAGACAAAATTTTCATTCGTACAGATCCCTTGTATAACATTGCTTCCTTAGTTCAAAGCTACACACAACATGTTCTCCGACCCCATATTGACAAGGAGTCTGATCACGTCAGGCATTTTCTAAAACTACTACAATTAATAAAGGTATTGATTTCATTGACATGCCTAGTATTTTTCGGGATACTCATGTAGTTTATTCTATCCCAAAATATTTCAAAAATTCCGAAAGTCCTGTAATTTTTTATAAATATAAAAAGCCTATTAGAAATATTATTTTCAACTACAATAAAATAGTTTCTGACCTTGATATAGTACATAATACTCCTAAGGAATGTGAATGCAACATATCAAAATTTTGCTATGCTCCAGCAGGTCACGTCATCACTGGTAATTTTGATATTGTTGATAAACGTATTCGGCATTTGTTTTCGAAAGGTCCTAAATATAGATTACCTTCAACTATTGATTTTAATGCCTGTCGTGCCCAGATCGCCCATCCATTAAAAATTTTAGTATAAAATGGTGTCGTGGAGAACCTGCGGACCCAAACTCGCTTTCTACTTGGAAAAAGTCAGTTCTTAAAATTATAGATACACGTATTAACTTTTATAATGCTAACCCCTCTTTACTTCCTCCGAGACCTAGGTTTTCCTTTCGTAATTTAAAATCGGGAATTCAGGAGTTTCATAATAAATTTGTTTTAGTTCCTGCAGATAAAGCAGCTAATAATGTAATTATTGTTAGACGCCTACATTACATCAATGTTTTATCTCTGGAACTCGGCAGCACCAATTCGTATACTCCAGTTAATTCTACTGAGGATGATGTTGTTTCCGCACATATCACTCGGTGCACTACTCTCAAGGCTGGTGTTAACGATAAGCAAAATAAACTGCCTACCATGTACTGGATTCCTCAATTACATAAAAATCCATATAAGACTCGCTTTATTTCTAATTCTAGTGCCTGCACCACAACAAACATCTCCAAACTTTTAACTTCTTGTCTTACTGCCGTTAAAGATCACGTTAAACTATATTGTGATAAAACTTATGAAAATTCTGGGATTAATTTATTTTGGTCTATAAAAAATTCAGGAGACGTTCTGGATAAAATTTTCAATAAAGGTCAAGTTTCATCAATAAGCACTTATGACTTCTTTACACTATATACAACCTTACCTCATCACCTGATTAAAGACAAGCTAATTTCTCTTATTCAAAAAACATTCGCTAGAGAAAATACTACATTTTTGGCATGTAATAATATTAAAGCGTTTTTTACTAACGGCAGTTTAGACAATTATACTATGTGGACTTGCTATGAAGTTTTTGAAGCACTCATCTTCCTAAAAGATAATATTTTCGTCAGGTATTGTACCATAGTTTATAGACAAATTGTTGGTATCCCTATGGGTACGAACTGTGCACCACTTGTCGCAGATTTGTTTTTATTTTGCTATAAAAGAGATTTCATGTTGAGTCTTTCACCAGATACCCAGGCAGATGTTATTGAAGCTTTTAATGACACCTCTTGGTATCTGGATGACATACTGAGCATTGACAACCCTTTCTTTCCAACTATGGTTGATAATATTTATTCTAAAGAACTTCGGCTTAATAAAGAAAATATATCTGATAATAACGCTTCTTTTCTTGATTTAGATCTCTCGATTGAAAATGGTAAAATAATTAGCAAAATCTATGATAAGAGAGATGATTTTAATTTTGACATTGTTAAATATCCCCACTTGGATGGGGATGTTCCCCGAGCAACTTCTTATGGGGTGTATCTGTCTCAACTTATTCGTTTTTCTAGAGCTTGTACTCGAGTTGAGGACTTTAATATTCGTAATCTTTGTATAACTAAAAAGTTACTCAATCAGGGATACCGTTACCATAAACTTTGTAAAACTTTTGCAAAATTTTATTATCGTAATCCTGATCTTCTTTCCAACTATAAATGTAATTTAAGGACTCTTCTGCGACAAGGACTATCACAACCTGACTTCTATGGTGATGTGATTTATAAACTTCGTAAGATTCTTGGTCATGATTACTTTCATACTATCTTTGTTAAACTTGTTAAAAAGTTTATCAAAAGAGGTTATTACCCTATCATTTTGCAACGTACTGCATGCTTGGTGGTGGACCCTTTTACAGTTCGCCACTTTGCTTTCCTCTTTAATTGTACGATGACCGGACAGGCTGTGGACCCTATGATGACGCCTATCAAAAGCCCATTGGGACGGTGGCGTTTGATGTTTGTCCATGATCTTTCTTGTCGTGCCCTTAATGGTGTATTCTCTTAC
The DNA here is from genome assembly GCA_037043455.1 of Cyrtodaria siliqua. NCBI lineage: Eukaryota > Metazoa > Mollusca > Bivalvia > Adapedonta > Hiatellidae > Cyrtodaria > Cyrtodaria siliqua. The sequence continues at coordinate 570,572 of JAWPHD010000050.1, forward strand.
TGCTCTGGCTTCTGCCAAGTCATTGAGTACCTTCATTGTGGCTTTCTAAGCTATTTTTTTTTTTATTATATTTACACGAGCATATTTGTGTTTTACTTATATTGCCTATTGATGCTGCCTTGTTGGTTAGAGATCAGATCATGGCGGGGATTTCTTTATTTACACTGTCCTGTTTTAATGGGATGACAGTAGGGTAAGTGTGAGGTTTGGTGCACCCTATAACCGGTTTAAACCCCCAGTGGCCTACTTTGCCACTGACCGTTCCAAGGCGGTAGCCCTATTGTCAACCCTTTTGTGTTTGTGATGTCGTTTACTTTTATTATTACTTTTGCCTTCTTGTTTGTCTGTTTCCATGTTTGTTTCTGTGTTTTGTGGTTGACTGTCCTCCTTGAATGCTACTTTCCTTGTCCGATCTTTTTATATTTCTTTTACCGACTTGAAACGGTCAGTAGGCAATAAGGCCTACAGGTTAGCTTGAATAGATTTTATATATCCTCCTCGCTATTGTTCTGTCGTCAGCGCCTAAATAAACAAGACAGCGTAAACAAAATTACATCCCATCAAAACGAATTCTCTAACAATAAAGTCCACATCCAGAGAAACTAACAAAAGAAAAACTAAGATGCTGTTGTAAAGCTATATAAGATACGAAATAAGAAGCATATCCTATGTATCCAGCATTGTACTGTACAACCACAGCAGTTGCAGCCAAAGAGAAAACCAATATAGGGAACGACCAGAAAACCCGACGAACGCTCATGCACTTACCTCCCTTAGTTGGGGTTTCATTATGTGCAATCATATAGTCCCAAGAGGTTGTCCAGTCATCGCACAAGGGACAAGTAAAGCATAGTGACTGACTACAGAGGGGTCAATCACTAAACATGCAGTGTGTTGTAATACTAAAGGGTCGTCCCCTTTTCTGACGAACTTCCTGATTAATTTTGTGAAGTGATCAGGAAACCCGACAGATCCCGTTAACTTTGGAAGTTTATAGACCACTTCTCCATAAAAGAAGGGTTGAGATATTCATAGTCACAGAAGTGTTTTAAGATTGGCGTTCGTTGCGGCGGTAGAATATTGAGAAAGATCTTCTTAGTTTGTGATAACGAAAACTCTGCTGAAGAAGTTTACTAGTAATAACTTGATGTTGATCACTGAAGTCTATAACATCATTACAAGCTGTAGCAAACGAATGAGCTGGGAGATATAAACCCTGTATGATGTAGCACGAGATACATCCTCATCCAGTCGTGGATAGTCAACGATGTTAACGTTGAAGTCATCTCTCTTATCATAGATTTTAATATGTATGAACTCATTAGAAATCGAGAGATGAAGATCTAGAAATGCTGCTTCAGTATCCGAACTGTTGGATTTATTCAACGTGAGCTCTGGTGGATAAATATTAGTAACCATATGAGCAAAGAACGGATTATCAATAGTGAGTATGTCATCTAGACTAGATACCGAGATGTATTATTAAACGCATCAATAACTTCACTCCGGCTAGCAGGTGACAACATAAGATATCTTTCATAGAGTGGCGCACAGTTAGTATCCATACGAATACCAACAACCTGGTTGTAAACAGTTTTGTCGTATCTTATAAAGATGTCATCGAGAAGGAAAGATAACGCTCTACAATCAGCAGAAGTCGACAAATTATAATTATCAATGGGGGGCGTTTGTAAAGCCCTGAGATTATTAAAAGCTAGAACAGTTGTACCTTCCCTAGCAAATGACTTCTGATTAAGTTGAAGCAATTTATCTTTGATTAGATTATGTGATAGAGTAGTATATTATGTAGGTGCTTAGAGAAGAGGCATACATATGCATACCAAGGACTTCTCTAGAGTTTTTGATAGACCAAAACAGATTGATTCCTGAGTTTGCAAAAGTAATATGTTCTTTAATCGCAGAAAGTCAGAAAGTCAATAGTTTTGATATTTTGTTCGTGGTACATGATCTTGAATTAGCAATAAAACGTGCGTTATTTGGATTTTTGTGGGGTTTGGGTATCCAGTACATTGTAGGGAGCCTTGTCTGCTTACTATTTACAGAAACCTTTATGGTCTCCTTAAAGAACATGTGTGGTTAGATAAGCAGAAGTGCTCGGTTGTTCTGCATTCAAAGTATTGGTATAATGTAATTGTCAGACAATGAGTATATTGTTGGCAGCTTTGTCTGCAGGAACTAGAATAAATTTAGTATGCAGATTCTGAATACCCTTCTTAAGGTGTCGTAAATGTAAGTAGACGGCCGTTGAAGCAGGGATGGATTTGATTCGAAAATTAATATACATAATCAAAAATTGCAGAAATAGTTTTCATTTAAGAAGTAAGTGCATGTTTATCTGCGTTTTCAAGCTTACACCGCTTAGAACAGAAATCCATTAAAGAACCCGCAATTTAATTGCGTCAGGCCTTTAATTCAATAACCGAGGGAAGGTGATACTTAGAACCTTTGGCAATTAATTGCCGGATCCTCTTATCATCAATAACATCAAGATTGCCAGTGAGAATATGACCAAAAATTTAGAATTTTGACAATCTCAATCGGTAGGTTAGATCTCTCGATTTCAAGATCAGAAACTATCCTATTATAATTGAAAATAAGAGTTCTAGTTGATTTCATATAATTGTAACATATATAACAGGAGTCTCAATATTCTTGAAATACTTAGGTATTTTGTCAGTTACCCGCATGTCATTAAATACTCCGGCTAAATTAATGAAATCGATACCTTTATTAACATAAGTTATCTTCAAAAAATGCCTTTTATGGTCAGATGTAGCATCTATATGCGTACACAAAATATGTTGCGTCTAACTTTGAATAATAGATGCAACCTCATATAATGGATTAGTACGGACGTATATGGCATCCGCTTCTTTGTCAAGTTTCTGTACGCACGAACAAGAAACACTGACTAAGGAGGACGTGTCTACCCGAACTCTTATAAATAGTATAAAAGTCTACAACAGTAAATATTTTCTTAAATTTTCGTTTAAGGTTATGGTTCTTTCTGCGACCATGCGACCGTCGGTTACGTTTACGAATAGACATTATACTAAAAGGATCTATATCCGGGTTATTGGAACATTTTTGATAAATGTTATCATTTAGCCCGAATGGATACGGAGTTTATAAATGCGTTATATATTTGAGTTCAGCGATATGTCTAGCTTGTATCTTATAACCTTTGGTAGCAGTTTTATCAAATTTAATAACCTCCACAGGATGAATGCTAACATCATCTATGGAATGCCCCGAATCCCTAAAGTGTGTATAAAGAAACCGTTTCGACTGAAGCATTTTAAAAAATGCTCACGAAAACAAAACGAACTTTCTCGGATCGACCAGTCTGGCCTACATATTGTATACCACATTTAGGATGATGTCAAATCAAAACATAAACGACATTACTAGACGATCAGTAAATGTCTGAAGGTATACTGCGACTGAATTCTCTACCATTGTTAGTGGATTTAATAGTGGACATTTGTGACAAGTATTTGCATGCACTAAACCTTTTCGAGTTGCACTTAATGATTTAGGGATAGAACGTACGTCTACTGTTTAACCTATTAATATTAACAGGTGGTCTAACTTTATATCGATTTAGTACACCGTTTTAAGGTGTATTAATTTAACAGAAGGAGTATTTCTGAAAATATAATTAGTGCCAGGAATATGAATGGGAGATGCCGAACAAAATCGTGATAAATTGCAAACACAAAAACACGCAAAACGACAAACAGGAATGGCAATGTTAATAAGAAATAAAGGCATGTGACACAAAAAGGGTAAATAATAAGGCTACCGCCTTGAAACGGTCAATGGCAAAAGAGGCCGCTGGAGGTTCAAACCAGGTTCTAGTTGGCACCAAACCACACACTTACCCTACTGTCATCCCAATAAAATGGGACATTGTAAGTAAAGAAATCCCCTCCATGAACTATTCTCTATCCAACAAGGCAGATTAATAGGCAATATAAGTAAAACACAAAGATGCTCGTGTATATATAAATACAAAAACAATAGCCTAGGTAGCCACAAAGGTACTCAATGTCTTGTCAGAAGCAAGAGCAACAAGAGATTAACCCATTGATGGCACGACAAGACAAACATCAAACGTCACCGTCCTTTAGGGCTTTAGACGTCATCATAGGGTCCACAGCCTGTTCGGTCATCGCACAATTAAAGAGGAATCAGAATGGCGAACTGTAAATGTTTAAAACATGTTTAAAAACTGTTTTCACTGAAAAAAACACGATAACCTGTTAAAATTAACTATTAAAACTTTAAATTTTACAAGATTCAAACGTTTTAAGCCGAAATTACGGTATTATTTCATACCCCAACCAACCCCGTTTTCACTTCTTGGAGAAGGGGTTGGATGGGGTATGAAAGTAAATACTCGGACCACGTAATGAGCACAATTTTTATTCAGTAAATAATGTTCTCTTTTAAATTTCTTTAATAATTATTTATACTTAAACCACATCATTCGACGCAACATTTTGTCTGCTGCTGTACGATGTTGATGGCGTTATTTCCTGAAATGTTAAACGTCATTGCTATAACGGTTGCGTATCTACGGGAAAAAAAATAACGTGTGGCTCAACAAAAACAATCCAAAAGACATGACGTCGGTTGGCTACACGGAGCAGCTTGGATATAACATTTTGTCTGAGACTAGGAAAACACCGAAATTAGCATTTAAGTTGATTGAAAACGCTGGGATTGGACAGATATTTTATAGAAATTTAGTATTTAAGTTGCATAAGCAATTTCGCGAAGGTCATTAGTCAACTGAAGATGATCAATAATGTAGAACGACAGTAAGTGTAAGCAAATTATTGCCAGAGTCAAGGCGTTATTTTGTAAAGACAGGCGATTGTATGGGCGTGATCTTTCCAATTATTTAAAGATGGGAATTACTAGTGTTCATGCAATATTAAAGGAGGACTTGAACATGACAAAAAATCTGTTTCAAATGGATGCTTTTATTTTTATTGTGGAAAACAAAACATAAATTTATCAGCGCTGCATCTACCTGAAAGTTTCCGCACCACGTCACAATCATCGGCGTTCTGCTCCGTCAGCATGTCACACTACACGCAAAGGACAGTTGTGATATCAGCATTGTGAAAGTATACCATCAAAGAGAGGAGTACAATTTATAATACTCGATGATGTATTTTTTATTTCGAGTTTTATTGTCATCACAACATTAAAGATCAGTACATAGACTTCTCGAACAACCATTTCATGTTTTAATTCGCTTAGTTCAAACAAACATAAGACATTTATGATCTATTCTTCAAAATAATTTTAAATAAAAAACATAAAACATTTATGATCTATTCTCCAAAATAATTTAAAATAACACTCAGGTTTTCAAATTATAACAATAAATGTTAAATTCTAAAAGAATAACAAACAATAGAAGGGTATTAATTCGCACAGGCAAACATTTTTTTCGAATTTTTAAAGAGCGGGTACATTATCTGGAAACGCTTTAAATTCCCAAATTTAGAGTAATTATTATTTTTGTGTCGTCGCCTTCCATCACATACCCATCTTTAGGGTATTCAGATCTCCATCTCCCGAGGTTTTTAACAAACGATCCCACATGCCTTGATTTGCTATGAGGTATGATTTCCTTTCCTCAATACAAAACTTGTTTTGATTTCTGAAATTCATATTTCTGAAAATAAGTTCTGATTCATGACTGAGATTGAACCGTTCGAAATACGTTTCTAAGAATTCGCATTGACACGTGCTTTTATGTGTTCTCGCTATTACGAACCAAGAACCTTTCTTATATTGAAACTGTAATAACTGACACGTTATACCAAATAAACGGTATTTAAAGCATAAATAATTTCTACTTCGGCCCAAAGCCGAATCCAAAAAGGTTTCCTTACCGCTTTACAAATTTAATCAGGAAGTTCGTCAGAAAAGGATATAACCCTTTGGTTTTACAGCGCACTACATGTTTAGTGATTGACCCCTCTACAGTCAGTCATTACGCTTCACTTTTCACTTGTGCGATGACTGGACTACCTCTTGGGACTCTATGATTGTACCTACTGAAACCCTAACTAAGGGAGGTGGGTGTAGGAGCTTTCGTCCCTCGGGTTTTCTGGTCGTACCCTAGATTGGTTTTCTCTTTAGCTGCAACTACTATGGTTGTTCAGTACGATTCTGGATAAATACTAAGATGTTTATTATTTTGTATGTGTATCTATAGTTAGTTTCTCTGGATGTGGACTTTATTGTTAGAGATTTCCTTATGATGTGATGTAGTTTTGTTTACACTGTCTTGTCTATTTGGGCACTGAAGACAGGATAATACAGAGGATTGTGCGCATATAAAATCGATTCAAGCTAACCAGTAGGCCTTATTGCCTACTGACCGTTCCAAGTCGGTAACACTGTCTTCACCACCCTTTCTGTTGTTTTTTTTCTCTTTTATTATAGTGTCAAGTCCTTGTTTGCAGTACAGTGCGGACCTACGATGCCATTGCGTTAGAATGTGGTTTCTATAGGACCCTATATATCATTTTGTGTCCGACCTACACCGGATCGATTCAGTAAAACGTAAATGCATAATGAGATGGCCTAACGCCGGGTCCATATTACATAACACAAATAGTTGATGTGTCCTCCCGACACCAGATCAGTGCGATACAACTTTAAAATGTGTCTTGCGTCGGCCCGACGCCGAATCCAAAACATGTTTGTGCCCGCCCGGCACCGGATCGATCCAATATAACATAAATACTTTCTGCGTCGACCCGATGCCGAATCCAAAATATGGTTTGTGTCCGCGCGACACCGGATCGATACAATACAAAATAAATACATTCTACGTCGGCCTGACGCCGGATCCATAAAATGACAAAATAATGACTGTGACCGCCCGACATCTTATTTATACAATGCAAAATAAATACATTCGACGTCGACCAGACGTCGGATCCATAAAATGGCAATATACTAAGTGTGTCCGCCCGACACCAGATCGAAACAATACAAAATAAGTACATTCTGCGTCGGCCTGACGCCGGATCCATAAAACGACAATATAGTGGCTGTGTCCGCACGACACCGGATCGATACAATACAAAATAAATTTAATCTACGTCGGGCTGACGTCGGATCCATAAAATAACAATATATTGATTGTGTCCGCCCGACACCATCACTATATTGTCATTTTATGGATCCAACGTCAGGCCGAGGTAGATTGAATTTATTTTGTATTGTATCGATCCGGCGATACAACAACATTATTACTTGCGTCGGCCCGACGCCGGATCCAAAAAATGCTTGTGCCCGCCCGGCACCGGATCGATACAATATAACAGATACTTTCTGCGTCGGCCCGACTCCGGATCCAAACAAATGTTGTGCTCGCCCGGCACCGGATCGATACAATATAACATACATATTTTCTGCGTCGGCCCGACGCCGGATCCAAAAAATGATTTGTGTCCGTCCGACACCAGATCGATACAATACAAAATAAATACATTATACGTCGGCCTGACGTCGGATCCATAAAATGACATTATAGTGACTGTGTCCGCCCGACACCGGATCGATACAACATAAAATAAATACATTCTGCGTCGGCCTGACGCCGGATCCATAAAACGACAAATAAATACATTCTGCATTCATCCATAAAACGACAATATAGTGACTGTGTCCGCCTGACACCGGATCGATACAATTCGATACAATACAAAATAAATATACTCTGCGTCGGTCTGACACCGATCCATAAAACGACAATATAGTGAATGTGTCCGCCCGACAGCGGATGATACAATACAAAATAAATATACTCTGCGTCGGTCTGACACCGATCATAAAACGACAATATAGTGAATGTGTCCGCCCGACAGCGGATGATACAAAACAAAATAAATACATTCTGTTTCGGCCTGACGCCGGATCCATAAAACGACAATAAAAATAAAATAAATAAAAAAAGAAATATAGTGACTGTTTCCACCCGTGCTCGGATCGAAATAATTCGATACGATACAAAATAAAAACACTCTGCGTCGGCCTGACGCCGATCCATAAAACGACACTTAGTAACTGTGTCCGCCCGACACCGGATCGATACAATACAAACTAAATACACTCTGCGTCGGCCTGACGCCGGATCCATAAAACGACCATATATTAACTGTGTCCGCCAGACACCGGATCGATACAACACAAAATAAATACATTCTGCGTCGGGCTGACGCCGGATCCATACAATAACAATATAGTGATTTTTGCCCGCCCGACCCCGGATCGATTTAATACAAAATAAATACATTCTACGTCGGCCTGACGCCGTATCCGTAAAATGACAGTATAGTGACTTGTCCGGCGCCCGAAACTGGGTCGATATAATACCAAATAAATGCATACTGCGTCAGCCTGACGCCGGATCCATAAAATGACAAAATTGTAGCAGTGTCCGCCCGACACCGGATCGATACAGTACAACATACATATGGTCTGCATCGGCCTAACGCCGGATCCATAAAAATAACAAAATAGTAATTATTCTGTAGCAGTTTTTTTTAGAATACGAGAACCATTTAACCGACTTGTTCTTTAGCAAAGAACCATACGCATTAATTACTAGTTTTGCTGCTTAAATTTCTCTGAAATTAGAAAAATATTTTTTTAAGGCGTTTACTTCTGACCATGCTTTGTGGAAGATTGAATTGCTCTGTTGCTATCATCTGAATAAACTATAGTCTGGGAGCGAGAAACATTTACCCAGTTTTCGAATGTTCCGATTGTCTACGTTATAGGGCTCGATCTTAGATATAGGATGTTCCAAAAATAAACTGAATCGGTCAATGATTTTGGACGAACAGTTCATTACTTACACGGTATATATACAAAAGTATAGGTTTATTATGTCGAACATCGTATGGAGAGGTTTACACAGTATGTAACGTCACTGAGATTTAGCCCAGATATATCCCTATTCTACCAACATAGCAATTCCTCAATATAGGAATCGTCACTGTTTAATGTGATCGTATATAACTGTAATGACCTTGTCATAAATCTCGCGATATTGTCAATAACAGGCAGGCATCATTGAAATTAATCTGCCAGTACGTTTCGCTAATACTCGGTAGAATATTAATTATTAAATCAAGAGTCAGTAGCAGGTCTTGAACTGTCTTCTCCGGTATGGAAAGTTTAAATTCAATACTTTTCAAGCAAAGACCAACCCATGTCAGACTGTTTACAGGATCCCATAATGATTTATTACAATTTATGAGTTCTTATATATATTTAATTGTTAATATACCCGTTGACGGGCATTTGTTGATTTACATATACAGTTTATATTACTACCATATCATCCCTTATTTTTAATAGTTTTATCATTATATATTTACATTATTTTTTAATTACTACTTAATTTCTTCATCTTTCGTCGGTTTTTGCGCACAATATGACCTATTTATGTGTCGACGTGCCGTAAAACACCATTCATTCATTATAATTTATGACAAAACCTGCTTTCTCTAGACTATTCTTTACAAAAACGGAATCTTTCATGCATGCTGCCTTATCGCTGATAGTCCCCCACCAATCGTCAAGAAACATTACAAACAATTCGATCTCCAGTTTAATCACCTCCCTTAAAGGGATACACAGCAAAACTTGAAGTTGTTGTGAAGCTTTTAATCAGTACCTTGATTTATTTACCCAGTTATATTTTGACTATAAGTCTTCCTGCTTATAAGTATTAGGAAAAGAAACTGCCGGCTCGAAAAAGGGGATGTTATAGCTATTTCTTAACGCGTCTATAAAGCCCGGAGTAGCTCCTATTTTTTCACAAACCTCTATGTTTTTCTGCTCTAAACTACCTTTAACTGTATTTATAACATTTCCGTTATTTTGAAATAAATTTATTTCCTGAATTTCAAAAAATTCTGAATGATCGTTTAATAATGTCATATTTGTACTGTTTTCTTCGTTCAAAATATTCAGAAAGTACTTATCATTTATTGTTTTATCTGTTCCTTGCACTAGTATCTGATTCTCTTTAAATTCCGGTAGCCCTGAGGCAGTGGTGGGCCTCCGACAAACTCTCCTGCAGTATCCCCTGTTACCACACCCGAAGGATGTATCGTGTTCGGTTGCTGTTCTTTGTCGACGAAACGAACTGGTCTGTTTGTTGTTCACATGTTGTATGAACGGCCCGCCACCTGCTGAGAGTTGTTAAGTGAAACAATCCGTGAAAACGCGCTCTTGATTGTTCTCGTGTCTCTGTTTGCATTCCTGGCTCCTCCGCTGACTCCATATGTTAAAGACAGCCCGAATTCTGACTATTTTTAAGAACTTCTGGATGTAGCGACTTTACTGTTTGCCTGTCGGATTCGAATGACAGAAAAGCTTTTCTTCTCAGTACACATCAGCGTATTATCGCTTTGCACGTGCAAACGAGTACATAGCGCCCTCTGGAAACCGGTTGTAACTCATCGAACTTTAAATTATTAAAGATACACTTTCATAAATTATTATATACACATATGTTAACTGTTGAGACATTGCTGTTGTACATCTTTTCACTTTGTAGCCAAACATAAGTCCTTTATAGATGTAATTATTGCCAAATACTTCTATTAAACTATTTCGGGAGGTTTTAAAATTTAGAATGCACTCTTCAACCATTATTTGTAGTCATTTATTAAAAAACAAGAACAATTCCCTTAAGCTTCACCGTAGATATTTCACAAACATAATCTTTACTATTTAATTACCTTGACTGGTAAATTACATTTATTTATAAATAATATGGTCTATGGGTCTTTGTCAGAAGTGTAACATTTTTGTATTTGTACATGTATGTTTAAAAATTACTCCATATGCCATTGTGTAGAGCAAACAAACTGTAATATGTTTCCTTTTTTCTATTATTAAGCATTCTAGTTAATGTTGCAAATGATTTACTGCGCTACAGGTGTTATTGTATCAAACAGTATTGAGTTATCAGCATATTGTCCATAGTAGCTTTCTATCAGATCAAGTTGATTGTCGTAGATATTAAAATACATTTCCAAATCAACTGTATGCCTTAACATGTCATTAATGTTATTTTTTCCATAAAAATAATATAATGTCAGGAGTTTAAGAAATGTATAAAGTACGGATGTGCTTTTCGTATTGATTAGTACAACAAACAGAGTTATCCGATCAATCTCTAATTGCTTACAATGCTGTATATAATGTTGTTAATATAGGACTATTCTAAATTTAGAAAAAGCAAAGTACAATATCTTCTTTACTTTCAAACGTATAAGTTATTCATAAAATAAAATTACGCATACAACAAAAGAGCAACAAGGCGACTGCTATGCATTGTGTGACAACGAAACTTGAATACAACTTGAACTGGTTTTAGCTCATCTGAAGGCTCAGAGGTAAGATGTGGCTATTCAAATTACTTTTCGTTCTTGTCCTTTGTCCGCCTAGTCGAACTATTTATTTTCCATAAAAGTTTGAAACTTTAAAACAATCGCCAAATGCTAGATCGCAAGTCTATCAAGTTTGTTCAAATAAGGTCCCCGGAGTCCAGATTTTATAAATAAATATAATAAATATATTGCGTGAAACCCAAGACATTAAGCCCGATAGCTGTAGTTCAACCCAATATGTGTGACTTTAAAGTGTAATACCGCTCATGCCAATGCTAGGGAAAAATGTTTAAACTGATATTAACTTTAATGAAGATACTCATTAAATCGAGTCTGCTATTTTTTTTCTCTTGTCTGTGTTTGCTACTTCCAAGGAATTTACCTTCTTCCGTCTTAATTTACATTCACACTAGCGTTAGCTTAGTGCTGTATCGCGCCGTAATATGTCGCCCCGGCTATAACTCGGTATTGCTATTAATTACTGGACCTGTATGATCATCAAGCTCAATCTGTGTAGCTTTTTAAAGTAGAATACCGCTTAAGCCGGTTCTAGGAGCCGTGAGATGTGTTGCAAATTATATTACTTCTCGTGAACAAACTCAGTAAGACCGAGTCTGCTACTTGTCTGCCTTGTTTGTGTTTGATGCTTCCAATGGATCCCCTTTACCGAATGAATGGACAATTATCATTATTTTAGTGTTGTGTGACGACCGTAAAAGGTCGTCTCGACTACAAATCAATAGTCCTATTACATGCTATTACTTCCTAGTCCTTTGGGATTATCACATCCACTCTTTGTGACGTTTAAGTAGAATACCATTACTTTGGTGCTAGGAAAGTGGGATGTGTTAAAAATACGTTGCCTCTCATGAACAGACACAATAAAGCCGAGTATTTATTTACCTAGACTTGTACGGGTGACAACAAAAGAAATTGTCTTCTCTGAAACCACAAGGCAAAGAGCTCTGAAACATTGCCCGTATCATAAGCGTATATGTCTCTATCATGTTTGTTGAAATAGGTCACCCTCGTGTCAATTATGGCTCTGCCGCGGGGGTTACAGTTTTATAACGAGAAAGTAGGAAATTGTATGAGTGAGGTTTAAAGCACCCTAGAACCTGGGTTAAACCCCAAGTGGTCCTTGTGCTACTGACAGTTCCTGTGTGGTAGCCCTATTGTCAACATTTGTTATGTTTGTAAAGTCGTTGCTTCTTATTTAATCTTGCAAGTATTGCTTGTTTCGATGCGAGTTGATGGTTTACTGTGGTCCATGAATTATACATTTCCTGTTCGACATTACATCTACTGTTACAAAGACTCATATAAGTAAATACTTAAACAAGCGTTTTATTTGAAACAGCAAGGCATAGAGTTCTCATATATTGCATGTTACATACACTTGTCACTGTGGTCAAATTTGGCCCCCGTACCTCGGGTCTCTGTTTTATAGGAACATCTATTAAAATAATGTTTTCTCTAAAACTAAGCAATCTGCAAGTCTCATATTTTGAATGTGCCATAAACTTATCGAACGTATGGTTAAATTTGGCCCTAACTCAGGAGTCACATGTTTTACATAACGTATATAGAAAAAATATATAAATATCTTCTAGGAAGCCACAAGGCATATTTAAAGGTAACCATGACATCAAATTTAGAAAACCATCGCAGCGTTCCCATATTTTATATAGACCAATTTAAGGAGAACACATTTTTCTAAAACCACAATACATAGAACTCTCATAATATATTGCACCTATCATAAACTTCAACCAGATTTTCTTAACCGTTTTACATAGAGTTCTATCAGAAAATCTAATCAAATCTAAAAAAATATATATCTTTAAAAAAATCGTTCTTTTCTAAAACTGCATGAGGTACATATTTATTATTTGAAAGCTCTATTTATAAAAAGTCTATGTTGATATGCGCAACAATTATGTTTTGTTGCAATAACTGTGCATAACTTATTTAACAGTGGCGGCGGAATGCAATACCTACGAATGGAGATGCGATAACGGTCAATGCGTAACTTTTGACCTACTCTGTGACAACAAATTCGACTATTTCGATCGTTCGGACGAAGATTTTAAAACATGCTCTGGTAAGACGTTTTATTTAGTATAATGCATCACGAAATTTACAGCACGCTGATATATATGTAGCTATCACAGTGTACACCAAGATGGTAAAAGGAACATTTTAATAAATGTATAGGCATGAAGCCATTTATAAGTATAGTTCAGTGTAACAAATGAATTGTCATCCGGGTAGTTTCCGAGTACGGCGGACATTTTTTCAGCAGCAGTACAACTCGGTAAAAAAACGTCTTAAACAACACTTAAAAGCAACAATCTCAGGTATAAACGTGACAATAACTTCAATGAATGATGTCTTTTATGCAAAATGGAGCTTATTCAGGCAAATTTACACCTCTTGCCGATGATTTCACCGATGTCAACAATAGGAAACGTCCACGTCACCATTCCGGTACCCCACCCACCTATAATCAACAAACTCAACAACCTCCCTTTAACTTGAAGTATTGCATAGGTCCAACTAAAGAACAGTTCCAGGACATGAACCATGATGACAAACTATGCTCCATGTTTGAACTTCTAGGAAACTTGGCCCCACTGAAACACCGAGTTGACAATATAGAGCAGCATATGTATGTCAGTTCAGCTATACATAACGTTACCGAATCGCGACTGCGCCTTTTGGAGTACAAATCAATTGATATGGAGGCCCGTCAACGGAACTGCAATCTGCTATTCTCTGGTCATCAGGAATCGTTTACAAATGAAGACTGCAAAACCATAGTGAGTAAACTACTATGTGAAAATCTAAACATGCCGACTGACTCTTTTGTAATCACCAAGGCTTATAGAATAGGCAGACGGCAGGTTTATGGCACCAAACCAAAACACAGGAACATTATTGTTACTTTTACAGACCCCGCGCATACTGACGCGATAATGTCCAACGCCCGTCTCTTGAAAGGCACACACTTTGGGGTTAGCCGAGACTACCCATCTGAAATAAGTGAAGCCCGCAAAGACCTATGGTCAGAGTATAAGCGAGCCCGTGATAAGTATGGTCCTAAACGAGTTATGATCAAATTCCCGGCGGCGCTTGTTGTCAATGGAGACACTGTGAAAGATCACTTCCCGGAATGGTACAACGTTTTAAGGGGATCACGCAATTCCAATGTGCCAGATCGAGTTCAGGAAGGCGTCAAAGGAATTATCGCCCAAATGTCGAAAGCCACACATTTACCACATAGTCCAACCCTCCACGAGGTCGCAGAACCGGATAGTGAATCAGCCGGTATCTCTGATAGTGACAGCGACATGCAGTTTGAAGGCCCCACTCCAATAATACAGACATTATCAACTCCGTCTCTCAGTGAAACCCACCAACATAGAGAACCAGCCTCAAATAATGTGACCGACCCATCTGCCAAGAAAACAAAGAAACATGCCCCGGGTAAACCACAAACCGACAAAACAAACCCAAGCCAGACGAAATCCCCACTTGACCTGTCCCAACCAAAGGATCTGCACAACTGTACTGACACTGGTGGCACTACCACTGCGCAGGATGGCGCAACATCATCGTTTGTATAGGACATATCAGGTGAAGTGCCCGACACAGATGCTGATGAAAGTACTGTGCTATATGGTGACTTATTAACTGATATAAATACAAGTACTGAATCTAATGTTTTGCATTCTGAACAATGTATTACCAAGTCCTCTATTACGACTAGTGATAAATACATCGCTGAACCAATTGTCAACGATATTGAAAGTTATCTATCCATATTTGTTACAAATGAATCTCATAATATGCATAATGATAACAGTGCTGCTATATTCTACGCTGCAGAGAGCGACATTCAATCGAGCGACAAGTGTATTACCGAAGCAAATATCTCCAAAAGCAATTGTATATCCAGTGCTTTTAATAGTAATACTTGTACCCATGAAAATAACAGTTTTAATTGCTATAATTCCCATAGTGTCCACAGTGCCCATGTAACCAATCAAGCACACGCAAGTATTGGTGCCCAAAATAAAACCAACTTTATATATAGTGACCTTACTGCCCCTAGAACCTTTATTGCCCAAAGCAACCAGCATGTTTCCCATACCGACAACTTAACCGTTGAAAATGACATTATATACAGCCAATATAATGCTGCTGAAAACATTGCTAAACATAATTACCATAATACTGAAACCAATGCACTGCACAGTAGTAGACATAAAGATCAAACAATCCCCAAGTTACCCGCCACAAATAGTGACTATAGCGCCACCCAACCCAATATTACTTCGAATGATCATTATATTGCTGATACCAACGCCACCACTTGCATCATAAATGCTGCAACAACCAGTATTACACATAAATGCAAAAACGCGTACCAATACAACCAAAATCATTCCGACATAAATGATGTTGAAATCACCAATACACGTTACACTGCCGATACCAATGCTACCACTTGCAACACTAATGTAGATACACCCCTCACCACACCAACTATCAAGAACGTGCATCAACTCAATAAAACTCATCCCGACATTATTGATCCTAAAATAACTAATACACAAAATTACACCATGGATAAAAATATTCAGCCTGACACACAAAAACCAACATTATATTCTGACACTATCTCTATTGGGACGTTAAATGTGTGTGGTATTAAGACCAAATCTAAATATCCTGAATTTTCACAACTACTGAACATACACGACATATTTTGTGTTATGGAAACAAAAATAGACAAATACGACATAATTTCGATTCCAAACTATACTTTCCTATCTAAACCGAGAACCCAAAAATACGTCCGGAAATCTGGCGGAGTTGGTATATTTATAAAAAACAACTTGATCAACTACGTTGATGTTATTAAAACTGTCTCAGAGTATGCTCTCTGGATTAAAGTTAGCAAATGTCTATTCGGCCTAGACGACGATTTAATTATCGGTGCGGTGTACATACCGCCAGAGTACTCGAAATTCATGAACGCTGAAGAACTTTGCAGTTTTGAAAATGAAGTCATTGATATGTGTTCTGAAAGTAAGTATGTTGTGATTACCGGTGACACAAACGGACACACCGCCGAACTTCCGGATTTTATTTCTGCCGACGATTTTCTTTATAGCCATTTTGATTTTGATCAGAACACGATAGATTTCTTTAACAAAACCCATGTACTTGTAAATAATAACATACCGTTAAAACGCATATCGCAAGATACCAAAACCGATTACATGGGCCGCAATTTTATAGACATTTGTAAAAATAATAACTTATTTATTCTAAACGGTAGAATAGGAAAAGACAAAGGCATTGGCAAGTTCACATTTAGAAACAAATCCGTTATAGATTACACAGCCGCCTCGACAAGCTGTATTGAACTAATATCTGAATTCCAGGTCCGCGAACTCGATTCGTTATACTCCGACGGGCACGCTATGCTTATCATGCAACTTAGGCTAAACACACTAACACCAGACCCACCCGCATCAATCCCAACTCCGGACAGCAATAGACCGCCTAAATGGAACGAAAGCAAAACACAAACATTCGTTGAAAGAATTGACAGAACTAAAATTGATGAAATCGAACATATTCTGAACAACTTCCCTAATGCAAACGCCAGTGCAACAATTAATGACATAACATGCAAAATAGCAGACATATTCACAAACTCGGCAAAAAAGACATTTATTAAAATTAAAGCCCGATCCTCAAAACAGAATGATAACAAACCCTGGTTCGGGCCGCATTGTAGAAACGCTCGAGTTATTTATAACACTGCACGCAAAAAATACAAGCTGCACAAGTCTAGTCAAAACAAAGTCGACCTGAACTCCTCTAGTAAACAGTATAAACTGGTTATGCATAGACACATGAACCACTATAATACGCGGCACGAGACCAAGCTGCGCGAAATGAACAGAAAACGCCCAAGGACTACTGGCGTTTCTTAAACAGTATTAAACAGAAAACAAATAATAAAACTCCGAACATACATGACCTTTACGAATATTTTAAAAACATTAATACATCAAATAACAATGACTTGACTACCGACGAACCGACCATAGACGTTTCAGCTGAGAACGACATATTAGACGCCCCAATAACAATTGTCGAAATAGATAAAATGATCTCAAAAGCTAGTAACTCGAAGACCCCCAGTAGTGATTTTATTATAAATGAGTACATCAAAACGACTAAAAATATAATGCTTCCAATATATTGTTCCCTTTTCAACAAAATATTAGACACCGGTATTCTACCAGAACCATGGCTTGAAGGCATAATTTTTCCAATATTTAAAAACAAAGGCTCACCACTTAGCCCAGAAAATTACCGTCCTATAACAATTCTTAGTTGCCTAGGTAAATTATTCACGTCAGTGCTTAATAACAGACTTAATTTCTTCTTAAAAGAATATTGCATTTTAGCGGAAAATCAAGCCGGATTCCGGCAAAAATATTCCACCCTCGACCACATTTTTGTTCTACAATTCTTAATCGAAACGTTACGATCCCAAAAGAAAAAACTGTTTTGCTCGTTTGTTGACTTCTCCCAAGCTTTTGATTCTGTATGGAGAATAGGGCTCTGGCGTAAACTAATTAATTCCGGAATTAACGGCAAATTCCTCCAAGTTGTGCGTAATATGTATTCTAATATTAAATCATGTGTGTCATCAAACGGACAGCAGTCCCCATTTTTCTTAAGCGAAATCGGTGTGAGACAAGGGGAGAACCTCTCCCCCGTCCTCTTCTCATTATTTCTTAACGACCTTGAAAGTTACCTGCTATCCACGGAAAACACGGGAGTAACCATGGATCATTCAGACGAAAATATAACTTACTTTTTAAGAATTCTTATCTTATTATACGCAGATGATACTTTGATATTAACCGATAACGCCGAAGATCTCCAAAAATGCCTTAATGACTTTCAAGACTATTGCCAACAGTGGAAATTAAAAATAAATCACAGTAAAACAAAAATAATTGTATTTGGCGCGAGAAACACAGCACAGTTTAATTTTACCCTTGGAGGTAACCCAGTAGAAATAGTAGATAAATATAAATATCTTGGAGTGTATTTTTCAAACTCAGGAAGCTTCCTAAATGCTAGAAAGCATATTGCAAGCCAAGCCAATAAAGCGTTGCATCTACTATATACTAGAATTTATAATTTAAACTTACCAATAGACCTCCAGCTCAAACTGTTCGATCAAACAATTCTACCAATTATAACGTACGCTTGCGAAATATGGGGATTTGAAAACCTTGACTTACTCGAACGTATTCATTCCAGTTTTCTCCGTAAAATCACAAATAGTCGAAAAAGTACCCCTCTTTATATGTTATACGCTGACTTAGGACGCCAACCGATAGCAATTACAATAAAATCGCGTATGGTAACATTTTGGAATAACATCATCTTAAGCAATCACGCGAAACTATCACATATTTCATACCTTATCATGTGTAACTCCGAAGTTTACCAGTACAAATGGATTAAGCACATTAGGAATATATTAAACTCGACGGGTTTTCCTGATATTTGGATCAATCAACAACTTTTAGAGACGAGATATGTAAACAAACTAGTTAAACAGACCTTAATTGATACGTTTAATCAAGACTGGAAATCTCAATTAGAATTATCGTCCAAAGGAAAAAACTATAGTTTACTAAAAGATAATACCCAGTTAGAGTTTTACCTTAAGGCCCTCCCCAAACATGAGTACTTACCGCTACTCAAACTTCGCACTGCAAACCACAACTTTCTGATAGAAACTGGACGCTGGTCAAATAATCGAGTTCCTTACCAAGACAGAAAATGTTCTCATTGTCCCCTTAACGACCTGGCAGACGAATACCATTACATACTAGTTTGTCCCTCTTTCCACATCAAAAGAAAACAATTGTTAGACGAATACTACTACAAACATCCTAACACATTGAAATTCAAACAACTCTTTGAGTCAGAATCAATAGAAACAATTCGAAACTTGAGCATTTTCGCAAAATTTCTTCTAAAGCAAATAAAATAACTAGATTCACTTACTACACTGAGTACTATATATATTTTATATATATCCAATATTATCCACTATTTTCCATTGCGTTGACACCGTCACTCCATCTGTATAGTCTTGTTGTCCCCTTTAACACAATCCAAGTCCTAGATATCACCCAAAACAAATTTATGAACGACACGTCGAACCTAATATACACCAAGACACAGTTTGCACGTGCAAATGCAGCCAACATTAATACTATCGGTACATACAGTCAATGACAGCACGCCACTACAAACATTCCAACCATGCACGTTTTTCTTGTGGCCACCCTAGTCTCCAAAATAATAAACAGTATGCCTTTCAACGGTGAAAGGCCCGGCCATATTATTACAAACCCGAAGATTCCCACGAACGCATCCTTTCCTGTTTTCGTTTTCGCATTGGAAAGGGCTTTCAGTAGGGAACACTTTGTATTCTCTTCCTCATAGTAATATAATAATATTTATTTACTTTTGCATTTCACACCACCCGCTCCCCTTAAATTAGCTTTAATAGTTCGCAAGAGCTACATTTAGTACGAATTCGTGTATAAAATATATATATATATATATAACTTATATATATATATTTAAAAAAATATTTATTTATTTTTTGTTAAAAAAAAAAGAAAAAAGAAACTGACAAAGGAACAACTTATACCCTCTGTCACGTTTCTTGGTTTTTCTCTCTGCAGTGTGGTATATTGCAATTTAAATAGACTATTCTACTCATTTGTTTCTGTATCGAATTGTATTAAAATGTGCACCACACTTAAAACTGATTCATCAAGTGCATAATAATCGTCACAAAGTAATAATACTGAATTGCAACTGCTCTAGTATTCTACATCTAACTATGTAATCATAGCCTCACTTCTCCCTTACCTGCTACTTCTTCTACCTACATCCCACGTACCCCTACCCCGTTATATAACATCATATTTTGTGTACTATGCCTCATGTTGTTATTTCATGTATTTCATATATGTTGTAACCTGAGTGAAACAATAAAGATTATGATTATGATTATGATAATATGTGTACGTCCCATACAAATACATAAAGGACAACAGACTAAATATTAAGCACCAGCAAATATTGCAAGGTGATCTCAAAGTTATAAAACAGCGTTAAAGATAATATAGCTCTATGTCTGGCGTGTAACTGAAGCTACTGGGACGGATTTACGCTTGGTATTACCAAATTCAAGTTTGTGAAAGATGGCCGTAATTGCGTATATAAGAAGCGTAACCTATACCAGGACGTCATTTTTTATCCATCGTTCGTTGTAGCAACATCGATATAAAAACATCACTGTCATAATCATTGAAAAACAGTTCGCTCAACACGGAATTCGAACTCGAGACATCTGGATTGACAATTCGTATACATAATCATTAGGAAAAGAAAAACACTGAAATACTAGTTTTCATTTTAACTAGCTATTCCTTTAATAATAGATTTTGGGTTATGGTTCAGTGTTATTTCAACCAAACCTACACAGTATATGTCCAGCGTGTACTATTCTAATGTTGAAATTTGGAATCTATACTTTCTGGGGCGTTTAATTTCCTACGGTGTTTGGTGTACGTATACAATTAGAAACTCTTTGAATCACACACACACACACACACACAAAGGGAACAAATGAGAACGTCTACAATGCTAACAATATATTAATAAAAATAACGCTATTGATCAACTGATCAGATTAGCCTAATGACAAAGCGCAGTGATTGTCAATCCTAAAGTCATGGGTTCAAACCTCGCAAAGGCTTTACTAATTTTTCAATGTCTGGGTGTGTATTTTGTATGTTACTTTGTCGATCGCAGGTTAAGATATAAATAGGTGTGCTGTAAAACTGCGTTATGTACGGATTTCATCCATGTTTCACGAGCTTGACATTGGTTGTAGACCAAGCTTTTAAAGCCCCAAATTCTTCTACCGGGGAGAAGATTTGTGTAATGTGTTTCTAGACGGTGGGAGCAGCATGATGAATTTACTGGTCAAAGCCTCTTAAAATATGCCATTGCATTGTATCACTGTATAAGACAGATGGATAATATATCATGTATATACCAGCATAGTATAGAACTTAAATGGTATTGAATTGAACACAACCTTATGAAGGAATTGAAAGAAAACGTAAACAAAATAATTTACAACACATACAATGTATGGTCAACTACTTATTTGTAATATAAAAAAACAACAACACAAAAACAACAACACTAAAACTTCATTTTCCATAATGATTTCAGTACAACCCATGAAAAGATACATAGTTTGGAGATATTCATTGCAATATCATACTATATATTACTATGAATCTCAAAACTAATTTTGTCTGAATGTGAACATGTTGATTAAAAACAACAAAAAAACAACAACAACAACAATATAATGACCACGTTTTTTATACTAACAGCCTATCGTTTATTGAGTTAAAATCTTGATATCATTTGGCATTTATTTGCTGCATAAAATAGCATCATTTACATTATAGGTATATGCTAAAATACCGGTTATTGTTGATTTTAAATATATAACCATTACTTAAATCATTATGCCTTGTACAGTTTGTATGCAGATAAAGGCAGTACTTCTTGGGTGTCACTTGAATATGGGAGTTTCACCTCTTCCATTTGTTTTCGGTACACGCCCACTAGCCTGATATAGAGATATAGTAGTTTAAAGCAAGGTTTTCAATAAGCTCACGGGAGCTTTTTTTAACAAATAAATAAATGTCTTACATGTTCTTTCTGCGCATGTACTGTGCAAACAAGACACGTTGTTCAGTCATCAAAGTATACTGATCAGTGCACAGTAGCAATAATTCTGTAGTTGCAATGACAAATCATATAAGTAAATAGCAAAGCGAAGGTTATACGTCCAACAGGAAGAGTAGCACTTACAGAATACAATCACTCCAACAAGTATTACAACGCAAAAGTAATTAAAAAAGTACATCACAGACACATTCAGTAAACAAGCACAGCACAAACATATAAGGGTTGACCTCAAGGGTACCGCCTTGGAACGGTCAGTGTCAAAAGGGACCACCGCGGAGTTTAAACCGGTTCAAGTGTGCATCAAACCTCATTCTTACCCTGTCATCATCCCTAAACAACAGGACTGTGTAAATAAAACTAATCCCCGCCGAGTTAACCCCTAACATTTTAGAAAGCGTAGATAAATCTTATAAGAACAAACACAGACATTTTGCCAGATTTCTAGAGAGTTTAGCAGCTTAAACTGAGCTTAAACAGCACATTGTGTTATGTTATGTTCGTGAGCACATTTAATTTAAAAATAATATATTAAACAATTATAAATAAGCCGATGCTAGGTGGTGTGAGGGGTGCTGCACCTAATATAACATCGCATGAGCAGACTCAATACAAACGAGGCGGCTACTTTCTCTTTTTTTGTGTTCAATCCTTCCAAAGGATCCATTGTTCAGTATATGTTGGTATTCACTCTAGTCTAGCGTTTGTTAATTGCTGTTTGGCGTCTGTAAACAATCGCCAAGACTACAAATCAGTAGTTCTATTATTTTGGGATCATCAAAACTACTCTACGTGTGCCTTTAGAATACCGCTTAAGCCGGTGCACCGGAGCTTGTTACAACTAATATATTACCTCTCTTGAACATATGCAATACAAAACTGTTCTCACTTGTTCGTGTTATTTGTTATTGCTTACTTTGAACTGTTTTTTTCTATGTTAAAACAATGATGTACGAGGCCTGTTCTAAAAGTCCGTGTATTGTTCCTGTAATTTTCAGATTTTGCTTTATATCGTCTTGATATTTTGCCTATTTTTAATTTCACATATGTTCCTAAGAAATACAATCTAAAATCGAGCATTGTTATCGTATTTATTTTAAAAAATGCAATCAAAGCCATATTAGTTGCCTTGCACGGAGTAGCCTGTACCAACTCTTTCGTCAGTCAGGTCATTGTTTTAGTAACTGTTAAACCTGTTGAATATATAATTTATGAAAATGATGCAACCAAAAACTTTAAAATAAAAGCTAGATATATAGCAGAACTAAAGTGGATGATAAAATGGCAGACACCATTCCAACTGGGCCGTAATGATAATATTTATCACCAAGGAAATATTTCAAAAGAGCCTTATATTGACATTTTTATTATATTTTCCAGTCAAAAGCGTAAATCTAGGTATCATAGTTGTAGACGTCAAACGGAAATCACGTATTACTATGTCAGTCGTTGATTTACATACTGTTTTTAAACCGTCTGGAAAGCACTCGATGTTTCTTGTCTCACCTCTCTATCCTTTTCTTCACTTAAGCTGATTGACGAGGAAGCAGACAGAATTTCTTTCGAACAGATCATTTGTATAACACCGCTTCCATAATTCAAAGCTATAAGCAACACGTTCTCCGACCCCATATTGACAAGGAGTCTGATCCCGTCAGACATTTTCTTAAAACTCTTTATCTTAATAAGAGCATTGATTTTATTGATATAACAAGTATTTTTCGATATAATCGAGTTGTTGATTCCATTCTTAAAAATCCTATATTTTGTTACAAGTACAAGAAAAACAATAATGATCAAATATGATCTCCAAATGCAAAAAAATAATGTCTGACCTTGATATAGCAAATAACACTCCTAAGGAATGCGAGTGTAGAACATCTAAATTATTTTACTATGCTCTGGCCGGTCATGTCATTACTGGTAATTTTGATATTTCGATAAACGTATTCGGCATTTGTTTTCTAAAGGTCCGAAGTATAGATAGCATTCTATGATTGATTTTAATGCATGTCGTGGTCAGATCGCCCAATCCATTGAGGATTTTATTATCAAATGGTGTCGTAGAGAACATGCCGACCCTAACTCCCTTTCACTTGGAAAAATACTATTTAATATCATAGATAACCTTTTAAACTTCTACACGGTTAACCCCTCCCTACTTCCCCTAGACCTAGGTTTTCATTTCGTAATTTAAAATCAGGAATCCAGGAATATCATAATAATAAATACTGAAAAGGTGATCCTTTGGAAGCAACAAACACAAACAAAGAGAAAAGTAGCAGACTCGGTTTTATTGGGTCTGTTCATGAGAGGTAATTATAAGATGCAACACTTCTCACGAATCCTAGCACCGGCTTAAGCGATATTCTACTTTAAAGCAGCAACGCATTGTTTTGATGATCCAAAGGACCAGTAAATAATAAACTACCTGCTGATAAAGCAGCTAATCATATAATTATTGTTTCACGCCTCCATTACGTCTATGTTTTATCTCAGGAACTCAGTAGTACTAATTCTTATACTCCAGTGCAATTACTGCAGATAATGTTGTTTCGAAGCATATTACTCCGTGTAAGATTTTCAAGGCTGGAATAGACGAAAAGCAAAACAGACTTCCAACGATGTACTGGATTCCCAAATTGTACAAACAACCATATAAAGCCCGTTTTATTTCCACTTTTAGTTCTTCCAAACCTACTCTTATCTCCAAACTTTTAACATCTTGTCTTACTGCCGTTAAAGACCACGTTGAACAATATTGTGCTAAAGCTTAGATTAATTTATTTTGGTCTATTAACAAATCAGGCGACGTTCTTGATAAAAATTGTAATACACGTCAAGCTTCAACTGTAAGTACTTATGATTTTTCTACATTGTATACAACTTTACCGCACAACCTTATCAAAGACAAGCTTATTGCTCTCATTCAAAACATTTTTTGCTATGGCAAATACTACATTGTTTGGCCTGTAACAATATTAAAGCGGTTTTTACAAACAGCAGTTTGGACAACTGCACTAAGTGGATTTGCCATGGAGATTGTGAACCATTTATGTTTATATTAAATAATATATTCCTCAGGTATGGAACTACCGTTTATATACACATTGTTGGTATTAACTGTGCACCTCTTGTCGCAGATTTGTTTTTATATTGCTATGAAAGAGATTTCATGTTGTATCACCAGATACTCAGGCAGACGTTATTGAAGTCTTTAATAACACCTATCGGTATCTGATGACATAATGAACATTGACAACCTTTTCCTTTCTACAGTGGTTAATAATATATATCCTTAAGAACTTAACAAAGCCAATATTTCTGATAGTAATGCTTATTTCCTCGATTTACATCTCTCTATTGAAAATGGTGAAATAATTAGTAAAATCTATAACAGGAGAGATGATTTTAATTTTGATATTGTTAATTATCCCCATTTAGATTGGGATGTTCCCCGAGCAAATTCTTATGGGGTCTATGTTTCTCAACTTATTCGTTTTTCTAGAGCTTGTACTCGAGTTGAGAACTTTAATATTCCTAACATTTAATTAAGTCTTTTGACTGTTACTTGTGATGCGCAAGCTTCATAACCGTTACTCCCAACTAAATTCCATTTTGTTTATTTCGCTCTCCGGGGCATAGAATTTTGTTAGATACTGGGATCATACGCTGCTGGACATGGCAGTAAAATTAGCATGTCCACCGCCATATGCATGCCATCTTGGGGATGGTGAAAATTCTGTATTGTTGATTTTATGAATTTTGAGTTCTGCACAACCCGGGGCTAGGGGGCGTGAACGGTAGCAAACATATTTCACTACCGTTCATATACAGTCTCAATCAAAAATGAGATATAGGATCCTATAGAAACCACAGCGTCCGAACGCAATGGCATCGTAGGTCCGCACTGTACTTTTGATAATACAATGAAAGAGACAAAAAACAATAGAAATGGTGGTGAATACAGGGTTGCCGACTTGGAACGGTCAGTAGGCAATAAGGCCTACTGGTTAGCTTGAATCGATTTTATATGCGCACAATCGTCGCTATTATCCTGTCTCTAACGCCCAAAGAGACAAGACAGTGTAAACAAAACTACATCTCATCAAAAGGAATTCTCTAACAATAAAGTCCATATCCAGAGAAACTAACTAAAGAAACACATTCAAAATAATAAACATCTCAGGATGTATCCAGAATCGTACTGAACAACCATAGTAGTTGAAGCTAAAAGGAAAATCAATCTAAGGTACGACCAGAAAACCCGAGGGACGAAAGCTCATGCATCCACCTCCCTTAGTTTGGGCTTCAGTAGGTACAATGATAGAGTCCCAAGAGGTAGTCCAGTCATCGCACAAGTGAAAAATGAAGCGTAATGACCCAAGGGTTAAATCCTTTTCTGACGAACTTCCTGATTAAATTTGTAAAGCGGACAGGAAACGTGTAACTTTGAATAATAGATGCAACCTCATATAATGGATTAGTACGGACATAAATGGCATCCGCTTCTTTGTCAAGTTCTGTAAGCAAGAAAAAGACAGACTGACTACTTTGCTAAGGAGGACGCGTCCACCCAAATTTGTATAAATAGAATAAAGTTTGCAACAGTAAAGACTTTCATAAATTTACGTTTAAGATTATGGTTCTTCTGGAGACCATGTGACCGTCGTTTACGTTTACAAATAGACAATATGCTAAACGGATCTATATATGGGTTATTGGAAATGTTTCCTTCTTGATAAATGTTATCGTTTAACCCCAATGGATAAGGAGGTTGCAAATGCTTTATCCATTTGAGTTCTGCAATATATCTAGCCTGTATCTTGTAACCTTTGGTAGCAGTATTATCAAACTCAATTTATTCCACGGGCTGAATGCTAACATCATCTATGGAATGCCCCAAATCCCTAAAGTGTGTATAAAGAATGTTTTTAAATCGTTTCAACTGACGCATTTTTTATAAATGTTCGCGAAAACGAACTTTCATGGATCGACCAGTTTTGCCTACATATTGTATACCACATTTAGGATGATTTCAGGTCAAAACATAAACGATATTACTTGACGATATAATACCGAGACTGCAATATTTCGTACGTATCGTGTTTGGCCATTTCCAAAGGTCTACTCTCATACTATTTGTGTATAACTAAATGGCTTCTCCATTAGGGCTACCGTTACCATAAACTTCGTAAAACCTTTGCACAATTTTATTATTGTAACCTTGATCTTCCTTCCAAATATAAAGGTAATTTAGGAACTCTTCTGCCACAAGTGTATCACAACCTGACTTCTATGGTGACGTGATTTACAAGCTTCGTAAGATCCTTGGTCATGATTACTATCTTTGTTAAACTTGTTAAAAGGGTTATGACCCTATCATTTCACTACGCACTGCATGCTTAGTGGTGGACCCATTTACAGTTCGCCGCTAAGCTTTCCTCTTTAATTGTGCGATGACCGTACAGGCTGTGGACCCTATGATGACGTCAACCTAAATCCCAAAAGGACGGAGATGTTTGATGTTTATCTGCAATATTGTCTTGTCGTATCCTCAATGGTTTATTCTCGTGTCGCCGTGGCTTCTGCCAAGTCATTGAAAAAATGAGATATAGGGTCCTATAGAAACCACAGCGTTCGAACGCAATGGCATCGTAGGCCCGCACTGTACTGCAAACAAGGACTTGATATTACAATGAAAGAGACAAAAAGAAAAAGAAAGGGTGGTGAAGACAGGGTTACCGACTTGAAACGGTCAGTAGGCAATAAGGCCTACAGGTTAGCTTGAATCGATTTTATATGCGCACAATCCTCGCTATTATCCTTGCTTGATTACCTTCTTTTTGGCTTTTTAGGCTTTTTTGTATTTATATGTATCCGAGCATCTTGTGTTTTACTTATGTTTCCAATTAATGATGCCTCGTTTGTTAGAGAACAGTTTGTGGCGGGGATTTCTTTATTTACACTCTCCCGGTTTATTGGGATCACAGTAGGGTTAATGTGAGGTTTGATGCACCCCTTAACCTAGTTTAAACCCGCAGCGGCCTTTTTTCCACTGACCGTTCCAAGGCGGTAGCCTTTTTTCAACCATTATTATGTTCGTGACGTCATATGCCTTTATTCCTTATTGAGATTGCCGTTCATGTTTGTCGTTTTGCGTGTTTTTGAGTTTCCTGTGTTCTGTGAAAGCTGCATTTCCTGTTCGAATTTTATACTTATTTGTATATAGTAAATCGTTTTCCCCTTTCACTTCTGTTAATGCATATTCCTAATTTAACTACCTCAGTTGACGCACAATTTCGTCTGCTGCTGTATGATGTTGATGAGGTTATTTCCTGAAGTTGTCAAAGTCATAGCTATGGCGGTTACGTATCTACAACAAAACAAGACAATAGCGTGTTTCGAAACAAAAACAATCCAAAACATGACCTCGGCTGGCGACATTGAGCAGAGCGCGGCCATAACATTTTGTGTGAGATTAGGAAAACACCGACGCTAAAATTTAAGTTGAAAGAAAACTTTGGAATGGGACATATAATCTATAAAACCGGGACTGTCTTTGCGTTCATGAAACCTGTTGTCCCAGAGGTTCATTCTATTTATTGGTTCATTCAAATCACACATAATCGAACCTTCGGGCATCATATTCTTGGATTTTCCTTAAATACCACTTTTCATCGCAAACTGCTGCAACTTATGTGTCAGTTGTAAACTGCTGACTAGTATTTACATCTGAAGTGGCCTGTGTGCATAGACTGGAATCATGAATGTCCATGCTTTGCAACATCATTATTGTTCTCTGTGTTTGGTGCAGCTATCAATATCTTTGTTTGGTGGCTGAGTGTCACTTTCTTAAATAGTGTCATTTTCTGAAGCGGCTGTGCCCAGATTATGTTTTATCCATCCATTGCATTTTGCATGAACTGTTCCATTTGCAAAACATTCATTATAGAAACAAGATGTATTACGCAATGCAATGGTACTGTTTCCAAGAGAAACAACACTGTGAACACTAGTAGTACTCTTAACTGGTTTAATGTTCATATTCTTCAAATCTTCAGATTCTGAATCACATTTGGATTTTGATACAAACATGTACTTGACTTGACTTCGAACTTCAGCTGAGCTCCAATTAAAGAAATCATCGGTCGTTTGTATACTATTTGTCTCTTCATAGAACTGTCGGCCTGACATTTCGCGGTGCCTCCCACGCCATCACAGGGGGCTTTGCCGTGACCCGCTTCAAAATATTGCCATGAGACCTTAATACCCGCGAATATGGTCTCGCGATTGGCCATCACGTAAAATATGTTGATGGCGATATTGTGAAGTAGGCCAATAAGTTACTTAGTGTATGCAATTGACACAAGGCCATTCCTTATGGGAAAACATGCCGCTTGTAAACATTAAGTGAGGACGACAAAGTTTTGAGTTTGTATGATCATTAAGAATTTGGAGTGTTATGATTTTAAACTTCTTAGTAATGTGAACTACGTTACCACTTACAAATAAACGATTATGATAATGGACCTTTGGAATCGGCCGAGCAAGATGTTGTAAAATGTAGCTGCTTAAAACATGATAAACTAACATATTGTATTTTAATCCAAGAGAGAAGTTGTATGTGCACACAATTGCTTAAATTTTGAATTTTATTATATAATGATGTGTAATTCCGCGGACGTTAACCTTACACTATCTTTTTCAAGATAGTTTTAACGTATATACTTATATTAAATGATGAAACTAGTGATATTATTTGGATGTTTCACTTAAATATTATGCAGAGGCGTCTTAAGATTTTGTGAAAGACATTACCGTACGTATGTTTTCTGAACATCGTTCTTCTTTTTTATTAATGTTTAATGGGGTCAATAATGCATTTTTATTTCATAGTTATTGTTATAATTCAAAGTTTAAACAAAAGTTGATCAGTTAAACCGATTCCAAATAGTTATATTATTTTGATGTACTATTTTGACTTTAAATTCTCTGCTAAACATACGGAAGGTAAAATAATGATGAAGAGTAAAATTGTAATAATAATATGTGCAAACATGATTTGGGGATATCCTGATCGAAAACAAATGGTGTCATGAAGAAAATATACGAAATTATTTACAATTTTAAAGACTTAGTATTTTGGTGATTATATTGTAACATTGTGAACTCTGTTACCTACTACTGTTTGGTTTCAGTAAAGTATTGCTGTGTAGCCAGTGTGTATTATATTTCCATGTTTAGACATTTTGTTTGCCAGATGGTATTTTGCTTAAAGGAGATCTTGCTTTTGGAGAAATGAATTTCTACCACAGTTAAACAAATTTCAAAATAGCACTTTTATAGAAAACAGAAACATTTACAATTTCTTGGAGGAGGTATTTTTTATATAATTTTGAAAACAAAAAATACAACTGTCCATGTGCCATCACTTTTATTAACTGAGTTTGTTATTTCGTTCAATAAATAGTTTAAAAAAGCATGTGTTATTATTGTTTCTAATTTTCCAAACTATAGTTGGTTCACTAAAAAGCACCAGAAGGTAACGTAGTTCACATGCATATTTAGGTGTGTTTTTTCTAACAGAAAATATAACAACAATACATATTTTTGAATTATTTTTATTGATTAAACTGTATTATGGATAGGTCATAATACATATATATCCCATATTCAGCACCTTCTTGACATTCACACTAGCGTGTGTTTAGTGCTGTTTGACAACAAATCGATAGTGGTATTACTGGTCCTGTGACTTAAAGTGGCCTACTTTGCCACTGACCGTTCCAAGGCGGTAGCTCTATTGTCAACCCTTTTGTGTTTGTGATGTCGTTTGCATTTATTATTACTTTTGCCTTCTTGTTTGTCTGTTTGCGTGTTTGTTTCTGTGTTTTGTGGTTGGCTGTCCTCCTTGAATGCTACTTACCCTGTCCGATCTTTTTATATTTCTTTAAACCGGAATCTGCTGAAGCCGTTGATAGGGGGCGTGAGAGCTGTTGCATTAATAGATTAACTCTCATGAAAGACTTACTGAAACCGAATCTGCTACTTTTCTCTCTTGTTTGTGTTTGTTGTTTGTTACTTATTTACTCAGTTCGTAAATGTTAAAATCCCGAAGATGGTATGCATATGACGGTGAACATGGGACCTTCAATGTGATATTTTCATACCATTTCAAGGCCAGCGACGTATGGTTCCATTGTCTAACTAAATTCTTTGCCCTAAACGAGCAAACAATAGGCGAAACAAACAAACTAGAATTTAGTTAGGAGCAGATGTTGTGAAATCTGCATATCAAAAGTACCAGTCCAAAGACGAAATTAAAAACCAGACAACATATCCTATGGTTGATTAAACAATACTCAGAGCCTTTAAAGCCTGGAGTAGCTGAATCACCTAATCAAACTAAGAGTAAGAAAACGAAGTACCCGAAAATTTACCACCGATACCTGTATATAAATATCGGGCTTATGTTACCCGCGGGTATATTTAAGTGTACATGTTTATTGACCCAGCTGTCAGATTGTTTCTAGTAATAGCACACGTATAAATAGTTGATTCTAAATTACTGTGTAGATTGTTACATAAAAAAAGTATTGTATTGCGTGCGCATTTTTAATATAAAAACGAATAATTATAACAAAACAATAGGTTTTAACATTTAATTTTCATCAAAAATATGTATTTGAAACAAACATACAAATCTAATAACCTATAAATATCCAAAGAACGCATGATGTTGAACTCTTTCTGATAGTTAGCTTAAAAAAGACTATGCTTCTTCTGTATTTAGGAAACTGTCAAGTAAAACAACTATACGATTGCAACGATGTATCCCAGAAGTGCATTCCATGGTCCCTATCCGAAGATGATATTCGTGAGTGTGGTGAAGAGGGTGACAAACCACCACCGATGTCATATATATTCACTGACTGTAGTAGTATACGTAATAAAACAGTATCATTTATTACTTTGGGCGAAGAACTGTATGGTAAGTGAATTCATTTGTAAATTACGGTACGGTGTGATTGCAGTTTAACAATATGTATATTTTAGTCATTCACTTGACTATAGAGAGAGAGGGGAAACGTTTGTTCTGGGGAGATATAGGTACGATGTGCACTGCTCAATATCTATAAAGTAAATAATGTCCTGTTTTGAAACTGGTTGACTAATTACCCCATTACATAGTCCCGCCTTCATTCAATTTAGCGATGGAAAAACATATATACAGTAGGGGAGCAGACAAGTTATTTCACGTGCTTGGACCGCATAACTCAAACATAAATAATTGGGGTTGGAGGCAACGTAGTTCCCATTTTGCGAGCACGTGCAGATGCGCGGATTTTATAGTACTCTTTTAAAAAAACCTAGTTTAAAGCTTAGACTAGATGACAGAGAAAACAAATCATATCAAAAGTAAATTATTATGTCGGAGATTCACCAAACAATCGTGTTGACAGGTTTTATAGAGATATCATAGTCGAAAACGCGGTACAAATGCGAAGATCGAAAAAAAAAGTTTTTGTCTTCTTCGAAATTCCCAATGTTTCAAAAGGGTCACAAAAATTGTATATTCTTAAATATTGTTGAAATTGTCAGGAGTCGAAGACCATTACCAGTTCTACCTTTTCTGAAAAGTTCTTATTTGTTCGTGAATATACATTTTTCGTGACCGTTTTGAAAGTTGGTACCTGCATTTCACTCTTTCAGAGCCTATTCAAAATGGCGGCGACACAGAAAAACACCCAGCCCAGGGCCAGTCAGCCGCACGCCACAAACCCACTTCTCCCTATACAAATTAACATCATAATGTCACACAGTCACAGAAACTAAATATTGTGAATTGAACTGAACGGTTATTAATATCTAAGGAATGTTCTAAAAATAGCTCACACACATTCAAAGGTCAAATTATGCCAATGCGTGTATACACAGATAGATCGTATACGGCCCGATAGACCGATGGATTATTTGCACAGGAGTGGAATTAAAACAGTGTTACAATCACGATCGTATATAATTCCAAGTTTTGCATGAGTGCGTAATTTACAAACTACAAACAAATAGATCTATGACAGTAGACAATGTAGAGAATTAAAATTGAAAAGTGGAACACACCAGCAAATGACTGAAATGGGTCATGGCATTGTCTGTACTGTAGCCTATGTAAGTAAATACATTTTTAATTTCTGTATGATAAGTGTTTAACGTTGAAACATGTAAAACGGTGGTGGTTCATATATATTAACTTAATTCTGATCATTTTTTAGAACACATGAGTGATGAATAATTGATGAAAATGTAAGCCTTGAAAATACTATTTGTTCATGAATTCCACCTGTGAATGTGTGTGTGACTTACATTTTGGACAGTATCATCTTCTGAAAAGCACCACTTTCAATTCCAGTTGTGTTTTAAGTAAAATATTATTGAAAGCTGACATTGATAGCATTGAGAAAGTTGGACAGAGTTATTAATATTAAAAACAAATGAAACAATATCATATATGACTTGTTTTTTTTCAGGTCTGATAAGTTAGCTAGAGGCAGTGTGCAGTATTACCACAGCCTGATTCAAGTCAAGTTTCCCAGTCTCACAGTATAACTACATCAAGAGCCTTGTATAAGCCAGTGTGTAGGTAAGCGCAGCTTCAAAACATCTATGAATTTATCAATGTATGTTCTTTGCAAAATATGTGGCATTGTGCACCAGTCCTGCACTTAGTCTCAGACTTTTTATACTAAAAATAAAAATGGTGTTTTACAGCACATCGACAAATAAATAGGTCATATTGTGCTTAGAACGTATGTAAAATTAAACAAACAAAATAAAAAGGTTCTTGTATTACATCTAAAATATTTAACTTAACCAAGACCCCGACTTAACATAATGTGCTAGCATTGCCAATCAATAGCACGGTGGACGATAGCAATCTGGAGCTTCCGGTTCAAGTCACACATGCACCACTGAGTTTCGTCTGTGTTTTCGCGCAATACACCTTCCCTCAGCCTTGTTTGTTCCTCAGCCTCTTTTGTTGGATTGGGATTGAAACTGGGTAGTCTATCCTCCGAGCACGATAAACAACCATAGAAATATATACATTAGTAAGAGTAAGACAGGTTCTCGAATTCCTATATGTCATGTGGGGCGGCTCTAAATAAGGTATACCGGTAATGTGTTAATTTAGCAGAAAACGATTATTTTTAATTTATCGTACATTTAAAAAAGTTCTATAATCACTATTCATTTACATATTTCAATTCTACAACTTGTTACCTATTTCAGTTGAATGAATGAATGGTGTTTTACGGCACGCCGACACATAAATAGGTCATAGTGTGCGCAAAAACCGATGAAAGATGAAGAAATGAAGGATTAATTAAAAATTAATGTAAATTTATCAAGATAAAAATATAAAAAAATAAGGGATGATATGGTAGTAATATAAACTATATATGTTAAATCAACAAATGCCCGTAAACGGGGTTTAAGTTGAAACAAAATATCATGTATGTCATTTTTATTTTCAGAGCCTGGAGTCCTGAGATGCTGGGAGTTAGTTGAAAATAGTTAGTGAAGTCACAATATATATGGGAGGATTTTATTAAAACAAGTAGTCACATATAACTTTTTACAACATTAACAACAGAACCAGAAATACTTAAACGAACAAGAATAATATAACACGATGGTATACAATATTTTTTTATTTTTTTTATGAATCATGAATCAGCAATACCTCATACGGACAGTACTAGCATCAACTTCACGAAAAATATGTCTAGTAAGAGGATCACCAGTTCAGCCAGCACAATATCATATCAACATGCATGTCTGACTGTTGACAGAGGTGGATCGATGTCGACATTAACTGGACAGTTCATTGGAGTGGCTCAAAATAAGGGATAATACAAAAATATAAATGTGTTTCTGTTAATCTGACCTGCCGTGCCCAATTTCTTTATTGGATAAAATGATGTTTTCTGAATTGTATTGGATTATATAAAAGTTTGTGGAATAACAGATGGCAGGAGGTGTATATTACTGATTCTACCCAGAAGAAAAGTGGGTGGTCTTCCTCACCAAAAAAACAACAAACAGATACATGTATATATATATAACCCCATATAAACATTACAGGCTGAGAGGTGCGCATACTCAGTGGTGTCATTAAGAGGCGGGAGGCGGGGATTTCTCCCTGTTATTTTGACTGGTCTACCTGGCTACTATGAATACTTTTACTAGTATTTTATACAAGTATCAATAAAAATACCCGGCTATTCTGCTCTGGGTGCCGCTTACTTATAAAGGTAATGTCACCCCTTAATACTATTAAAGGGACATGCAGCATTCTTTCTTTTTTTAAACTCCAAAATGTTACAACTTATAATTTAAATATATGCAAGCGGGTGTAAAGTGAAAATAAATTAATGATTAATCAATCGAGGTGCAAATGTTAATGCTTGATAAATACTTGATAAATGCTGTGTGTCCCTTTAATAAATAAAAACAATTATTGTATGATGCAATTTAATTTGTTATGTAATACCCTTTATATTTTAAATGCTTGAAATAAAATGTTTTAAATCAAATAAATAATTCATTTTGATATCTCACTTGTTACATATTTCTTACTTAGTCATGAAAGATAATATTTAAGGCCTTAATATGTACCTTAAATGTTTATTGTTAACCATCGAATGGTGAGGCGGCATATGGTGTTAGTTATCTGTGCGTCTATATCCTTCCACAGTTTTTAACCA
The DNA here is from genome assembly GCA_037043455.1 of Cyrtodaria siliqua. Lineage (NCBI taxonomy): Eukaryota > Metazoa > Mollusca > Bivalvia > Adapedonta > Hiatellidae > Cyrtodaria > Cyrtodaria siliqua. The sequence goes on from JAWPHD010000050.1 coordinate 606,711, forward strand.
ATCTTTTCGAAACTTTACATGATCTTTATCTATGATGTCTAGAGGAGCATATCGATTTTGCATCAAAATAAAATTTATTTATGAATATATATTCTTGCATTGTACAATTTTCCACGGATTGTTTTCAGTGCGGTCATTCAAGTCCCACGGACATATTGAGTTATGAAGATGTTCGGTTGCCTTTTTTATATTTGTATACATTTTCATTTTCAACTCTCAACGCTGCGGGTTCAATTCCCACTGGGAGCTCAACTTGTAAGTGAGAAAGTGTCGTTTCTTACAGATAGCAGTAAATACACAGTACTGGTTCTACCCAGAAAATATGGCCTAAAATGTGCTATAATGACATAAAACACAATTCAACTTTAAAAATATAAAGCAAAAAAATGTCCTTCTTTACTTTCCTTCGATGCTATCAGTATAAGTATTACGACTGTTTTTCTGTCTGATAAAAAATTCATCTTAGGTTTCAACCGACAAATGCTCTATATTTAAACTAATACAAGTAAGATGGGGCCCTCAAACCCTTTTATGTGTGGGTGATATATTCCACGGTTGATTCATGATACTAGCATGGGACAGCTACAGTACATATGACAGTGCTGAGTGCAGTTGCGAATGAATTGTATTGAATATTTAACGGCTCATCAACACAGTACAGGTTATTTAGAGCCGCCCCAGAGAGAGGGGAAGGATACATAGGAATCCGGGAACCGTGCCCTACTCTTATTATCGAATAGATTCCTATGGTTCTTTAACATGCTCGGATGATAGATCTATACGCGGGACCACCCGGTTTACGTCCCCATCCGACGGACGAGGCTAAGGGAAAGTGTCTTGCCCAAGAACACACCGACAAAACTCAGTGGCACCACCTCCGGTTACAAATCCGCTGCGATACTGACTGCGCCAAGTTGCGGATGACAATTATATACTGGACATTCTAGTCAAAAACACAGCAACAAATATATTATCTGAATGTGTTTAAGAATGTATGCTTGCAAGAGCTTTCAAAAACAGACTTTCATGATTTTAGTTGGGGTGGGATGGGGATGGGCGCATCCTTTTAAATCTCAGCTCAGATGCCCTCCCCCTCCTTCTCTCCACCCCAACTCCAATCTTGAACAGTAGCGATTGTTACGTACACTTGCCACATATGAGAGGGTGCCCATTACTACCCGCTCCATCGAATACGCGCCTGCAGTTCTTGCGAGGACAGTCGAAATTACAGTTGAGTCAAACAATTCGTATTTTCGTGTACTTTTGATAAAGAAATAACATGCTTTTCGTGACATGCAGCAAAATTCATGTAATATGTGAGCTAATACAACAATTCAATTATTTAACTAAAAACACACGGTTGTTGTCATTTTAAACGTATTCTAAAAATGGCATCTTTTAGAGTTATCGCCCCTCGCTTCGACATTTTACAAGGCGGGTCTGCATTTATCACGCAGTAAAGCTTCTACGAAAAAAATCGGTACAGCCGAAAATCACGATACTTAAAGCGGAAATGAAATTTCATGATCAAAAATTGTCACAAATTTCCAAATTATGTGTTATAAAAAATTCAAAATGGCGGACATTTTTTTTTTGACGTTGCCGAAAGATGACGTACTACTTTTCGTTGTAAAGCGTGGTTGCGATATTTGAAAGATGTAGGAAAATATCAAGGCTGCTCCCCTACTGATAAGCAGGATATTATAACGAATATTTCGATAATAAAACATGTTTAAAAACATTTTTTACTGAACAAAATGCGATAACTTGTTTAAAATTACCTACTTAATGTTTTAATTTTAAATTATGCAAATTTTTTAAGCCGAAATTAAGGTTTTATTTCATACCCCAGCCAACCCAATTTTGCTTCTTGGAGAAGGGGTTAGATGGGGTATGAAAGTTAATACTCAGACCACGTAATGCGAATTTGCCTTGAGCTGATGAACATCATATTACAAACTGCGGACAAAGACGCATTACGGTTAAGTTTCCAGCCTGATGGGAAGAGAAAATGTATATAGGTAACTGTAAATCACTGTTAGGCATATACTTGCATGAGAAGCTGGTGGTTTTCAAGTTTGTGCTCCGTTTGCATTCCGTTTACATTTCATTTTATAGATGCACTTCTTTAAAAATCATCTGCGTTGTTGAATGCATTCAGCGTTTAAAAACGAAACTATGTAATTATTCAAATGCACGGAACGAACGCAAAACAATGTGTGCGTTTAAATGCACAAATGGAGAAAATGCATTTGCGTTCGCTCGATTGTTCAGCGTTGACCAATCGCAACATCTCTCAGGACATAATTACACATGATATCCAGTCATGCGATTTTTCTGTTATCTTTCGGGTTTAGGTTAGTTTCATCAAAATGGTAACACATGACACTACAAAAAATATGCCGGCTGCTTTTATCAACATTATTTTAGTTTTATATTGAAATAATATAAAGTTTGTGCAACAGAATCAATAAATTATTTCCAATTTTGAATAAGTAAAAATTAAAGTAAATATGTAATTGTGCTTAAAAACATCATTTATACAGTGTAATTCTTTATATTAAAATACTGAAAAACGCACTTCGTTTAAATCGAGACTTTAATTATCAACTAAGAAGGTTAATACTGGAAGTTATTCGAGCGTTTTATAAATGCATCCTTCATTTTTTAAAACGCTGAACGCTGTAAACGAACGAAACGAATGCAACGAACGAAATGCATTTTTAAAATACAGATCTTGCAACGTTCATTCTGCGTTCGTTCTGCGTTCATTCTGCTACTACAGGACTACAATACTACTACTCCAAATGATACTACGCAAATTATTTCTACCAGTACTGCTACTGCTACTACTACTACTACTACAACTACTACCACTACTCTACGAATACTGTTGCTACTACTACACATAATATTACCGCATTAACTGCTGATACTACTGCAGCTTGTTGATACTAATTTTACTACTACTACTACTACTATCAGTCTACAAATGCTGCTTCTACTACAACTGTTGCTGATACTACTACTAATACATTTATAGCTACTGCTGCTATTATTACTACTACTATTACTATTGTTTCTACTATTACTTCTAATAATACTTCTACTACCTATCCTGTTAATACTTCTGCTGCTACTAAAACTGCTGTAACTTTTACTACTGCTAATATTGCTACTACTGCTGGAAACTATTACTGCTACCCCGATTATATTTCTACTAATACCACTTAGTTGATGCTCTACTAAAACTACTGCTGGATATTATTACTTATGGGACGTCGTGACAGTCTCATGATGAGCATTTATCTTTGTGTTCGGTAAATATGCATTGATGTGCAGTGGTGAAGATCCTGTGTAGTTCATAGTAAAAACGCTTGAACAAAAAGCAAACATTGTATTGTAATGCATGCGACACACACACATACACATAAGCATATACAACTATTACCTTATATTTAAAATAATAATCCGTCTATATCCAAATACATATTTGATAAAGACAAACATGTGTATGTCAATTATCCAGCGACTCGTAGCCAGAGTTTTAAAATCACCGTGGTAAACCTAGTCTGGAGGTCCGAGTGTTCTGCCCCGGTTATTTTCAAAGAAATTATTTGATGATAGGTTCGAATTTTTTTGTGTTTTTTTCATACTGTTACAATGTTTTTCAAGGTTTCTAAATGATATTGTTTTATAGAGGAAAATAGTCAAAAACACGTTTTTGTTTAATGGGTTAAATAATTTGGTTAGATCACTCACAAAGAACTTCAAAAAAATAAGAATAATTTAAATCAATAATAATTCGAACCTGAAACCACAGAGTACAAATTAAAGTAACGACGTCTTCACCCTTACGGACAACTTGCAAGATTGTCGAATATTGTATAATTTAACAACATATACTTTCAATTTATTTTCAATTTAAAAACGAACATGATTTTATTATGCAAAACAACAGGTTTCGGATGATAGCACGCTCGATTTTTCGTCTATTTATATGGAACTAAGATAAAAAAGTGGCATACTTCTATAACATTCATAATGGAGCTATGACACTTGTGTGTACGAGTTCTTCTTATGATAGTGGATATATGTGTAAAGTAACACAAATTTTAATTTGTCTTTATCACCCTTGCAATTTCTCATTGCATATTACACGTGAGTTTTTTACAGGTCCAACCGTGTCATACAATTGAACAGACCAGGTTTTGCCGTGCTTACATTTAGCGCCTGAAAATATGTAGTTTCTGTCAAGCAGTTTCTGAGATATCATCTTACCGGAAAAAGGTTATCCAAGAAAATGACTAAGTACAAAAAAGGAGTATACCTTTATCAAAATGGGTTGCAGAGTTATGTGGTTTTGCACGTAGCATATTAACTGTTTATACTTAATACATAGGTGACGTTTTATTGTGTTCTGCCAGACATTTTCTGAGATATGGTCTTACTGAAAAATGTTAATTAACGGTAACGGTAACGAACTAATTGCAACATAAATGATTTACTGATTTTCTAATAGATACATATATTGCAAAAAATCACAAAGAAGTCTAGAAAAATCTTGATAGGGGAAATAAGTTTTTTCATGGCTCAAAAATGTGCCTTTTTCATAAAATCACAGCAGGTTTATGTGTATGTATATCTGCAACATTGTGTTACGAATAATACATTTCATTGAGGTATTACAATTTAAAGACATAACTAAGTAATAAAAATTGAAAAGTTTGAATGAACAATGCATATAAATGCCTACTTTAGCACTATTTCTTAAAATTCGCATATTGAAATAACCCACCCATTTAATTACAATGGATCTGCATTTCAGGGTAAAACTGTGTTATAATCAGTTTCATAGAACATTTTTGTGTAAACATTCATAATAAGATCGACGATGAAGCATTGGGGGTGAAACATTGACTTATGTATGATAATCGTCGGCATTGTTGGCTTCTATAAATACCCAAGTCTTAGGCATTAAAATGTTATTTCTTTACGTATTTGCAATAGAAATACTTTATCTGCACAGGAACTGTTATTGTGAAAAGCATTAGGTAGTCGCAGTATGCCTGACGAAGCTTTAAGAACACACATATCTATATGTGTACATATCTGACTGTGCTTGATAAAACAATACCTTGATTAAGGATCCTTCTGCGACCCAAGCTTCTCTGATAATAACTTTGGGGAGAGATAACGAAATATTACCATGAGTTTTTCAATACCGAGTGATGATACTCATGAAAATACGTCCAAATAAACAAACACGTGCTAGCGCACTAGTTTGTTTAGGCAAACTCTAACTCAGGCTAGAAATCCCATATTGAAAAACTCATGGTAATTAAGTTATCTTATACGTTTTTCTAAACTGTTAGTGGTGTTTTTTTTTGCAATACAAAATTACAGTATTTGTGCGCCGAAACTATTGTCAATACAAAATTATAGTCATAATCTGATAATACGATATCTTTTAGATTATAACTGTGATCACTTACATGTACACTGAACAAAATTTCTAAGTATCAACTTTTGTATCTTAACTAATTTTCTTATTTTAAATATATATTTTAGATAGATATATGATAAGTATTTTATTTTGACCCATAGTTTGTAAAACATTTATTTTTTGTTTAAATTGTTACATCTTTTGAGAGTTACCACATCTTTATATGAAAACATGAAATGTGCTGATAAAACACATAACATGAGTCAAAGATTGCTTAAAGATATAAAAAAAAAAAAAATTGGTACGAAATAATAGAAAAAAACATAAAAATTTGACCCATTTATCGCAGATTTTCCGTCTGTAAAAAAATGAAGTATGGATAATCTTAAAATACCATTTTAATTGAATATTGTTTTAAAAATCAAGTAGCTGTAATTCAGCGTTAACATTAAATATTTCGAAAATTTATTTTGCAAACGCATTTGTAGTGGTAGTGCTAGTAAAACATGATGTCAAAATAATTTTAACTGGCATATTTTAGAATTAGGAACATCGAAAGCTTCACTAATTCGAAGTACCTAATAAAATCCTATATACCCAGTTGTATAAGTGTTATAACTTATTTCCAAGAAAACACTTTGACTTAAACGTTTTAAAATATGTTCATGCAATCAGAGCAGACGATTTACACTCGTTATTTTGCAGTTTAACCGTATCTCTAATCGAGCTCAAAATACACAAAACAATGAGAATATTATTGACATACTCTTAGGTAGGAACTTAGCAATTTGGTTTAGTGTTTACTATCCCTTGTAACACATTTGACTTGCATTGACGTTTGAAAATTGCTAGAAAAATATAACCAGTATAACACCTACTCCTTGGAATATACTTTTGGGTCTTATTATGGCATGTTAAAGTCCCTTCAAGTGAGAGGGGTTCAAATCTTCAAGTGGCAATTTTATAACATATATACACCGTTTCTAAACCTGTATATGACTAAAACATATTGAGAATCCTAACTCTATAGACACAATATAAACGGCTTTAACCAGCCAGGACAAACTCCAAAACTGCAGCGTCAAATTAAGAGTTATCAACTCATAATTATTTTTACGCATATTCAATCACGGGTATTTTACGAACCCGTGAATACGTTTAATCGGTACATATACATAAGTATATGACCTAAACACATGGACTGAGTTTTAATAAACAGTTTTGTAGTGTAATTTTGCCATTATTTGGCGGTTGACTTCTTTAATATTTTAATTGTGTATTGTTAATGCAGTCACTACTCTGTTTATATGCATAGAGCCTTACAGTAACTTACAGCCAGACTATGCTAATACAAACGCAAAATCAAATAGTTAACATAGTTTGTGGAAGACATAACCTAGGAGCCTACGCAATCAACTAAATAGAATATAATACCTTGAAACATATGCCAAATTTATTATTTCAATTTAATATCACGAACACATCTAAGAACTAGTGCACTTTGGCCTTGTGCCCTATGAATGAATCTGCTTACTATGAAGCAGAGCCAACGGGTCATTTTTCAATATAGGTCGTGCATACATGACAAACATGTATCAACACACATTAAAAAGTTAGCATACCAAAAAAAGTAAAATTAGATCAAAATCATAAGGGAAATCAGATAAACACGAAATTTGGCGGTAATATTTTCTGGCTTAAATATGTTTTCTACTCAAAATTATGGACTAATCATAATAATAGTTTATTATGAGAATATAAGTGAAGAGGTTACAAATGTCAACATCCTCTTCTAGTGCTTTTGTAATATGACGTTCATTCTTGAAAATATCAATATTTATAATAAATGGTGACTAGGATATGTTGTGGTAATGTTTTGATAGAGCTCTTGCATGGATCAGAACGGTAAATTGTGCATATCTATGCCTACAACATTAATACACACTAATTGTAATTAGGAAGTATTAGTACTTCACCCCACCGTGCAGAATGGCATGAGACAATTACAAATGCTAAGAACCACAGCGGTGACGTAATGGTAGAGCATCCGCCTCGCATGTAGGATGTCGTGGCTTCAATACCCGGCAAGTCATACAAATGACTTTAGAAAATGATACTAGTAGCTCCATTGCTTGGCGCTCAACATATCAGCATATAAAGGGTAGTCCTAGGACTGGTCGGCCTGGTGTCGGTATAATGTGACTGGGTAGGGTAACATATCATGTGTCTATAATGATCAACCCTTAAAAGAGCTAATGCTCATGCAAATCAAGTTGCAAATGATTTATAAATCGGTAAGGGGTATTCAAGCTTTTTGTGATGTTCTTTTTGTGATGTTGTATTCATTTGACATTAGCATTCAATAGTGAAAGCTATGAGTTATTGATTAACTAGTAATTAACATTGCGAATTATGGCATAGAAAGAGTATAACTTACAAGTATAATGCTGCAGCATCAATAACTATAGTATAATATGTTAAACTATATAAGGATATTTACACATTGTGTTGTTATAGATGTGTATAGGAACAGTTAGTCATATTTAAATAATTGTCTAAAATCCTTTCAGCTCTATTATGACTATTGATATGGTATTTTGAATAATTGTGCGCAGTTACAGCGTAAGTTTTATGATCATTAAATGATTGCCGACAGCTACAATATATATAGTGGTCAATATATGATCCGCCCTCCACCCACACACCCCAACCCAACCAAACAACTGGCGCTTCACCATCAATCTTAATTTCAGTATTTCACTCTTCCAAAAATATATAAAAGTATACTATATTCCTCCACTCTTGCACTAACGCACGACGGAGATCAACAATATTTTGCGGTGGGTGAACACGCCCATACTCGTGCCTTTTTAACATATCCCAGACATGTCCGATTGGCGACATATCCGGAGATAATGATGGCCAATCGAGCACATGAATATTGTTCTGGGCGAGATAATTGCGAGTGATATCTGCTGTATGTGGGGTGGCCCCATCCTACAAAATATTGTTGATCTCCGTCGTGCGTTAGTGGAAGAGTGGAGGAATATTCCTCAAAGGTCTATAGGCACGCACATTGCATCCATGCGACGAAGGTGCCAGGCATTGTTAAACGCTCGAGGTGGTCATACGCGATATTACTTTGTGACTTTGGTTTATGAAGTGGGTAACTTTGAATAAGTAAAAATACATGAATGTTCTGTACGATATTGATGAAATTTGGCAAATGAATAAAACAAAGATGATATATGAATACTACACAATTTTGTTGTTGCAGCTTTATGGGATCATAATAAATTCCATCAGCAAAAAGATGTGCGTTTTCAAATGTACTGAGTGTATATAATGTAATATATTATATTTTCATATCTTTAAGACACTTTTATGTCTTGAATATCCTTAAACGGTACCCAACTATTAAACTCCTCTTTGTAACCTTTCCATTTAACTAATGCTTGTTTTATTTTGTAATCACGTCGTATAACCTTTTCAATTCTGAATATTTCTTGATCAGCTTTTAACATTTCCAATTCATAGAAGCTTCCATCAATGTTTTGGTTGTTCAAATCTTTGTTGTACGTTACGGGATTTGTATATTGAATTTCATCAATAACAAATATTTCTTCTGTCCAATTTGGAGTATAACCTTTTTCAAACGTTCTTTTATATTTGCTAATTCTAACCTTGTCTCCTATTTTTAACTTTGGCAAAGCTTTATTAATTTTCATCTTTCCATACAAGTTGAAATACATCATTCCTTTATTTTTCTCATCACTTGCTTCAGTCGGTGTCATTTTAATACTCCGAAGTTTTGTGTTATTATACTTATCAACCATCGCCTGTAGAACATCTAAATATGTATTTGTGTTGTTTGCTGTAAAATATTTCCACATCCTCTCTTTCAATGTTCTATTAAATTGTTCAATTACTACAGCTTTTCCGAAATTAAACGTGTGATACATTTTAATATTATTATCATCAAGAAATTGCTTAAATGTCTTGTTATAAAACACCACACCCCGATCAACCCAGAGCAATTTACAGTGTCTTCCTGTACTTATAATCTTTTGGAAAGCTTTAGTTATTTCTATACCAGTTTTATTCGGAATAGGCATAACCCAAGCACATTTACTAAATACATCAAGTGTTTTACACCTGTATTTATTTTGAAAACGATTGCATATCAACCAAATCATCCGACCATATTTTATCAATTTCCTTAACAGTCACGCGGCGTTGAGTGAACTTTCTTCGTATAGGTTTATGAAGTTCATCGGCTAGCTTATCAGTCCAACTCAACGTCTTTTCTTGTTTTTTGATGCTTCAAGTCCTAGTTATATTTTGCACTAATTACGGGCTTGACTATCAAATTCTTAGCGATTTGTTCTCCAAGTGATTTGGATTTGCTCGTTTTTAAACCGGCCAGCATGTTTTTATCGCACATTGATTTATTACTAGGACTTTTATCATAACAATAATCATGCTCTTTGCAAATAGCATCTAATTCATGTTATGGTTCTCCACTATCAAGCGGATTACCAGGACCGCAATATTTATAACCAATAATTGTTAGCGCCTTTTTAGGCAACAAAGGTAGTAAAGCTTTATGAATATCAATACTTCCACCTTGTGTACTTTTAACAAATTGTGTTTTAGTACTACCACAAGATGCGCTAGTCGCTTTTAACATTATTCTACCATTTTTTGCTAGAATATACTGAGGATTGACATTTTCAGTCATCATCTTTTCATTAACACAGTAACTCATATATAATATGATTACACTAAACTCTGTTCACAAAATATGATTTTATAATGTGTTCATTTTTCACAATTTGTAAGGTTTTAATATTTTATAAAGAATATCGTATACACTGTTTCCTTCTTGAAACTTGTTAATAAAGAATAAACAGAAATATCCGCATAAGACACTTATACTGAATTGTGTTGTATTTTAAGTTGGGTATGTATGTTAAAACTTCTTTTGGTGGATTTAGGACAAACGGATCAAAACAATACTCATTGCAGTAACAAGTCAAGTGTGTACCAGGTCCAGTATAATCATCAAGCTTAATAATACCACATTCATTCTTGTTTATCTTGTTTTGTCGGTAATTGTTCTTGTTAAACACTCCCTTGAAGTTTTTAATGTCTAACCACTTGACCCACTTTATTATGTATAAATTAGAGATAGGCTTGTTTTTAAAAAATAACTTATTTTTACGAATGGGATACTTCTATATGGTCTAATTTGTGAGTCTACTTGTAAACCATTTCCCTTTCTACCTACTTCTAAGCCTTTTCCCGTCAAACCACTAACAAGAGATCCAATTGAAGGAATTCCTAGTGATGCAAGCAGTCCAAGAAATCCCCCGTCTTGCTGTTGATGCCTTGTCAGTTTAATAGGGCAGCAACCTTTTGACTTTGTTTTCTTTTTTCTTTGTGACGGTGTTAGCACACTTGATTCAAGTAGTGCTTGTTTTTTATCACTAGGGATAGTTACCATTCCATTTCCGAATATTTTACCGACTCCAGTACTCGGCGGACCACTCAGTGCTCCTGTTGCTAGTGGTGCTAATACTTTCGGAGCGAGTCTAGCAAGTGTTGGTAATATTGATTTAGTCAACAAACCGGCTAATTCTCCCAAAAAGCCTCCAATTTTAGACTGAGATCTCATTTGCGATTTTGATATATTTATATCTAAGCCATGTCCGCTGGATTTTGCTTTGTTAATATTCTTAATCTGAGTAGTCGTCAACAACAAAGGAAAGTCACCAGCTAGTTGATTATTCTTTAGCTTGAGCGTAAATTCACTTTTGTTTTCATATGCTTTTGCTAAACTTCTCTTTTGCCCCTCTGTCAAATCTATCGAATACTTGACGTAAGTCATTTATACTATAAGTTAGATTAAACAATAACTAGTTCATTTCCAACGGCATCAATAACATTTTCCTTATAAGGAAACTAGGACTAACGCATAAACTTTATATCTAGCGGTAGGAACGTTGTTTAGTTTATATCTCAAAAATAGTAGTTTTGGATCAACACTGACTTCATTACCTGTGTAACTTAAATCGGAATATATCATTCCAAAGATATTTTTAAAATTACTCACGTTGAGTAAAGTTCCAGTGTTTTTATCATTTTGTTTGTAAGAATAATTAAATATTCTTATGATATTAGCATAACTATATTCATTTTCTGGATAATAAACTCCATTTCCAACTTCCAATCTAGCTGATTGTAAATAGCAATGAGCATCAGCAGCATAGAGCTTAAACGTATCTAAAAGGTAAGGATTTGTGTTTGAGAAGAACTCTTGTCTGACCTTTGCAGATAAACAAAAACATGGTTTGGACATTTGACTCCAACCGATATTCTAAATACAGATTCTGTTAGTTGAGTACTTCCGCTTTCTTGTATCATTTCACGAAGGTAAGTCCATCTTGTTGTTCTTTGTGATTTGTCATTACACAACTTAAACCATCTGAGTTAAATATCATTATATGTATCCACAAAACTAATTTATTATTAAATAAACACGACCCTCATCACCACTTGATTTGAAAATTAATACCTTATCATCTGCCAGTTGCAAGCTTATTTGAATCTGACTAGGAGGAAGCATGTTTGTTTCCAAACCTTCGGTATCTGGATGACATATTGAACATTGACAAACCTTTCTTTCCAACTATGGTTAATTATATATATCCTAAAGAACTTCAGCTTAACAAATCTAATATATCTGATAATAACGCTTCTTTTCTTGATTTAGATCTCTCGATTGAAAATGGTAAAATAATTAGCAAAATCTATGACAAGAGAGATGATTTTAATTTTGACATTGTTAATTATCCCCACTTGGATGGGGATGTTCCCCGAGCAACTTCTTATGGGATGTAAGTGTCTCAACTTATTCGTTATTCTAGAGTTTGGGCTCGAGTTGAGACTTTAATATTCGTAATCTTTGTATAACTAAAAAGTTACTCAATCAGGATTACCGTTACCATAAACTTCGTAAAACCTTTGCAACATTTTATTATCGTAACCCTGATTTTCTTTCCAAATACAAAAGTAATTTAAGGACTCTTCTGCGACAAGAATATCACAACCTGACTTCTATGGTGATGTGATTTATAAACTTCGTAAGATTCTTGGTCATGCTCACTGTCATACTATCTTTGTTAAACTTGTTAAAAAGTTTATCAAAAGAGGTTATGACCCTATCATTTTGCATCGTACTGCACGCTTGGTGGTGGACATTTTACATTTCGCCACTATGCTTTCCGCTTTAATTGTAAAACCCCTTTGTGTTTGTGATGTCGTTTGCATTTATTATTGCTTTTGCCTTCTTGTTTGTCTGTTTGCGTGTTTGTTTCTGTGTTTTGTGGTTGACTGTCCTCCTTGAATGCTACTTTCCCTGTCCGATCTTTTTATATTTCTTAGAAGGAATATTTGTTTAATTGAATTATAGAGTCAACTTTTTGATTAGTTATGATTAAAGCATGACGAGCGAGCAGTAAATCCTCGGTTATAACCAGCTTGATCATCTCGAGATTCTGCAGCAGTCGTATTATCTAAATAAAAGTATTTGTTTGTTCCAGTTGTCTTCGCATAATCGTCAGAAATTTTAAGCAAGCTTTTGACGTTAACAAATCTGTGAAGATTATTTCCATCGTAAACTATGTTTCCAGTTTGCTTTACTTGCATTTGATCAATCAGTGAAGCTGCATCGTTAATTAAAGCAATTCTGTCAGCGTCTACAAAATCAAATCCATCAGCAAGCTTGTTTGCTCGAAAACTGATTTCAAAATATGCAATATACCAATCAAAGTAAGAACTTTTATCATTTAACGTAAATTGATAGCCACTTTTCATTTGCCTGGTAGCATTTCCTGGTTGTGTTATAAGAGTATATAACTGAATAGGACCATGTTCATATCTAGTATTACATTTATCACTTCGAAACATCTATACATTATTTAATCAATCGTTTAATTCTTGCATGAACATTTTTGGTTCCTCTTCCGGAAAGTAATCTGTTAAGTGTTGCATATACATCTTCTTTAATTATATTATCAGCTACAACTATAGCTACATCTTTTGTGGCAGCTTTTGTAAGTTCTTTTAAAATTATCTCACATTTTGGTTTAACTAATCAGCAGCTATTTTCCTACTTTATCCCCAAGTTTTTTAAAACTACTCTCTATGATTTGTTTACCAACATTTTTTAATGCCTTTTTACCTGCTGTTTTCATAGACTCACTAAATATCGTTGAGCCAACCTTTGAAAAGATGTCAAATATACCAGCTCCAGTTAATAGGTCAACTTGATATGTTCCTGTACTAGTGTCATAAACATTTTTTAAACGTGCCCTATAACACATATTACATTAGTTCTTTTACAACAGGTCGAATTGATGTATGAACTCCGTTAAGATTAATAATTTTACCGGAGAAATCAGAATTGCTTCACAGAACCCGACTCTTTTCTGTTCATCTCTGAAAGGATATGACCTCGTAAGGTCGGTTGTACTTATTTCATAAATAACATCCCCATATGATCCATCAACAATAGAATTACTTATCAAATCACAATGAATATATAAAATGTCGATAGAACTTGTTATGTTTGGTACTACCGTCCCAAATTTAGTTTCTTTAATAACTGCATCTTTGCCAAACCCAATCAAGGTGTGAAAGTTTGATTCTCTTAAATCAAGCATGACATTATTATGAATGGTAACTAAACATTTGAAACTTGATGAATAAAATTCAATTCTTACTGGGACAGGTGAGCCAGCAGGTAAATCACCGTTTACAGTTAATGTTTCTTTTATATAATTATCGATATCAGCATAACTGTAATTTCCATTTGTAAAAATAATTGCTTTTGCATTGTATCTTTTCCATTGTGATACCTTATTACTTGGTTATTACAATCCTCACTAATATTATACCATGAGTAAAAAAATATATAAAAAGATCGGACAGGGAAAGTAGCATTCATGGAGGACAGTAAACCACAAAACACAGAAACAAACACGCAAACATACAAACAAGAAGGCAAAAGCAATAATAAATGCAAACGACATCACAAACACAAAAAGGGTTGACAATAGGGCTACCGCCTTGGAACGGTCAGTGGCAAAGTAGGCCACTGGGGGTTTAAACCGATTATAGGGTGCACCAAACCTCACACTTACCCTACTGTCATCCCATTAAAACAGGACAGTGTAAAAAAAGAAATCCCCGCCATGAGATAATCTCTAACCAACAAGGCAGCATCAATAGGCAATATAAGTAAAACACAAATATGCTCGTGTAAATATAATACAAAAAAAACAATAGCATAGAAAGCCACAATGAAGGTATTCAGTGACTTTGCAGAAGCCAGAGCAGTAAGAGAATAAACCATTAAGGGCACGACAAGAAAGATCGTGGTCAAACATCAAACGCCACCGTCCCAGTGGGCTTTAGGTAGGCGTCATCACAGGTCCACAGCCTGTCCGGTCATCGTACAATTAAAGAGGAAAGCATAGTGGCGAACTGTAAAAGGGTCCACCACCAAGCATGCAGTACGTTGCAAAATGATAGGGTCATAACCTCTTTTGATAAACTTTTTAACAAGTTTAACAAAGATAGTATAAAAGTGATTACCTAGAATCTTACGAAGTTTATAAATCACATCACCATAGAAGTCAGGTTGTGATAGTCCTTGTCGCAGAAGAGTCCTTAAATTACTTTTACATTTGGAAAGAAGATCAGGGTTACGAGAATAAAATTTTGCAAAGGTTTTACGAAGTTTATGGTAACGGTAACCCTGATTGAGTAACCTTTTAGTTATACAAAGATTACGAATATTAAAGTCCTCAACTCGAGTACAAGCTCTAGAAAAACGAATAAGTTGAGACACAGATACCCGATAAGAAGTTGCTCGGGGAACATCCCCGTCCAAGTGGGGATACTTAACAATGTCAAAATTAAAATCATCTCTCTTGTCATAGATTTTGCTAATTATTTTACCATTTTCAATCGAGAGATCTAAATCAAGAAAAGAAGCGTTATTATCAGATATATTAGCTTTGTTAAGCTGAAGTTCTTTAGGATAAATATAATTAACCATAGTTGGAAAGAAAGGGTTGTCAATGTTCAATATGTCATCCAGATACCGAGAGGTATCATTAAAGGCTTCAATAACATCTGCCTGGGTATCTGGTGAAAGACACAACATGAAATCCCTTTCATAGCAAAATAAGAACAAATCTGCGACACGTGGTGCACAGTTCGTACCCATAGGGATACCAACAATTTGTCTATAAACGGTGGTTACATACCTGACGAAAATATTATCTAATAGGAAGATGAGTGCTTCACAAACTTCATAGCAAGTCCACATAGTATAATTGTCAAAACTGCCGTTAGTAAAAAACGCTTTTATATTATTACATGCCAAAAATGTAGTATTTTCTCTAGCAAATGTTTTTTGAATAAGAGAAATTAGCAGTTTCAAGCGGTTTTCGCGTTGGATATGATGCATAACCATTGTTATCGTTCATAATGCTTATACCATCATCTATTGTATATTCAAGACGTAAAATCCGGCTAAAATCTTCTACTTTTGCATTCAAATCATCAATTATGCCAAGAAGCGCTGTGTGGCGACTATCAGACTTTTGATTAAACTGTTTCAATAAAGCTATTTCATTATCAAAAGCTTTGCTTCTTTCATCCTGGACAGCTCATATTTGTCTCGAAACACCAGCAATAGCAGTCAAGAGTTCAATTTTGTTAACCATATTGTTCAAAGCAGTCTCCAGCGACTTATTGTCAACCATTTTCTTTTTGATGCCTTCAAACTCTTTGTTGATATTACTAACGTTAGTGTTTATCTGTTCATTTGATATTTTAATTTGAGTTATTTCGGTAGTAAAAGCAGTTCTTAGTTGTGTTGTAACACCAGCAATAACAGCTTCAAGTTCATTGCTATCAACCATTTGTTTATTGATTTCTTTAATTCAATCATTAATACTTCCAACACCAACTTGTATTTTTTCGCCTGAATTTGTATAGAGCTCACTATCATCTTCCAATCCATCTTCTTTCTTTTCTAACACTTTTAAAGCATCACCTAGAAGTTTTAATTCATCTTTCAAACCATTTTGAATTTTAATCATTTTCTCGCGGTTTGTCTTATTGCTTTTGTATCATCATGTCTGGAATTTTATCAATACTATAATCACGTATGATCTTTGCTACTCTTCTTACAGTAAATTGCTTTGTTGCTACATCATCTGCTTTTTCTGGATTGCTAACATTGATAATTTTATTTTTATCCATGTTAAGATCACTTCTCAGAATATTTCCCTGGTTCTTACCCTTGTGAAGATAATTAACCAAATTGTTCTGTTTTACATACTCATCACTTCCAAGATCATTAAAAAGTCCCTTTAATATGATTAGATTATATTTCACCCGAGGCTTTGGTATAGCTTTGCTATAACTCACCAGTGAAGTTTCGTTTGCCAACTTCTTAGGAGGACGATCAAGATACAGAAAATCATACTTTTTGTCAGTTGCTTTTCTGTACTGCTCTTTGCTAACACATTGTTCATTAGAAAGCATATTCAGCTCACGACTAACTGGAGTTGCGAAGAAGATATAATGACAACAGTTCAAACGAATGTCTTTGGGAGTTTTGTAGTAGGATTGTGACAAGTAAATCACGCAACAATTTTTGTGTCTTCCCTGGATGAAATAATTAATAATGTCGTTTTGGTTGTGATCACAAACATAATCATCAAAAATAGCTATCTTTTGAGTATCAGAGTCTAAATCATTCACAGGGGTAACTTGATCATTTGAGCATTCTAGTATGTCTTTTCAAGATTTTGCGATAAGACCTTGTACTTTGACTGCTCCAAGTTTTTAGCAAACAAATAAATCTTGTCCTAGTAAACTAAAGGTTTTAACAACATTTGAACTAATGTGTTTGTCTTGCCAGATCCTGAATTACCGCATATAAGCATCATAAAACAACAGTCCGGCATGAAGTTCCATATCTGTTTGAAATTACCGTTGTCTGTCTTCATATCGTAGTTTGGAATTTCCATTATAATAATACTTGGTTAATACTTAACTAATCTCACAAACCTATTACGGGGTGAATAAATGGATTACCATTCATTTGGTAATCGAAATTAAAAAAAAAAAAAAAAAAAAAAAAAAAAAAAAAAATACTTAACTAATCTTAACTCATGTTATTGTATCTAACCCTATAGTATACATGTCTTTGTTAAAGTGAAAAGAATTAGCGAATAAAAAGCAAATATCGAATAATCTTGTTAAGGAATATGAAAATAAAGTTATTCAAAAAAAATTAGAAAGAGGAGCTAGCAAGTATTGATACCAAAAAATGTTCGAGCCAGTAACTAGTAAAATAATAGAGCAAACAAGACAGCTCGCTGAACATTTGGTTACCCTTCAGAAATACGTGTTGTATGTTAATCGTGTTGATCATCACAAACTGATTGCTAGACAAGGAGGGTCAGTTGTGCTAGATTTGAAAGAAGATGGTGATTTTATAGACTTGGTAAAACTCTGTTAGAAAAGTTAGAGATCATTGTCATATAAAAAATCTCTTCAGCTACAAATAATCCAAAAAACTCGTATACAGATGCATATCAACAACATACTGATTGTAGTTATGGATACAAGGTTGTTTGTTGTTATGATGATAAATATTCTAAACCGGTTGTTCCATACAGAGGACCAAATGCTGTTTATAAGTTTTTAGCGGAAACAAAATATTGTAAAAATAACTGCTCATGCTTGTTTTAAGAAAGATTTTGTGATGTCGTCGAAAGAAGAAACTAAATTCCAAAAATCTAAATCATTTCATATTTGTGGTAATGGTTTTGTAATAACTCTCAAAAAAGGTGACGCGGGTCGCACGGTAGCATATGAAAACTCCGTGAGAAAATTTAGAGACCATTGTCATAACTACTATGGAGAGGTACATGGCTTTCATGTTAGGACCAAATTTGATGTTTATAGATAGTTTCCAGTTGATGTCACAGTCACTCGATAACTTGGTGAAAAACATTCCGTTGTTATGTTTATGTATTCTAGACTTATCAAAATACTTGATGTATGATTTCCACTACAACTATGCTAAAACCAAATACAATGAAAAAGTCAAATTATTGTTTACTGACACTGATTCTCTGTGTTGTGAAATTAGAACAAATGATGTGTATGCTGATCTTTAAAAAGACAAAGAACATTTTGATAAGAGTGAGTAGAATCCAAAAAGTGAGTTTTACTTCAACGATAACAAAACGGTTATTGGCAAGGTGAAAGACGAAGCCTGTGGTGCGGTGATCGTAGAGTTTGTTGGATTGAGGAGTAAGTCATACTCCTACATTTTGGCTGATAATACTGGGACAAATAAATTCAAAGGTATCAAAAAATGTGTTGTCAAAAAACAGATAAATACAAAAATATTTTATTCACAGCAACAGAAGCTCATCATCAAATGAAAGTTATCAGATCTAACAAACACAAGCTAAACAGCTATGAAATTATTAGAAAGAGCTTGTCCGCATATGTTGACAAAAGGTACATATTAGACAATGGTTGGGATACACTAGCATATCAATAATAATTAAAATCACATATAATATATTACTTTGTATATGGAACAAACATTTGTGGAAGAGATATGTGAAAAACTTGAGGAGTTCAAAGGCAAATATAGGAAAGCATTGTTGGCATGCAAACAGGGTCGGGCGGAATATAATGTAATATATGCTGATTTTCTAGATACTAGGAAAAGTCAAATTAACAAACGATTACTATCAGAAATGGATTATTATCTTTAAAACCTTGTAACCGGGGAAAATCGTTTCGATTTGAAATGTGAAATATATGCTTGCAGGAAAATAAAGTATTCTATGATGGAATTTGATATGTATAGTGATGACGAGGATGATTGTCCTGTTTCTTCCGACTTTATTTAAAAACCGAGACTGATAATCATTTACGGTGTTGGGTTTAAAAGATATTGATTACCTGATCTACAGTTGTTTTATTTGGGGTTGATTAAAAAAGTAGTAAGTCATAATATCAATTATTTATAAGTAGTATAAACGAGGGGTTCTGGGGTGTTCTTTGAGGGGGTTGCAATGAGTTTTAAATTTGCTGGTTGGCTTCGTTTCTATACCACTTCAGTATGAACGAGGTACCTATTAGGGAACATATCTGTCACAGGATGACCCTAGTGGTTGGGGCTAACTCAGGAAAGAATAAATGGCGGTGAATGCATTTACATAAGTTTAATGCAACTTTTAAAATATGTTAAATAAATATATACAATTATCTAAAAAAACAAGCGAATACACAGATGAACTATGAAAAGAATGTTCTCATGAACGTTTAAGACGTTCTGGTATTGTAACAAATACTGAATGTGTCGACTGATTATATACGACACTAAAGTGTTGTTGAAGTTATAACAATGTTGATCTATGATCTAGCGCGATAACTGTGATGCGCGAGAGCTCATGAAGATGATGATGCGCGAATCCAATGGGTGATTGTCATCAAATGCCTTCTATAAGGGCTGATGCCGCGATATGTAAGATGATTAACCTCCACTAAGGTTGTCAATGATGTTCCTCCAGTGAGGACTGATAACGGGCCCACCTTGTGTCCCGGGGGTTGTCGTTACTAGAACCTGGCCATGCTGCGCAGGTATGGGGACCGTCTCCACCACTCTTTACGTTATACGTGGAAGCTTAGCTCCACTCCGGAAGGCTTACATCCACACCTTGATGACTAATATCCAACCCTGGATGGCTTATGTCCAACCCTGGATGGCTTAGGCTGTAATTATACATACGGTTTAGATGTCGGTTGACAAACATAACAATCTTGCATAATTATCATTACCCAAACAAATCATTATTTAATAAGTATATGTAAGCTGTACTAATGATAAGTAGCAATGTATACATATTCTACAACGCCATATACGCCATGTACGTCGCTGTTAATCAATGTAATATGCAACGTTATCAAATCACTCGTATATTACACTCACTGAGTTATGCATGCACACATGTATGTCACCTAATGCCAACATTATACAACACTATACATACGCGTCAAACATTTATACTAGTCACTCATCTCATTGTTAACTAATGTTAACAATCGTGTATTACACTCACTGAGTTATACGCCAACGTTAACTAATGCACCTATTATCCACTGTTATCAAACTAATATTGTTTTACAATTAATGATCAATTACAATAATTACATCTAATAAAGTTACTTCAAAATCATATGCTAGTCTAAAGTTAATGTTTGAGAAACATCAAAGCTAACCGGATGTCGTAACCGTCAACCAAGATGGCGCCGCCCACTGAATACAAATGTACGATAAAAGTTTAATAAAAATAAATACTGTCCACATATTGCCTGTGAATTTCGCCGTCCAACTTCTGTTCCAAACAAAGCAACTATCAAGCAATCCCGGCCAGAACTAGGAGACAATGGGTTTTATAGCAAACGTTACGCCCAAAACATTATTTCCCCCATTCAGTCCGTGACAAACGTGGCTAAATCTGCAGTATTGAATCTACACGAAAGGCCCCTTACACATTTTTGCCGTTTAAGGAAGATAGGCCTATACGTTTACATGCATTAGCACAAAACTTAAGCTTATGACACGGCCTCTCTGGCGGCCACTTAAAATGTGCACGCTTTTACGTGTTATATGAATATATCATGGATATTGTGAATTTGTTTCAACTCAACAATAGATAAGGGTGTAAATAACAGCTTACAAGAGCTATGTACGACCAATACGCTCTACCCGTGACATTTTGTGACAACATCTCCCCACTTAAAGAAAGTGCTACACTTTTTAAAATTCAACAAAATGATAATATCTACATGTTAATAAACTATTAATTAGTCCTAGCAAAATACATGGTTGCATAATAAGCAACATTACAATTTCAACAATATTCTACAATTGTACACTACACTGTCGTAACATACACTGCTATTATGTATTAAACATGTCATTATGTGCGGCGACTTAAATAGTCTGCCCCAATATTGTCTTTTCCACGGTCTATTACCCGTACTCTCCTGTTACCAATAACACTACTTCCTGCAACTACAAGAACTCCAACTTTACACATTGCATCCATCGCATTACCAGTATACTGTTTGCGAAATGGAGTAGGGTCTCCCGTTTCCCTAATCGGCTTTGCTAAAGTGTGCTTAAAGCTACACTGCACTACATCTGTTGGTCTCGACTTATCGGACCGAACAGTACTACACTCCGAGTGTAAACGACCTACCTCTCGTTTCATTACTACACTAAGCATGCTCGATATGTCTACATCGGCTGCTGTCTCCTTACCTACACTAGTGGGAAAACACATGGGACTAGTGTCCTCACTACTGCCCTTCTCACTATCCTCAATAACTGCAACATTAACTACCGTTAACACCCCTTGCTGCACATTATCGGTTCTACTGATATACTCTTTCAGCATATTCGCATGAAAGGTCTTTAACTTTCCGTTTATCTCGATACGATAATCCATAGTGTTCACTATCTCTCTAACGTAAAACGGACCTTTCCATTGTAATAACAGCTTGTTATTGTCGGTCGGGAGTAACAGTAACACCTGGTCATCTGTCTTAAATTTCCTAGCTCTAGCTTTCTGGTCATAGTACCGTTTGTACTTGGTACTTGCCTTAACTAAATGACTTTGAGCTACCTTACAAGTCTCCTATAGTGTCTCTTTCAGATCTAAAACATACTGATATGTAGTCTTAACCTCATCACTATCTACTTCACCTGCCCACATCTCTCTAAGAATCCTAATGGGACCTCTAACTGATCTAACGAACAATAACTCAAACGGAGAAAATCCTAAACGCTCTTGTGGAACCTCTCTAAATGCAAACAGCAACGCATTGAGATACTTGTCCCAATCGTTGGGTCTCTCTGTACACATACGCCGTAACATTTGCTTTAACGTCCCGTTAAATCGTTCGACTAACCCGTTACATAGGGTGATATGGTGTTGTCATGATTTGACGCAAAGACAATAACCTGCTTACTTCAGCCATAAGTTCTGACGTAAACTGTGGCCCACAATCAGTCAGCATTTCCTCTGGTACAAATAGCCTACTGAACATATCAACTAATGCCTCAGCTACTCTCTCAGTTTCAACTGAGGGCAATGCTACTGCAACCGGATACCTAGTTGCATAGTCTACCATGGTTGAAATTTACCTATTTTTCCTATCCGACACTGGACAAATTGGTCCAACTATGTCTACGGCTACCCGCTTAAATGGTGTATCTATCAGTGGCATCTGACCTAAATGTACTTTGGTCACTCGACCCTTTGGTACTGTCCTTTGGCATACATCGCAGGACCTACAATACCTAGTCACATCTCCACTAACGCCTGGCGAATAAAATTCTGCAAATACTCTATCTGACGTTTTCTTTACGCATAAATGACCTTCCATAATCGGCTCATGAGCTACCTTAAGCAATGTCGTTCTATACTGGGTAGGTACCACTAATTTGTGAAACTGTCTACCACTACTATCTTTAAATTCTCTGTACAATAACATATTCTTATGTACAAACTTACAACTACCGGACCCTTTACACTTCTTCACTAAACCATCCTTGGCCTTCACTTTACAAGGCTCTAACGACTCGTCTTGAGTTTGTGCTTCTATAAACTCCGCTTTGGATATGTCACCTACGGCTGCAGGAACCCTTAATTTGCCATACGCCTGAGCTTGCTTCTGACCCTGCGCTCTAGTCTCTACTGCATTACTCATGCTACTCCTAAAATCGGACACTACCGGAAGTACTGAACCTTCTATGTTCCCTATCGTTAAATCATACATCGGGTCGTCCATACATAGTGCCTCTGTAGTCCCTTTAAAGAAAGGTGTATCTACATCTATTCTCGCTATTGGCACGTGCTCTACCGACTTATTTAACAGCATACACGGTGACTGTTTACCTACCAACTGGTCATCCATACCTAAACTACGCCTAACTAACACACCTGTACAACCTGTATCCCTCATTACAAGTATGTCCGTGCCATTCACTCTACCATCTGCCGTTGGAAGATTTGCATACGGAAAGAGACATGTTCCGATCTTCGCCATTACGCCATCCGATCTAACACAACAGCTACTACTCTCGGTTTTAATAACCGGACTATTACTACCTCTGCCTCTACCTCAACCTCGGTTTTGACCACCTCTACTTCTACCGAAATTCCATGGGTTGTTAAAACCTTGGTTCTGACTACCTACATTGTTGTCCACTATACTATTGTCACCAAAATTGTCTAGGACAGCGGATACTTTGACCGTTTTCCTACACTCATGTGAAGGATGATTCCCATTACAGTGACGACAACGAATAAAAGGTCTACCTATGTTGTAACCACTATTGCTACCTCCTCTAGCACCCATCGAACTACCTCCACCTCTATAGTTTCCACTCTGGACTTTCTGTTTATGACTATGATCGTCCCCTTGCCTATCTCTAAAAGTTCTGTCTTTCGACACTACATTATGAGCTCCACCTCTAGCCTCGGCAAACTGATCTGCTTGTGTTGCCATTTCATCTACACTAGTTAGTTTTCTTTCTTTCAGAAATAAGAACAGATCTCTACTACAAACATTGAATAGCTGGTCCCGCTACAAGATGACACGGCCTCTCTGGCGGCCACTTAAAATGTGCACGCTTTTACGTGTTACATGAATATATCATGGATATTGTGAATTTGTTTCAACTCAGCAATAGATTAGGGTGTAAATAACAGCTTACAAGAGCTATGTACGACCCATACGCTCTAACCGTGACATTTTGTGACAATATATTTAATGTGTTTTTTTGCGGAGAGTACTTAAGATCAGTTTATTTCAGCATATTTATGTTCATGAATGCTACAAAAAAAACGTCTGTTGACACAAGTAAATGCATTTATATTTTATTTTGAAAAGTAGTAACTAAGTACCTTTTACGGTACGAGCAACATTCTTACAACAGTATGTTTGCAAATTATTTTAAAATGTTTTGAGTGCGTTGTAGATGGTTTAGCTTACTTTGGAAGACCAAGTATTTCCTGGGTTATCACGTTATTTACTGATACCTCATAACAAATAACGTAAAAAGCAGAGACTGAAATCAAACTAAAGATGATTCTTATCATCATCAGGTGCCGATCTAGAATCTGAGTTTTGGTAGCATAACCTTTGAAGAAACAAATGAAAAGCAAGAACACGCCCAGTGGCGTCAAAGAGGCTCGAACGTACCATACGTTAACACAATATATTACATATTTGTCTATGCTTTGTATAAGAAGTACTGGGAATAGAAAAGCTATATCTGCTCGTTTGCTCTTCTGCGAAATATCTCCCTGTGCTCGGCATTTTCCGTCAGTGGCGGAGTGGGACGCCAAATGACGTTCCGATTGTTTTACGGACGTCTTCGTCAGATTCCGCCACTAGGAAATACCGATTACGGAAATTACGAACAGTTCGGGTTCCACTTGTTTTGTTTGTATGACGTAACGTCGTCTTGGTGTTCTCGTGCAAACTGGTGTAAAAAGGCAAATTGGTATAAAATATTGAACATTGGAAAGAAATTCATCCCAGAATATATAATATATAGTTTAATTAACATTGTTGTCATGATACGGAATTCGCTCGTGAGAAAGATTCTTGCGATATAGAAACGAGTGCGCTTTCTCTAGACTAGACTAATACATGTCAAGCAAATGCACATCTATAATTTAAATTCCACCACATCGCATATGCCTCAAGAAAAGCCTTCTTTCGTAAATTATCTACTCAACACCGTGATGCTGCACTCTATATAACCGCTTACATCAACAACAATTAGTTTTATAAAAGAAAATGGCTTCCTTGCTTGATGGATTATTTCAATGTAAAACGTATAGTTTATAATTCGTGAAACTCACTTGTATTAATTCAAGAGTCGTGTAATATGTAACCAGAAATGAAGCGGATTTATAAACTTACTTAACTTGGGTCGGTACATCTACATCATATTTGAGCCATTGTTTTAGTTAGTGTGCACGACCTTATTGTGTTGCATTAGACGAAGAAATCGATCCGAGCGGTGCGTGTGTGTTGATGCAATTATATGCAGTATCGAGGACTTTGAATACAGCGTCGTAGTGAGTTCTTGACTAAATTCAACATTATAGCGATAATCGAATTATCCCAGATCATGCCAATCAAATCTGGTATGGACATTAAAAATGAAATCACAAATCGGTATACTGCAAAGCAAAGAGTATATACCTATGTGTTATTATGAAATAGAGATCGTGTAGTTTTAATCGATCATATTTAACATTGGATATCATTTACTCTAGGTCATATACCACTATTGCATTTCCCATAGGTCTCCATTATAGCCTGTTGGCCTACAACCCCTAATCTTATATCAAAACGGATGATAAAACCTAACCTTTTTTAAAGAATTATCTTAGAGACACTCAAAAATGACGAGCAAATTGGAAGTATTGTAATGCTTTCAGCCTCTGATTTTGCACTGAAGATGGGCACCACAAGAATGGCAGTAAAGACATTTTACTTTTTGCAAATATACTCTCAGTACAATTGTACCCATAAAAATGCAAATTTCAGTCAAAATATCCTAAATGAATATGATTTATGTTGGAAATATATTTTTGGATGTTTTATGAGGATTTGTTATGATTTGGATAATTTAATCCAATCCGAATCTACCTTACAATCTGACTATATGCCCTAATAGACCCTATACTTTTTCAACCAATCAGAAGCCCCAAATCAATAGATGTATGAGACCTAAATCTATAAAACTCAAGGAGTGCACACGGTACTTGTACAGAGGTAGAATAAGAATTTAGAAAAGAAAAGGTTTTGCCACTTTCAGGGCTAGAACCAACGAACTTCTAATTTACAGGCAGGCGATATAACCATGGAACTATAGCAACTTCTTGAGAAAATGGGTGTATTTATTACCTTTTATTATGATACAACATATGTGTACGCATCGCACTGAACGTATATAGTCCATCATGTTACACATGTAATTTAGCCTTGCGTGGAGTAATACTATAATTTAAAAGCTGGTTTCCGTCTGAAAACAACTTATTTCTCGATGGTTATTCAACAGTTGATGCGGGTGTCAGACTGTGTGCGCTAGTTATTGCTTAATACCTATTTAATGTCACAAATACTACAAAATGACAAAATATATTCTCGGTCTAGTGATTATAGCAACAATCATGTACCTACGCAAAAGGTGCCTGATTCAAATTCTGTTCCGGGTAACCGTTTTTATGATCTATTATAGGAAGCCGTATATTTATCTATGTTACCTGTACGAAGGCTAGAGTTAAATTTGATATTTTACGCATCGATTTCTGCCTTATACATGATATATATCGAATTTATAGACGTTCGTCAAATTGAAACTAATCACCCGTGACTCATTTATATTCATCTGGTAGTACTAGTTTAAGTATAGCGTCTGTAGTTTTAACAACAGTTTACGGTCAACGTAGTACTTACTTTAGAAGCATTTGACTCTGAACTACGTAAGGTGCAGTGTGGTAGTAAATTTTAATAAATCAACACTCTAGGCCTATGTTTTTCTCCTGTCTTTTTGTTGGTATCAGATATCCATCTATTGTAAGATGATGATGTTAGACAAACAAACAAAATAGATACACGATAAATTTAAACCCAATGAAACAACGGAGATTCGAAAAACCTTTGTAAAAAATTATTATCGTAACCCTGACCTACCTTTAAATTATAAAAGTAATTTAAGAACTCTTCTGCGACAATGACTATCACAACATGAATTCTATGGTGATGTGATTTACAAACTTCGTAAGATCTTTGGTCATAATAATCACTTTCATAAATCGTTATTAAATTTGTTAAAACGTTTATCCAAAGGGGATATGATCCTGTCATTTTGTAACATATTGCATGGTTTGTGGTTGAATACAGTTCGCCACTATGCTTTCCTCTTTGATTGTGCGATGACCGGACAGATTGTGGACTCTATGATGACGTCTACCTGAATCCTTATAGGAAGGTATATTTTGATGTTTGTCTTTAATATTGTCTAACTTGTCGTACCCTTAACGTTTTGTTCTCTTGTTACTCTGGCCTCTGCCAAGTCATTGAGTACTTACTTTGTGGCTTTTAGACTTTTCTTATATTATATACACATTATCATTTAATGTGTTCTACTTATATTGCCTATTAATGATGCCTTGTTTGTTAAAGATTATAACTCGGTGGAGATATCTTTATTTACACGGTCCCATTAACTGGGATGACAATAGGGTACGAGTGATGTTTGGTGCGCCCTAGAATCTGGTGAACAATCCCAGTGGCTTTTTTGACACTGGCCGTTTCAAGGCGGTAGCCCTATTGTCAACCCGTTTGTGTTTGTGATGTCTTATCTGTGTTTGTGGTTGACTGTCGTCTTTGAATGCTACCTTTCCTTTCGATTGTTTATATTTACTTTAACTGGAATTTGAAAACCAAACATGTTGTTTTAGAAATAATATGAAATCTTAATAAAATTAATTATTCGAATTAAATGAAAATAAGTATAAAAGTCCAACAGGAAATGCAGCTTTCACAGAACACAGTAAACACCAAAACACGCAAACAAACAAGAATGAAAGTAATAATGCAGAATTGTTACATGTAATGTTAATACAACACTTCTACTAAATGAATTGTCCTGTTGACGTCAATTGATACTGTGAAGAAAACAAACTGCATTCGTTCCCTTACATCTAAATGATTAACATGCTTATTTTGCAATAAAATTCATCAAGAAATCTTAAGATTAATTTATTTAACTGTGTTATTCATTCGGTCGAAACACTGTTGTGTGTTCTTTCTTCCTTAGAATGCGTGTTTATTGTCTTGACAAGAGAACACTACTTTTTATTTCGAATAAATAAAAACTAAATTTAATGTTGGTGTTAAATATAAACTGATGCATTGATAATCGCATTATTACTCTTGTTTCTCCCCTTAAAATCAGTGTTGTTGTTTTTTCAGGCACACTGATTGTCTTTTGCGACAACGGAACTACTGACATCATACGTGAAGTCGATACATTTACGCAGCAGTATGACGAACGTAAAAATGTGACAACAGTTAATGTTATCCTTAACAATAAACATCTAGTAAATAAGCTTTACAACGTCTCGAAACGTTGTTCTCATACGATGTATATAGTTCAAGAAACACCGGACCATCCGTTCAAAAAAAAGTAAGTATGTGTATCATTGTATATTCTGATTATTTTGCTTGCTCTCTAGGATTCCTAATGGGGGCTGTATTTATCCTCTGCGATTTTTGTATATGTTTCTATAGTTAACTCTCCAGTATTTTAGGAAACACAAACGTGCATTGTCAATGACAGCGTGGTGCGAGTCAGTTGTCACAATGAGAAAGTAACACGTTTTAACGAAATTCATTACGTGGTCCCGCCTTCATTCCATTAAGCGATGGGAAAGCGTATATTAGCTTGGATAAAGGGTTGGATGAGGTACGAAAGTCAATTCTCGGACCATGTAATGCCAAGCTATTCCATGATATTTTTCTCATGAAATGATATAATAATGACTTCAAACTCTAGCTTGTCTTCATACGATGCGTCTACTTGTTTTTTTTAGCGTTGGTAGTGTACTGTGGCCCAGCATTCATTTTATTGGTAGCTTATTGAAATTCTATATAACAATCATTTCTGGTTTCGATGCCTTTTATCATATTAGAGTAAATCTGAAAGTGACCAAGAGACATTAGTTGAAATATTGTATGTTTGGCAGAATCAATGTGAGAAACATATGAAGGAATAAAATGGAGTGCTTACGGAAAGCAGTGTTTTATAATTATGAATTTAATGCAATGTTCTGGAACGTTAGATTCGCTTGGCTAATGATACACTATTGTTTGGGGCGCTTGTTTCAGCCAAAGGTTTTTTGGACTTTTCAAACAAAATACAATTCATACCTAAATAAATTGTATATCAGTGAAACAGACATTTTAGTGGTAAATAAAAACACCTTCCTTTTCAAAATCGGTTGAGAAATATAAAAAAAAAACATGCGTGAAAGATATTTTTGATAGGGCATTTTCAATGCAAACTGATTCTGCTGCATGAAAAATTCGAAAAATACTTAATTTCAGGTTTTTTTCCGAAAATGGTTTTAAATTGTTGGATATTCGTAAATTTAAACAATCTGAAAGTTTTATTGCAAAATATGAAGGCTAACTGAAGTTATATGAAATTTCTGCTGTCCCATCAACAAGGAATTCACACGGGAAAAGCACCATCAAAAACTCGTTTGGGCTGTAAAATATTTATTTCTCAACCGATTTTCAAAACTAAGGTATTTTTTTGACCACTAAAAATTCCAGTTCTAATGGGTTACGTATTATTTAAATTACTCAAGCTTTTGCAGAAAAAACTTTGGCTGAAACAAGCGCCCCGAACAACAGTGCAATTGAAAGCAATAACGTAGCATCGGGATTAAACAAATTGTAGTTAAACATATTTATTCATTTCGGTAAAAAAATGTTCAATGTATTGATTGTTTAATTACATAATATTATTCACATAAAGCATATCAGTTAATAGTTGTCTTAATGTCATATAATATTATATAAAAAAAAAGGTGAACGAATCAACGAAATAATCACAACTATGTTATAAACAAATCGTGCAATCATCTTAAGGCACTTTACAAGATGTCATAATTTGAATCGATGAACATTTGGTTATAACAATCATTATTCGTGTCAATATTTAGAACTATTTCCATTGCGCACTAAATATGTAAATTGCCTCACGCGTCAGCGAAACGTCCGTATTTCGTTAAAGGGGAAGTGTAGTGCCGAAATATTTTAGAATTGTGTTTTCCTTAAGAAAATTAGTTTTTGGTAATTGCATGATACAAAAAATACTTGGTAAGTATCTTAGAATTTCGACTATATTTTGGCTCGTATTATAACAGTGATAAATATTAGCCGGAAGCTCGCAATTATCACTTTTCTAACACTTACCAAAATACAAAAGCTAAGTAATTCTTATATATTTCGTGTTAGGAAATTTAAAATGCTCATATATGTTTTGTATTGTGGCTATTTCTAGAAATATTTTTGCCTTCCAGTTCCGTTTTCAATCCATCCGAGCTCCAGCTAACATGGATATTTAGCGGACACACCTATGTGGCTTCGGTCAAATACTCCATTATATGCGAACGTAAGATAAATCATCTATGCTATACTCATTACATTTGAAAATGCTTAGTATTTTTTGAATTTCTAAAGTCATAAAAATCCTTGTGGAAAATGTGTTTAAACTGAAAGAAGTAGAAACAATCTTATGCAACTGTTTATCGCCATCTTTTCACCTTTGGGACAAAGAGACGTGTGTGCTAGCATAAAATAAAATTGATTTGAACAACAACAAAAAAACAGCGCACTAAAATTTAGAAGAAAAACATTTCAATACAATGTACATGTGAGACATTGAATTCGACAGAGAAATATAAGATACACATTGAAACAATCTCGTTCTTGTTTACACTGTATTTCTGGAACATTGAAACTATAATGTCTATGTAGCATATTATCACTGCACGAACTATGGCATTTAAGTAGAAATTAAATGTTCTTTTCTTCCATTAAACTGGAAATGTATCATTTAATTTGGATTAAAGCATACTTTTAGGTTACGTCTATCTTAATGGCATTATCCGTGGCATTATTCTTGGCATGTGGGATTAACTTTGAACATAATCATAACAAACATTGATCAGGAGATATTGCAAGTTTTTTCGAAATCTAAGTCAGTTTACATGTTACATATTAAATTTATTCTGAAAGAGAACCTTTAGTTTGAATAAACATTGAGATCTATGTAGAATTTTAACATGTTTACTATCAGTAAATTCCGTGCGAGGGATTTAATAAGTAAATGTATATTATTATGTATCACGATAATAACAGAATAATGCGGCGTTTTCGATTACATGTTCAAAAAACGACATGAAATATTTTAGGGAGATACAGAAAAGTATACTATTATAATGTGAGTGCAAAGATCGAAAATTCTGTGTTTTATACACAGAGTTTTTTCGTTCCTTTTATATATATTGTATTAAAAACCTTTCTTTTGGGAGTTGGTGAAGGATATAATCTGGAATAGCGCAATGTACAAGTCAATCAGAAAATGAAGCATTCAAAGAACAAAGTAAATCAAAAACACGTATTGAAAACAATCCACAATTACAATGAAAATAGAAGCAATCATTGCAACACCACATATACAAAAGGAGTTTACCAAAAGGAATACCGCATTGAACGGTCAGTATTTAACGATTGTATTTAATAAGCTGATCAGGTACTTTGGGATGGGAGCACTTCTTGTATGTTTCGAAGAAATGATAATGTCAAATCTTGCGATATGTTTTAATTGTAATTTAAATTCTTAAAACATATCCTTTTTTAACCATAATGACAATTTCCGTTCATTTAAACCATTAAATAAATGACCATACTTTGTCGACATCTCTGTAAATAACATGACAGATCCCGGCAAATTGAGGGACTTTTACCACAAACCCGGCAATCGATACCCGGATGCAAACTTTTTGGCCCAAATTAGACTTTCTGTTTAATGTTTTCTCATCTAACATGTTAACAAAAAAACTAGGCCTTTTTGCTTACCCTGCTGCAAAGATGCAACTTAGATACATGTAAAAAGGAACTTCTTTTTAGGCGATGACCTATTTGTAGAGCCACTTTCATGTGTCCGAAGGTCATGACCCTACAATGTGAGGGACCCCAAACACATACATGAAAATCAAACAATTTCCTTTTTACTCTACCATATCAAAAAACAAAATCATATGGATGAAACCTATGTTAAATAATAATCAGAAATAAATAACAAATTCAAGTAAACATAATTGAATTTCCCAGCTAGTTTCTCATCTAATTAAAACGAGCCTTATGTATGCATTAGCGATGGAACTATCCATATACCGTTTCTGCGAAACGGTACTGTAACCTAATCTAGGTGATATAGTGGTAAGTATAGATGCATTAATCATGTTTTGCAGTAGGTATTCAGTGTATTTTAACATCAAAAACACATTTAAGGACAAGTACTTAACGATCGCTGCAATGAAAAAAGCCTCTAGGATATGTCACTAGTTTTTGCGATCACTAATCTACATGACGCTATTCTAGATTATATCCTTCACCGACTCTCTATATATATGTTTTTAATACCGTTTACTCCGCTTCTCGTTTTACACAGTCTCTATCAACGCAACACGGTAAAACTCTTAAAAGCTTTATTTGAATAGTCCCCCTACCACACACACAAACTCACGAGCCTTGGACAACTGGATATAAAAGTTATTCAAGCTGGAAAACCTATGGAAGAGGTTTCTTCCCTCACAGGAGAACAAAAAATCAAAATACATTAGAACGCTAAACTAGGTAAATTTGTTTGCACCTCCTCCCCTTGCCCCACTGGACTTGAACAACCGTAGAATGGATTTTCTGTGATTTACCACCACCGCCTCCTTTTAAAACTACCTTGTACCTATATACACCCCTTGATGCTAAACCTATAGAAAAACGTTCGTCTACCCACCCAGGGAGCCCCATCCTCCTCGGACAGCCTACATGTATAGACTGGCTTGTCTTCAACTGTCAATTTAATCTGGACCGCTGCAATACTGAAATAGACCTAAAGTCCATTGGAACGGTGGCGTTTGTTGTTTGTCTATGATCTTTCTTGTCGTGCCCTTAAGGTTTATTCTCTTGTTGCTCTGGCTTCTGCCAAGTCATTGAATACCTTCATTGTGGCCTTTCTAGGCTATTTTTTATTTATTTTTTGTATTATATTGACAATAGGGCTACCGCCTTGGAACGCTCAGTGCAAAGTAGGCCACTGGGGGGTTTAAACGGTTCTAGGGTGCACCAAACCTCACACTTACGCTACTTCCATCCCATTAATACAGGACAGTGTAAATAAAGAAATCCCCGCCATGATCTAATCTCTAACCAACAAGGCAGCATCAATAGGCAATATAAGTAAAACACAAATATGCTCGTGTAAATATAATACAAAAAAACAATAGGCCTAGAAAGCCACAATGAAGGTACTCAATGACTTGGCAAAAGCCAGAGCAGTAAGAGAATACACCATTACGGGCACGACAAGAAAGATCATGGACAAGCATCAAACGCCACCGTCCCAATGGGCTTTAGGTAGGCGTCATCATAGGGTCCACAGCCTGTCCGGTCATCGTACAATTAAAGAGGAAAGCATAATGGCAAACTGTAACAGGGTCCATCACCAAGCATGAAGTACGTTGCAAAATGATAGGGTCATAACCTCTTTTGATAAACTTTTTAACAAGTTTAACAAAGATAGTATGAAAGTGATCATGACCAAGAAATCTTACGAAGTTTATAATCACATCACCATAGAAGTCAGGTTGTGATAGTCCTTGTCGCAGAAGGACGAATTTCAAGTAAAGATAAATATTTAATGTGTATGAACGTATCCTATGATACCATGCAAACAATTGGGACTAAAGGTTTTACTGTACATACACACAGTGATTCGATCCTCATTTGCATCTGTAATACAAAGTGTATTGCGGAAAAAAAGTCTGAGCTTATTACACTCGCAGATGTCATGTTATGTGATTTATCATATTTGTTGTAAGGCAATATGTACAATTCGTATTGAAACTATAACTATCATATTCTTGTTAAGTCGCTGTATATAATGCGTATTGAAACTATCATGTTTATATTTCCAACTCCGTGTAATCCACATAGAAACGATCATGTTTTTATTGCACTTCGCACAAAATCCTAGGAATTTCATTGTATTAGAGCGGTCACATGGTGACCCTCTATTATTCTATAGTGGGTCAGTAGATTTCATAGAGGGTCACTAAAACAATATGGACTACAATTCCGATTCAAAGTTTAAATCATTTGCAAATAGTTCTTTAAGGCATTAGTAACAAACATAATAAGTAGATTAATAATGTTTTTATACTGTACCGGTCGTGACGTCAACGTCATGACGTCAAATTACGCGAACATCTCAATGACGTTGACGTTCCATTAAAATGGGTTAAATATCGGTGTTTGCCTTAAAAAGGTGCTCGATGCAATAAATCAGTTATTGGGTTTGTTACTGACCCCATACAGAAATATGTGGGGTCAGCCAGATATATAGGGGGACTCGGCTATTGCCTCGCCCCCTATAACTCTTACTGACCCCACATATTTCTGTAGGGGGTCAGTAACAAACCCAATAACTAATAATGTTCAGACTCTGTGAAACACGCAGTGAATCTATTAGGCTGTAAACAATACACATTAAAACTATCATGTTTATATTTCAGACTCCGTGTATAATCCACATAGAAGCGATCATGTTTATGTTCAACAGTGAATCTATAAGGCTGTAAACAATACTAATTGAACATATCGTGTTTATTTTCTAGCACCATATACGGTAACGGAAGAACCCACGATGGCATGTAAAACAGGTAGTACGAAGATCTTCGCACGACACAAATGTTTACTGAATATAAAGCCTGATGGAGCTCCGTACGGCTGTAGAGATCTGACACACCTGGAGAACTGTGGTATTTATTACAATATAACTTTATGTCATGGCATCAGTAAAACTTGTTTTTGTACAATTTGAGAAAAATATACACCTACTATTAATTTCGTAGAATAAATGACCATATTACAAAACTATTGAGTTATAATATATAGGTCCAAAAGTTAAAAATATTACCTATACGAATACTGTCTCTTTTTTCACAAGCACTAAAGGACAGTACTAGGGTTTCTTTAAAACAAATTATTCGCGTCATACAAGTTTAGTAGACGAAAAACAAAACAAACTTCTAACTTCACAACTTACACAAATGACCTTATAAAACCGGTTTTCTAGACGAAAACTGTTGTGTATATAGCATATTAGTCTACTTAAAGCAGAGTCCCAATGGTCAGTACATGAAACATGCTTATTAATAAATGCAGACAATAATCAAGTTTTTGCGTCTGTGTGATCAAGATCGATTCAGGACGTTTCAGCACCAAACTATTTCGACACCTAGACGTTTCGGCATCAAATCATTTCGGCATCTATTTTAGTTTTTACCCTAGACGTTTCGGCACCCGTTTATATTTGAGTATTATAATGAAGTAAAGAAGTAAAGAAATTAAATATTTTCTATAAGATCACTTTTAATTCATTTAAAATGCAAAGCTGATTGCCTGAACGGAAACTCCGAAGCGGTTTAGAGCCTGAATACAACTAAAACATGAACATAAATAGGGTCCATATGATAATCACTTGTAAAATTTAAGTACATATGACTTTTATATTATATTGTATTCCCTTTGTAATAGCTCAGGTGTAAATCGTTTAATTGAAAATATTTGAATATGTTCCCTTTAACATGTATAATAATGTATACCTAAGAACAAATAAAAACGTATCTGTATTCATACAGTATCTTTTAATTCTTCACTAAACCCTCCTGTCATCTCCATATCGACGACTACAGGTATGTGACTTGAACAAAGTCTCCACAAACTAACCCATTATTTAAACTCGTCTACATATAACGCATGCGTTAGACTTTCTTATTTTCTAATTCTAATGCACCTCCAAACTGTTTACTTCCCGTCTTACTGCTGTTAAAGATCGCGACACACAATAGTATGCTAAAGCTTATGACAACTGTGGGATTAAGTTATTTAGGCAATTAAACAGTAAACGTCATATTTCATCTACGAGATGTGTTGTTCAAATTATACCGTAACACTTTCATTTTGTAACAGATTTAAACATATGTTCATTGTAATGTCAAGTCTAATGTTTCTTTCGATACATGAACTATTATGTGATTCCTAATTTTGCTGCATCCGTATTTTTGTAAAATGGTAAAGAATGACATTTTGAAGCAAAAATCTTCATTTATAAAAAGTAACGGCAAAACAAATTTAAAAATAAAATCTTGCAATTTGTCGTTTAAGGTAATAGTAGTCTGATATGTGAACGTAAAAAAAAATGGAATATGCATTTGTTTGCTATTTGTCGGTTTTCACGATTTCAGCGAAAATTAACCTGAACAAAAACTTTGAAAATGATTAAATCTATAAAAACTTCTAGTTCAAAACATCAACTGCAGGCATTGTTATGATGTCCTCCTCTATAAAAATAAGTTTCGTTGCTTTCTTATAAGAAAAGAAATGAAAAAATATATAACTTAAGATTTAGGGGCAAAATTGTAAATAATGATGAAAAAAATATAAACTTAGACCACAATATATCTTTATATGGTATGTGATAATACAGCAACACTTACTATTTATTTTTTTGTCTCATAAAATATGTATAAAAATGCTTATTTTGGTAAATTTATAAAAGCAATGGTAACATATTGGAAAACTGTCCTATAATTTGTCAATTTCTTAAAATTTCGATAAAATTCAAACTTTTAATTCAACATTTATATTGTTGACGTAAATAAAAACATACGATCAAATTTAAATTTCAAACACAGTTTTAAAACAATTACGATTTGCATTTAGTGACATTATTTGGTTTAAGGTAAAACTCAACGGCATTAATAACATGTATGTTTAACACTGGAAACTAGTGGGTACCTAATTCAAAATGTAATTTAAAGCGAACCGCGTGAAATTGTAGAATATTTTTAAATGAATATGTTCTAAATAACAGTTTCACAACATTAATCGCATGTTTTATGATAACCATTTCCGCTGACAAATAACATCTTAAACAAAAGTTTTTACGTAATAAGTTGAACACCTCTCGTATAAGTACTTAGGACTTCTACATAATATACAACCTTACACGCTTATTGCTTATTATTATGTATGTTTTTACTAACAGCAATTTGAACAGTAATACTAACTTAATCTATGTGGACTTCCCAATAAGTGTGTGCAGCATGTTTGCCTATTATATAATATTTACTTTGGGTATGAAGCTACTGTGTATAGACACTTTTTTTTATCCCAATGATTACGAACTGTGCACATTATGTCGCAGATTTGTGTTTGTACTGCTGTGTTGTCAATATATACTCCGGCAGGTATTATCAAAGCCTTTAACAACACCGTTCGGTATCTAGATGATTTTTTTTAACATTGCAAAACCATTTCTTTTCTACTAGAGTTAATTATATATATCCTAAAGTAATCAGGGCATAGTCAAATATATAGACTTCGTACCATAAAATTCCATATCAATACAAATAATAATTTGTTAATCAGCTGACAATGATATTTAAACATACATGTACATTTGGCAAAGATAAAAGAGCATGATTACAGTAACAGTTTAACAACTAAATTTAAATACGATAAGACTATTGTTGTAGTCAGCACGTGTATGATAAAGATATACAGGACGAGTTCGAGCTAATGGAACAGCTCCTACCTATAAATTCCCGCTCTCGCAACCGCAAAGCACGCCAAAAAATAAAAGCATTTTCACATATACGCGTGCAAGCGATTTCCGGCGTGTATGAATAGATACTAGGTTTTACGCAAGCGTAAAATAGCTGCCGAGAGAAATAGCAATATCAAGTCACGTGTGTTAAAACAATATTGAAACAGGAAATGTCAAAGTAAGTGACAAATGCCTCCGAAATGACCTTTGACCTGTAAGTGTGACCTTGACCTTGGAGCGACGGACCTGGATTTTGTGTGCGACATTTCGTCTTGTTAAGGTGAGCACTTGTGCCAATGTATTTGAAAAATCCGTTCTGGAATGCCCGAGTTACTGACTGGACACAATTTGAAGTCGACGTGCAACCCCCCCCCCCCCCCCCCCCCCCCCCCACCACAAAAAAAAAAAGCAACAACAACAAAAAAAACAAAAAAATTATGTTTCTTTGAAGAAAATAAATTGCCATTATTTATTCGGGAATTTGTTTATCCCCCCCCACCCACCCCACCTAAAAGGGCCTACACCCTACAACCTTTTATCTAACATGAAATCCTGGATCCGGCTCTTGTATTTCTGTGCTGATGTGTACTTCTAGCGCGTCGTGTTACAAGGGTGAATTGTAATCAATATATAAGGCATGTCAATGTATTTGAACAGAGAGCAGCGAGGTCACCCACATTGATTCAAAATTTAGGGTAGGAAGAACTGATTGTAAAAAATCGTAAGGAATGTGTCTGGTAAAAAAAAAAACGGTGGCGTGTTTATATCTCCGTGAAAACATTATTTATTTTTTTGTGTTTTTGTTTTCAATATTGTTTTTAACACCCGTGACTGGATCTAATATTATGTTATTTTTTTTGTTTCCAGTTCCTTCCCAGATATATGCTATTTTCTCTCGGCAGCTATTTTACGCTTGCGTAAAACC
Organism: Cyrtodaria siliqua; assembly: GCA_037043455.1. Taxonomy (NCBI): domain Eukaryota; kingdom Metazoa; phylum Mollusca; class Bivalvia; order Adapedonta; family Hiatellidae; genus Cyrtodaria; species Cyrtodaria siliqua. Next base: position 645,756 of record JAWPHD010000050.1, read on the forward strand.
ATGCTTGTAGACCCGAGATAAACAACAGCAGCCGGTAATAAACAATAACTAACCAAATTTTGGCGGCATTAAATTACGGAAACTCTTCCGGAGTATTGACAAATGTATATAAACATTTTCTAAAACATGGTGTTTAATATACGAAATATAAAACTATGGCATAAAAGGCTCAAACAGTTAACTAACACGCTATTTCACATTTATATTGTTCATTTAACGTCTCCGTGACTCACTATGTCCAATAAACATATATATATATATATATATATATATATACTCGATAAAAACCAGAAATGTATCAGACGTGACAGGTAATGTTAAAAAAATGGAATATACGTCGTAATGTCATGATGCATATACCATTGGAAGGGTACATTTGCGATACTTTAAGGACCTATTTCCCAACACTAAATTATCATTTAAAAGGCATAGAAAGCTTGCTAACATGCTACATGACCGATGGGGCTCAGGTATATAAACTGAGGCCAGAGTAAAGTGTTCTGTTTGTAAAACAATGGTATAATAAAGAGTATCTGGGATATAGCAGTGCATAACACTTCAAACTTTACTTTAAGAAGAAACAAAAAAAACAAAAACATTAACAAGTTAGCTGTAAATACAACATTTGTTGACAAGCATATGGTTTTCAGAAAGACAAAACACCAAAACCCACCAAAACCACTTAATGAAATACCCGCTTTTATACTTTAATGTGATGGTGTCGTACAAATGCTTATTGGACGGGCCTCATCATTATTTTAATATGTTGGTTTCGTACAAATCATCTGAAACAAGATTCAATACCACCATTTTCTCATGCATTTGTACGTCTAACACTGATTTACATTTACCTATAAATTTTTTGTCCCCACCCCCACCCCCGCCATCCTCTCCACCACACCAAATACAATAGACTGGTAATATGTCCTTAAAAACCGAAAAACGTTATCAAACTGTAGATTAAATTGACAGAGAAATTATATATCGTAAATGACCGAGGGGTCAGTGTTAAAATCATGCAACATGTTTAATAATAAATAAGACACAATGCATATAGCAATTTTGAAATACTTACATCACTGAATACAGTCACTTGGTAACAACTTTAACCGGAAACCTGTTTTTAATTTGAACGAAAAATGACAGAGAACCAATATCGCAGAATACCGACGGCTCCGTAAAACGAATGCGTTACAATCGACATTGAGCATATATGCCGTTTTTAAACAGTTCTGCACGTTTTCAGTAATGACTGCCTCATGATTTGTGATATCATTTCTCTGTCAATCATGGCTAAAATTAAAAAACGTGTTGGATGTTAATGTATAATATGTGTATCAATTCCGCGATATATGCTTTTTAAAAAATTGTAAATAATTATTCCGGTGTAGCAATGTTACCAAGGTCAGTGTTCGAGCAATGATCGGTCGATGAACACGTTCTGGTATGAATACAGTTGTAACATTCACTTTTCATGTTGTAAACTTTTTTGTTTTTATATGACACGTCTTAGGCCCATTCTGCATGTTAAAAGCGTCCATAGAGGGTTATACCAAATATAGTACTGCGTAGTTTACTGTAAATATATTCTCCATATTTGCTTATCTACTTTAACCGTCTGAACAATCTATTTACAGAACATTTCACGTGCCCATCCAACTATGTCAAATGTCCAGACAGTTTCTGTATACATGTCCGTCTGGTGTGTGACGGCCAACCACATTGTCCGCATAGTGAAGATGAAAGGAATTGCGGTAAGTAGGTTTACTATACTGAAGCAAAAAAGAAACGCAACTCGAGAATTTCCGCTATATATTGTATATACCGCACACTTAAGTCCGCATAATATTCCAAGGAAATCCCAAGAAGACGTTTTGTAACAAAAAAAAACTTGCAGTTAGAGAAAGCACACACCTGTGATGTTGTATACGTTTTAGTTCAGGTACACTTTGTAACAAGAAAGTTCCTATTTGTACTAGTGTTGTATAGAGTGTACTATTGCTGTATGTATAGGATGTACTATTGCTGTATGTATAGGCTGTACTATTGTTGTATGTATTGGGTGTACTGTTATTGTATGTATAGGGTGTACTATTACTATATGTATAAGGTGTAATATTGCTGTATTTATAGGTTATACTGTTGTATTATGTTTAGGGTGTACCATTATTGTATGTATAGGTTGTACTATTGCTGTATGTATAGGGTGTACTATTGCTGTATGTATAGGGTGTACTATTGCTGTATGTGTATGGTGTACTATTGTAGTATGTATAGGGTGTACTAGTGTTGTATGTTTATGGTGTACTGTTGCTGTATGTATATGTTGTACTATTGCTGTATGTATAGAGTGTACTATTGTGGTATGCATAGTGTGTATTATTGCTATATGTATAGGCTATTGTGTTGTTGTATGTGTAGAGTGTACTATTGTAGTATGTATAGGGTGTACTATTGTTGTATGTATAGGGTGTACTGTTACTGTATGTATCGGATGTACAGTTGCTGTATGTAGAGGGTGTACTGTTGCTGCTTGTATATTATGTAATGTTGCTGCTTGTATAGGTGTACTTTTCCTGCTGATTTAGGGTGTACTGCTACTGTATATACATGTATATGGTACACTATTGTTGTATGTATAAAGTGTAAAAAGTGTTCTGTTGCAGTATGTATAGGGCGCACTATTGTTGTATATATAGGGTGTACTTTGTTGTTGTATGTATAGGGTGTACTACTGATGTATGTATAGGGTACTATTGTAGTACATATAGAATGTACTGTTGCTGTATGTATAGGGTGTGCTATTGATGTAGGTATATTGTGCACTACTGATGTATGTATAGTGAGTTTTCACGAGTACTCGAATGTATATCGAAGGTCACCATATGTGTTACTTCATACTAGCGTGACGCGCGTCAGATTCCCGCCAAAACGAATGTGCATTAAGACAACATTTTGTCATTTAGCCGATTGCTCTATCTATGGTTTATGTAAATGATAGTAGTGATAATAAACAAGCAACGCAAATCATACATCAACAAGCGTGGCTAACGTGCAGATTGTTTATGTAGCAACGACTTAGCAACAGTGCATTATTTTCTGTGCCGTTGCCTTTCGGCAAACAGAATGGGCGATTTTGAACATACCGAAGCGTCGATATACAAACGAGGCGGGATCCCGAAGAATGACGGGATTAGCCGAGTTTTCACGATTGACTCATTAACATGTATTTGCAGACGTGTATTCTATAGCATTCCACTTGTCCCTCACCGCTGTGGGTTCGAGCCCTCATGGGCCTAGGAATATTTATGTGAGGAAGCTATCCAGCTGGCTTGCGGAACCTCGGTAGTTCTACCCAGGTGCCCGCCCGTGCACGAAAATTGCCCGGAGGGGCACCTGGTCTTCTCCACCAATGGATGCTGGAAAGTCGCCATATGACCTTAGCTGTTTGTGCGAATATAAAATCCAATTCAATCCAGTTCAATTCATTCATGCACGATCACAAAAATGCTGAAATAGATGATCTAAAGTAAACATGTACTCTCCGGACGAAACTTTTCAATGTGTGTGCCTTATAAATACGTGTATATGATGCCGCTTATATCGCTATTTCTTTGACATACATACATACATACGTTTATCAAATATATGTCTTGGATTTAGATGGATTATAAATAAAAATATAAGATACGAGCTTTAATTGTAGTTGTTTGTGTATTATGTTGCATCCAGTTGATTACAGTGTGAACTTGTTGAATGATGTGTATTTGAAGGTTACTGATTCTTTGTATTGGATGTTCTTCCAAGCGATTTTGCTATGGCTGAACATTTTCCTATATAAAACCTGTCCTTTATATACCCGTTTTTCAGGAGAAGCGACGTCGGCTAAGTTTCGTAATTACTGAAACGATAGCCACCTCTTACTTTTAACGCACACGAACAAATCCTGTTATATCCAATAATGTAAAACATACAATCATAGCCTAGAAACATTGGCTAATGATACACACTATTTCTTGTCGTCAACAGGATTTGTTTTTATACGGACTGTGTAGTTTTAAGCTTACCATGAAGCCGTATTGTCTACTTCCCATTTCAATTCGGTAACCCTGTCTTCACCGCTCCATATGTTGTATTTGTCCTGCTCATCGACTATTTAAATTGCTCATTTGATTTAGTATGTGGTACAGTGCAGACATAATGTGCCATTGCCTTTGGGGGCTCTGGTATCTATAGGAACAGTTCTTTCTAAACTTGTTTAGATTTCCCGATTTTTGTTTTGATTTTTTGAATATGGATATTTTTAACAATTTAGCATAAATTTAAATAGTAAAAAAAAGCCGACCAATGTTTCGTTCGACAAACACATATTATGACTTTTTATTGGTATGCTTTCAATCTTGGTTGTCGTTTTATTGTGCATTCTTACAGACCATAACACACTATAGTCATTCAATTGACAAAAAGATAACATGAGGTAAAGGTAACCTGCAAAATGATCACAAAGCCATGTTTTATGTTTTAGATAGGTACATATGCAATGGCATGTTTAGCTGCAGAGAAAGTGGATCGTGTCTACCGCACAACTTGGTCTGCGACGGTTTACGGCAGTGTCCACATGGGGACGATGAACGACTCTGTGGATTTGAATGTCCACCACCGTGTGAATGTAATGGCGTGGCTTTTATGCATTGCAATGCAACCTTACCTTTAGGTAATGCCACAACAACAGCCAAACACGTGCGTTATTTGGATTTAAGCAATTCAGTTGTGTCGAGTCAACGTTTTAGCGAGTTATCCGTATTTCAGTCATTGACGGTCTTAAATATCTCCAGGTGTGGTGTCAAAACTATAATGTCATACTTGACGATTAGCCTTCTGCAGTATTTGAAAAGCTTACGAACCCTTGATCTTTCACATAACTTGCTTGAACATGTAACATACAATGACTTCAGTGGGTTATACGGCTTGCAGAGACTTATACTTACTGGAAATATCAATATGGTTACTATAGAACCTGGCGCATTTAATGATTTGAAGAAGGTTTCACATTTGTATATTGCACATTGTGGTTTAAAAGTTATAGACAATACTACATTTCGAGGCATGCACAGTTTGAAATATCTATACATGAACTCCAATCCGCTGTATATACAGACAGGAGCGTTCCAGTTTCTGTCTAGTCTGTCATACTTAGATATCCGCGGAGCAACTGCTGAACTTGAAAATGATTTATTTTATGGTATCGAACAGTTGGAACAGCTTCACACAGACACCTTCGGTTTATGCTGTGTTTTGAAAGCAGTGAATCAAAATGGTGCGTGCATTGCACCAAAAAATGCCATATCGTCGTGCGAAGATCTTATCGAAAATGAAATGCTTCGACTGTGTATTTGGATTATCGGATTATTTGCCATTCTTGGAAATATGTTTGTTATTGGTTATCATACTATACATAGTGTGCGAATAAAACAATGGCAGTCGTATACTGTTTATGTTACCTTTTTAGGGGTATCGGACCTATTCATGGGGATGTTTACATTGATAATAGCCACTGTAGACGTGTATTTCAGAGGAAATTACAGCATTCATGACATGAAATGGCGGACGAGTTTACTATGTACGTTTGCTGGGATGGTGTCCACTGTATCTTGTGAGTCCTCCGCAATGCTTATTTGTCTAATTGCTGTAGATAGGTACGTCGCTATCAGATATCCGTTTTCAAAACAAACGCCAAAGCAATCGTTGATATTTGCCGTGCTTGCTAAGACAATAGCAGTGGTAATCGCGGTGATTCCTGTTACGATGGATACTTATTTTGGAGGAGAATTCTATGCCAGTTCTGGTGTATGTATCGCTCTACCACTCACCGGCAGTGGTACTAAAGGATGGCAGTACTCTGTAGGTGTATTCATTGTCTTCAATATGATCTTGTTTGTTGCCATTGGAATCATGCAAGGCTTGTTGTATAGAGCGGTTAAAGCATCTACTCTAAAATGCAACAGAAAGCAAGGTGAGGTGGATGCTGCAGTAGCGAAGTCACTTGCGGTCGTCATAGTAACGGACTTTTGTTGTTGGTTCCCTATATGTGTATTAGGTAAGTTGAGTCAATTGTATATAATTCATCCAGCGAGGGAAATGCACTCACATCGTGGGTATTATATTATTCTATACCTTAAAGATTCCATATAATTTAAAGACAACAATAACTGATCAAATGCTGTGTGTCTCGTTAAACGGAAAATGAATATTGCAACAAACTAATAACGACTAGATTCAGAAATACCAACTCATTTGAAGGTCCCCACCTTCTAACATTCTTTAAGAACCACTAATTTGAGTACTACTCGATTTGCACGAAATGAGTGAAATAACTTAATTTGATAAGAAGTAACATCAAATGTAAATGGATCATATTAGAAAAGAACTGGTGGGTGGCTGATTAGCGGACATAGGGGATTAACATCACTTTTATACATCGTTCAGTCATATCACGGCGGTATCGAAATATAGCTGTGAGCTCAAAGCTCATCTTTACAAGGCTGACACACTGGAATACTACGGCGTATATATACTGAAAGGAAAAAGAAACGCGAAAAGGGAATTTTCGCTATATATTGTATATACTGCACACTTAATTCCATATATTTTCCAAGGAAAGCCCAAGATGTTTTGTCAACCAAAAGTTGCAGTTAGTTAGAGAAAGGACACAACTGTAAATGTTGAAGTTCAGCTCAGTACTGTATTTAATGTTAAGAGTTTGCAAAATGTTACTAAGTTTGCGCCAAACGCGTACACTGTCAATACTGAAACTTTGCAGGAATACTATCTGCTGTGTTAGGTGTTGCTTTAGTCTTTCTCCGAAAGGAAAGACCTTGCGTAGCCATGTACCATTCGATTAACAGCAGTATAATGTACATACAATATATAACGGAAATTCCCGTGTCGCGTTTTTTTCTTTCAGTATATATGACATGATAATCTAGGCGCATTATTCGGACACCGGGCCGAACAATCCTAGCACTACCCTGGGCTGAACGCAAGCAATGGAGCTACCAGTATCATGTATGAAGCCTTTGGTGGTACTCCTACGGGCGGTGAACCCATTACCGTCCGCCTGTGAGGCGAACGCTCTCCATAAGCCAGCGCCGTATATATGCGGGTAAAGTCAGTTGAGAATCAAGGATAAACATCGAGTGTACCCCAACCCAGATGCAGAGAGATGTATTCTGACAGGTCATGCACAATTTATGAAGTTAGTGTTCATATCATCAGAATGGGCATGACACATGCAATGCGTTTGTCAATGGCAAAATACATTTTCTATAAGACAAAACTATTTCAGATTAGTCTAAGAACGGTCAGTGTTAAACCCGTTTTGAATATGTAACTTAATAATAGTTTTGCACAAATACAACTTTGTTGCGCCTTGCATATTACATATTCTCTGTTACTTTTTACATAAGTGGGTGCATTTATTTTCAGGTTTCATGTCGTTGGCTGGGTATGAATTATCCCTGGAAATGTATGCGTGGATCATCGTTTTCGTTTTGCCAATAAATGCGGCACTGAATCCGTTTTTGTATACGATATCCTCAATTCGAAAGAAAAGGGTAATACTTTATTTGTTGTTGGCTGTTTATTAGATCCCTGATCTGAAGACTCAATGTGATCTATTGGGGTCACTCATCGTCCGTCCTTAACCACTTCTTCAAACGGTTTCTTCTCAGAAACCATTTTTTTTATCAAATTTTGACCTAACTTCACATACATGATTCTAAGGTAAATGGTTTGTTAAAATGTAATGGAATTAGGTCTACTACACATCTAAGCTACCCGTCGTTTCTATAAGTGTTCGAAACCTTAAAACAATCTTCTTTTCAAGAACCACTGAACAGAGTTCGACATTTTTTCCTTTATTAATGCTCTTTTACCCTTGAACTATTAAGTTTGTTCAAATAACATCCCAAGGGATAAATATGACTGCACCCCGAGATCCAAAGTTTGTATACAGAGATTGTGCATGTTCTGGAAAGACTTCTATAGAGAAAAACATGAATACTATATTTTTCTTCAAATTCACAAGGCAAAGAGCTTGCATACTTTACATTTAGCAACAGCCTATAGTCTTCTACCAAGTTTGTTTAAATAGTGATCTAGGGGTTAAATCTTGCCCCGCGCCACTGGTCACAGTTTTACATAGAGTTATACAGAAAAATCAGTAAACAATCTTCTCTGAAACTATAAGTGCTAGAAGAATAACAATTTGCAGGTACCATAAGCATATGATCCTTGACAGATTTATTCAAATGTTGACCCCGGGATCAAATTTGGCTCTGCCCCGATGTTCACATAGAGTTATACAGGAAAATCTGTAAAATAAACTCTTCTCTGAAACTATAAGAGCTACAGGTCTAATATGTTGCATGTAGCATAATGTATGGTCCTCTACAAAGTTGTTTCGAAATAGTTACCCGCAGTCAAATATGGCCTTTCCCCAGGGGTCACATGTTTCACATATACTATATAGGGACAAATTAAATAAAACATATTCTTCTCTGAAACAACAGGACATGGAACTCTCAAATATTGCATGTAGCATAACATTTTGATCCTCTATCAAGTTTGTTCAAATGAAGATCCTGTGGTCAAATAATGTGCCCTTTTCCCACCCCACCCGTCTTCAAAATCGTGGAGGGGTTTAACATTTAAGTAGAAAAAATCATGGGATTGTTTTTTCTACCTATGAAACATTTGAGATGGGTTTTGTTCACTTATGATAAAATACGGAAGGGTTTTGTCCACCAGTGTAACAAACAAAACACAGAAAAACAACAACAGTGGAAGGGATTTGCTGGGAGATGTTTTGTCTTACGTTCTGTAAAACGTGACAAGTATATGTTCGATTTTGCTAAAATATGTTTGATTCCAATTGGTCGACACTGTATTGCTCTGCTAATGAGCATGCATATAAGTTCATAAAACTAAATGCCAATTAAAACAATATCGAACGATCGCTTGAAAAATGCAACTTATAGGTTTTAGTTGATGTTATCGATATTGAACCTTATTTCATTCTATGCATATTGAGTCTAGTTTGAATTGCCTCATTTGGTCTACGTCAACCTCAGTCAACAACAGGCGTTCATACGCTTAAGAAACGTGTATTCCATGTACTAACCATCGTCATGAACAGGCAGTCAAAGTGTATGGTTATCTGCACATATCGTTTATAATCTTAGCATTTTGTCTTACAGTTTACCTGCCATGTGTAATATCAATTTCGAGACCAATGTTAATGTCATGACGTCAATGTTAGCATTTTGTCCTACAGTTTACCTGTCATGTGTAATCACAATTTCGACACCAGTGTTAAGTATGTGTAGAGTGTCGTGAACAAAGGTCGTATCAAACATCATATAAATATGATGGTTGTTTTTACTGCCAGTCATTATTAAATAATAACTTTATTTATCACACAACTTGCGTTACGGCAATGACATAAATATCAATAATACACTAGTTAATAAATATGCAAATGAAGGCAGACATTCATATAATATAATCATCACTCGGAGTTTTCCATTCAGCTCGGTGTGCACTCGGAATACCTCCTCGATTTCCGTAACCACTAAAAATACCGATTTACGAAAATCGACGAGGAATTTCCTATTGCTCGGCGTAATATGGACCCAAGCAACATTCGACGTCATCATACAATTAGGCAGCTACATAATCAATGCACGTTTTATGGGTTTTGTGGAATTATTTTATTAATACAATCTCCCATTCATGCCTATTTAATACTGAATGTATTAAACTTGTTGGATACAATTGATTTGATGCACGGTACAGCCTCGTTTAATAAATGTAATACTGTTAGCAAATAGGCACTCATTTTTCAATTGTCAAACCCTCTATGCACGCTTGTGTATGTGTTATCATGCAGTAAACACGTTGTCATGACTCTTTTTTTTATTTTTTTTTCAGAAAAAGGTAGAGAGTAAAACGGGAATATCAGGTATGACATCCACAGATATTCGAGAAGTGTCAAATGTATAAAGTATAGTTAGCACTGACCCCGAATATTGTCATTTATATGGAAAATCTAATAATTCCTTCGAGATGAAAAAAAGTATGACATGAACAACAAAGTACATCATATATTTTCCTCATCCGCATTTCTGAAAAAGTAGAAATCGTCAATTATAAAAATAACTGCAATGTAAATTAAGAAATGTCGTTTAAAGTTATAGCAGTCCGATATAGCAGCCCATGAGTGAACGCTAACAGGCGCAATATGTATTCATTTACTATTTCTCGATTTCCACGATTTCAGAGAACAGTTTCATGGAATTCGATATTTTAAAAGTGATCAATGTTATGAAAAATATCTACTTAGAGACTGGCATCATTGTAAATATTTGTTTCCTCTGTAAAGAAAAAAGAGATGTATACATTATTTTGAAAATAAGTTATATAAAGAAAAAATAAACCATTGAACTTAATATTGGGGTCAAAATACACACATTTGCAAGTAATGACGAAATGAACATACATTTTGACCAAAGTTATCTTTATTTGGTATGTGACATACACCAATAATAAATATTAATATTTTTGTCTTACAAAATAAATGTTGTCTTATAAAAAATGTTTATTTATGTAATTTATAAGTGATTTATAAAATCATAACATAAAATACAAGCAAATTGCCTAGTAGTCCAATTAGATGTAAATTTCCTAATATTGCTATAAAATTGAAACTTTTCTTTCAACATTCATTGTATAGTTTTGTCTTAAACTAAAGCATGCGATCATATTGACTTTTGAAAACATAGTTTTCAAAAATTAGTATATGCATTTATTGGAATTATTTGCTTTTAGTTAAATCTCTACTGCAATAGAAACATATTAGTATACAACTGGAAAACAGCAAGCAAATAATTCAAAATGTAATTTAAAGCGAATCGCGTGAAATTGTAAAAGGAAATGCATATGATCAAAATGAAACTTTCACATAATTTAATCATGCATTGTTTATGAATGTCACCTCCTTCCGAAAAAAGCAAACATTGATCAAAATTGTAACTTAATAGGTATAATTGAAAGTTGCATATTATCTCAAAAAAAAAAGAAAAAGCAAAACGCTTAACATATATCATGTAAATGTCATGACGTGTAACAAACACCCTTAACCTATATCATGTAGATGTCAGTACGTGTAACACACTTCACCTATATCATGTAGGTTGGAATGACTTGTAACACCATTCAATTATTTCATGTAGGTTGAAAAACTGCATATAGATCATTTAGAAGTCATTGTGTGTAACATCATTCTCATATATCATGTAGGATGGAATCAAATGTAACACCATTCACATATATCATGTAGATGTCATGACGTGTAATACCATTCCCATGTAGCATGTAGGTTTGCATGATGTATACCATTTTCATCTTTGTCTTCTAGATTGTTATGACGTCAAACGTCCATCACCTATAGCATTTATGTGTCATGGCGTGCAGATGTAACATATGCGTATTTATCATGTCGTTTGTCATGACGTGTAACATTTTCGCCTAAATCATGTAGGTTGTCATGACGTCAAACACCCTTCACCTGCATAATGTAGATGTCATGATCTGTAACAAACTTCGGCTATATCACGTAGGTTGTCATGACGTGTAACACCCTTCACCTATACCATGTTGGTTGTCATGACGTGTAACACCCTTCACCTATATCATATAGATGTCACGATGTGTAACATCTTCATCTTTATCATGTCGGTTGTCATGACGCGTAAACCCATTTTCCTATACTATATCACGCAGGTTGTCATGACGTATAACATCCTTCACCTATATCATATAGATGTCACGATGTGTAACATCTTCATCTTTATCATGTCGGTTGTCATGACGTGTAACATTTTCACCTAAATCATGTAGGTTGTCATGACGTCAAACACTGTTCACCTGCATAATGTAGATGTCATGATCTGTAACAAACTTCGACTATATCACGTAGGTTGTCATGACGTGTAACACCCTTCACCTATATCATGTTGGTTGTCATGACGTGTAACAAATTCATCTTTATCATGTCGGTTGTCATGACGTGTAACATTTCCACCTAAATCATGTAGGTTGTCATGACGTCAAACACCCTTCACCTGCATAATGTAGATGTCATGATCTGTAACAAACTTCGACTATATCACGTAGGTTGTCATGACGTATAACACCCTTCACCTATATCATATAGATGTCACGATGTGTAACATCTTCATCTGTATCATGTTGGTTGTCATGACGTGTAACACCCTTCACCTATATCATATAGATGTCACGATGTGTAACATCTTCATCTGTATCATGTTGGTTGTCATGACGTGTAACACCCTTCACCTATATCATATAGATGTCACGATGTGTAACATCTTCATCTGTATCATGTTGTGCGATGACGCCGCCAGCTACTAACGTTTTGCATGTTTTCCTACATTTTGGATGTTGGTGCGTACATGAATTTTATCTCGACCCTTTGGTGAGATGGAAATATCTAGCCCCGGTAAAATGACGGATATCCTTGTCCGGTAGGCAAGAAAATACTTTCCATCCCCATGTAAATCGGGGATAACCTTTTCTTGCATACTGGACAAGGAAATCCTTCATTTTACTGAGGCTAGACATTTCCATCTCACCCTAGGGTCAAGATAAAATTCACACGCGCCAACATCCGGTATGCAGGAAAGCATGCAAAACGTTAGTATCTGGCGGCGTCAACGCACAAGATGTCTCTGATATGCAAGAAAAGGAATCTATCGTAGGTATTCGGTTCAGATATGGAATTGCAACCCTCGGTATAAGTGTTTTAATCGGCAGAGCCTCGGTTCCGATAAAAACACTTTTACCTTGGGTTGGACTTTGACGGATACCCAGGAAAGATTATTATAATCCGGTATGCAAGAAACAGTTTTTCTCGTTAAAGACGTATAACATGATTTCAGAATTTAATTTCTAAACCTAAACGTATCGTTATTGAAGGTAGCACTGCTATTTTTGAGTACACATGCATTGTTGAATGGCAATACAAGTTGCAGTACGTGGGTACCAACTTTACCAACTTTATCTCTAAGGAAATATAAGATACCAGAATATATGCTTAAAGAAAGTTTGTATTTATAGATGCTGTTACGACAAACGCATTCCTGCAGACGTATAACGCCATGACACTGGACGGAAGTGTTGTAACTCCTGATCCTGGCAGCATGTCACTGGCTCGGTTCTTAGATAACAACAACTTGTCAACACAAGATGTACAGCTGATTAAAAGACGACTAATGCAGTACATTGAAAAGTTGCATGGGATGCACATTTGCCATGGCTTCATTTCCGAGAATACCGTATATGTTATCATTAAAGAAACCGTAAGAGCATAATAATATAATTTTAAAAGTAGTTAAACGTTTCCAAACGTGTATAGCATTGTTTAATTAGGTCCGCAGATGTTGCTGTGTTTGTGGTGGTCTTCTGATATCGTGCTTGACCTTTTGTCTGAAAGGTTCGAGGATCCACATCGAAACATTACGCTTGTGACCTTCACGCCACACTCAAAAATAGCGTAATTTGCCCAAACCCTATCTCAGATTTTACAGATGGGTAACTAAAAAAAAATACCATCACTTTTACGGAAGAAAGTGTTTGGAGTCGGGTCGATTTTTCTGACCGTTTGTGTGATGGCAAGCAAACCTAATGTGTGTTATGCCTCAGTTGATAAGTACTCTCACTCCTTCGCCCTTCCGATCGGTTTCATCAACTTGACTACAATTAGACCCGGAGCCCATGGAGTTGTATTGCAGTGGGAGACGCCAAAAGGTCTGTGGGTGTTTTCTTACTTGAAATTTTATGCTGAATTCAAAAACCCATTTCTTAAGTGCACCAGCATGCCCCAAAGTTAAAAAAAATGCAATTGAAAGCAGCTATAGAGGAAAGAAAATCAGGATCTGAAAAATGGGGGTAGGGTTGAGTTTATGTTTATGCTATATGTCTTATAGCATTAATAGTGTTCAAAATGGTATCAATGCATAGGTAATGAGGGAAAGATATTCAAAAAATAGTTTGGGAATATTCAAAGTCAAGGTCAAAATGGTTTACATGGTCGAAAGTTCAATTAAGTGCAAAATCAATAATAAAATCACATTTTCCTTCCCATGTGTAAACATTTTTTTATTCCAGTATATATATTCTATATTATTTTATGATATTTATTGATAATACAGAATATGCTGATATCGTGTAATTATAATTTAAATGTGGTGATATGACCCGTACTTCCAAACATCACTTTAATATGACATAGGGTCAAAATATGAGTGAACTCATTAAATGGGAATATATTGAATACAATTACTTGTACCACTGACAAACCCCATGTCCACCGCCATATGCATGACACCTTCGGGATGGTTAACATTTTGTACTATTGATTTTATTAATATTGAGTTCTGCTCAACCCGGGGCTAGATGGCGTGAGCGGTAGCTAGCATATTTCACTACCGCTCATGAACAGTCTCAATCAAACCGAGACTGCAATATTTCGTATGTGTCGTTTTCGGCCGTTTCCAAAGGTCCATTATCATACTCTTTGTTATTTATAGCAGATAACATTAAATGGTGATGTATATATATAAAAAAGTATGGACTTTCAATTGTTAGTTGTCAAAATTAATATTTGGTATATTAAAGATTAAGGTCATTGGGTTCATTGAGGTCAACCAGTTCAGTTAAGTACACATATATGACAAATTAATATTTTTTGGCAGATATATAGCATACTACTGGTATAAAATTCAATGATATCATCACAAATAAAGATGATTAGCCGGTATAAATCACATTCAGAAGTAAAGCAGTGTAGATTACAAGACCTTTGATTGTGCATCTACAAATTCTGAAATCAAAATTTGACTACTAAATACAAATGTGTTGTTACAACTTTTGATAACACAAGCTTCCCAATAGCTAGACGAAACATGTCAAGGTAAATTTCGGTAACCTACACGTTACACCCAGTACTGTCTAATTAATATTGTCGTCTTCCTCTATATCTGATTCATCGGATGTTGCCATATCTTCCGTATCGTCTTCGGCAGCACTGTTACTATCGCTGTTTATGTCGTCAATAATGTCTTGGGGTATCTGGTGTCCAGAAAACAACTTCATTGTGAACCATTCATCTTCTATCCATCCAGGGTTAAGCGCAAGAGGATCGGCTCCATCGACATGCTTCCACATCGAAGCCACTAAGTTGTCCGCAGCACCTTTTGATGTAGGACTGATCTTGAACGTGGCAGGAGACTTGGTTCAGCCCCTTTTTGTTTTGCCAAGGGGTGCGTTTGGTCTGTAGGGACGTAATTTTGTCCTGAATATAGCATATAATGCATCGTCTACATTAGTTAGAACAGGTTTGCCGTAAAGATTACACACGAATGACTTTCTATCACTTTCAACTTCAATTGTCACTTCATCAGATTCTCCAAGCTGTCTAAACGCATGTAGATACCGGGGGATTTTTCGACAATTTCAAAAGGTCGAACCGATCCTTTACGGATGAATGCAATAGTATAGTCACAACCAATGAATGCATGTACTGCTGAAAATGCTGAACATACAGACTTTCCTAACTTTCCACTGAGCTGTGTGATGTAGATACCTTCTGTTGTTTTTGCTTTCGTGGCCTACATCCATCCAGACAAAAGCTTCATAGTTACTGACGTGGGATGAGAGAACGACGAACACATCTATATATGTACAGCCAACAACAACATTGGGTAGTTCGCTGGTCTGGCTGATGTGTCGTAAATGCCGAACTATTCTGGTGTCCGCCTCTTCATGTGTGCAACATAAATTTGCAATGTAACTGTTTCGTTTTCAGCTTTAAATAGATAGCATTCATCCTCCAAACCCATGTAGAGCGTGAAACTTTTCAATATAGATCCATTCTCGTCCTTCGTCCATTTATCAGACAGGAAATGTAGGAGTGAAATTTTGAACGACTCAGAACGTAATGCTCGGTGAAAATATTTAGGTCGTCTTTACTCTGGTCCAGCTATTTTTGTTTCATCAGAACTTTCTCCACGAGAGTATCGTTCAATGTCTTTAACTGAATCTTTGTATTGGTCACATACAAAGATGTGTGTATTGGTCACATACAACGTCGACACGGTCTGCAAGTCGCGTTAGCATTGACAATATCACATTGGCTACACCACCGAATGTCGGAGGTAAGTTATTGAGTGTTTGAATGAGAAATATTGCATCCACTATCCATACATCTGATGTCTGTGGAGGCTCACTAACAACTTTCTCCTCTAGCGTTTTCATTAGTGTTGACTTGTCCATTTTCATAATGCTTCGGTCGACATCGGAACAGGGGTCAGTGGATAGCTAAATATCTTTCTCAGTTCTATCTCCATCGTGAGGGAAATGTAAAACAAGCGCCCAAACATATCTCTGGTTCCCTGTAGTTCTTTAATTATGCTATCCTTTGAATTGAATTGACTTGAATGTTGTTTAACGGCTCATCAACACAGTATAGGTTATTTAGAGCCACCCCAGAGAGAGGGGAAGGATACAAAGGCATCCGGGAACCGTGACCTACTCTTATTATCGAATATATTCCTATGGGTCTTTAACGTCCTCTGAGCTATCCTTTGAAGGAAGCTTTACGGATACGGCAGCTTGTGAAAAGTTCTTAATTTTTCTATGTGGTCTTGGCTTCTCAAAACCATCAACATCTGCAAGGCACCCATCCTTGAACTTTTCTAACCACTTGTCTCCAATTTACTCAACTGCTACGATGTGCTCTGCTATGTCTTTGGGCATTACTTTCCCTGTGGAAATGCAGTCTTATCAGCTGACTCTATGCCAACTGTCGCGTTTGATTCTGAATGGTTTTAGTTCCTGTGTTGAGTCTGCCTTTGCTTTCATTCCAGTTTTCGCCAGTAGTGAACCAACAACAGCACTCCTGACAGAGCGTGTAATCATCGAACGCCTCTGAGCACCAATATATCCACTAAAGGAAGCTATCCATTTCAGCTTTGATGCTGCATCCGCATTAATAGATTGCTTAAGTGTGCGATCTACTGGACTTTGGGAAAATGGCATCGATGTACGTCGAACTGACAAAGCTCCGGCTTCTAGCATCTAACACCTGGGTGACTTTCGTCTACGTTAAGGAGTTCAAGATGAAATCTCACCATAAAAACTGATGAAAACCATAAAGGAGAAAGTTGTTAGTGAGCCTCCACAAACATCAGATGTATGGATGGTGGATGCAATGTTTCTCATTCAAACACTCAATCACTTACCTTCGACACTCGGTGGTGTAGACAATGTGATATTGTCAATGCTAACTCGACTTGCAGACCGTGTCGACTTTGTATGTGACACATACAAACATTCTTCAATTAAAGACATTGCACGATACTCTCGTGGAGAGGTTTCTGATGAAACAAAAATAGCTGGACCAGAGCAAAGACGACCTAAATATTTTCACCGGGCATTACGTTCTGAGTCGTTCAAAATTTCACTTCTACAGTTCCTGTCTGATAAATGGTAGAAGGACGAGTATGGATCTATATTGAAAAGCTGCACGCTCTACGTTGGTTTGGAGGATGTATGCTATCTCTTTGAAGCTGAAAACGAAACAGTTACACGTACGGTCATTGCAGATTTATGTTGCACACATGAAGTGGTGGACACCAGAATAGTTCGGCATTTACGACACATCAGCCAGACCAACGAACTACCCAATGTTGTTGTTTGCTGTACAGAAACAGATGTGTTCATCGTTCTCTTATTCCATGTCAGTAACTATGAAGCCTTTGTCTGGATGGATGTAGGCCACGAACACAAAAACAACAGAAGATATATCGACGTCACAGCTCAGTGGAAAGTTAGGAAAGCCAGAATGTTCATATTGCCTGCACTACATGCATTGACTGGTTGTGACTATACTGTGACTAACCCCCCCCCCCCACCCACACACACACACACACTCCCCCCGGGTATCTACATGCGTTTAGACAGCTTGGAGAATCTGATGAAGTGACAACTGAAGTCGAAAGTTATATAGTTTCCTTCGTGTGTAATCTTTACCGGCAAACCTGTTCTAACTAGTGTAGACTATGCAAGGTATGCTATATTCAGGACAAAATTACGCCCCCATTGACCAAAGTCCCCCCTTGGCAAAACTAAAAGGGGCTGATCCAAGTCTCCTGCCACGTTCAAGTTCAGTCTTACATCAAAAGGTGCTGCGGACAAACTAAGTGGCTTCGGTGTGGAAGCATGCCGATTGAGCCGATCCTCTTGCGCTTAACCCAAAGGAATCTGGATGGATAGAAGAAGATGAACGGTTCACAATGACGTAGTTTTCTGGACCCCGGATACCTCAAGACATTATTGACGACATAAACAGTGATAGTAACATTGCTGCCGAAGACGATACGGAAGATATGACAACATCCGATGAATCAGACATAGAGGAAGATGACAGTGTTGATTAGACAGTAATGGGTATAACGCGTAGGTTACCGAAATTTACCTTGACATTTTTCATCCAGCTGTTGGGAAGCTTGTGTTATCAAAAGTTGTAACAACACATTTGTATTTAGTAGACAAATTTTGTTTTCAGTATTTGTAGATGCACAATCAAAGGGCTGCTTTACTTCTGAATGTGATTTATATCAGCTAGTCATCTTTATTTTGATGACCTCTTTGAATTGTATACCATTAGTTTGCGTATATGTTGTCATATATGTGTACTTAATTGAACTTGTTGACCTCAATAAACCCAATGACCTTAATCTCTAATATAACAAATATTAAGTTTGACAACTAACAATTGAAAGTCCATATTGTTTATATACAACACCATTTAATGTTATCTGCTATAAATAACAAGTTTGTCAGTGGTACAAGTGCAGTATTCAATGTATTCCCATTTAATAAGTTCACTCCTATTTTGACCCTGTGTCATATAAAAATGATGTTTGGAAGTACGGGCAATATAACCACATTTAAAATATATTTACATGATATCAGCATATTCTATATTATCAACAAATATCATGAAATAATATAGAATATATACACTGGAATAAAAAATAAATATATAAATATGGGAAGGAAAATGCGATTTTCTTATAGTTTTTGCACTTAATTGACCTTTCGACCTTGTAAACCATTTTGACCTTTACTTTGAATATTCCCAAACTATTTTTTAAATATCTTTGCCTCATTACCTATGCATTGATACCATTTTAAACACTATTAACGCTATAATATATATAGTATAACATAAACTCAACCCTACCCCCCATTTTTCAGATCCTGATTTTCTTACGTCTACATTTGCTTTCAATTTAATTTTGTTTTATCTTTTGGGCATGCTGGTGCACTTAAGAAATGGATTTTTGAATTCAACATAAAATTTCAAGTAAGAAAACATCCACAGACCTTTTGGCTTCTCCCACTGCATTAAAAGTCCATGGGCTCTGGGTCTAAATCTAAAAATGGAAATTAACTATAGTTTAGGGCGTTTGTTTCAGCCAAAGTTTTTGTTTACCTTTAAGACAAAATTCATGTAGTACCTAAATGAGTTGTATATCAGTAATCTTTAGTGGTAAATAAAAATAACTTACTTTTCAAAATCGGTTGAGAAATAAAAATTTCATGCGCGAATGCTGTTTTTGATGAGCATGTTCAATGCAAAATTCTGCTGCATGAACAACTTGGAAAATTATTTTTATTGTGGAATTGTTATCTACAAATGATTTAAATTGTTGGATATTCGAAAATTAAAACACCCTGAACGTTCATAGCAAAATATGAAGGCTAACTGAAGTTATTTGAAATTTCTAAATTGTCTGCTTTCCCATCAACATGGCATTTACATGGAGAAAAAACCCATCGAACAATCATTTGGGCTGTACAATATTTATTTCTCAACCGATTTTTAAGACACAGACGTTTGTATTTACCACTAAAATACCAATTAGAATGATATATAATTGATGTAAATATTATTTAAATTGCTCAAGCTTTTGCAGATAGAACTTTGGATGAAACAAGCGCCCCAGACAATGTACTTGTATTGATGGTGTTTGAGTCGGTTCCAGTTGGATGATTCCGTATACCTGTATACTCTCCCTCTCTGTCGCTCTGCGACGACACTTTTAACATTTAATTAATGTGATGATGAGCGTTTACACGATAGTTCAATTTAAATTATATGATTTAGACTCGGCTTGCCAAGACCGTATCATGCATATGTCTTACTTTTACTGGGCAGATTAGGCCAAATAAAGAGCTTACTAGCAATTAGCCGATTTTTTTCACTGACATTATGTCAACATTTACATGACGTCACGTTGGAAATAAACTTGAGAACGATACTTGTTGCTGCATGAATTATATGTGCTGCTTCTCATAAGTTACAACTAAGAAATTAACATTTAATATTCTTGAAAATACGTTTTATGAAAGTCGAATAGAATCTCTCAAAGTCTCATTAAATATCTAAAACCTCGAATGTGTACACGTCGCCAATTTAGTATGTCTATAATACGCTTCGTTCTAAATACGTGGTTTATGATTTATAAATAAACTTTTATTAACGAGTATCATTTTCTTTTAACATATTTTCTATGCGTCTAATATGTTTATACTACTGATTCATTGTAGCACATAAAGTTATCACTACCACATGCCACATGCCTATTTGCCCGTTTTAGAAGTAAGGGTTGCCAATGTTTAATATTTTATTCGTGCGAGCGGTCTTACGGATGGGCATTCACGGGTTTCCGCACATTATATTGAGATAATTATGCTACAGTAAACTGTGTACACATTTAATATATCTAAGTTAACCAGTAGATCATATTGCCTGCTGAACATTTCACGTCGGTTAACTTGTCTTCATCACTCTTGTTGCTGTGCATTGTCCTGTTCAGTTACTACATGTACTGAAGCTGCTCATTTGATTCAGTGTGTGGTATAGAGCGGACCTAGAGTGCAGTGGGGTTTTGGTGCGTTAGGAACGTTATTATTGTTCATTTTGTACTGAACGCATTGTTTTCTTTTTAAGGCTATAAACGACGTCTATCTCGAGTTTCGACACAAAAGAATTACCGAAAATATGGATAGTTACAAAGATGTATCTGACGTCGATTCAATGATTGAGCGTCTTAGAAGAGATATTCCGTCTGCGGCAAGCGGCGACGATGATGACACATTCTAGAAACGCCATCTAGTACTTCGAGAGAAGCCTGTTTTCATAAAGCAGAAATATTACAGGCAAATGAATGTAAATGAAAATTTTGAAGAATCTATTAACAATGGTATTCAGTGATTTTAGAATAACAAGTACTTACAATGCCGCAGTATACAATGTTATTAACAGAAGAACGATACGTTTGTTGACAGCAAAACAGGACACCCATAGTTAGAATTGTCTCCTAGAAATATCCACCATCATAGTGCCTACGTACAGTTAAACACCGCAATACAATTCAAGTATGCAAACAAGCCTTAACATATTACCATACTACATGCAACTATAATCCATCTTTTGTACACGTATTTTACGTAGGTTGTACATTAATAATTTTACTATAATTGTTTACTTATGCAGTACTGGACTGTAACATATATTTCAATGAGTCTTACATTTCATACGATATGTTTGATAATCCCACTAGCTTAACTTCCAATAGTGTCCAAAACTATTTGGAAAAAGTGTAATTAATAATAATACACCGGATAAAATATAATGTTTTGAACCAAACTAATATATTGTTTTTGGACTAGAAAGTTTTTGGAACTGAAACATATATAAACGATGAATTAAAAAATATATAAACAAATGTTTGGACTAAACACATTTTATATATTTCAATTTCTTCTTAAATTGTTCGATATATATTTACAACGTGTTTTTGTGCTTTTTAAAGAAAAACACATTTTCTGTTCTCCTACTTCCGAATTTGCTCATTCCTCTATGAACATTTTTGTTTTGGTGCTGCGGTATTTAGAGGTTAATATACGGCCGTGGTGTGTCTTTTGTCGATAATGGCACGCCTAGTGCCGTAATGGTCCGAGGGCTAAATTAGTGCCGTAATGGTCCGAGGGCTTTAGCCCGAGGACCATTCACTAGATGTGCCATTATCGACAAAAAGGCACACCACGGCCGTATATTTGCCTTTTTATTACATACCTACTATATAGATATAAAATTCGAACAGGAAAAGTAGCATTCAAGGACGGCAGTCAACCAGAAACAAAGAACAACTATATAAAAAATGAACAAACGGCAAAATAAGACATCACAAACACGCAAGAGTAGTCAACAGGGCTACCACCTTGGAACGGTGGCAAAAAGGCCGATGGGGTTTAGTTTTGAAACCTTCAAAAAGGAAGACTGATACATGAACTTTCGTCCCTCTGGTTTCCTGGTTGTACTCTAGATTGGTTTTCTCTTTATTTGCAACAGCTGTGTTCATTACAATTCCGAATGCACCCTGAGGTGATTTTTAACATGTCTGTCACTAGGACTATCACAACCGTTATTCCATGAAGATGTGATATATAAACTTCGGAAATGCAATGGGTCTGACGGATTTCATGGCCACTTTATAAAATTAATCACGAAATTCGTCAGAAAAGGAAACGACCCTTTGGTATTAGAGCGCACTTTCGCGATTGACCCATCTACAGTCAGTCACTACGCTTCTCTTTTCTCTTGTGCGATGACCGAACAACCTCGTTGGACTTCATAATTGCACCTTCTGAAACCCCGAAAGGAGATGTGGGTGCATGAACCTTCGTCCCTCGGGTTTTTCTTGGGCCTGCAACTGCTGTGTTTGTGCAGTACAATTCGGGATACATCCCGAGGTGTTTCTAATTATGTTTTTTTATATATCTTTAAATAACATATACATGTATCGTTCGCTAAATTCTTTGAAAATGGACTGTATGTTAGCGATTTACTTTTGATGGAATGTACATTTATTTACACTTTCTTGTCAATTTGGGTGCTAAAAATAAGGTTGTGTTCACATAAAATCAATGTTACCTAACCAGTAGGCCATATTGCCTACTAGCTGTTCGAAGTCGGTAACCCTGTCTTTGCCCCAATTTGTGTTGTGTAATGTCCGCTTTATTGTATATTTCATTTGCTCTTTGTTTTGAGTACATTTCGGATCTACGGTACCATTTCTTTTGAATGCTGTGGATTCCATAGGATCAGGTTTTTAAAACAATGAACTTTTGCAAAGCATTTTAGAAGTTTATAACTGTAGTTTTGCTGGAGTAGCTTTTCAGGTATACACCGTTTATAAATATTACTGAACTCGACTACAAGTACTCGAAAAAGGAATAAGTTGAAAAACATAAATCCCATGAGATTTTGCTCTGGGAACATTACCGTTCAAGTAGGGATACTTAACGATATCGAAATTAAATTCATTTCATTTGTCGTAAATGTTGCTTATTATATTCCAAATTTCAATTGAGAGATGCAAATCGAGAAAAGAAATACTGGTTTTGCTCAATTGAATCAATTTCGGGTATACGAGGGGCGTTCATTATATAATGTGACTATGGTCCTAACATTAAATTATGGTCCATTGTTGTAGTTTATTAATTTATCAAGTTTCATATACTTCCATCCAATAAAAAATGTTTTTTGAGGGCAATTTTATAAGACATGTAAATGATACTCAACACGCCAAAAACGGAAAAAACTTTTTTGACTAAAAATCTGATTTCGACGGCCAATATGGAAATTTTTTCCTAAACCACAAACTTTTATATATTTTATATGAAGATGTTAGTAGTTTTTATTTGTAATGTGTTTATTTTTGGTGTTATTGCTCCGACAAAATATAGCTTAAATTGTATGCTAAAAAAGAGAAGAGCAACTTCAGGCTTTTATATAATTGGAGCGGTGTAACTAAAAGTATTGATTTTCTATTAAATCTTTAGAGTATCCCTTCAATTCGTTTACCCATTTATTTAAAACCATTTTCTGTCATATCTTCAAACTGAATTTAAATATTGATTTTATTGGTATTTTTATATTTTCAGGACTTTTATATTTCCAAGTAAACGGCATTTCTTGCCTTGGACTATTATCGATGTTTTGTATTGAAAACATCGTTTACGTAATATTTACACATACTTCTAGTTACAACAAAAGTTTGAATGAATTACTTTGCTTCAAAATGCATTTTTTTTATAAATCCAACATTACGACCTATGCAAATTCATTAAACTTTTCTGCCGCTGTTTAAGGCAGTATATATGAATATGTCCTAAACAAACAGTCGTCATAGACTTTTATTATATAACCTATAAATAGACGCGTTTTCATTGGCTAAAAAGTAATTTTTTAGAAAAAATATCTAGCGATATTGACCTATCAATCAATCTTTTGAAAATGGAGAAATAAATAGCAACATCTATGACAAAAAAAATGACGTTAATGTTGATTTTGTAAATTATCTCCAATATAATGAGATGTTGTAAGATGAATTATATATCGAGGGCTTGGCGCAAGACTAGTCTAACTCACTTCTTGCAAACTTTTCAGGAGAAGCAAACAACTGTGAAAATGGAAATAAGACTTTTTATTATAAATCCATCAAGTAATTTCTTCGTTAATTAAAACAATATATATATTAATAGGAAATAGGCAATCAGAGAGTAACACTTATTTTGAAATCATTTTTTCTGTGCATTTGCATTGCAATAGGTGTGCAAAACCAGTCCACCTAATGATAGTAATAGTTTTGGTTGTTAATGTCTTTGTTTAATGCATCTATACATGTTTTCCCCCAATTGTCCCCCAATCCCCCACTCAGCGGAGGGCACTGGGCATACCCTGCGGGGAATTAGACAGATGAGAAACAGTTTATAATCCCCATGCCTATGAGCAACATCATGTCCAAATCCCCAGTGTTCAGTATTCCTACCCCGGTGTCATCATTGATGGTATGCCCAACTCCTGCTCCTGTGTTGGGGGAAAACATTGATATGTTCATAATTTAAAAGTGGGAATAAATATTGTTATTTATTTTATTTTTTATTTATTGTAAATATAGATATTACAATCGAACAGGAAAAGCAGCATTCAAGGACGACAGACAACCGCGAACACACACAGAAACAAAGAACACATTTAAAGATGAATAAAAGGCCAAAAAATACATCACAAACACAAAGGGGTTTCAACCAGGTTCTAGGGTGCACCACACCTCACACTTACCCTACCGTCAACCCAATAAAATGGGACAGTGTAAAAAAAAAGAAATCCCCGCCATAAACTATTCTATAACCAAACAAGGCAGCATTAATAGGCAATATAAGTAAAACACAAAGATGCTCGCGTGTATATAAATACACAAAAATACCCTAGAAAGCCACAAAGAAGGTACTCAATGACTAGGCAGAACCCAGAGCAACAAGAGAATAAACGATTGAGGGCACTACAAGACAGGACTGCAGACAAACATCAAACGTCACTGTCTTTTTGGGATTTAGGTAGACGTCATCATAGGGTCCACAGCGTGTCCGGCCATCGCACAATTAAAGAGGAAACCATAGTGGCGAACTGTAAATTGGTCCACCATCAAGCATGCAGTGCGTTGCAAAATGATAGGGTCATAACCTTTTTTGATAAACCTTTTAACAAGTTTAACAAAGATAGTATGAAAGTGATCATGGCTAAGGATCTTACGAAGTTTATAAATCCGTTACCATATAAGTCAGGTTGTGATAGTCCTTGTCGTAGAAGAGTTCTTAAATTACTTTAATTTAACTTTTATTATTTGCAATACTTGCATATTTTCAGATATTTCACATATTTTTATTGGTTATAAAACCTTTTTTTTTGTGCTGAGCTCAAACTCATATTCAAAATTTGTTCAAATTCAACATAATTTTTTATTATTTTTAGCCCAAATTTGTACAAAAAACCCCCAGATAAAGCTAGAATTTATAATTATTTTGTCACTTGAGCATTGACTTTACTGTACTACATATATTTCAAAATGCTCTATTTAACATTACGTGGTCCCGCCTTAAAATGGAAAGCTTATATTAGTAGGATTTTATAACGGATATTTCAACAATAAAACACATTTATAAAAAAAATTAATGAATAATCTCTACATCTGAATATAGCATAAAAATGATCTTTAAGAAATAATTATTGAGAAAAATGCTGAAAATAATAAAATCAAACTAAGGGTTACCGTCACAATTTTGATTTTCCAGGTAAAGTATCAGTCTCTCGCTTTAATTTTGACATTTCGTTCAAAGTGTCTGTCTTCATTGATATGTGTGTTTGATTTGCAAGTCAATAGCTGTGAAATAAAGCTAAAGTTAAGCTTATACCTGTATTGGTTTTGAAAATATAGTTAATTTTTAGTTAAACATGGTATCAAGTAAAATTTCAGCTAATTCCTGCAATATGAAGATAGCTTGAAGTAACTATACATACACAGACGGGATTTCTGAATAACCGTGTTAACTGTGTCCTAACATGTCTGAAACGTTCACAGATACACGAACAATGCTTAGAGTTAAAGGATGTAAGATACCCGTTCTGGAGCTCTAAAGCGCAAGGGTTTAGAGATTATGAAGCTCTAAATTGCAAGGCATTAGAGATGAATGATAAAAGATACCTGTTCTGCAGCTCTAAAGCGCAATGCCTTAGCATTAAAGGATGAAAATGCCATTCTGCAGCTCTAAAGCGCCATGCCTGAAAGAATAACGAATAAAAGACACCCATTCTACAGCTCTTACTTAACGTCCCACACCACAATTAATTTTCCGTAGGGACCCATTGTAATGTATTTGTTCATGGCATAGAGATAAACAGATTTTACAACATGTATTTATGCTTAAATTCTTCAATATCTGCAATTTAAAACACATTTAACAAATATTTACCAGATTGAACTTTTTTTCAGTTCATGTTTGCATGACACCTATCAAAATTTAGACAAAAATACAACCCCGTGGTGATTAGACCCATGATGTGTAAAATGAGGCCGAATTAGCTAGAAATCTTATATCAACATGCATTTTTCTGTGATCTATTCCTTAAATGCTGTAGATTTAGAACCTGGTAAAGATAAATCAATGTATCCTGTAAAATGTAGAAAAGTGAATTTGTTTTTTTTATCTACCTCCTTCATCTGTAGGGCACGAGTATTCAAGGGAGATAATAGTGGTGTGAGTCCTTTAAGTAGGCGTCATCATAGGGTCCACAGCCTGTCATGTCATAGTACAATTAAAGAGGAAAGCATAGTGGCGAACTGTAAAAAAGTCCACCACCAAGCATGCAGTACGTTTCAAAATGATAGGGTCATAACCTCTTTTGATAAACTTTTTAACAAGTTTAACAAAGATAGCATGAAAGTGATCATGACCAGGTTGACCAAGATGGACCTAGATCGATCACCTGAGTACTGGCCCATTATCGAACTTCTTCATTAATTTAAAGTGCTATTTTTGGTTTATATCACATTGTTGATCTATTTGTTACATTTTTCAAGCATTGCCATGTTAAAATTGTGAGTTTTTAATTTATTTTGCTTATATGGAAATGAGTGTATGAATACAATATTATGGCATCTCAGTGTTTATGTTTTTAAAGGTACCATTCATTCATGAGACAACTTCTTTCTTAGAAGATACATGACCCCCATTTTTCTGTGGATTTTTTGGCAGCATATGTGTCATTTGTGATGAGAATGGAAGTTATTCATTTTTAATTTGGGCCCAGATATGAATGACAACATGGTATTTACATTTTAATTCACACACAACTCAATGCAACAATCAGTGGGTTTGTTACACCTTCAAAGTTTCATTATTGGCCGAGTACGTGTTTGGCTCAGGCATGTGAGCAAACTTAGGATGCAAATGTTTGCAAACTCTACATTAAATACATTACTAAAATGGCTCAATTTTTCAAAGAGAAACTTCAACATTTATGAATTTATAAAGTGTACTGCGATAAAATGTCTACAACATCACTGTATCCTTTCTCTAACTAAGTGCAACTTTTTGTTTACACAACATCTTTGAATTTCTTTGAAATAGTATGTGGAATTAAGTGTACAGTATATACAATATATAGCGGAAATTCCCGAGTCTGATTAAGTGTTTAACTATCTAATGCTAAAACAAAACACCACAAATGGAAAATACTGTTTTATATTCATGTATTTCTTTATCTACAACATTTTTTAGTTTCAGTTTTAGAACAGATGATGGCATTTTTAATGCATTGACTTAAAAATCATTTGAACATAAAGTCATTGTTTTAAAAAAAAGAAAATGTAATATCAATTTAAAGGAGTACATTTTAAGGTGTTTTTTTCAGAATTGTTCAAATGCATTACTGTTGCATTAACTTGATAAAATAAATTAAACGAACCATAAACCACCAAAAGAACTTATGCTGAATATAAGTTATTTCCTGACTATGGTTACGCGCCAGTGTTGACTGTTTTAAACTTGGCAATAAAATCGCAGTTTACTACAACGCTAGCGTCGTGTGTAGATATCGCAGAGTTGATAATATTGGTCATTTCATAGCTTTTCTTTAATTTATTTTTTAAGAAATCTAGACCGATAGCCTCATGACATAAGGTTTTGGGACTAGATTTCTTTATAAACAAAAAAGATGTGCATGATGTACCGCCTTCACGAATTAATTGATGCATCATACTAAAATAACAGGTTTTGAACTGTTTTAAAAAGAAAATCGGATCATTTGTATAATTATATTAAACTCGGATAGAAAGAAATAACAATGTGCGATATTTTTAAAAATCATTATTGCAGAGGGCCACTTTAAACAGTTCATGTTTTATAATATAATGTTTCGTGTAGTTGAATTCGTCTAGGATTCTTAGATACATTGTAATTGAATATTCATAGTCATAGATACATAAGCCACGATATTTAAAACTAGCTATTTTACTGAACAAACAAAGAATGCTGTTTTAGTTATATAATAAAGATATCAACAGTTCATCATGCTGACATTTTAACTGCAATTAAAAGAAAACTATCCATCTATTTTGATCACAATGCAAAGAGAATAATAAATATTTTCATATCCTATCCTTTATCAGGCCTGAGACGCCATATCAGCCCGAGAGTATATTTATCATATACTTCAGCAATGACTTTGTTGAACTGCCAAATTCAACTAATTTACTGCGCTTTTTTCCAGGGAGAATTAATAAATGTAATCCCATTTTATGTGTTCATGCACGTTTGTCGTGTAAACTTGTGTAGATCTAAACGACATTTTTTTCCAAACATTTGATTTAAAATGAATGTCGTTGACTTTGAAATTGTCTAATTTAGAAAATGAATGGTCACAAGTGGTTATTTTATCCACGGATGGTTCTATATAATTGAGATTATAATAATATTATAAAGTTGTTGAACTATCTTTATGGTCCGTGTATTATGCCTTATTTATTTCTTTATTTGACTTTTATCTATCTATCTATCATCTATTTTATTTCATCCTCTTTGCATTACTAGTCAAGTCATTTCCGTAGATTTATGGTCTAAGATGACAGCTCAACGTACACATGTAGATATATCGCCAATAATCTGGCGCGAAACAGACGACAAACGATAAGAGTGCTACATCGTATACAATCGTAACTAATCGGTAATTTCCGTCACTCCGCTGAAAGAATCATAAAGAACATTCGGTTATTTCCGTGATATGACATTTTTTAACCGTGTGATAAAGCTTTATTGCCCGACAATTACATCCTGATTGATATGACTAGCTAAGTCTATGTCGTATCGTATATCCAAAAACAATATATTTATATTGAGTATATGATAAAATCTCATACTGAACGAGTACTAAGATAACTCAATACAATTATTGAAGCAAATTGTTCTGCATATTACCTAATGTTGATTATATCGCACCATACTATATTTTAAACCTACAAATATATGAAGGGAAATGCCAGTATAAAGATAAGAGAATCAGGCACTTCTGAAAAACACCACGAGATAAGTGAAAATCAAACAGACAAGCAAAATATGTTCCAATTAAAATTATGAATTATTAATTTTATATGGCGATCTTGACATTCATGATTGGGTAAAGTAGTAAAAAATGAAAATAATGAATGTATATTAATACCTATATATACGCATATAAACAAGTCAATATTTCCGATCACCCTTGAAGTTTACGCTTGAGCAGTAAAATACAATACAAATCTCTTATTACTCTGTTTTAAAACACACGTTTAGATATGTGTATTTATCTCTCATAACATTAGATATAATAACATACACTGTTCTTAGATAAAATATTTAGTAAAATAGCTAAAATAAATAAACATGTACACTGTAGAACTTAAATAAAAAGAAACAAAAAATTAATATAAAAATGCTTACCTGTGAAATGTAAGTCGTTTCATCTCTTTTAAATCCATCTTCTATATACTGACTGTATCAATACGTTTTTCAAAGTGTCAAAAACACCCACTAATACACTAAACCACCAGATGCTAAACCAGATGCACCAGTTGTTATATGGACAACGGGTGGACGAGTCTATTTTGCCAATAAGGGGTGATAAGTTATCTGTCACTTTGAAGTGTTAGTTTAAATTGAATCAGTATTTTAATTACAATAATTCCAGTATATGAATTACAAGAAATCAATATTGTAAATTTAATAAGATTAAACAAATGACTTTGTTGGAAATTATTGTCACAATAACAAAAGAGTAATATAGAAAAATCTTAAAAAATTCCTAAATACCTATAGCGAAAATGGTATCTTCCAGAAATTATAATTTGGATTTGAGTGCATACCATAGTTGAATTTTAGCTGTGTTTTGGGCGTTATGGAAGAAAGATATTATTTGCGAGGTATTATATCCACGGATTTAAAGAAATTGAAGGTAAGAATGAATATGTATTATTTTTTAAGTTGCTAATATATAAAAAAGAGATAATACAGCAGGTGCTTGTTTTTATACTAATAAACCAACGATTATCGTGTCGTTATGTTTTATAGATTATACATTTGCATAATATAGCAGTGGCATTTCAGTTATATATATATATTCGGATTAAAAGTTTCTTTTATATAATACCTATATATACGCATGTCTGTCTGTCTGTCTGTCTGTCTCTCTCTCTCTCTCTCTCTCTCTCTCATGGGATAATGCATGATACTTATATATAAGGACCCTGGGTAATGTGAAATATCGAGATTTATTTTTCACTGCCAGTTGTTTCAATGTAAAAACAACTTTATTCACCCTTTTGCCATTATCAAATCTCGCTCTCGTTTTTCACGGGATTTCAAGTTCGGGGTGTCTCAACACTAACGTGGTATAGTGAATACACAGTGTTTATTTGTGTTAGACACATTTGAGAACGTATCATGCAAAAATGGCATGCGAGTGCTGTTTGTAATTGTGTAGCTGTTAGACTATTGACCTTTTCCGGGGTAAATGGCATGCGAGTGCTGTTTGTAATTGTGTAGCTGTTAGACTATTGACCTTTTCCGGGGTAAATGGCTTTTTATTGCCATTATAATGATACCTTGAAACTGAAAGTAGGTAGATGTGCGTTACTCAAATAGCATACTCCTCGTGTTTCGTAAATTATTTTAAGTAATTAATTTTACTTATTGCACTTAAATAAGTAAGTCCTTGCATTTTAATCATATGTAACTTTCTTGTAAACAGGAACGTTTTATATTACTCTTGTTTATCAGTTATAAAATAAAAATTAAAAGAATAAGCACAGTAGTTTGAGAGTCCAGTACTGTACATGTTGAGTTTTAAATTCACCACTAAAACATTATACGTATATAAATTCTCCTTTAAAACTTGTTCATAAAAGTATATTCCACAAACGAATATGTTTCGCAACATGTCATTTATTGTTGATATACGGCATATATAAAATAATTAACAAAACTCTGCAATATATTTTTTATTCCTACTATAAGATTTCATAAATCATAGGACCTACATAGATATATAGCCATGCCAAAAACAATTAATTAATTGAACAGTCACTCATTTTGGGTTTTATGACGGGTTGTTTATTGCAATCAAAAGATATAAAGGGTTTTCTCCAATCGTAATAATGAGGTACCCTGTTGCTAATTGGCTGCCCTAAGCAGAATGCTTGTTTAGATCAAAGAGGCCATAAATCACAATCACAAAAGATATATACTAGTCTATAATTGTGTAATATTTTAATTTGTGTCATAAGGCGAGGGAAAAATAAAACTTTAACTATTATAATTTTCAATTATTTAAAGTATGCATTTGTGAAACTAAACACATTACAAATATATTACGTTGTGTCGGATATGTCAAAAAAACAAACAAATAATCGTAAGATGTTAAATGTTTGTTTATTATTTAAATTTAATTCGATATTATGTATTTCATGTCACATTTTATCCATTGTCTTGCAGGTAAACGAAGTTTTAAATAAATTTACGAAACACAAGACCAGAGTCTCCGTGGCCGAATGGTTAACGACGTTGCGTTGTAAACCTTCGCCTATCACCGATGCGGGTTCGAATCCCACTGGGAGCTCGACTTGCAAGTGAGGAAGTGTCGATTCTTACGGATGGCGGGAGGTGTACAGTACTGGTTCTACCCAGGAAAAATGGGTGGTCTGCCTCCACCACAAAAAATCGGCCGTCATATATAACCTTACATGTGTTGAAAATGACGTAAAACACCATACAAACAAACAAAACAAACAAAGAAACACAAGAATTATGATCTTTGAGTAACGTCCAGAACATCGACAATATCTTGGGTAAGGAACAGGCTACCTACTTTCGGTTTCAAAATATCATCATAATTACAAATAAACACCACATTTAACACCGCCAAATTCAATAATCTGTTAAAACAACTACAAACAGCTTTCCCACGTTATACCTTATACAACTTACATAAAATTGAAAATTAAAATACTACACAATTATTGTACTGATGTCAACACACCACGGGTATGCCAGTGTTTGTGATTTATGGCCTCTTTGATCTAAACAAAGATCCTGCTTTGGACAGCCAATTATCACATTATTTCGATTGGAGAAAATGTTATTTCCTTTGATTGCAATGAACAACCCGCCATAAACACAACATTATCAACTATTCAATTAATTGTTTTTGGCATGGCTTTATAACTATGTAGGTCCTATGATTTATGAAATCTATAGTGGGAATAACTTATATACCTCAGAGTTCTGTTAATTATTTATATATGCCGTAACAATTATCAACAGTAAATGACATGTTGCGATACATATTCTTTTGTGGAATATACATTAATGAACATTATTGAATGGAGAATTTAAAACTCAGCATGTACAGTATTGGACTCTCAAACTTCTGATTCTTTACGCGATAGAAATTAAGCTTAATATGAACCTTACCGTTTACAAGAATGCTATATATATAACCCTGGTTACATATGATTAGCTAACAGCTATATATGCCTTGGGGATTTCTTCAATGACCTAGTAAGACGTATTGTAATACTGGAGAAGAACTAAAGATAGTTCTAAAATATAAAAAAGTCACATGAGCTTAAACACTATTAAGAAATAAGGATGGTTATCAAGCGCAATTTCCGAAATATTTTTCTTTACATCAGCCACATTCTTCCCCGTAGTACAAATCCTGGGAGCCCTTCTCCCTAAAATAAATCCTCAATAACATCACTAAGGATGTTTTATACTAACCATATTATTTTTCACGACATAAGACATCACTCCGCTCTATATTGCTATGCATTTTGAGCACACATTTGTAACACTGACTGTGTGCGATTGCGTTACAAAATTGAGAATTTCAAAATAACTATTCACTGCTACCTGATAGTACCCGTATCGTACAAACTCGCTAACTTCCGTAGACTATCGGAATTTGAGGCTGTTCCGAATCATATAATTGCGGTGTTGGCAAACTGAATACTTTCTGCATGAAAACAAAATAGAATCTAAAAACACGTCTGCATTTTAAAGTGCGTCCATAGTCATTTCAATAATGCAACATGGTTATTCAGCGGTTTATATGTGTGAAAGGGTGAAAACGTGACGAAATCAGCTTAATCTCCCTGGTGGCTGGTCCGAAAATGTGTAAATACGTTTTAGCAGAACAATAAGCGAGTTGTCTACTATACTGTCTCTGTTTAAAAGAAACTAACCCGCCAAATAACTGCACAATTTCACTAAAAAAACGATTATTAAAACACTATCCAGATGTTCAGGTCATATTCTAATGTAAATTATTATGATTGTGTGTCTGCCATTGATTGATATGTTAGTTTAGCTATAACACATGGACATGTTTATTGTCTTTTGGTTTAATAAAATATATCTATCTATCTATATTTGCCGATTAAAAGTATTTTGTCAAGGGTTCTTAAAAAACATTGATTGAATGAATGAATGAATGGTGTTTTACGGCACGTCGACACATAAATAGGTCATATTGTGCGCAAAACTGATAAAAGATGAAGAAATGAAGGATTAATTAAAAATTAATGTAAATATATCAGGTAAAACTATTAAAAAATAAGGGATGATATGGTAGTAATATATACTATATATGTAAATCAACAAATGCCCGAAAAGGGGTATACAAAAAAGTAAATATATACAAGAACATATTATAAGAATTTATATAGTCTGATTTCCTTCAGGAAATCTAAAACAAGACTAACATCTATAGTATTAAATAACTCGGTCATAGTATTAACATTGTAGTACCTTTGACGCATAGGATCAAAGTCTACACATTCCAGCAATATGTGTTTGACCGTTAACGGTGCAAAGCAGGGTATACATTCTGGTAATTGCTCACCTTGTAATAAATATGAATGAGTATAACGTGTATGCCCTATCCTGCACCGGGTTAGGACAACTTCCTCTCGACGAATGGGTCTACTAGAAGAACGCCATTCTCCGAGTAACGGTTTAATTGAATGGAGTTTATTGTTAACTGAAAAATCCCAAGCGGCTTGCCAAGAGTTACGAATATATGTGTTAATACAACTTTTAAAATCAGTATAAGGTAATTTGGTATCAGATATATGTAAACCTAATGCTGCTTTAGCAGCACTATCAGCTCTATCATTACCACGTGTTCATACATGGCTTGGAAGCTAGCAGAAAATAATAACATTATCAATTACAAGAGAATTGTACTTTTCTAAAAGTTGAAGCACAACTGGGTTATCATGTTTCATATTACCCAGTGCTTGAAGAGATGAAAGGGAATCAGAAAAAATTACAAAATGGTCATCATCAGATTCCTGAATATAATTTAAGGCAAGTTCAATTGCCTTAAGTTCAGCTGAAAAGATAGAGGCCTTGTCAGGCAGGCGGCTCTTTATGCTGTGTTTGTAAACAACAGCTGCTGCAGCTACCTTATCTCCATCTTTAGAACCATCTGTGTATATATGTTGAAAGTTACTGTATTTCGATTTAATTTCATTAAATTTGCTTTGAAAGACAGTAGGGTCTGTACTGGATTTGTTACTATTACAAAGGTCGAAAATAATTGTTGGTGTTTCCAAAGTCCACGGTGGAATTTGTGGTACTTTGTACTTGGCAATCAAATTTAGGTCGATTTCAGTGTCTCTTAATTTTGGTTTAATACGAAGACCAAATGGTCGGATGGCCTTCGGTTTTCGATCAAAAAGAGGTTCACAACTAGGATTAAAGACATTATCGAAAGTTTGGTTTGAAGGGTTAGATTTTAATTTAATGGCATATTGAAGGGCTAACTTGTCCCGTCTATGAGACAGTGATGGTTCGTTAGCTTCAACATATAAACTTTCGGCTGGTGATGTACGAAAGGCACCTAAGGCGAGTCGTAATCCTTGATTATGTATAGAGTCGAGCATCTGCAAGTATGATTTGCGAGTCGATCCATATACTATTGAGCCGTAGTCCAGCTTGGATCTGATAAGAGATCTATAAAGTTGCAAAAGGACTTTACGATCTGCTCCCCAGTTAGTGTTTGCAACAACTTTAAGTAAATTAAGAGCTTTAAGGCAGTTGACCTTCAAGTATTTAAGGTGTGGTATAAACGTTAATTTACGGTCGAAAATAAGACCATGGAATTTTGCCTCATCTACTACTGGTATTGGTGACCCATCCAGTGTTAGATGAGGGTCTTCATGATGTTTACGTAATTGACAAAAGTGCATACGATTAGTTTTAGATTTGGAAACTTTAAAACCATTTTCATCCGACCAGGTCTGAAGTTTATTCAGACATTGTTGCAGTTGTCTCTCAATAGTGTTCATGTTTTTTGCACGATAACATATAACTAAGTCGTCAACATATAGAGAGCAATCCACTCCAGGATTGATGCATTTAACTATACTGTTAATTTGTATGCTAAAAAGGGTGACAGAGAGTATGCTGCCCTGTGGCACTCACCAGCATACTCTCTGTCACACACATCTCCTGTTCATGGATGTCAGAGAGGGTTGAACCCATTCGGACACGAAACTGTCTGTCCTCTAAGAAATTCTCTATAAAAATTGCTAATCGACCTCTAAGACCAAGGTCATGAAGATCATTCATGATACCGTACTTCCATGCAGTATCATAAGCTTTCTCCAAGTCAAAAACTACAGCGACTAGATGTTCTTTCTTTACGAAAGCTTCCCTAATAAATGATTCAAATCGAATGAGATTGTCTGTTGTGCCTCGTTGGCGCCGGAATCCACTTTGATACTTTGTTATCAGATTTGTT
Source organism: Cyrtodaria siliqua (assembly GCA_037043455.1). NCBI lineage: Eukaryota > Metazoa > Mollusca > Bivalvia > Adapedonta > Hiatellidae > Cyrtodaria > Cyrtodaria siliqua. The sequence continues at coordinate 682,651 of JAWPHD010000050.1, forward strand.
GGATTCCAGGTACCAAACGAGTCTCTCATTAATCATTCGTTCCATGGTTTTACATATACAACTCGTTAAAGCAATAGGGCGATAATTTATTGGGTCCGTATGATCCTTTCCAGGTTTGGGGACTGGAATAACGATTGCTTTCCGCCAAGAATCGGGGAAGTTTCCTGACACCCAAACCTTATTAAATATATCAAGAAGTGTAGAAAGACAGTTTTCAGGTAAATGTTTTAATAATTGATAATGGATATCATCAGGACCAGCTGATGTATCATGAGCCTTTTTAAGGGATTCTCGAAGTTCTTTGAGAGTGAACAGTTTATTGTATTTCTCCAAATTTTTAGACTTGAAATTCAGCTTCTTCTGTTCTTTTAGTTTCTTATTTTTTAGAAAATTTGGTTGACAATTTTCAGAAGAAGAGTTTGTAGAAAAAGTTTCTGCCAAAGTATTAGTAATATCTTTGACAGAAGTAATATCCTCATTATTAGTTTTAAGACGATTTACACAACTAGAATTACCTTTACCGTTTATTTTCCGGACCATGTCCCACGTCTTCTTAAGAGATGAGCGAGAGTTCAGCCTAGAGACATAAGATCTCCAGGATTTCCTCTTGCTATCTTTAATAGTACGACGGGCTTTCGCAGTCATCATCGTACCATGGTTTATGTGGGCGTTTTGGATTTGCCGAGGTTTTTGGAATAGTGTGATCAGATATATCATGAAGGGTTTTGGTAAAAAGAGCAGTTGCGTCTTCGACATCCTCGAAAACGGAAGGCTTTAATTGTTCCTCACAAAGAGATTGAAACGTATCCCAATCGGCTTTGCGAAGTTTTCATCTTTGCGTTTTTTCGAGAAGTGGAGGGCCGATATTTTCAAGAAATACGGGGAAGTGGTCACTCCCACATAGGTCGTCACCAACACTCCACGAAAAATCCATCAAGAGCGTTGGATCGCATATTGTTAAATCAATGGAAGAATAAGAGCCTGCAGCTGGATGTAAATAAGTATGTGTTTTGTTATCATTAAAAAGATACAAATTGTTTTGGCTAAGAAATCCTCAACTTTCTTGCCTTTATCGTTGATATCCTTACAACCCCAAATGTAGTTGTGTGCATTAAAATCACCCAAGAGTATAAAAGGTGATGATAATTGTGCAACTAGGTGATTTAGATCTTTGAGGTCTAGTGAAGAACTGGGCGGTTAATATAAAGAGCATATTGTTATAACTCTGTGCATTGTAACACTGACCCCAACAGCTTGCAAACCAGTTTTCAGCGCAACAGTTCTGTGAGGAATGTTTCGATTCACAAGAATCGAAACTCCTCCAGAAGCTTTATCACCTGTATCACAAATATAGTTATACAATGAATAGTTTTTAAAAGATATTTTATCACTAGTCTTCAAGAAAGTTTCTTGAAGACAAAATGCAACAGGGTTGTGTTTATTTAAAAGTAAGCTGATTTCATCATAATTAGGTTTTAAACCTCGGCAGTTCCATTGAATGATCTTATTTGATTTTGTCGTTACTAAGGCGGAAGTACGGGCTTACGGCCTTTGAGTTTGGCAGACTTTGGAGACTTTGGGAGTTCCAGACTTGCTGGATCATCAACCTCCATCTCCAAGTCTCCAAATCTGTTGTGCAGTTCAATCGGATCATCAGATCCTTTTGACTGCTTCCCTTACCCGGGAGTTTTCTTTTTCCTTGCTGTCACGTGCGTGGCAGCAGTTCTGATTGGTGACGAACTCTTGGGAGGCTTCGTCGGATGTGACGAAGCTCTGGAAGAGTTCGTCGGCTTTGGTGGACTCTTGGTTGCACTAGAGTTCGTCGAATTAGATGAAGTAGATGCAGTAGGTGTAGGAGTTGTTGAGGATCCAGTTGAAGGAGTGTAAGGCTTGGAAGCCACAAGAGGTTTGGGGGCTACAGGAGGCTTATTTAAGAGGACCGCAGTTTGAGAGGCTGAAGATGTTTTAGAGGATTCCTGAACAGAGGTGGGAATGGTAGCAAACCCGTTGGAGTCTATTGGCCAGGTTATCACGGTCTGCACCGCGATAGACCTGGAAGCTGGTTTCTCAACCCTACTCGCATCGGCATATGATTTGCCAGATGGAGTGGGTGGAGTTAGACCTTCAACAAGTTTCCTAGCTTCAGGAAAGGAAATGTTCTTTTCAATTTTAACTTTCTGTATTTCATTCTCGTGCTTCCACTTCGGACAATCCTTAGAGATAGATCCGTGGGTCCCCTTGCAGTTAACGCAAGAGGCGGAATTTTTGCAATTGGCGAAGTCGCTATGACCCTCCTGGCCGCAAAGGGCACAGACTGGAGCAGCTCGCTTGCATCTTTCTCTATGGTGACCAAAGAGTTGACAGTTAAAACATCGAAGAGTGTTTGGAATGAAGGGGTCAACTGGTAGATTGATATATCCAGTTTTGATGGTCTTTGGCAGATTTGGTGTGCTGAAAGTAAGCACAAAAGTATTTGTAGGAGTGAGTTTGCCACACCGCCTCGTACTGATGCGCGTTACCTCAGTTACACCTTGAGAATTTAGGTTTTGGGTCATTTCTTCAAGAGTGCAGTGCTCCGGTTCCCTTGAGCGTACTACACCCTTTGAAGAATTGAGAGAAATGTGAGGGATAACCTCAACAGGGATATTTACAAAAGTTTGAATAGAAAGGAGATTGTCAGAGTGTGATTTTTTGCCACACTCAACAAGAAGTTTCCCATTACTGAGTTTTTTGACACTCCTTGGCTCACCGGCGATGCCAAGTAAAGCCTTGGAGATGGCAAAAGGAGAGAGTCTAGTGATAGGTTTGTCATCCTCTAGAGAGATAATATTGAGGAATCTTGGCCAATTTAAATGAGAAATATCCTCATCCGATTCAGATTCGGACTCTTCTCGAGATCGTTTATAAGTATGAGTAGTTTTGTGTGCGTGTTTTGGTGCCATAATTGGCAATTGACATTCATTCTCCACGCTTCTCACCCACCTCGGAGCGCAACAAGGGGACATTCGCTGTGGATATCCGACAAACAAATGCCAAGAATACGTGAAGAGTATACTCATATAAAACTAACGCATCCGACCCCCCATACCACCCAGCGGACATAACCCCTCAACTAAAAAGTCGAAGAGCCGCACTTATGTTCCGCTTAAAAATGGTATGAGTATAGCCATATAGCGGTCAGAAATACATGATTAGCCCTAGCGCCACCACCATAAAGGATCCTTTCTACATTATATTTAAAGAGGACAAAATAAAAAGGGAGCAAGTTATTAAACTAAAGGGATTGATGGAGATTTGAATTAAACAAGAAGCTAGGATCCCGTATAGCTGGCGTGACAAACCGATTGATCAGATCGGGCTAATCTGACCGCCCGTCTAGTTGAAGTCCGGACCAAAGTAGTGTGTTGTAACGTGGAGATAACTACCAGATCTCCACATCACTCAACCACCAGGATTCCCTTCTCCAACGACACGGGTCGCCACCCACGGTCAACGGGTGGGTTACATTTCGGGGGGGGGGGGTCCTACCCTTCTGCTAAGTAACGAGCAGTCGGTTGATTCTTATCACCCCACCACCGACTGGGGGGAAAACATTGATTGAATATGCGTAATATGAATTTTTGGGGTTTGGTCTAGCCGGTTAAAGCCGTTTATATTGTGTCGATTTTCAAAATATGTAAGTTATATATAAACCTCGGCATCATTAGGTTTAGAGTCGGTGTACCTAAGTTGTAAAAACTGGCTGTTGTTGGCGGGATAGCTACTTTAAAATAATTTGATCAAAAGTTGCGCCCAAACTGATATTTTGAATTGATATAATGTTCCTTCAGAAAATATCATACGGGCCAATGGAGGTGGTCCTGGGCCTCCGTATCCGCCATGATATGGACTATATAATTACTGTGCGAATGCGGTCGATATAATTTTATATAAACAATTCTCAGATATAAGAGTGGAAGAGACGGGTGTAAGGGCGCGCCACCCTCGCCTGAATCCGCATCTGGTGTGTCCATGTTACAGACATTGTGTTTGATTCACATATTGTTTTAAGGTATAAACGTACGGAAATTCGTCGTTATATATATGCATGTATAGTTAATCATTTGTGTTTGCCACTGCTGACGTGTCCATTAAACATTCCTATAATGCAGGATAACAGGCATACCTGTAGAACACAAGATGTTGAAGTTTTGAACAGTCCGGGACACATTACATGGACGAAAACATCCAGATACTACTAATTCGATGCCGACTATCATTGCTGCTACTAATACCGATACTATTAATTTTACTACTACTACTACTACTACTACAGTTGCTGCTGCTGATTCTGCTAATGCTGCTGCTACTGCAACCACTACCGCTATTTCTGCTACTACTACTGCTGCTGCTGCTACTGCCACTGCTACTGCCACCACTACCGCTACTTATGCTACTACTACTACTACAGCAGCAGCAGCATCAGCAGTAGTATTAGTAGTAATAGTATCGGTTTTGTTTTTGAAATTCTTGACGTATTCTCAACACAAAGTATTCTCATGCGAGTTCGAAATTAATAACGGCACAATACATGCATTTGCAGACGAATATTTATCCTCCGTTCTCTTTGTTTTCTGGGGGAAAAGAGAAAATTTGTTTTATAGATGGTGTGTTTGAAACTCTTAATATATTCTCAACTAATGCATATTCGAAATAAATATCTGCACAACACATGAAAAAAGGGCGAGGATTAAATTTCCTGTTTGCTTTCTGGAAAAGTCTTACTTTTTTAATTTGTTTCATAGATGGAAACTTAATCATAACTTTTGTTTTTGAAATGTTTGAATGTATTCTCAACTAATAAATGTTCGAAAAAAAACAACAATAAATAACTGCGCAACATACCAATTTGGGGGCGAGGATTAATCCTCCCTTGATTGCTTTCTTAAAACATTAAACACAATTTCCTCGTTTATACATGGATAGGATCTACAAAAGACTCAAAAACGCAGTTTTTTGTTACTGGGCACTACTGCTGCAAAACGAGAAAATTTCCTCGTTTTTACATGGATAGGATTTACACATGACTCAAAACACAGTTTGTTGCTACTTGGTTCTACTACATTGACAGGATCTACAAAAGACTCAAAACACAGCTTGTTGTTACTGGGCACTACTGCTGCAAAACGAGGAAATTTCCTCGTTCTTTCAAGGATAAGATTTACACATGACTCAAAATACAGTTTGTTGTTACTTGGCACTACTGCTGCAAAACGAGGAAATTTCCTCGTTTTTACATGGATAGGATCTACAAAAGACTGAAAACACAGCTTGTTGTAACTGGGCACTACTGCTGCAAAACGAGGAAATGTCCTCGTTCTTTCATGGATAAGATTTACACATGACTCAAAACACAGTTTGTTGTTACTTGGCACTACTGCGGAAAAAAAACATGGAAATTTCCTCGTTGATCTACAAAAGACTCAAAACACAGGCTTGTTGTTACTGGGCACTACTGTGGCCGAAACAAAAAACGAGGAAATTTCCTCGTTTTACATGTATAGGATCTACAAAAGACTCAAAACGCAGTTTGTTGTTACTTGGTTTGCGGCAAAAAACGAGGAAATTTCCTCGTTTTTACATGGATAGGATCACAAAAGGCTCAAAACACAGTTTGTTGTTACTGGGCACTACTGCTGCAAAACGAGGAAATTTCCTCGTTCTTGCATGGATAGCATTTACACATGAATCAAAAAACGGTTTGTTATTACTTGGCACTACCGCTGCAAAACGAGGAAATTTCCTCGTTTTTACATGGATAGGATCTACAAAAGTGTCAAAATACTGGGTACTATTCCTGCAACACGAGGAAAGTTCCTCGTTCTTTCATGGATAGGATTGAAGAATTCAGTTTGTTATCACTTTTACTGGGCACTACTGAGGCAAAACGAGGAAATTTACCAGCCTTTTGTACATGTACTTTAATTTGATTTTGTTTGTTCATTGTACATACCTTTTAATAATAAAGATTGATACCATATATTGTTTTACGTTGTGTATTATGCCATGAAAATGTGAGGAAATTTCCACGCTCGTATCAATGTGGCCTCTGCATGGAGCACATTTTAGCTCTTGGATAGCACGTTTTTTTGCAAACTGAAAATCGGGCGGTGTTTATTTGCATTTTTACCCTATATAAAATGCTCATTTATATAGTGAAAAAGGGATTTTATTGGCCAATCCCTTTTTATTCTGGCGCCTATTCTGGCGCCTCTTTAACGTGACAAACCAGTATATATCTTAAAATGAGACAACATTACAAACCAATGTATATCTTAAAATGAACGACTACATTACAAACCAATGTATATCTTAAAATGACCACTACATTACAAACAAGTATATATCTTAAAATGACGACTACATTACAAACAAGTATATATCTTAAAATGACGACTACATTACACACCAGTATATATCTTAAAATGACGACTATAATACAAACCAATGTATATCTTAAAATGACGACTACATTACAAACCGGTATATATATCTTAAAATGACGACTACATTACAAACCAGTATATCTTTAAATGACGACAACATTACAAACCAGTATATATCTTAAAATGACGACAACATTACAAACCAGTAACAACATTACAAACCAGTGTATATCTTAAAATGACGACAACATTACAAACCAGTGTATATCTTAAAATGACGACAATATTACAAACCAGTGTATATCTTAAAATGACGACAACATTACAAACCAGTATATATCTTAAAATGACGACTACATTACAAACCAGTATATCTTTAAATGACGACAACATTACAAACCAATGTATATCTTAAAATGATGACAACATTACAAACCAGTGTATATCTTAAAATGACGACAACATTACAAACCAGTGTATATCTTAAAATGACGACAACATTACAAACCAGTGTATATCTTGAAATGACGACAACATTACAAACCAGTGTATAACTTAAAATGACGACAACATTACAAACCAGTATATATCTTAAAATGACGACAACATTACAAACCAGTAACAACATTACAAACCAATGTTTATCTTAAAATGACGACAACAATACAACCGGTATATATCTTATAATGACGACAACATTACAAACCAGTATATATCTTAAAATGACGACTACAATACAAACCAGTATATATCTTAAAATGACGACTACATTACAAACCATTGTATATCTTAAAATGACGCCTTCATAACAAACCAGTGTATATCTTAGAATGACGACAACATTACAAACCAGTATATATCTTAAAATGACGACAACATTACAAACCAGTAACAACATTACAAACCAGTGTATATCTTAAAATGACGACAACATTACAAACCAGTGTATATCTTAAATGACGACTACATTACAAACCAGTAACAACATTACAAACCAGTGTATATCTTAAAATGACGACAACATTACAAACCAGTGTATATCGTAAAATGACGACAACATAACAAACCAGTATATGGGTGATTTCAAAAATAATGAAGCATAAGTGTAATTTTTTGGTAAAATTTCAAATTACAGATGGGATTATAATTTTTAGTGCAATAGTTAGCCAATATGTTCAAGTTTATGTCATGAATACAGCCAATGGATAAGTTAACATGTTACAATAAAAATCTAAGTGTTTATATGCATTTTAATGAACTTTTTTGAAATAAATAACCAAATTGTGATTCACAAATTATCTCAAACAATAATCATAATACTGTTTTTGCAGCATGTACATATAAAGTAACATGTTCAACAATAATTTTTTAATAAAAATATGTTCTGTAGTCCAAAATACAATTGAAAAATATAGGTTTTTATGCTTTTAAGTACCATTATTTTATAAACACACACCTTAATGTCATTTTTATGCACCATTATCTTAAACTTTTGAAGAGTAAACTTTATGTTTTGCATAATTTAGGACATACTCGAGATATTTGCAAAGTTTCATAAGTGTAAATTAAAATTTGCCAAAAATATGAATACTTAAAAAAGGTCACATTGTCTTGCTTTTTTGTACACTTGGGACAATGCCTTGCATTATTAGAAATCAACATACATTTCTGATCTTAAAACAGAGTCTACTGGCTACAAAGTTAAGAACTTTTAAAATTTGCCCCATGACCTATGTGTTAAACAGGAATTTTATTTGTAATATTCTGTTTTAAGATTTAATAGATAAAGATTACAATTAATGTTTGCAGGTTTAGACCGTTCTATCTCAAATCATTTGGAGGGAAATGAACAATGAATGTAAATACAGCATCAAAATAAAACTTTAAACAATGATTCACTCATTTTCTTGGTTTCAATAATCCATGAATGCCCTTAAAGAGCTTAAAAGTTCTTCATTTTTTTTGTTTTAAACATTAACCATAATTCTGTACACCTGGGACAATTTACTAACATCATCAATATGTTTATTTTAATGTGTAAATCAGTATTCCTGTAGGAACATATGTAAATATAAACACTTATAATGTTATTTCATGATAAAATTCCATACAATATAGAAAAATTAAATATTGCAAAGTGATTTCTTATTATTCTGAAAACAAGAGATCTTATCAGAATAAAGTAATGATTGAAATTTGAATAATATCTTAGCATTAAGACAATATATTTTGGAATAATAAATCTTTGCTTTTGTTCTGGTAGACTCCCAAAAACTTACAATAAATATATTGATACCTCATAAATAAGAGTTAATTTATAGCATTTGATAAAAGATTTATAAATGTGTACACTTGGGACGAAACTATTGAACAAATTAAACTTTCTAAAATATCAAATGAATTACCAAGATTAACTTTCCGTAGGAATACCTATATTATTGTTATATTATTCAAACACTGAAAACAATTTACTTTAACAAACATCTATACAATTCAACTGATTATACATAACTTAACTCCTAACAAATGAAGTCATGTTAAATGCTTAAACATAATGGTCTGAAGTATTATATCCCAAGCCAGAACACAATTATTAAACTCATACCTGAACTCAGACACTTGTTCTTGTACCTCTGTACATGCAACAAAAGTGTACCAATACATTTATGTACAGTGAAACAAGTGTACATATGTTTGTACATTAAAACAAGCATACTTTTCTACATTCAATGTACAGCCAAACAAATGTATCTCTGACCTGTACATGCAAGCAAGTGTTGCCGTACCTTTCTACTTTCAAATAAGCTTACCTCTGTGCCTCTGTACATGCAAACAAGTGTACCTCCATACATCTTTACAGCAAAACAACTGCACATATGTACATGCAAACAAGTGTACCTCTCTGTATCCAAACAGATGTATCGGTGTAAATCCAAAAAGGTGTACCTCTGTACATCTTAACGAGTGTACCCCTGTACACCCAAACATTTAGTGTACCTTTGTACATTCAAACAAGTGTACCTTTATACCTCTGTACATCCTTACAATTGTACCTCTTATATACATCCATACATGTGTAACTCTGTACATCCAACCAAATCTAGATCTGTACATCTTAACATGTATCTGTCATCTATAAATCCAAACAAGTGTACCTATGCTCACATGTAGAAAAAAAGTGTAAATCTATATCTCTGTATATCTTAACAAATGAACCTCTGTCCATCTGTACAGCCAAACAAGTGTACATAATAATGTACCCCTGGTACATGCAAACAAATGTACCTCTGGCACATGCAAACAATTGTATCTCGGTACATTTGTACAGCCAAACAAGTGTACGTAATAATGTACATCTGATACATGCAAAGAAATGTACCTCTACATCTGTACAGCCAAACAAGTGTACTTCAGTACATCTGGTTTATAAATGCAAACAATGGTGCCTCTGTACATGCAAACAATAGTACCTCTTTACATCTAGACAAGTACTAGTACCTCTATACAGCTGTACCTCTGTATATCAGTGATCATGAGTACATCCAAACAAATGCACCTCTGCACATATACCTCTGTACATCCAAGCAAGTATTCCTCTGTACATCCAAACAACTGAATCTCTGTATATTCAAACAGAGGTACACCTTTTTGGATGTAAAAAGGTGTACCTCTGTACATCCAAGCCAGTTTATCTCTGTACCTAGACTGTACATCCAAACAAGTGTACCGGTACCTCAATTAATCTTCATTTGATATAATGGTCTCTGGCCTTCTAAAAAAAGGCCTTGAATATGTGTTTGAGTTGGAGTCACAACAGTTTTACTTCTTAAAGTGCCCTCAAAGGGAACTTTAAGGACCAGAGTTGCCATCTTTAATGTATCAAATCATTTCCTGAAAACTTATTTGACATTTATCAAGTGTAATGAGCAAAACCAGTTTTTTATGTCCCAAGTGTACAATAACAATAGTTATATTTATGTGCAGTGTAAAATACTCAAGAGGCATTATCTATTAAACCTTATACAGCATATGTCAAGTAGAAGAATGTTGCCTTACTGTGGAACAGAGAAAGAACAAATATAATTGTTAACAACAAAAATATATGATTTTACCTTTTTTTCTTGTAGGTTAATTTGGAATATTTACAAAATATCATGTTATTTTACCATTAGAACACTTCTCCAGACTATTTTCTATGGAAATTACACCTTTCTGCTTGCTGCCTTGTAATAGAATGAATTGTGGTATAATTTTCCTGGAACTGACACCTCTCAATCAAAATTGTCAAATTTCATGTACACTTGGGACAACACAAATATGCCAGAATTATTTTTACATGCTATCTTACCATCACAATGTTGTCATAGCTGATGCCTATCGGACATGTTCTTACTAAAAAAAGTGCTTAGAGATTGAAAAGGCATGTGGACTTTAAAAATATCTATCATTTATGCTAAATTGTACACTTGGGACAGTTTTTGACTGGTTATTGTATATGGCTGTCAACAAGTTCAATGAACAAGATAATGTATAGAAATGTAGAAAAACTTAAAGAATACATATTTATGTGCTGAAATAGAAAACTTTTATTCACCTCATTATCAACACCTTTTCTACCAGCACCTCAGTATACCAATTCTGGTGAAAAAGTGTGTGCAAAAAGTCTTAGAACACTTCAACTTCAAACTCTTATGGAAAAATAAAACATGATTGGAGACGGGTTACATGTTATGTAACCGATAGTGAATATGCCATGCTACTGTATAAAAAAGACCATTTGCTGATATGTCAGCTGGTTGCATAGTTATTCAAAACTAAAAATGGTGTTTTAGTTGAAATGTCACGCAAAACAGTACACTTGGGACACTTTTTGACATGTTTTTACAACATAACTTTTTAAGGAAGCAAGCTAATGTGATGAAACTTTGCATGAGAATCAACTACCACTAAACCCATCTCCAGGACTTTAAAACTTAGTTATTTAGCTTTCTGGTAAATAGATATTGGAATGTTAATAAAAAGCTTCATTTTTTTTGAAATCACCCATATGTCTTAAAATGACGACAACATTACAAACCAGTATATATCTTAAAATGACGACAACAATACAAACCAGTATATATTTTACAATGACGACAACATTACAAACCAGTATATATCTTAAAATGACGACTACATTACAAACCAGTATATATCTTAAAATGACGACTACATTACAAACCATTGTATATCTTAAAATGACGACAACATTACAAACCAGTATATATCTTAAAATGACGACAACATTACAAACCAGTAACAACATTACAAACCAGTGTATATCTTAAAATGACGACAACATTACAAACCAGTGTATATCTTAAAATGACGACAACATTACAAACCAGTATATATCTTAAAATGACGACAACATTACAAACCAGTATATATCTTAAAGACGACAATAATACAAACCAGTATATATCTTATAATGACGACAACTTTACAAACAAGTATATTTCTTAAAATGACGACTACATTACAAACCAGTATATATCTTAAAATGACAACTACATTACAAACCATTGTATATCTTAAAATGACGACTACTTTACAAACCAGTAGATATCTTAAAATGACGACTACATTTGAAACTGGTTTTAACTGTTTTCTTTTCCTTTCTGAAAACAATGTTAAAAAAAAGTCCAATCATGCATGAGAAGATTTATTACGGTTTTACATACAAACATATTTGTACAAACATCGAATCTCTAGCGCGAGGCCAAAATTCACCCTATTCACTTCATGTGAACAAAAGTAGGTATAAAAGTAGAACTGGCATTGTATCTTTCGCAGAACAGAGTCAAATAAACAAACGCATTAAAAAAACACAGTTATAATATCAATAAGAAGCAACGCATGTGATATCACAGACAAAAACGAGTTGACAATAGGCCTACCGCCTTGGAAAGATCAGTGGCATACAAAGTCGCTTTAAACTAGGTCTATGGTCACAAGACCTCTATCTTACCTATTATTATCCCAAGAAAACGAGACGATGTAAATAGCCATACTATATTCTCTAACAATTAAGGCTGAATAGGAAAAATAGGTATAACACATAAATGATCATGTACATATGAATAAAAATATCACAGGAAACCACAAAGTAAGTACTCACTGACCTGACAGAAGCCAGAGAACAAACCATTATCGATAGACAAGATTTAAGACATCAAACGCTGACGTCGTTTGAGGATTTAGGTAGACGTCACCATTAAGTCCACAGTCTGTCCGGCCATCGCACAGTCAACGAGGAAAGCATAATGGCAAACAGTAAATTGGTCAACCACTAAACATGCAGTGCGTTGCAAACTGATAGGATAATAACTTATTTTGATACAGTTTTGTAACAAGTTTAATAAAGATAGTATTATTGTGATAATGACCAAGTATCTTGAGAAGTTAGAAAATCACGTCACCATAGCAGTCAGGTTTGTAAAGGTCCTTGTCGCAGAATAATTCTTAAATTACCGGTTTATTTTAAAAGATCAAGGTTACGATAATTCAGTTTTGCAAAGCTTTTATCGAAGCTTATGGTAACGGTAGCCCTGATTGAGTAGCTTCTTAGTTATAGAAATATTACGAATAGTAAGTCCTCATCCCGATTACAAGTTATGGGGAAACGAATAAGTTAAGAAACATAGAACACATAGATAATTGATCTGACAACATTCCATTCTAATTGGAGATAAATTACAAAATCAACATTAAAATCTACTTTCTTGTCATAGATGTTGCTATTTATTTCTCCATTTTCAAAGGAAAGATGCAAATTGAGAAAGGAAGCGACAGCATCGTCAATTTTCATCTGTAAGTACTTATGACTTTCACACTATATATATATATATATATGTATATATATACAACCTTAACATACAACCGTATCAAAGCCAAGCTTTTTCTCTCATTCAAAAAAAGGATCGCTATAGGAAAAAAGTACATATGTTGGTCTGTAACATCATGAAAGCGTTTTGTTTACTACGGCAGTTTGGCAAATTATAATATGTGGACTTGCCAAGAAATTTGTGAAGCATATACGTTTCTGTTAGATACTATTTTCGTCACGTATGGAACTACCGTTTATAGACAAAGTGTTGGGATCCCTATGGAGACGAACTGTGCACCTGTTGTATTGCTAGGAAACAGATTTCATATTGTCTTTAGCCAGATAATCAGGCGGATGTCATCAAAGCATTTAGTGACACCTCTCGTATCTGGATGATATATTAAACATTGACAACCCTTCTTTTCTACCATGGTAAATAATGGTAAATAATATATACCCGAAAAAATACTCAATTGAGAAAAACTTGTATTATCTTTCTAGATTTGCATCTCTCAACTGAAATTGGGGAAATAATATACAATTATTGTCTTTTGATGAGGTCGATACATGGTTTTATTGACCCGAGATAGGGATATTGAGGATATTAGGTCGATAAAACCATGTATCGACCGAATTCAAAAGGCAACAATAGTTTTATTATAAAATCAAAAAATTAAAGAAATCTATTCGATCAAGGCTGGTTACATGATTGTATTAACCGAATTCAAAAGGCAACAAAAGTTTTATTATAAAATTTCTGGGGGAAAAATAAACTGATAGCTTTGTGCAAATATTGAAGTTTATTTAAAATATAACAATAGATAAAAACAATTGTGTCACATAAAATGGCTTCTTGGCTCAGACAGAGATATGAATATCACATTAGAAATATCAATGGTTTTCAATGTAAACAATTTTAAAACTATAACAGAAAAAATATCTTAAATAATTATTAAACAACTCATTTTTAAAATATAACACTTAATATCTACAAGCAATTTAACACTTTTACCAGTAAACTACTGATATCACATTAGAAGTATCACTTGCCTTATTAAAAGAACAATAACACTTTTCTGTCTTTTTAGAATTGAGAAAATTTAAGAAAATAAAATGATTGAGAAAAGAGGCAATCGTTATAAAATAATAACACCTTAACATTGAAATGTTAAAAGGTTAATGATGCCCTACGTTGTAATTAATGGTTATATTTGAACAAGTGTACATCACAGACATAGGCATTGAATTCCTATTGTTAACACGGACTCTTGATGAGCTTGACATTATGCAGTTGTTCTTTTGAGGGACCACAGTGCAGTTTTCTTTTTGTTTTGTATCAAGTGACATTAACACACTGTCAAAATTGCCACAATCGTTCAAAATGTCTTTCGTCAGCACATCATCCATCAGTAATAGCGACTGTGAATTTGACAGAGGCTCCAAGTTATCAATATTAATGTTATCTAAGTCGGAAGATGGAGAGCCTGTAATAGTTGCTGACCTTTCTCTTGTTTTTCTTTTCGCTTATTTTTGAAGACATGTGTTTTTTTTATAGCATTATCAGTTTTTTCGGAGTAAGCTTTCAGAGAAGACTCACACTTACGGCCAGTACCAGTCATAATATGTCTGCTGGGTACTTGGGCTGCATCTAATATGTGCACTGTTGTTGCACGGCAACAGTGATTGGTATATTTTACTGACAAACCAGCAATGACACTGCTTTCAGCCATGAAATTGCCCAACTTATTATGCCCCAAGCGTACATTATTGTAGTAGCTTCCCCCAAAATATGTGTTGTCAAAAAAACAGACAACGCATGATAACTACAAAAATATCTTATTCACAGCAGCGGAAGCTCACCATAAATGAAAGTTATCAGATCTAACAAAAACAAGCTGAACAGCTACGAAATCAATAAAAAAGTTTGTCTGCATATGATGACAAAATGTACATATTGGACAATGGCCAAGATACACTAGCATATAAATAGTAACAGTAGCCACGATGAGGTGCTTCCGACTTTGTTTGATTGCATTAAAGCCCTTTTTACTTGGCTAGAAGCGTCCACCTGTTTAGATTTGACAAATAGTTAGAATAAAGTGACGCCATATTATCAATTATCCTACGAGTAGCATAGAAACTTGGGGTACTGGGGGAGTTTTTTCCGAAGGGGGTTTCGAAAACGAGTTTTAAATTTGTTGGGGGGCTTGGTAACACAGCATCACCTCGGCTTGTAACTGATTGTTGTTTCCGATCAGTTTTCAGGCGATTTCAGAAGGTTTAGTAGGTGAAATCCATCATGCAAAACAAGAGCAGAGCTCTGGTTACCTGGCATAGCAATCGGTTGTGATAGACGAGAAACTAAACAAGTTCAATAAAACAGAGATGAAGATGTGCCTTGTATCAGACAACGAGAGTAGGATGCAGACTTATCTCCATCATTTCACTAAGAGGTTTATACAATACGTGTGTTTCATGTGGCATATGCCAAACAAGAATTCAATACACTTATGCTATATACAGTAGACACGGACATTGTACCACATGTTATAGCAATGGTACAGTAAATACAGTTAGATGAGCTATGGGTTAGTTTTAGAAGCTAGGAATCACTTTAGGTGCTTCGTTGCACATTGTATTGCCTATTCATTAGTTCATATAAACCAAGAAGAATAGTTGCTTTTCATACTTACAAGATGTAATGAAATATTTTCATTCGCTGAAAGAGGTAAACCCTGTGCTTGGTAAAAATGGAAATACTACGCTGAGGTTGCACAAGCTTTCCAATTCCAAACAGTTGTGCTTGTTGGTAAATGTAGGACAAGGAAAAATGCAGGTTCATGTAGCAAAGAATTGTTGAAATTCAATGGTTCCAAGATACAACAAGTCCATGCCACCAATTGCAGTAGCTCTTATCAAGTACACCTGCCGAGTTATTCAACAGATTGTATTGGACATTGTTGGATACGTGGCCTTTAGGTCCACCTCTGACATGCCTACATCCGGTGACTTGAGTTGGAAGAGAATATGTTGGAGCCATTCTCGATAACACTGCCACAGGCCTCAGCGTTTGCAAGGAACTTATTAAATGAAGACGTTAAAGAGACAAGTGTGTTGCAAACGATGTTTCGAAGCGGGAATGATATATACAGTCTTTTGAAACTGGGACGTTGGGTACCGTGACAGTGATTAAGAAAAATTGTGCCATTCAGATCGTAGATCAGTAAGATGAGATTAAATGTAATGTTAGCTCTCATATTGAAAATGTTCATATGATATGAATAGTTATTACGTTTGTGTTTGGGTATAACCTATAACATAAACTATAACAAACTACTTTTTGATTTTGTTTTCTGATAGTGTCTTGTTAATATTATTTATTAAATCAACAAATTTAATTTAAGGTCTTAACATGCTTAATAAAAATTAATTTCGATAAATCGGAGATGAGAAATGTTTAGGTATCCTTTGTGACACTTTTTCTCCAAGCATTTAAAACTGTAGGCAAGCTTGATTTTGTTTTATAACCTGCGGCGTCCCGTTAGTTTTGCTACTTTATATGCATGTTTTAAAATCAGTATTACCAATTATGTAAATAGTTCATAGAAAATTAGTTTTACCTATTCCTCATTTGGGAATATATTGAACTAATAATGTATTAAAACCTGTAATAGAATAACCACGAACAATTAAACAATTCTGAATTTATTTAAGTAAATGCAAGCAGTTTTAAAGTCAAAATGATATAGAATTAATAAATCTTCTTGAACATTTGAAAGCTTGATAAACAATTCAAGATAGTTGTGTGTCCTTTAGTAGTGTTTTACCAAGTCACAGGATGTATACTTACGAGTTATTATAAACTAAAAGCCGTTAATAAAGATGAGACCTCAATTTAAACACAATTCAAAAAAGCTTAGGGCTAAAGACAACTAAGACAAACTAGTCTCAGAGTTGACATAATATGTATACATGTGTAAAACCCCTAACACCTGAGTATAGGAGTGTATCTAGCAAATATTTATTGTAGTATAGAAATAAACATAATTAATTTACGTTGAGGTTTATACAGTCCTACCAACGCGACGTGAATTAGAAAAGGTGGTCCCTATCAAATTTTGAGTAGTATATGTCACCAATCTGCCCCACTAAAAGGGCTAATGGGCTTCATGAAATTGCCATATAATTTATGGTAAACGGAATTTAAAACCGCATACATACCAAAACAATGTGAATCAATACTTAAATTAACGGTAACATTGCTTAAGCAGGTGCCAAGCTATCATTATGAACCATCAGCGTACACAATCAAATACAATGACTCTGCATCTTTATATCGTTTTTGGGATTAGAACTGTTCACGGACCTCTATTTACTATTAATAGATAAAACATATTTCCAAATGTGGCATTAGTTAAAGTTGTGCTAGTGTCGGAGGCTAGAGTTGCAGGAACCACAACATAAACAATTAAAATGAGTTGCAACTTTATCTTGCTTATTGGTTCATCAATAGCCATTGTAGTAGGATGTTGATATCCGCCTGCTGCAATGTAAAGTCTTGTTGGGACGACCAATTGTTTGGTTTAATAATATTATGCTTTGAGTGACTGATCCAAACAGCCTTATTCCAAAGATATGTTATAACTTAGTTAGTACTAGTGGTATGGACTGCCACAGGAAATTACTGTGCAACACGCAGTGTAGGGACATCTCTGACACATGCAGTGTAGGGGCAGCTATGACACATGCAGTGTAGGGGCAGCTATGACACATTCAGTGTATGAGCAGCTCTGACACATATAGGGTAGGGGCAGCTCTGACACATGCAGAGTATGGGCAGCTCTGACATATGCAGTGTAGGGGTAGCTCACATACACTGTAGGGACAGCTATGACACATGCAGTGTAGGGTCAGCTCTGACACATGCAGTGTAGAGGCAGATCTGACACATACAGTGTAGGGACAGCTCTGACACATGCAGAGTAGAAGCAGCTCTGACACATGCAGTGTAAGTACAGCTCTGACAAATGCAGTGTATGGGCAGCTTTGACACATGCAGTGCAGTGGCAGCTCTGACACATGCAGTGTATGGGCAGCTCTGACACATTTCAGCTATATTGAATCTAGTAGGTGCAGCTCTAACACATGCAGTGTAGTAGCAGCTCTGACACATGCAGTGTAGGGCAGTTCTGATGCAAGCATTGTAGAGGCAGCTATGACACATGCAGTGTAGGGGCATATCTGACACATGCAGTGAAGCGACACCTCTGACACATGCAGTGTAGAGGTAGCTCTGACAACTGCAGATATAGGCACAGCGCTGACATATAGAGTATAGGGGCCGCTCTGACACATGCAGTGTAGGGGCGGCTCTGACACATGCAGTGTAGGGGCGGCTCTGACACATGCAGTGTGAGGCAGCTCTAACATATGCAGTGTAGGGGCAGCTCTAACACATGCAGTGTAGGGGCAGCTCTGACACATGCAGTGTAGGGGCAGCTCTGACACATTTCTGTTATATTGAATCTAATATATCTATAATGTCAGCATACAAGATACTTATATGTCCATATACTGTAATAAATGGCCCAATATGTAGAGTTGCACAAGTCTACTTATTTATCAAAATAATTTAGTGGGTGGGGTTAATTATCATCCCTGCATTATTACATTTATGGATCATTTATCTTCAGAATCTTGCATGCTTTTATAATACACCAATACAGCATTAATGTATTCATACACTTACCGGTATAATCGAATCCATCCATTGGGTTCCTTTGGCACTTCATTATAAACAAATGTTTGTCATTTTGCCATTTTAGCAACTTCAGCGGAGACGTCGACCTTGACATCTACCGACATGTGTTTTCGGGTATAAACAGACCAACACGTGATGGATTGAAATCTATTTTATGAAGCTAAAAAGCTGCGTTAGTGTCAGTTCCCGGTTTTTATCGATGACAATTATCTACAATAACTGATTGAAAATGAACTATTATGATCGCCGTTTGTGTTGTTTTTTTGACTTACGAAAAGAAATGCGTACACCTCCTGAAGTGTTGGTGTAGACTTACGTAAAAACTTTCACGGGAAAAATCGTAAGTTATTTTCTTTGCGAAACGCCCGTTATCACTGACAAACTTCGTACGCAAAAAACTTAAGATAAAAACTTACGTACAATGCATCGTGAAACGGCCCCCTGAAGAAGAAGTAGTTACTTTACTTTATTTGATACTGATATCGCCGACGGCGTCACAAAGTCACGTTACATATAGCGGCAAGATGATTGTAATCTCGACAACCGCTCACGCCCCCTAGCACCGGTTTAAGCGATATTCTTCTTTAAAGCCACACAGATTGGGATTATGATCCTAAAGGATCAGTAAGTAATAAAAATAATGATTTGCAGTCGAGGCGACGTTTTACGGACGCTATACAACACTAAACAAACGATAGTGTGAATGGTCAATACATACTGAGAAGCAACAAACACCAACCACATAGGAAGTAGAAGATTAAGTTTTATGCTTAAATGTGGATACTTATTTTAACGAAATTGTAAAACTTCGATGGTACAACACACTTATTATCATAAACGGTTATATATCTTATGCCTATGGTGTGGTAGAGGTGTGGTAGATCTATATATGTATATTGGATTACGTGTATATCATTATTTATGCTCCCCGAAATTTTCCGCCCGTCCGTCCGCCCGCCCGTCCGTAACTCTTTTGTTCGGAGCATATCTTGAAAACTACTGATGGGACTGCAATGAAACTTCACACAATGACAGTGGGCAATGGGTGAAAATAACGAGGGCAAGAATTGTAACTCTGTCTTCATTCAAATTACACTTCTTGCCGTTTGTGATTTTATACTTATACTTTTTATCCGGAGCATAAACTACTAATGGAACTGCAAATTGAAAACTGCTGGGTGATACAAGGCCATATGCTAAGTTGAGGATACATTTCGGGGAGCATCCATCGGTTCTAACGATTTTCTTGTTTTGAATAATTATCTTTACACAAACCAATGTACATGTATGTTGTAGGTACATGTTCCAACATGTACAATTTTAGGAAGGCAAGTGTGTGTTTTAACGGTTATTCCCAGGTCCCTATGGTTCCATTCCATGATCCATAACATCCACGACTTTCCTTGATCTACGTTTTATCTTAATATAACATCTTAGTATTGTTACGAAATGGGCAGTTGTTCCCTTATTTATTCAGTAAAATGTGAATATGTAAATGTCATTAGGAGCAATATATCATAAATCTTTACATTATACCCGGTGTTTTGTGATAACAAATTCTTTCGTACTTTTGAAGAATGGCAAGTGTTTCTGAAAGTATAACATTAAGTATATGAAATATAATATGCTCCTTATAAGTCAATTGTTTTAGTAACAATGATTAAAATATGCAAATGTCATTAGTAGCAGTATCGTCAAACGTGATCCATTCATTGTGAAATAGATTTTGTTATAAATGCATGACAGTAGTTTAATCTGTGGTGTCAACACGTGTATTAGATTTCATAATTGGACCCTTCCCCACTTTTGTTTCATTGGCGATCATAAAATAGCATCATGTAAGCAAAGCATAGTATTTAGTGTTGCAACCCACTATCAGCTGTAGCAGAAAAATGAAGCCACGACATGTTGCTGTTTGATATAGAAATGTTATGTGCTCTATCAAAACATCCCTAAAATACAAAAGATCCTTTATGACCTCGTCATTTTCGTCGGTACAGTTAACGTAGTTAGTCATTAATCTATCAACAGGGTAACCAATGATCATATATCAAACAAACTAGCAAGCTTCCCACACCCATAGACGCAAGGTTATCACCATAGGATAGTCAAGTTGACGTCCTCGCCCAACAGTCGAAGCAATGGGAGTGAGTGCCTGGTTTAAGAACACACGCACAGATTTTTCCAGTGTCGTCTCCACAATCGTCTCGGTAGTGGGGTAAACATCATACCACTAAACAATGACATCTCTGTACGATTGCTGGGAAGGCGCTTTGAAAACAATTGAAGGGCATGTGCATGCTGTCTGATCAATACAACTGCAGTATAATAACAATTTATCCCGTTAAGTAGGATGCTCACTACTTACGAGACAATTACAGGAACTCGTAACAAGCCATACATCTAGTGAAGAAGGTCACATGATGTTAATGCGTAATCCAAAGCATAATCATTATTGATTGACTCAACATTTGAACATGTACGCAGAATCTGCTTCATACTCTACAATACCAACACGTTTCCTAATCATAGAAACATTCCTATAGAGTAGGATATATCTTCTTACAAATGATATAGTCTGACGGACAATGGTTTTAGAAAACTGGTTCCCAGTCCGCTTTACATAATTCAAAACAGATATCAGAATATACATGTATATTAAATATACTATTGTGCTCCAACGATTTAGGGAAGCGTAAGTCCGTTCACCGTGTAATTTCGTTAACGTTTTTCGGGGATTATTATACCATACAACAGATTTTACCAAATTTCACGATCAATCCTCCATGAGTTATTTAGATATCAGAACATTGTCACTATTTATTGAATGACCATTGTATGTTCCATGCATATGTTGTTCGCTCTAATCCACATAGCCGTTCTGTTCCCCTGCTTCTACGCCTCTTAATAATGTATTGATTAATACGTGTGATGCAACATGTGTTTATCTCATCATTTTCTACCAATTGTATATTGCATATCCATTATGTATTCAGTATGATTCATATCATTTTATGCAAATACCATTTCTAGCAATACAATGAACTGGCAATATATCCTCAGACGGTCTGTGCAACTGATTAGTTTTAGTACTTTTGGAAAATGGCAGATGTTCAGGGAATAATTACTTTTATCGATATGACATTTATGATTTTCTAAATGGTTGACATTTTGTAAACTGTTCTTTGTTGTATCTCGGCTTTAAAGCTACATATTCATTATTTTCAGTGGTTAAACTCACATGTTCAGGAGTGAGCAAACCAGTAGTACTATTCACAATAATCAAAACATGATAAGAGAACTAGGTAACTGGTTAAACATACCGGTTATTGATATTTAGTTACAATAAAGGATGGTGAAGTGAAAACAATGTTTTGGTCTTTGATTCTTATGTAGGCAATCTGCATATTTCTGTATTATTTAAAGTGACCTAGTGTCAAGGCTCAAGTTTAATATTAAGCATTTATAGAGTCCTTGGTCGAGTCGTTGATTAACTAAATTTACACATCATCATCAGTCTTATCACGCAACATCCCACTCCAAGATTCATCATCGTGCTGGCACTGGCCGAGATCTGTGCATGTCATCAGTCAACATGCCACTTCCTGACTCATCATCATGCTGGCACTGGCCGGCTATGCATGTCATCAGTCAACATGCCACTCCAAGAATCATCATCATGCTGGCACTGGCCGAGATCTGTGCATGTCATCAGTCAACATGCCACTTCCTGACTCATCATCATGCTGGCACTGGCCGGCTATGCATGTCATCAGTCAACATGCCACTCCAAGAATCATCATCATGCTGGCACTGGCCGAGATCTGTGCATGTCATCAGTCAACATGCCACTTCCTGACTCATCATCATGCTGGCACTGGCCGGCTATGCATGTCATCAGTCAACATGCCACTCCAAGAATCATCATCATGCTGGCACTGGCCGAGATCTGTGCATGTCATCAGTCAACATGCCACTTCCTGACTCATCATCATGCTGGCACTGGCCGGCTATGCATGTCATCAGTCAAAATGCCACTCCAAGAATCATCATTACGCTGGCACTGGCCGGGATCTGTACATGTCTTCAGTCAACATGCCACTCCAAGTTTTATTATCATGCTGGCACTGGCCGAGATATGTACATGTCATCAGTTAACATGCCACTTCGTGATTCATCATCATGCTGGCACTGGCCGTGATCTTTGCATGACATCAGTCAAGATGCAACTCCGAGATTCATCATCATGCTGGCACTGGTCGAGATCTGTGCATGTCATCAGTCAACATGCCACTCCGAGATTCATCATTATGCTCGTACCAACAGAGATATGTGCATGACATAAGTCAACACGCCACTCCGAGAATCATGTCATGCATTTTTATCTTATATTTCTCTTTTTTTCTGTCCGAGGAGTGTCAATTGCAAGTGCAATATTAATTTGTGTGGTTTGTTATAAGTGCAGAAATGACATTCTCTGAATTTCCGATTTATGTATGTTTTACAAATTCTATCTTTCTTTTTCTTTTTTTGCCATTTCCCTGTTTTCAGTGTCTGTGGCCGCCCTGCCATTAGCTATTACACCCATTATCCATTCTGCACTCTTTGTATACCTTCATCATCTGGGAATTAAATGCGAAATACTTTATTTTGATAATGTTTTGTATTGTTTAAATACGTAATGTGAACAAGTGTTGTTTGATCAATGTGTTACTCGTACATCTACATGGGCACAGGTACCCAACAGGCATATTATAGCAGTTGATCCTATTAGAAATCAGCTCTATTTATTTTGGACGAACAGTACCTTCCTCTAACAAGATAAAGATGAGTGCTAAGATATTGGGTAATAAGGTTTTACATATAAATGCGACCATTTTGAATATCCAAGATGGATGCTATGCCTGCTTTCGCTGAAGTGGAATCATTTCGTTGTTTGATTCATCTTAGTAAATTGTTTACAACAATATATATGATTTTAAATCTCCAACAACACTGAACGAAACTATAATATTGACAAAGTGAACATGACTAAATTGTACGTGAAACAAACACGTTAATGAACAATTAGGAATGTATTCCGAGTTCTACATATATACTGAAAGGAAAAAGAAACGCGACACGGGAATTTCCGCTATGTATTGTATGTACAATATGCTGCTATTAATCGAATGGTACATAGCTACGTAAGATCTTTCCTTTCGGAAAAAATACTAAAACAACAAGTAAAACAGCAAACAATATTCCTGCTAAGTTTCATTATTAACAGAGTACGCGTTTGGCTCAAGCATGTGATGCAAAATTTTCCAACTGTTTGCGTTAAATACAGTACCGAACTGGCTCAATTTTTCAAAGAAGAATTTCAACATTCATGAATTTCTTGTTACAACGTGTACTGTGATTAAAACGTCACCAACGCCACAGTCGTGTTCTTTCTCTAACTGCAACTTTTTTTCACAAAACATCATGGGATTTCTTTGGAATATATGGAATTAAGTGTGCAGTATGTACAATATATAGCGGAAATTCCCGTGTCGCGTTTCTTTTTCGTTTCAGTATAGATCGTAGCAGAGTACTCTAAACTTGTGACATTGAGACGTCTGTGCATTCCTCGCAGGTATTTTCTCATAGGATAACTGTGGGTATCAATAATACCCATAACACACTGATTTGGGGTAGTGTCCTCTGTTATAGTGCTCTAATTCGAAGTTTGGTCCAGTTATCTTCTGTTAAGGTGAGCTGTAACCGCTAATCTGTTCATACTGTGTTTTTGTGAATACAAATTCACATTGGATCCTTTGATATTAAAGGGAGGTAGCTACACACCCAAACAAGCTCTATTACTGAGAGATCTCGAAAACTTGGGAAAAGGGGAAAGAATTATCAATATCGGATGATAAACAAAAAAGATATGATCATTTGAATGTTGTTCTAAACGTATATGGGAACCGCCATTTTGAGAACTATGACGTCATAGTTCCAAATTACCATATATGGAATACTATCATTTAAAGCAAAAAAAATAACTCCAAGGGAATGCAAAATCTTTTACTGGTCATATCAGCATTACTGCCATACATATTGTTTATTCATTTGCTGTCATTTTCTCCTCTATAAATCAGTAAATGTTCATATACAGTTACAAATTTCTTTATTACGATTTTGGCCTCCGGCCCATAACACAAAGCATTTTATATACAAACAAACAAATATGCAACTGGTGCACCCAACATATATACATAGATTTAATATACAAAACCACCAATATTTTAGGCAATCAACGCGAAAAAACTACATATTCACAAAGTCTCTAAAAAACAGGTTCTTTTGTGAAAAGCATGAAATATAAACATGGCTAAATGTTTTATAATTAATGGATTTTCATTTGAAAACAATGATTTGAATGTGTACAGAGAATAATTATGTGTAAATTGTATTGGTAAATATTCAGTCTTAAATCATCATACAGTTTGCATTCAAATATAAAGTGATATTCATTTTCTACGGTGTTTCGGCAATGTTTGCATACCCTTTCATTCCTAGGAATACCTCTGTATCTCCCTTTTTCTATTTCGAGGTCATGCGCAGAAGTTCGAAAAGATGATAGTGCATGCCTGAATTTTTGTATTGTAAGGCAATTTAAATATTGTTCAAACTTGAAATCTGTTTTAAAATCTCGGTATAATTCTAATTTTTGGTTAGTGTGAATGTTTTCGGACCATGTTTGATGAAACTGGTCTTTTAGTCTTCTTACATACACTTTAAGGAAAAGAGATTCATTTTCGACAGTTTGGTTTACCCATACGTATCCAAAACCGTTCATGTAAAGATTCATTCTTAACTGTGTTACCCAGTTGCTATGACCATACGTATCAAAATGAACTAACATGTTATAAGCTTTCTTCACATATCTATGACTTGGCATTTTTAGAAGTCGTAACCAGAATTTTATACATTTTTTATAACTTTCTATCCATAGTGGATATCTGCCGCAGTCACCAAGAACGGCACTATTACTTGCCTTGTTGTGGACGTACATAAATCTTCTGCACGCATAATATTGTATACGTTCAATACTGTTATATTGTTCCAGACCCCATATCTCAGAGCCATATAAAACTATTTGTTTAATTTTTGTGTCAAACAATTTAAAAAACATATCTGATTGTAAAGGACCAAATTTATATAAGCCATTTAAAAGAGCAATAAGAACACGTTTGCTTTTAATAGCAATTTCCTCTACCATTCGATTAAGAGACATTTGACTTGAAAATAATAGACCTACATATGTATATTCTTTTGCAACATTAACCTTTTCACCACCAAGTGTCCATTTCTCGTGTTTGCTTAATGGGCCCCCATTTCGAAAAACAACAACCTTTGTTTTATCAAGATTAACTGTTACCTCCCAGTGTGTACAATATTGATGAAGAATGTTTAATTGTCTCTGCAAACCTATCACTGTGTCTGAAATAAGACCAATGTCATCTGCAAACATGAACATAAATAATTCAACAATATCCGGTGATAACTGGATTCCGGTCAGACCACTGTTTGCAATTTCATATTGAAGTTCATCAATAAATATGGAAAATAGAATTGGACTTAAAATACATATATATATATATTCCAGATATGGTCATTAAGAACTGTGATGTCATAGCTCTCAAAATGGCGGCTTCCATATCAGTTTCAACAGAACATTCAAATGATAATTTCCTCTTTGTTTATCATCCGGTATTTATAATTATTTCACCTTTATGCAAGTTTTTTAGAACTCTCAACAGTAAAGATGGTTTGGCTCTACATTCCCTTTAACACATTTTTAATGACACGTCTTAGTTGCAGCAATGCCGCTGGTGTCCATTTACAATCTACGAGTCTTATAACTTCCGCTTTTAAAGAAGAATGACCACCCTTTTTTTAGTATTACCAATTAACAAATGTAACTCTTAAACATCATACAAACATTTCTTGATAGTCTCGGAGAGAAACATATATTGAAAACCGCTACTAAGTTGTATGCAAAAATAAGTATTATTTGCATGACGTAGATACTACTTTTACCACTGCGTGACTGCACGGGGAAATGAGGTAAATATGAATTGTATAGCTGCAAAACTATTGCCAGATAATTGATAAATACATTTACCTGTGGATTAATTTACCTGTTCAAAGTTTTCTACGTCATCAAATAAAATCTTATTCTCAAGGCCGGAAACTTTAAGTAAGAGTTTAACCATTCACGGTCCACAAAAATCGATGCATGTGCTGAGCGTTTACATTTGTACCGTATCCTGAACATGGCAAGTAATAGGAGGAACTTTATTGGACTTTGTTTAATTGCCGTAGTTGTTATTTTTGTCGAAATTAAGGTAAATTATTTTGGATTAGGATTATCAATAAAAAAAAAGGTTTGTAGTTTTACACATTGAGTCATCATTTTCACGTAGTCATATCTTCAGTTTTACTTTTATCCGATTGGAGTCGAAGTCTAAAAACTATGTTTAAACATACAATAATGTAGAAAGGCACTACACTTTGTATAGTGAAAAAAGCTCAAATGTTGAGTTTAAAGTAGCTATATCGCCAGTAACAGCCAAATTTTACATAATATGTACACCGTTTCTAAACTTACTGACGACGAGGCAAATATAACTTACATATTTTGACAATCCGAACCTTATAGCCACAATATAAACGTCTGTAACCAACCAGCCGTTTGCACAAACAAGGTGAGAACTTTAGTTCTTACCTTGTTTGTGCAAACGGCGCTCAAAAATCTTAGTTCTCACTCGAGAACCTATGTTTTTGTTTAAAATGTAAGTTCTCAGATAAAAACCAACATGATTTATACAAATGGCTTAAACTGAAAAAAAAAAAAATTAACACAAAAACAAAAACAAAAACATGAGTAAGAACTAAGAGATAGGGCACAAAACTGGCGCGGAAAATAAGAAAAGTCCGCTTTGTAACCTTCCGTGCATCAGTTACAGCAGGTACGTTTTGCTGGTATACTTCAAATATATTTAAATATAACAGATTGTGTTACTTACGATAAGTGTATTTAAATTGCTTTCTAGTACAGACTTATTGTAGTCATAGTAACAGTACTTACACTCGTAACAAGAGTTAAAAACCTGCGTATTTATTGATGCAAGGTTACATCAGTTACAGTTCAGTTACAATTCAGTTACATATCGGTAACACCGAAAAAACAA
The DNA here is from genome assembly GCA_037043455.1 of Cyrtodaria siliqua. NCBI lineage: Eukaryota > Metazoa > Mollusca > Bivalvia > Adapedonta > Hiatellidae > Cyrtodaria > Cyrtodaria siliqua. The sequence goes on from JAWPHD010000050.1 coordinate 710,926, forward strand.
AAGCTACTTACATTTTATTGATATTGTATTGACACAAGGTACGTTAGTTACATGTGATTTACACCTTGGTTACATTCAGTTACGTCGTAAAGCGTTATGAAAACATTTGTCTTTTGCCTTTTCTTCGAAATCGTAGTAACAACGGTTACAATGGTAACACACGAAAATTGAAAGCCTAAGCGTTTATTAATTACAGGTACATCAGTTACATGCGAGTTACACATCGGTTACATTCAGTTACGCAGCAAAAAGAAGTGTAAACTTAATTTAATCCCCCGTATTCCTCAACATCATAGTTTCAACGGTTACAATGGTCACATGTGAAAATATAAAGCCTACGTGTGTATTGATGACAGGTACATCAGTTACATGCGAGTTACACATCAGTTACAATCAGTTACGCCGCAAAGAGATATACAAACTTCGTTTTATTCAGTTTTTTCTTTAAAATCATAGTTATAAAGGGTACAACGGTTACATGTGAAAATTGAAAGCATATGTGTTTTATTGATGCAAGGTACATTGGTTACATATTAGTTACACAACAGTTACATTCAGTTACGCCGCAAAATAATTTGCAAAATTCATTTAATCCTCCTTTTTCTTCACCATCATAGTTTCAACATTTACGATGGTTACATGTGAAAATATAAAGCCTACGTGGGCATTGATACAAGGTTCGATATTTACATGTGAGTTACACCTTGGTTACATTCAGTTACGTCCCAAAAGGATGTGTAAACTTAATTTAATCCTCCGTTTTCCTCAACATCATAGTTTCAACGGTTACAATGGTTACATGTAAAAATATAAAGCCTACGTGTGTATTGATGGCAGGTACATCAGTTACATGCGAGTTACACATTGGTTACATTCAGTTACGCCGCATAGAGATATACAAACTTCGTTTTATTCAGTTTTTCTTTAAAAGCATAGTTATAAAGGGTACAACGGTTACATGTGAAAATTGAAAGCATATGTGTTTTACTGATGCAAGGTACATTGGTTACATATTAGTTACACAACAGTTACATTCAGTTACGCCGCAAAATGATATGTAAACTTTATTTAATCCTCCGTTTTCCTCAACATCATAGTTTCAACATTTACAATGGTTACATGTGAAAATATAAAGCCTACGTGTGTATTGATGACAGGTACAAACGGTTACGATGGTTACATGTGAAAATGTAAAGCCTACGTGTGTATTGATAAGAGATACGTTAGTTACATGTGAGTTACACCTGTGTTACATTCAGTTCCTTCATCAAGCGGTTCGAAAATATTTTTCTTTGTTGTTGTGTTCGAGATCATATTATCAATGGTTACAGTGGTTACACATGAAAATAGAAAGCCTACGTGATTATTGATTACAGGTACATCAGTTACATGCGAGTTACACATCAATTGTTGGAACTGTACATGATAATATTTCTATAAAGGATAAAGAGGAGTGCATTGCACTTATATCTAAGTTTGAAACAACAGACTTTTCCCCAAACAGTCTGTCCATTGGATTTAGAGATGTTCTTTGGCGATGTTCTGAAACATACGGGGAACCTTTTTTGAACTGTATAGCATCGCGTGTCGAGTACTGTATCAGTGGAAATTGTGGCGGCAATGTTTACCCGTGCATCAAAGCAGCGTTGACAATATTCAAAATGACAGGCCCAGAGCCTGGCTTAAAGTGTTCTCTTAGCTGCAGAGAATGTGGAACTCGCTATCATGTATCTTCATACGCTGTTCCAAACCAGGGAAAATACTTCTATCCAAGCGAACTAGTAAGCGAGTATCGATGCACATTTACCATAACGCGTTTCGCACGTGATGTATATGAGCTGTTGTGCGAATCTGGGTAAGTCTACCTTCAACTTTATATTAAGGCTCGATGCACGTGTACGCGTAAGAACGAATTGATGTATGAGCAAAACTAAATCAATATAATAAATCTATAATAAACAATCGATCTAATTATCTCATTCTCTAATTATATCAAACACTGCTAAGAAATGATGATGGTAATGAAATTAAACGTTCCATACGCAAACCCTAATTTCACGATATGAAAACGCTCCATTTTACATCGCTCGCAAGTGTCATATTGTTTAACAAATATAGCAGGACACGTTTGATACTTTCGCATTTCAGCAACCATGCCTTTGTTTCTCACAAAGCGTTTGCTGAAATTTACAACAGTGTATTTAGTGAAAAGCATCACCTTACCCGTGCCTTCTATGAATGGAGAGATTTCTTAAATTCGAACAAAGGCCAAAGTCCAGGTTTGTCGACACCAATTTTTTTTATCATTTATACAATATAACAAACACAAAAAATGCATTTGAGCTTATATCCCTTTCGAGGACGAATTTAAAACGCATTTTGATATGTTAAAATGACATCAGAAGTTGTTTTTTGTTTCAAATTCTATTTCTAAACTGGTTACATGTCTGCTTACGTATATATATTCCGAATATTTTATATATATATATATATATATATATATAAAAACTCTAGCAATTATATTTATGCCGTAGCTTTCGGCCTTGCGGCCTTCCACAAATTTATTGGGTCAAAAATGATTTTTACACTCGATCTATTGGGTCCTTACCTTGCTATTGGGTTATCAATCTGCCTATTGGGTCTTGAGGCAACAATTCAATGACCCAACAATACATGTATGTATAACAGAACTACATTTACCTAATTAAGCCTCTCGCACATAACTTATTTTACACATTTATTGGGCCCCTGACTAGGGTTTATCTCCCCTTAAAAATTTGCTAAGTGTGTATATATATACTGTTTATCCAATCAGAGGTCAGATTTCACGACCCAATATATTGGGAAATTCACAATGTTCCAATACACTAGTGATGCGGTATATATATATATTTTAACAGCAAAAATGTTGGGTCAGACCCAGTATTATGGTTTGAGAATAAAAAGCGTTAACAGTTGAATTACCCGTTAAGTTACGACTATATAGGGATACATAAGTACCCGTAGGTGTACTTAATTCATAACAAAATACCAGAAATGTATATTTAGACTATTTCATGGTGGTCCCAATGCATGTGTTCAAATTGAGAGACCCAGTATCCTGGTGACTTTAAGTATATATATATATATTCTTTTTAAGGAGTGACTTCATACGCTTGATTTCTGTGTATCTCGTCATAGCTAGGCGCCCTGCCGTAGTTCGTCCGAAGGTTGTCTGTCCTTAGTAGTTCACAAATGTTTCTCCCTACATGTATATATATATATACTTTCTGTAATGTGGGATCTATAAGATACAAGTTAAAACATTAAATATTATATGTGGAGAAAATTGTGTACAAACCACTTACCAGCGGATTCGAACCCGGACCTAGGACACCAACTTCGACACAGCGCCTCGCACATTAGCCGGCGCCTTTGACCACTCTAACACCTAGCCATCATAAAAAGATTGGTTTCGGTGGAAGGGTCATACTAAGGTCGTACTACTGAACGTGTCGGATATCTTCGTGGTTTTCCGTCAAATAACGACAACCGTAGCATATAATTTATACGATAGAGGATTCACTTTACATGATTATTACTTCGGGTATATATACAACAGTTTACCATAGAAAGATAACAAATCAATAATAATACACTGAATTTAGGTATATTATAATATTTTTCAGAGAATTAAATCCAGAATAACGAACTTTCTGTAACGTAGGATCTATAAGATACAGGTACAAACACTAAATATTATATGTGGGGAAAATTGTGTACAAACCACTTACCAGCGAATTCGAACCAGCACCTAGGACACCACCTTCGACACAGCGCTTCGCACAATAGCCGGTGCCTTAGACCAATCGACCTCATAGCCAACCTAAAAAGATTGGTTTCGGTGGAAGGGTCATACTAAGGTCCAATCGGAACTCTTCGCCAATTTCCGTACTCGGTAATAGTGGCTCGGAGAGTACGATTTCAGGTCGTTTCGGCACCAAACCGTTTCGGCACCTAGACGTTTCGGCACCAAACCATTTCGGACCTAGACGTTTCGGCCCCTAGACGTTTCGGCACCGTTATACATTTTTTTTAATGTGGCCAATCACTATGAAATAATTAGTCATTTTAGTGTATTTTAAGGTAGTTAAATAAGGAGAAATTGTCTATAGATATAAACATGTAAATATGCAGAATTTTACGGGTACTGCGGTATACTCGTAATTGTGTATTGCACATGCCAATCAGCAGATATTCCAGTACGTAAAACACATAGATGTTGGGCTTTATTAAATTAAAATTGAAATTGATTTATATATACTCACGGTCAATGAAAATGCACCACAAATTCAAAGTTAAATTTTAGGTATTTTTGATAAAATATTGGTTTTATTAAATGCACGTGCAATCTTTAAAAAAAAAGAAAATATTGATTCAAAAATATTACAAGGCGCTACTATAAATTATAATTAGATACTTACCTGTTTTGCAAGTTCGATGTTGCCAGCCACCACAATTGTCACATGTTACGGCATGCTGACGAGGACGGACCTCGCAGCTGCATGAAATACATAGAGCTCCAAGGCTGGAATTCATTTCAATAAATTTCACTTAAAACACTTTTCAAAGTTCGCAGGAAAACAGTTATCCAGATTCACAATTCTTTTTATCAAAGTTCACAATAAATAAAAAATCACTCTTCTTTACAAACAGTCGAGTCAGTTATAATGAAAATATTATCCTATCCTATCTTAAGTTTTTGTTTTGGCACGCCTTGTTGCACTAGGCATTTTGGCGTGCTTTTCATATGTTGATTATACATTCTATATTTCATAATTATTTTATACATAGGGGATTTATTTATTCATTCGTATTCGTTACTAGGCGGCAAGAGCTAAGCAGACGTAAGTATTGTCTATGGCGGATTACTGTATGTATATTTACTATAGTTGTTTCTATTATATTAGGCCAGGGACACCAATGAGCTTCGCAGGTATATTACTTATTAAATGGCTGTCAACAATTGTCACCAAACAATGAATTTTGATGTCCGCTATGTATAATGAACCAAAGACGGAATTGTGGCGAGCGAGCTATTATAATAAAATATATCACACATCTCATAAAAGTATTCGGTGTGTTATTTACATATATACATTGTCCATGTTATGTCTGATCGTTGCTCCCGTTGTATAATTAATGTTTCTCAATAAAATATATCATATTTATTAAAAATAATAAAACATAATAAAAATACCCAATGCAGTTTGTCGGGCACTACTCCTCAGCATTCAAGTCCTCTCTCTATGAGAGAGACCTTGGTCTGAGGAGGGTTGCTCGTCCACACAAAACCACGAGGAGGTCACACTGGGGAGGGCAACGGTCAAAGGAATACATAGACATTATGTGAGATATTGGAGCGAAACATAATTTGTACATACAAGGGATAAATCACAAATTGGTCCTGGACCGTTGTGCCTGCGTTGTCATCTGACTCAAAATTCGCCCCCAACGCGTTCACCGGATCAGTCCCATATCATAACTGTATTAATTAAGTAGTTTATAATAATCATATGAAGAATAACGTACGTCTCTGTGTTGACTACCACCCAGAGAGCCAGTACAACGACCGTCTAACCAGGTGGCAGTATAAAATATAGTAGTAGTCCAGTGTTTATTTATCCTCGCCGTGTTGAAATTATTCATTTTGGCGAGCCTTTCAAAAGAAGATTAAGTCGTCGTTGGTCGAATGTCGTTTCATCAATCGGTTCCAATGGAGATTACAAGATGCAGACGAAGAGTTGAGTTGGTGGCTATGGTGTGAAGAAATCCATCGTTGAATATCAAAGAAGTTTACATCGCAGTAGATTAGAGTTGATTCCAAGTAAATTGTTGTTTCAGCCAATGGGATGACAGCAGATGTTGTAAGGAGGTCAATCCGATGTTGTAAGGAGGTCAATCCCATTTCCGGCTCGAAAGTTGATTAATGTCTCTCCGCCAATCAGAAGGCCCCACGCGTCTGAAGAAGTGTCCCATGTAGGTCAATCCAACTGTTCTGCGTAGTTGTTGCACGTGGAATCTCAACAAAGTGAGCCGTCTGTATGTTTCCGGAACCATTGTCTAGCCTCGCTAAGAATACCATACAATGGCCTCGAAGCTCACGTTCAATCTGTGTAGGCTCCACGTATGTCCATGATGATTATGTCCCAGTAGACTGCAAAAAACGGCCCTGAGAAGGGCCACGGTATCACCCTAGTGTGGGGTGTATACCATAACGAAACGTTTCTTCTACGCTTTCAACGCTCGGCTCGATGAAAACAAACCAACACCGGGCCCGACGTTGATGGTGGTCGATGATGGTCACGTTCCGGATCCCCTGCAGGACGCGTCAACATCGCTTGAAGAGCTGTCGGTATGTTGGTATAGTCGGCAACGAAAAACTCTCCATTGAAGACGGACACGTCCTGCTGGTTCGGTGGTCTGAACGGGGAATGAGTATAAAATATTAAACGACATCTCCGTTATAAATACTGATTCCGAACGGCACATCAAAGACATAAGTGTGAACAGTTTGATCATTTACATTGTCTTAAAATAAACTCTATCTTTACATTGCATTAAAACGGTGAATAACATTAGCCTTTATAAGCCATTATAGGGAGGAATAAACCGACGTTAAACAATGAATGTGCGAGAATAAATGTACTCAATATATTTTTTTAATTTAATTTAATTATGGTCACCTTTAAATAAATCCCCATATTATTAACACCTTTATTTAAAAATGTGGTTAATCGATTTTATTCATTGGTTTAATAAAATGTTTGCAGTGTAATTTGAGCCTGCAAGTCATTAGTTTTTTTTGTTGTGATTTTCGGACAATCTCTTTGATCAACTAATCAAAGGTGGAAAGCCGAAACTGAATAAATATCTTCTTTATATCGTTTTTTTTATTTTTAATAATTGTGCTTTCCTTGCTTAGCTTACATTAAGTATGTATATTTAAAAGAATATTGCCGATAATAATGAATAAAAAGTTGTTTAATTAGTTTGTATAGCATTTATTTATAATATTGAACATGTTTGCTTCAAATTGTTTGTTTTTTCAATATGATGATGAAGCAAAATGCACATATTTGGGTCTTACGCTGTAACGTGAACACCTATGGAATATTAATATGATAATAATATAGATGAACATGTTACAATCCAGGTCAAACAACTAATCATGTTTTTTTTATAATTTGGGTTACATAAATGGCATTATTTATTGTATTCCATAATAATAAATACATCAGTAAAACAGAATAAAAACATTAAAACACAGTAAAAAAGAAATTATTTCTTAATTCTTCATTTTTTAAACAGTATTAAAAAGGGTGCCGAAACGTCTAGGGTAAAAAATAAAATAGGTGCCGAAATGGTTTGGTGCCGAAACGTCTAGGGGCCGAAACGGTTTGGTGCCGAAACGACCTGATACCGAGAGTACTGGGTGCCGCTCAATGGTTTTTGGAAGCAAAATGATGAATTTGGTTCGGTTTTCGATTGTAGCTCTCCGCAAAATAGTGCTCTTTTATATAATGTTGTATTGATGAAAATATTGCAGATTTGTGAGTGATTTTATCAATTTCTTGATATTTTATTGCTATGACCGATAAATTATACTTTTTAACAAAATAAATCCCCAAATATGTGTAGTTGAAATGAAGACGAACAGCTCCGTCGTTCGGTCCCAAACAGTTCGTTCCATATAATGACTGATAGTTTGGAAGCATTTGTTGAGTTTTCCAAATATATACTTTAATATTACGGTTGAATTGAAGGGAAAGGAGGAAGAGACATTGTAATTATGATTATATCATATTATGGGAGTGATTGTTTACTGTTTTGTCAGTCGAGAGTGATATGTCAACTGCATGCATATATGAACTTGATATTGTATCAGTAAATCAATTAATAAAACTCTAAACACAGAAAGATATGACTCATGAAGTCCATACTGACGTCCATGGTACTTGGTGTATTGTTAAATTACGCTTATATGGTCTGGAAGTATATATTTTTACTCCAATCGACAGACATTAGGGTACACCTTTGACATAAGGGTTAGTTTATTTCAAGATATAGATCTTATACATATATCATCTAGTGAAAACATTCCAGATATCATATATTTAATATAAACAATATGAAAATAGTTTATTTAACACTATTACTATGTGATCAATGATTACATCAAATGTATTTATTTTATAAGGGCTTCTAGAAGCATCAAACATTTTTAAAATGTTTAAATTTCAATCGGAGGCTCTAGTGTGTTTTACAAAAGATGGTTTACAGGAGGAATAACTTTTATTAATGACATTTTAGACAAAAATGGAAATCTTTATTCATACATAGAATTGAATGAACACTATAATATGCAGTCCAATTTTCTTGAATATGAAGGTCTTATAACTGCTGTCAGGAATTATTTGGCAAACCTGAATATTGTGCATCTGTAACAGCCAAACCCTATTCGTCCACTAATCATATCCTTAATTCTACAAAATGAGAAAGGCTGTCGAAACATATATGACATCATGATTAGAAATAATATCCCAAAGCATTAAGTAAATGGAAAAATGAAGTAGTTAGTGTTCCAAACTTTGAATTTGAAAGATTATATGCCTTACCTTATAAAATTACAAAAGATCCTAAGTTACCTTAGTTCAATTTAGAATCAACCATAGAATACTTGGAACAAATTACCTTTTATCAAAAATGAATATTATTACGGTAATAACGATATGTGCAGCTTTTGCAAAAATACACTGAAACTATCCAACATCTGTTTTGGAACTGTGGAGCACAGTAAAAGAATTCTGGTCAAAACTTCAAACTTATCTTACAGAAAAATGCCATACAGCATTCGTAACTTTAACAGAAACAGATATTTTTATTTGGAAATAGTAAATTTAATACTGTTTTGAGCAAAATCATCATGCAAGCAAAACTTTACATTTATCGAAACAAGATGCAACGTCAAATACCACAGCTTAACCTTTTTAAAACGTATATAATATCTTTGTACAAAGTTGAGAAACTAATCGCATATAAAAACTTAAAAATGAATAAGTTTGAAACCATGTGGAGTCAATACCTTGCTATCTGTGGAACTGGAGTATAGAGATCATTTACTTAGTTGATTTTTCCAGTATCAAACTGTAGCAAATAAACTTAATGTTTTCATTCTGGGACATGCAAAGCTCAGCTTACTAATTAGAAATATTATACCCTTGCTTATAAGTTATATCTTGATCTTCCTTAATCAACCTTGTTGTTGTTTTTTATAGAAAAAATAATAATTTTGGAAGTTGTGTATATTAATCCTTTAAAACTATCCTAAAACATTGTCCTTTGGTAATGGATTTATATACAGATTTATTACACAGTATGGGTTATTGTTTTTTTTTCTTTCCAAAAACAAAATATGAGAAAAAATCAGTGTAGCATGAAACAATGTTTATTTTTGATACTATAACATTAAAATTATCTGTGTAAAGCAAGTCTGTATGTATTGACAATGTGGGTTTTACACTGGGTTTTGAAACAAAAAATATTCTTTAGGGCTGGCATGGCGCAGTCGGTAGCGCGGCGGATTTGTAACCGGAGGCCCCGGGTTCAATCCTCCGTGGCGCCACTGAGTTTCGTCGGTGTGTTCTTGACCAAGACACTTTCCCTTAGCCTCGTCCGTCGGATGGGGACATAAACCGGGCAGTACCGTCTATCCTCCGAGCACGTTAAAGAACCATAGGAATCTATTTGATAATAAGAGTAGGGCACGGTTCCCGGATTCCTATGTATCCTTCCCCTCTCTCTGGGGCAGCTCTAAATAACCTATACTGTGTTGATGAGCCGTTAAACAACATTCGTTTCAATTCATTTCATACATTTATTATTGTTTTTTTCCCCCATAACCTAGCACTAGTCCTTCACAATAAGACTTTGCATTTTGTATACCATATTTCACTCTTTTTTTTTTTAACTTTTTTTTTATTTTGCCTAAATGCGAACAGTAGTCAATATGAAAAAATAAAGATCACAATAATGAAGATTAAACGTGAAAAAAGCTACTGTATGATATCTTAAAATGGATATATATTTACATAATTTTTATAAACTTCCATTCTTGGCATTGATCTCAGCTCTCTGAAGCGCCCAGTGAAACGACGGAGCTATTATTTTTCAACATTTCAATTAAAGACACACCCGGTTAAAATGAGATAATAAATATAATAACAGTTGTGAAAGAAAAGAATGTAGTTAGAAGAGTTTATGGATGTGTAAACGTCTTGAAAACTGGTCGACATCACATGTTAGGTTTCATCCTGCGCTAAAACGACCACTCGTTAGTCTCTGTTTGGCTACCAAGATTTAAAGGGCAAAGGTCATAGCAAAAAGAGGGCCTCAGGGAAGATTTTTGTAAATATATGGTAAACATATTTAAAAAATACCTATTTAGGGCTGTACAAATCCTATAGCCCGACGCCCGGGACTAGTCCAAAACCAAAGTCGGGCGTGTCACTTTTTCAAAGATTTCAGTCCCGGACTAGTCCAATTTTAAAAAAAGAGAAAGTCGAGCGTGTCACTGTTTGAAAGATTTCAGTCCCAGATTTGTCCAATTAACAATGTTCAATATTTAATGATTCTTACTGTTGCTACTGTTTCACCCAATGGCAGTCTACAATCTATACCACTGAAACATGTATACATTTATTGTCTGAAGAGTAAATAAGGATTGTTTCATTTACTGTGTATATTGAATTGTGTGCAAATCCGTTAAAATAAGATGCAGTTTTAACATATTGACTTGAGAAATCGAAAGAATTCAGGACTTGTGTCCATTTTTTGGGACTAGTGACAATTTTTTTGGGACTAGTCACTTTTGACAGGGTGACTAGTCCCGGACGAGTGGCTAAAAAATTTACTTGTACAGCCCTGCCTATTATTGTAGCAAAATAACATTGTTTTTCATTTTAAGACCAAAGGGTAATATAATAGGGCCTTAAAGATGGTGAATTGAAAAGAGGGCCTCAGGGAAGATAATTTTACTAACTGGGCCACTGTCTTCTAAGAGCATTCAATGCATTACAATATTAGGTAAAATATTTTATAAGAGGCTCATTATTGCAAAACCAAGAGGGAAACGGCTTTCAAAGAAGAAAAGGGGGCCTCATGATAGATTTTATTGCTAAATGGGCCATTGTCTTGTAATAGCTTCTTTTCCTCATGGTCGTTTCCAGACATGCTGTAACTTATGATATTCGATTGTTTAAATTGAATTTGATTACATTGATTAAAGAAATGCTTAATCCAGCTCTTTTTCCAAACAAATTTTTACTCCCACCAGGATTTGAACCTGGGTCTTCTACCCTCAAAGGGTAGATGTGTTTACCGATTACACCATAGAAGTGGTACATGTTTGTACTAAGAGCAAATGAACTAAAAAATTAAACTGAACTTCCTAATTTCACAGCAAAGTAGTTAAACTAGATTTAGCCCTGGCAACAGGGATTCATTTTGAATTCCAAACAATTTGACGAGGGATCAACGAAGTCAGTGTCACATATTGCAAATACAAGTTAAGGCAAAACTAACTGATGATAACACCATTTTAACCGATAATTTTGATCGGCAACTGGCTACTAATGACAACCCTGGCGCCTATTTGTTGTGCTTATAATATAAAGCAAATATAAATATGTGTCTAATAAATACATAATTTTATATATGCAATTAATATAACATTTAAGCATGAAATGATTTAGATGTGAGCTGGCTGATGGGAGTCATTTGACGGATAGCTGGCAACATCTGTAAGATGAGGATAATCAACATGAACCTGGTGGTTCAGTAAATCGGTTGGCTGGTTGTTTGAATGATTTACATCATTTTTAGCACATGTTAGGCCATATATGATGATCGATATCATCCATGGTGGAGGCACACCACTTTTTCCTGGGTAGAAATAGTAATTTTTTTGGGGCCCAGTAACTTCTAGGTATGGTTATATAAAATGTGTAACCTGTTGCTATAAATACTAAAATAATTTCCTCTGCTTTAACAAGGGCTTGCAACCTTCTACTAGATACGTATCATACGATGTATATGTAGGCAGCATTAAAAAAATTAGTGACTGTCCCGTTCATTTGTTTTGTACAATTTAAACAGAATAATTTGGTGCAAACAGTATATATAAACCATCACGGTCTCTTTCAGCGTAAATCCACGTATATAAATGATGTCACGGTCTCTTTCAGCGTAAATCCAAGTATATAAATGACGTCACCGTCTCTTTCAGCATAAATCCACTTAATAAATGACGTCACCGTCTCTTTCAGCGTAAATGACGTCACCGTTTCTTTCAGCGTAAATCAACATATAAATGATGTCATCGTCTCTTCCAGTGTAAATCCACATATAATAACTTCACTGTTAATTTCAGGTTGAATTTGCATATAATAACTTCACTGTTTAATATTTCCAGGGTAAATTCGTCGCATATATATATATATATTAACTTCAGTGTTAATTTCAGGGTAAAAATGTATATAGTAACTTCAGTGTTAATTTGAGGTGAATTCAGGGACTTCTCTGTTAATTTCAGGATACATTTGCATATATAGACTATAGTAACTTCAATTTTAGAAAAAAATGGAAAAGAAAAATATAAGAACGCTTTTAAATGCATGGGTTGACATTAGTTACTAGATAGAATTACGAAATGAATGTTTTACTGTATTTTTTCTCAATTTTAAAAAAACCACGCTTGCGACGGTATGGGTATGTTCATAAAATATATAAAAAAAAACACATATATAAATAACGTTGCTGATCCTTCAGTGTAAATCCACATAACAACGTCACTGTCGCTTTTAGCGTAAATCCGCATGTTTAACATCTTCACTGTCAATTTCCGGATAAATCCATACGTATAAATAATTTCACTGTCTCTTTTTGTGTAAATCCCACTAAATAAACAATTTCAACATCCCTTTTAGTATCAAGTCGCATTGATAAACCATGTCACTGTCTCTTTTAGTTCTATAACATAAAACGTCACACAATATTTAAATCTTTCATGGAGACCTTTAATTTTTATCAATTTTGATTTTTTACATTTTTCTTTTTTTTTTTACTTATTCAATAGTGTGACTAAAGTCAAAATAAAAAAATAAATAAAAAATTGATGGTTAAAATCCCGACGTTAAATATTATTGAACTATGTCTCTTTCAGCGTAATTCCGTCTGTACAATTGATTTCACCATCACTGACTTTCAGTGTTAATCCCCACATATTATTAATAACTTCATTGTCACTTTCTAGGTTTATAATGGTGACGGGTCGTTTCGCACATCGGTTGTTTCGCGGATAGTCGTTTCGCCCATAATATAGTTAGTCGTTTCGCCCACCTTATATATATATATATATATAGTGATGAATAATTACTTATGCAAATACTTATTTGGAGTTAGAACTATTGTATTTTAGGATTAGAAATCATTTTTAATGTATCAAGTATTAAATTTCGTGTTTAGAAGAATATATGAACTTGCGTTTTCTATGTAAAAAAACATAAAACACTTTGAATGAATCAAATAATTATTTTTGCAGTATTAATTAAGTCTTTATTTGTTATAAAATCAATCATTTATATCTATGATGACTACATGCAAGCCTCTCGAAGGAAAAAGCATAAACTTTCATAATTAATAATTACTGTTTGTCATTCACTTTGAATTAAAAAATAATTACAAATAATTAGAATACAGTTGTGTTTATTGTTTATATTCCCTATTACCTTTACCCGTATTTCAAATATATCTACAGTATCAAACAGCATTCAAGTCTAGAGAAAATATAGATGTATTACATTTTAAAGGGACACATCGTGAAGATTTTATCAAGCATTCAACTTAGCATGTAAACGTATTAATCTAGGATCATTTTTACTTTAAATGTGCTTGCAAATAATTAAATAACAATGTATTGTTTTTACTTTTAATATTTAAGATTGAACAAATGCAAGTTCTATAGAACAACTAACGGGACGCGCGAAGTTTTAATAAAACGATTTTGCTGCGTGTTTCTTTATTAAAATGTTTACTCATTTATTTTCTAAATATTTTTCACATATATTTTCTGATAAATAAAATTGTCGTTCATTTCTCTCATTTGTCCTGTATGTAATATCTCTCATCTGTCCTGTATGTAACATTTCTCATCTGTCCTGTTTGTAATATCTCTAATTTGTCCTGTATGTAATATCTCTCATCTGTCCTGTATGTAATATCTCTCATCTATCCTGTATGTAATATCTCTCATCTGTCCTGTATGAAATATCTCTCATCTGTGCTGTATGTAATATCTCTCATCTGTCCCGTATGTAAAATCTCTCATCTGTCCCATATGTAATATCTCTCATCTATCCTGTATATTAAATGAAAATAAAAAAAGTGTCCAAAGATGTGCACAAACGCACCACGAAAACACACAACAAAATATATATATATATAAAAAGATGTGTCAAAAGATGTGCACAATTGCACCAAATAAATGAAAAGAAAGAGACACGCACAAAAAAAATAGAAAAAAAAATGTATATTTTGAAATGTTGAAATGTACTGTAAACATTACGCAAGAATTTGAAAATGTCTGCAATGAAATAGATGAAATGCTTGTTACACCTCCTCGTTGGAACTAACCGGAAACAACCTATTTTTATTCATTCAATTATGAATAAAATATGTTGGCCGACGTATATATATATATATTCATGGGCGTACCCATGGATTTTTTATTGGTACGGCCAAATATATGATGAACGGCGTAAGCTACGAGTGGCTATTTTTTTGCAACATCCCAAATCATGCCTTCTTGTGTATATTTCAGGCCATTGGAGACTGAGTTTCAAAAAAATTGTTCACTTGACTGTCTCTGTCTGTCCGTCCGTCCGTCTGTCTATCCGGATATCTTGTTTGTTATTGGTTTTGTTTTGGTTGAAAGGTGTTTTACGTAAAATTTAGCACATGTTAGGCCATATATGACGGTCGATGTTTTTGTGGTAGAGGCATATCACCGTATTGTTTACTAGGTAGAACCAGTACTGTATACCTCCCGCCATCTGAAGAAAAAATCCAAAAGTTGTCGTATCGCAGTAATACAGCATGATTTTCGTATCGAGTCTATATGTCATTGGTCATATTCGTTTGCTAAACAATTACCAGTATGCTCGCAGGGGAACAAAACTTGTTCCAAACGTACACGTTTGGCAATCTCAAAAGTGATTTCGGTAATAATCCATGGTAAAGTGTAATACACATGTTTTGTCAAAGATGATTATTTTGATTTTAAGCAGTGTTGTTAAATTGTCTTTCTTTATGGAAAGCCGTTTGGGACCCCTGCTAAAAACCAAACGGCTTTCCATACTTTCTTATATTTGAAAATGTTTTTAAACAATATGTTTATGTAAGTACATGCAAATATTTAAATACCAAACTGGCATATGCAAAATAACTCGGTCAAGAATCATCTGTCGGCTCATTTACTAACACACACACTTTTCACAAATCCTCAAATTATTTGCTATTTTACTGTGTTCTTCTGTCTCATTGCTATATTAAAGGGAATATATATTTTAGTTGCGTGTTTATTGTTGAACATGTAGCGTAATACAGTTACATGCAGGTGGGAAGATAGATGTAGGCAGTGAAGTAATACGTGAAGTCTTATTACTTCACTGATGTAGGGGAATTTCCCAAATATTTCAGATGGTTTAGTATTTCATAAGGCGTCCTATCATTGTGTCAGATGATATCAGTCACGCAACTCTATATTATTAAGTTACGATTTAATTACATCATACTTGCAATCCGATGTTTGCAGTTATTATCCCCAAATATGTTCTAAATGTTTAAGGTTATTGCAGTCATCATTCTATCTTAAGAGCACACATTTTTGTTCCGATAATGTCTGTATTACTGAAACAAAACACCACAACTTACGTCAAGATGATATCTGAAATTTAATGGATACAGCATCAAACGTATTTAATTCTTAAATTGTTTTTAGCATGCATGTTAATATCAGTTTTTTGTAAATGTGCAGCTGCTTATTCGTTGTTTAATAATGTATACATTGGTAACATGTTTCAAGCAATAAAACCCAATCTCATTTGCGGAAATTCTTCATGTACTTCACCGACATATATATATACAACTTACATATTTTTGAATCCCAACTCTATAGACACACTATAAATGGTTTTAACCAGCCATACCAAACAACGAAATTGGACCGCCGAATTAATATTTACCAAGTCATACTTCATTTACGCATATTCAATAACACAATTATTGTAAGAACCCGTGAATAAACCTATACCTTTAATTGGTACATATACATTATTATATGACCTGAATACCTGGATAGAGTTTTGATAAACGGTTGTGTAGTGTAATTTTGCCATTATTTGGCGGTTAGTTTCTTAAACATATAAATATGCGAAAATATGTCTTTAAGAGGGACACTTAGCTTGGTACATCGCTGATCTCGACATTATTTTGGGATTTGCAACACCATTTCGCTATGTTACCAAACTATTTATCATAATGTTGTAAAACTTGAAGTTGTTTGAAGATACCCGTGTGGTTGTATGTGACTAAACTAACACTCTGTGATGCTAAAAACGTTGACAGTTGAGTGCAACGCGACTTTTATGAAAAACGTCAAACATATATATAGCCATATTTGAGACGTTATTATTAAAATCTTGTTCTCACGAGGACAAAACAAAATTCAGATTCAAGTCGCAAATATCTTCAAATTTACAAATATATATAGTTCATATGCGTACCCTTAAATATTCGAATTGGTAAATTCCCCCTTAAATAAAGATAATTTATCAATATAGAGTATATGCAAAATAAATATAAACAATCTGTAGAAATTGTTGGTACGGCCAGCCTATGTATATATATTCTTCGCCAATACATTTGGCGGCAACAGTTATGAGTATGATAACAGTTATGAGTAATTTTTTGAGATAATATATAATTAGTGTAAATAATATAACAGTATAAACAAACATTCAACATTGAATAACAACAACACAAATATCATTATGATTCTCCCTTAATTTATTATTCACAGGTTAATAAAAACTCATTCACAATTCACAATCAAATACAATACCTAATAGATGATGGGCGAAACGACTTAGTGGGCGAAACGACTATCAAAATGATGTGCGAAACGACCGATGTGCGAAATAACCGATGCGCGAACGGGAAAGTGTGCGAAACGACCCGGGACCGTTTATAATCCACATGTATAAATAACTTCTACTTTTTTATTTTCAGTTTTAAATCTATGTATTTAAATATATCAATATAACATTAAGACCTGTTTAAGGAATTTTCACAGACATATTCTAACTATCTGGGTTCTACCGGTATTAAACACGGGTGGGGGTGTTCCTGGTGGCGTTCCTTGTTGTTCCAGGCAGTGTTCCCTTTATTGCGCGTTTTGTTTTCCCATATCCCCATGCCACTAAAGCAAGTCTCCACTCCTCAAATGACGACTCTACCAGGGGTGTCATTAAGAGGCGGGAGGCGGGGATTTCTCCCTGCTACTTTGACAGGTCTACCTGGCTACTATGAATACTTTTACTAGTGTTTCATACAAGTATCAATAAAAACACCCGGCTATTCTGCTCTGGGTGCCGCTTTAATACTTATAAAGGTAATGACACCCCTGCTCTACCCTTCCCTGTATATGTTGGTGGGGCGTATTCATAATTTTCCATTGCAGAGATGTTCAGATTTTATCTTATTTTCAGTAGGTGATAAAACTTGTGTTACTTGGTTTTTATCCTTAGGTTCTATAGTAAAATGAAAATCTTTGGCAGAGTAAAATGACGATAATGTTCAAGATTTTGATTTTGAAAGATACATATATAGAATCAATTTGCATGAATGTGCATGAAATATGCAGGGTTTTAAAAGAATCACACTGTAGATACCTTAATTTTAACAGTAAACTTGGTTGAACATCAAGGATAAAGACCGAGTTTATCACCTACCAGAATGTATTGGGTAGGTCTTATTTCTGGTCACTGATTGGTCAGTTTTTTTTATGATGCTCTATCAAAATTATGAATGATCAGATCATTGATACCATGATCATGATGCCCATGGGCCATGGCATGTGCTCCCACTTTATTTAGTTTTATAGCGAGCACAGCTCGCGTCGCGAAGCGACGCGAGCGCAAGCGAGCTCCTATGGTATCATGCAGGCGAAAAGTAAACATACCATCCATCCTTTTGAAAAGTCTTGGGTCATTTACGGCAGTTTATGGGCGACTTCAACCGTAAAGTAGCATATTTCGTTACGAAATTAACAAGATAAGCATTCGTAGAAATCATTAAGAATGGTGGTTTCCAAGCAGAATGAGTTGAAAAAACATTAAAAACCTTTCTCGAACCCATCCAAAAATCTCAATGAAATTGCATTTTTACCTATGTCGCCAAAACGGCCATTAACCGGAAGCATTGCCCAAAGTGTTACCTTGCGCGTTGTTCATTGGCGAAAATTCGTCAACACGTTTCGCAATTTAATAAAAGTAGATTTCGTGTCGCAGAAATGTATATGTCTTGCTAACCGATTAGGATAAGCAAATGATTTGGTTAAAAACTATCTTTCATTTGTTTATTTTCCCGTAAAACCATAAATGCAATCGGAATTCTTCGCAGATTTCCGTATTCGTTCGTTTACTATTGTAAGCCATTGACGGAAATCGACGAGGTTATTCCGTGTTCATTTGTGTCAAACACGAACAATCTGGCAATTTCCGGAAATGTTACGGAAATTATAATACAATGACAAGACGTCATTGATTTACGTCATCATCGTATGTCGTCACATTATGACGTATGGTCTGTTAGTACAATTAGTGAGCAATTAAGGTGCTTATTACCGATCCATCTTTCTTTCTTTCTTTCTTTTTCTTTCTTTCTTTCTTCCAATACTATTGACGTATTATACACATACTTATGATTATCACAGTTTCGTTTCTGTGGATGAGTTTACATGCAGGCTTTTTTATGATATTCACAGAAGTTCAGCGAGATTTTAACCTGAATAGGGTATGTCTCTCCCTGCACAGGAGACCAACGGCTTTCGTGCCACTATTGGTGCTTCATCCCCTTTTTTTAGTTGTTGCTTTTAACAAAGTTTGAGGTTTCCACTGGACCCCCATATAAATGAAACGTTCCTATGCCAGTGTACCTGTAACCGGTCATCCGGTTTGGTCTGATGCTACGGAGTAGTTCAAATTTGAAGGTGATGAAAACACCGTTTGGAAACTTTACCTGTCTTCTGCTTCAATCGATCTATGCTTTTCTCTGTCCTATCAATTCACTATTTTTGTTTTTCTACCACCGACAGAAACATTAGGGTCAAATAGGACACTAAGTTTCTTAAAATGTAGATGTAGAAACTAATAAGTATCTTGAGCACTGCTAGTGCTAAACGTCAAGAAAAGTGAAACAAACCAACGTCTTTTCTACATAGCATTTGATGAATTTGGTGCATTTTCAGAATATATTGATGAAAAACGTCGGACCCGGTGTCCTCCACTCCCAGACATACTCAACTAAATATTGAACTAATATTCGGAAAATGGACCACCATTTATTAAATGTCAAGTAGGAAACAACAAATTCCTATGTTTTAAAATCATTGTACTTTTCTCAAACAAACATCATCATAATGATAAGACAATATTCAAATAAAAAAAGCTTAAATCATATATATACATTTTTCGTAATGACATAACGTTGAAACCGTAATTACATGTTGTTCGGCAAAAAAGTATACGCGTGAATCACGGTTTATGTATATATAGCATACATACACTGATGTAGTAGCAGCTTTTATGACGGTTGGTGATTCAGCCAGTGTCGATCCAGACTGGATCATGACTAGATAGCCGTTCGAAGTTCGTTTCATGCCATATATGTCCTGTCTGGGATCGAATTGAAATTTGACCGAAGCATTGTGGTGTACTAGTAGGTTAGAGCGTCTGCCTTGCATTCGGGAGGTCGTGGGTTCGAGTCTCCAGATACTTTAAAAATGGAACCCTTGCCTGACGAGCAAATAATGGGTAGTGCTACGACTGATTGACCAGTGTCAGAGTTCTCCAGGTGTTTTAGTTGGCGGAGGGACTTTAAACCTCAGAAGTACACACACACACACAGACCAGTGTCAGAATAATGTGACTGGGGGTATCATACATGTCTACTACGGTGTGGTATTCCAGTGTGGCAGCACTATAAAGAAACCATTGAGTTCGCTGCTTCAAGTAGACATATCATCACACCACACACAAACACACAGATAAAAGTCCAGACTCAATTGTGCCTATAATCGTCGTGTACGACGCCTGTCTTAGGCGGACGGATTATAATCCTTAGAAATACACACACACACACACACAAATTGAAATTTGTTGGGGTGGGATGTCACGATTCATAAGACACTTACAGGTAGATTTGCACAAGACGTGAGAACCATGGCTCTTATGGTGGTATGTACCTACCATGGTATAGGTACACGCCATAAGAGCTACGATTCTCGAAGCTAGACTTGCACATACCGGTGCATACATACGCAGCGGCACAATCAAACATGAACTGTGCTCGCCCTATAGGTTTAACCTATTTCATATTATGAAGAACTTAGAAGAGGTGAAACTCTTATAAATTAAGAAGCGCCCACGTTTAACGGGAATCACCATATTGCTTACCTTAGTATGATTACATTATTATATCAGGAATCTCTATGAATACTCCCTGATAAAACAAATAAATATGTACCGCATGTTCGGAACTTGAGAGCAGTCGCCATTTTGTTTATCTTATAAATGAAGAGGTCGCTACTGCAGAGTTGTCGTTTCTTGAAAATAGTTCAAAATGGCGTCGAGTACTCTCCGAGTCGGAATCCCGAGTGACGGAATCCGACGAGGCAGTTCCGATTGACTAAGGTCGTGCTACTGAACGTGTCGGATATCTTCGTGCCTTTCCGTCAAATAACGACAACCGTAGCATATAATTTATACGATAGAGGATTCACTTTACATGATTATAACCTCAGGTATATATACAACAGTTTACCATAGAAAGACACCTGATCAATACTAATACACTGAATTTAGGTATATTATAATATTTTTCAGAGAATTGAATCCAGAATAACGAACTTTCTGTAACGTAGGATCTATAAGATACAAGTACAAACACTAAATATTATATGTGGAGAAAATTTTGTACAAACCACTTACCAGCGAATTCGAACCAGCACCTAGGACACCAACTTCGACACAGCGCTTCGCACAATAGCCGGCGCCTTAGACCTCATAGCCAACCTAAAAAGATTGTTTTCGGTGGAAGGGTCATACTAAGGTCGTGCTACTGAACGTGTCGGATATTTTCGTGCCTTTCCGTCAAATAACGACAACCGTAGCATATAAATTATACGATTTTCTCTACTCGCGAAACTCGATTTTCTCTACTTGAAACTCGACATTATCTACTCGAAACTCAATACTTAGAAAATGTGTACATCTTACAAAAGGAGTATGTTAGGAAACTTTGGAAATCGCCGAACACGTTCAATACAATTTAAATTAATGTAAATTATAATATATTATTAATATTATATTTGGAGAAAATTTTGTACAAACCATTTATCAGCGGATTGGAACCCGCACCTAGTGCATAAACGCCAGCGCCTCGCACAATAGCCGGCGCCTTAGACCACTGGACCACCTAGCCAGTATAAACAGATTGGGTTCAGTGGACGGGTCATACTAAGGTCGTACTACTGAACGTGTCGGATATCTTCGTGCCTTTCCGTCAAATAACGCCTCACGTATACAGACAACATTTCACCATAGAAAGCCAATTTCTAGGCAACTGTTTGTTGCATATCCATGCTATCTCTAAGTAATTTAATGCAATTAAATAATAAATAAGCACATGCATAGTTGATTGTAAATGCTAATCTTGATAAAAGTCTCGTGAGAGGTTTGGATGATTGAAACTGTTTTGGTACAGACTGGTCGATTAATCAGACACGTCTTTGTTTATAACGACAGTCATAATAGTAACGATTGGCAATATTGATAACTTGCAATATACATATTTTATATGCTTTTCAAACTAAAACACGTCATTGTTTATTACGAGAGTCATAATATAACGATTGGCAATATTGAAAATTACTTGAAATATGAATATTTTATATGTTTTTCAAACTAAAATGGAACATCAGCAACAATTCATGTACCTAAGCAATTATTATGATTAGGAGTTTTGAAAAGTTGGAAATGCTGATTGTTTTGCTTTACTGATTCATGCAATATTTAAGTCTGGGGATTGGCATTCGTTAAGTGAAGACATATTGAGTGTTTTGCGTTCGGCTTTTCCTGATCGCAAAGAAGTTTAAACCTTTTAAAATTACTTCACGTGCCCGGTTTCTGCGTTAAGTGACAGTTACATGTCTGAGTTATGTGACTGTTACATTTCTGCGTTATGTGACTGATACATTTCTGCGTTATGTGACTTACATTTCTGCGTTATTTGACTGTTACATTTCTGCGTTATGTGACTTACATTTCTGCGTTATTTGACTGTTACATTTCTGCGTTATGTGACTGTTACATTTCTGCGTTATGTGACTTACATTTCTGCGGTATTTGACTGTTACATTTCTGCATTATTTGACTGTTACATTTCTGCGTTATTTGCCTGTTACATTTATGCGTTATGTGACTGTTACATTTCTGCGTTATTTGACTGTTACATTTCTGCGTTATGTGACTGTTACATTTCTGCGTTATTTGACTGTTACATTTCTGCGTTATTAGACTGTTACATTTCTGCGTTATTTGACTGTTACATTTCTGCGTTATGTGACTGTTACATTTCTGCGTTATGTGACTGTTACATTTCTGCGTTATGTGACTGCTACATCTCCTGTTTGACCTCTGTACTCACTTTCATAAAGTTCATAAAGTTAATCAAGCGCATGATTATATTGATTATATTGCACCAATAATATATTTGAAAAATTAGGAGAAAATTAAAATCTCAATGTTTTATTTAAATATTACATGCGGTTTTAAATTCAAAATGATACGGAGATAAATAAATAAATAGTATAAAGTGCTAATATAATGCTATATGCATTTATATACAATTCAAGATAGAGGGCGTGATCGGTAACAAGTATGTTTCACTACCGTTCATGAATCAAACCAAGACTGCACTATATTTTTTTGTATTGAACGTGTTCGGCGATTTCCAAAGTTTCCTAACATACTCCTTTTGTAAGATGTACACATTTTCTAAGTATTGAGTTTCGAGTAGATAATGTCGAGTTTCAAGTAGAGAAAATCGAGTTTCGCGAGTAGAGAAAATCGAGTTTCGAATGGAGAATATCGAGTTTCGAGTAGAGAAAATTGAGTTTCGAGTGGATATTATCGACTTTTGAGTAGAGAAAATCGAGCTTCTAGTAGAAAAAATCGAGCTTCTAGTAGAGAAAATCAAAGTTTGAAAACTACCAACAGCCTGATATCTAAAAGCCACTTATGTCTGTTTTGTAAAAGATATTGTATAGGTAAACTCTGACTCTGAGTTCATCGCTTCTTTACGGTTAGTGTCCATATGCAAATTTTGTATTCGGTTTAATATATTTTACAAATTAACGTCTCCGTCATCATTTATTCCTTCTGGCCTGAAATTCGAAATGATTAATGTTTTTCATTTAACGAGAAACATGGCAATCTTGACAGTTTCAAAACTGGTGGCTCTTATCAACAAAATAATTAAGCTATGACAACAAGGCAACACAAGCAAATTCAGCGAATTTTGAGCAGCCTATTGGTGTAACCATGTGTTTTCAATCATTGCCATTGAATCACCTGCCAAATTAATAAAACAAGAGGTCAATGACCTTGAAACTCTTCCAATAGGTTTTTGATAGCTAGATCAGCAATCCTGTGAAGTTTCATGAAAATCCATTGTATAGTTTTAGAGGAGTAGTCGCTCAAATTGTTATTATATAACTCTATGTAAACAAAGATGGCCACTGGCGGCCATGTTTAATGTCGAATCAAAACAATTTTTGACAAGGATCAACATCATGTCATGCTGATCATTTTAGAATAAGTCCCATATCAATATCAGTTTTTTTTTTCAAGAAGTAGTCGCTACAAACTTGTTTTTTTTTAAATCTATTTTTAGCCGTGACGGCCATTTTAATTTTCTGGTCGGCCTGAAATTTTGCTAGGATCGATTAGACATCAATAGCAGCATTCCTGTGGAGTGTCATGAAAATCCTCAAAGTAGTTTCAAAGGAGAAGTCTCTACAATTTGTACTATACAACTCTAAAGAAAAGATGGCCGCTGGCAGCCATGTTTAAATCTGAATCGAAATGATTTTCAACAAGGACCAACATCATGTCATGCTGATCATTTTAGAAAAAGTCCCATATTACTCAGTTTTCAAGAAGTCGTCACTACAAACTTGTTTTTTTAAATCTATTTCTAGCTGTGGTGGCCATCTTGGATTTCACATCAACATGAATTTTTGCTAGAATCAACACGACTTCATGGGCGACATTTCTGTAAAGTTTCATGAAAATCCATCCAGTATTTTCAGAGGAGTAGTCGCTACAATAAAGGTTACGGAAGGATGATGGACACCGCACCACGGCATAAGCTCTGCTGATCTCTGATCAGTCGAGCTAAAAGCTATAATACTATCTAGAGACGTTCATCCACAATCGAAAGAGCTGAGCATATATATTTGTTTAAAGTGAAACGTATGTTCGTATGTACAAAAGAGTCATAGTAGTACTGGCAAGATTATTCATTATCAGGTTATAGTAATATTGACGACTGTTTTTTCCGAAGTGATGGCATATAATATCTTCATCTTCAATGACTGTCATTACAAAATGCTTACATGATAGTAATATCGTATTCTGGTATGTAGCTAGGATCATCAATGTCGTCCTCCTATTGTACTTCCGATATATCCAAAGTCAGTCTGAAATCAATAGATACAAGATGTCAATGACCTTGAACCAATAATTGGATAAATGTGATAAACTTAGCTACACATTTTAAGATGCATCGTGCAGATAAGGTATACCAGTATGATGATGACCTTGACATATGACCGTCTGGCCCAAACCATGACCTAGTTATCTTACAATTACATCGGTGCATGATTTTCCAGTTAAGTTTGATGATCATTTGCCAAGAAATTGGCTAAAGCAGAGACAGGCTTGTCTCAAGGCAGACAGCGAAGCAATCATCAGTCTTATAGCTATATACTCCAAACGTTTACTGTTTGGATAACACTAGTGTCACCTGCCATGTGCTTATTTCAGAAAGTACAAAGTTTGATGAAAAAAGGCATAACTCTGCTGAAATGAAGTCAGAGTTATTGGTCATGGGTAACACTATTTTGGTTGGTAAGATGAATATGTGTGTGAAGTTTCATGAACATAGGGAGCACAACTCCGCCAAAATGAAAGTCAGAGTTATTGGACATATGTAACAACATTCCTTAGGTTTAGATGTGTGTGAAGTTCATGAACATATCCCTAAGTGTCTGCCATGCTACGCAGGCGATACAAAAAGGAAATAATATTCAAACTTACTGGCATGGATCTACAAATGAAGCAGACAAAGCTTTCTTTGAGTGTCGCTTGCCATCATCCAGTGATCCAACGCATCATCCAGTGATCCAGCCCTTTCTACGTCTTTACTGCAATCAAATATTAAAAAGTTAGAATGTCCATTGCAAAAGTTGTATTATAAAATATTTAAAAATGAGTAGCCAGTCCTTTTAAAAAAGTCAACTAGAAGACAGTTTGCTTGATCAGCATGTGCACAGGTTCCATTTACAATAATATCATGTTACTGCCCAACACAATAAATACGATAATTTATAAACAAAGCATTATATAACATGTACCAACTAAAATCTGCACATTATGTATTGCTTTAAAGTTAAAAATATTTTAAAATTACCATAGCTTGATGCTTTTTGGTTGTTTTCATTGTATTTAAAATTAAAAAATGTTGCCTTACAAGACATGTATAAAAATCAAATGCTAAAAAAAACAATGCTTGCAAAATTTAATGGCTTTCTGGGTAAAACCAGTAATAACCAATGTGGATTAATTATCTTGCTCAAGGAATGACAAGGATAAATACTAAATAGCATGACCCAGCGAGGATCGAACCCACAACCTCTCAAATCTGTAATCCGAGGCTCTTCCACCGACACGCCACTTGCAAAATATAAATGTTTTAATTTTACATTCATGAGCAGTGCAGACATGCAGTAATTGGTTGAAACGCAGTTTTCACATTTGCGAAACTTAGTGCAAATTTTATTTATAAATCAAAAATAGTTTGTCTATTCACAGACTGTAATAATTCAATGAACTTAAACATATTTGGTCTTTTGTAATAATAGTTCTTTTAAAATACGTATTTCTTTAATAAATATAAAAAGGACAGTTTAATATTAAATGATATTCATCTTCTATATCATTAGTATTGCAATATATACAATAACGATTCTCCCTAGGAAGTTTGTAGCATAACGCCCAGTTTGTATTCGTACTGAATGCGAAGTTAAGCGCATCCTATAAATTAATGTTATCATTACGTAGATCGAGTATTAACGTTCATACCCCATCTAACCCCTTCTCCAAGAAGCGAAAACGGGGTTGGCTGGGTTATGAAACAAAAATCTTAATTTCGGCCTAAAAAATGTGCATTTGTAATAATTTTAAACAGGTTATCACATTATTTCTGTAAAATGTTTTTAAACAGGTATTTTTGTCGAAATATCCGCTATAAAAAACCTGGTAATATAAGCTTTCCCATCTTAATGGAATTAAGGTGGGAACACAAAATGTAAGCACCTGGGATGAGATTTAAATATCGTTCATATCCAAACGATGCTTTACTAATATTGTATAAATTAAGAACCTTAATATTTGCTTTATCTGAGAACCATTTATGTATAAAAGTATTAACTAGGCGTTGTTTAAATGAGGCTATACACGTTTTATCAGTTACCATGGTTACTAGTACGATTTTTTCGACCAACAATACTGTCTTCGTATGATACTTTATACATAATTTCAATATAACATTATCAGTATTAATAAATTTACTCCAATACTTAATAATTTTTAAATAAAGTGATATGCACAATGGGTATCTACCAAATTCACCATACACTCCCGCTGAACAAGTATTAGAATTCTCTTACAGATTTGTAGTCGCTCTATTTCTTTTGATTTACTGAAAGAAGTGAAAGGGAATATAAATTGTTATTTTATATAATTCCTTTTGTTTCTATTACATTCTTGGATTATTGATTAACAGACCTGATTGATATGATCTATGATTAATTACTGATTATATGTAGGAACTAGAGTATGTAGATATATGTGAAACCTTTCATGTGATTATAATTATGTATAGCAAATAATGTATGTAATCATTAGAAACTGTAAAAGTTTAAACCAAAAACATATCTATCTGTAAAGTATTTCAAACATAAGAACCAACATAATGACTTGTTTGAAAAGTACAAGTCACATGCGTGCCGTCCGGTTTTCATTGAAATAAACTATTTGGGACAGCTGACATATGAACAATATGAATATGGATTTAAATTTTTGGTTATGCATTTAAATTCGCAGTGGATTATATTTGTGGATTAATTGGTTTAACCCTTTGGTAAGCTTACTTCCGTTTGTCTTCCACTGTAAGACATTACATGTCGGATTTAACACTTTAAATATTTAATGGCTCATCAACATATTTCAGTAATCATTGTTTAGAGTCGCCCGACATGGAGTGCAGAAGATAGGAATCCGGTAACCGTGATATATTATAAAAAGACTAACATGATGCTGAAAACACGTTTTGAAGAGAATGAAAGACAAATATGACTTCTAGATGTAACAATGGGACTAGAAATAATATAATTTTCTAAATCATCAAATGTAACCATTGTAACCACTGTTGCCATCATATTTATAAAAGCACAGGGGGAAACGCAATGTGTATTTTACTTATGTAACTCAATGTAATTAAGGTGAAACCGTAGTGTTACTTTTGTACATAAAAGTGTTTTGCATTCTTTATGTTAAGAACAGACGGATGTATATAAAATGTAACCATTGTAACCGGGTTTTGAAGGGAATGCAAGTAAACTATGAATGCTAGATGTAACTATGTGTAACCATAGTGTAAGTGTTATGTTACTGATGTAACTAGTCTAGAATAAACGACAATGTTTTAAATTATCATATGTAACCATTGTAACCTCTGTTACCAGAATAAAATAAAAACACAGATATATAAATTAATATAATTCTTTATGTAACTCAGTGTAATTAGGTGTAACTGGATTGTAACTTATGCACCGAGCACCTATTTTTAAGTTTCACTTTAAAAACTGCCTTTAATAACAAAAGTAACCATTGTAACCACGTTTTGAAGAAACTGTAAGTAAAATAGGAACTTTAGATGTATCCCTGTGTAACCATAGTGTAATTGTTATGTTACTGATGTACCTAGAAAAAAGGACAATGTTTCAAATTATCAAATGCAGCCACAATGTATCCTCTGTAACCAGGATAACATAAGCACATATATATACATATATATTATTTATGTAATTCAATGTAACTAAGGTGTAACTGGATTGTAACTTATGTACCGAGCAACTGTTTTCATGTTTCACTTTTAAAACTTCTTTTTATAACAAAAGTAACCATTGTAACCACGTTTTGAAGAGAATGCACGTTAAATAGCAACGATGCATGTAACGCTGTGTGACTGTAGTGCAACTCGTATGTAACGGATGTAACTACTCTAGAAAAAAGGCATTTTTTAAAATTCTCAAGCTTAACTATTGTAACCATTGTAACAAGTTTTTTTTATATAAAACACGTATGAACACAGAATCAATGTATATAATCTTTATGTAACTCAATGTAACTAAGGTGTAACTGGATTGTAACTTACGTACCGAGTAACAGTTTTCATGTTTCACTTTAAAAACTGCCTTTTATAATAAGTAACCATTGTAACCACGTGTTGAAGAGAATGCAAGTAAAATAGGAACTTTAGACGTATCTCTGTGGTACCACCGTGTATCTGCCCGGTAACAAATGCAACTAGTCTAAAAGAAAAGGACAATTTTTAAATTACTAAATGAACCAATGATACCACTGTAACCAAGGTTTGTATATAAAGAGGTAGGATCTTACCATCAATGTGTATATTCTTAAGGTAACTCAGCGTAATTAAGGCGTTACAGGAGTGTAACTTAAGTACCTAAAACCTTTTTCCATGCTTCATGTTAAAAACTGACGTATGTATATCAACTGTAACCATTGTAACCACAGTTTTGAAGGGAATGCAAGTAAATTATAAATTTTAGATGTAACTATGTGTAACCTTAGTGTGACTGTAATGTAACTTATGTAACTAGTCTAGAACAATTGGCAATGTTCAAAATTATCAGACGCAACCGCTGTTAGTAAAACTTCTTTAACATTTTCACATGAAGTTGCAGTCTTCTTTACAACTGCCAGTTGATATATAACCATCGTAACTGTTTCATGTTAGCGTTACAAAATGGACCTT